>CP125836.1:31354844-31979844 GCA_030408175.1 Trifolium repens | reverse complement strand
CCTTAAGATAAAACCCTCGATAAAAAATATAAAAAATGTCAAGTCGATCTTTAAGAATTTCATATGTCAATCAAAGTAGCATCAGATGAAACTAAAGTATTTCAAAAAATTATCCTAAAAAAGGACACACTTTTCAAATTTTTCATGACCAAATAGGTTAAGTGTTGTTCTCAAGTAGAGAAAATACACACACTTCACAAAGGTATAATTATAACTGACTACTAGTTCTTTGGACTAATTTTTTCTCTAATCTGACACACAAAAAAGTCCGCATTGTTCTGCCAATTAAATTAACAGTTAAATATCTATACACTTTTGAATCATATTTTACACAGGGGATCATTATATTTTGCCATATTGTTGTATCATCTTATCACAATGAGTTGTTGATACTTTGGCTGTTTTAACATAAAGATCACATTAAATAAAACAAGAGTAATTATACTCAAAACAATGGTCGTGATGATACACAATTTATAAAGTCAAATATTGAATAACTCAAATGAAATTCACATATGATGGAGAACCAATTATTATGTAAATTAGGTAGTGAATGAAGATAGGATTAGAAACATAATAAAAAGTACATTCAGATTGAAAAGAGATATCAAAGTTTGATTTACTCTCATACTTGAAAGAATGAGGAACGATGTTAGGGTTGGATGTTGTGCAAACCCTATGAACCCACCCTAATTGTGCAAACCCTATGAACCCTAATTGTGCAAACCCAAGGATGTATGAAACAACAAAACAAATTATGATCGTAAAACAATTCAACAAATTATAGAAATATAAACCCTAGTTTTCTAAATTGATGAATAAAATTTGAAATGTAAAATTAAGAAATGAAGACAAGTGGAAAACAAAATACACGAAGATAAAAACCCTAGATTCCTAAACTTTATCCTAGAGAAGAGAAAACTAACCACGAAGCTTTTGCTTTGTTCTTCTGAGAAACACATTCGGTGAAAATTGAGGAAAAGGATCGAAAAATTTGAAAGGGAGTGAGAGATAGGAGATGGTGGAAACGATCAAAGCAGACGAAAAAGGTGGTTACGAGAGAGATAAAGAGAGGCGAATGAATCGGCGATTTTGTTCGTTCGTTCACCCTCTGAAGTCTCAACGTGGAATAGAATTCTATGAGAAAGTTCAAATTCCTATTTTGTTTTTTTATTCAGTGTTTTACAGGCTAATGTTAACAACTAACTGATCAACAAGGTATATATATATATATATACAAAGGGTGCAAACTTGCATAGCATAAGGAGCAATAAATTTCTTATTTTATGCATTTTTTTTTCTCTTTACTTTGTGAATCAATTAATACCATTTTTTTTCTCACTGTTATTTATGTGAGTTTTTTGTTTTTATTTGAAAATTGATTTTTTTTCTCTCTTCTTTATTAACTACTCAATTCTCGTACACTGCAAATGAAAACTATTAAGAAAGGCAAGAGTCACAAAATTTGAATCCTGTATTTTTATTTTAAGTCTTCTTAATTACTGTTGCTGCTATTATTTTTTGTGATGTTACTGTTATTGCCTTTGCTTCTGATTTTTTGTGATATGATGTGATATTACTATTACTATATGGAGTTTGTGTTTTTGTGATTTTTTGTTTCATGGTGTTTTGTGGTTTTATGTATGGAGTTTTGTTGGAGTTTTACGTTGGAGTTTTGTTTCATGGTGCAATTCTGATTGTTCAAGGTTAATAAGAGTTTCAATAAGAGAGAGAAATAATAGGCATTAGTTACTCGTTAATAAATTATAAGGGAAAAAATAGAAGTGAGAAAAAAATGGCATTAATTGATTCACAAAGGAAAGAGAAAAAGATGCATAAAACAAGAAATTTATTGATCCTTATCATGTGCAAGTTTGCACAGGATATATATATATATATATATATATATATATATATATATATATATATATATATATATATATATAGGGAATAGATCAAATTTGATGCATGCTTAGACACATGTATCCAACGTCCTTACTTGAACATGATTTGTTTTATAGGATCGTACTACTGTGCCTGTAATTTCTAAAGACACATGCATCCATATTTTAATGCTTAACAATAAAAGGTTCCTTATTTTCCAGAAACTACTACTTTTACTGATGATTCATTTTCGTGTATCATATTACCATATTTTAATGCTTTTTATGAATTAAAAGATTCATATCCCTTACAAACAACCAATCTTAAATTTTGGCTTTAAAATCGGGTAATTGCCTTTTGATTTAACTTAAATGTATCTCCTTCATCCCACAAAACCAAACATCTTAGAAAACATTGATTCATAGTTTCATTCAACTTAAAAGGAGAAATTAGATACTCAAGATGAAGAGAGACATGATTAGAAATTAGAGTAACTTAACACCGGCTAATGCTACGGTGGACCACTTTCACAAGTTGTAACGACCCAACTCTAATTAACCATAATAGTGTTTATTAGGGAATCCTATTATAAGGTAAAATAGAATCAATTTGGGTAATTGAAGATTATTTTTATGGAGAAAAATATAGTAAGTGAAAAGAATACACCTATACTTTAGGATTGAGTGGAGGGGTAAGATGGTAAAAGAAGGAAAGTGAAATATTATCTATAATCTTGACAACAGAGTTCCATAAATTCGCACTGTAGATTGCAAAAACTGGTGGGTCGCGTCCTCTTCCATCTTTGATGATTTTTAATTTCGGCTAAAAGGGATTTAGGGTTCTGCGATGTTGTCAGGCGAGCGTGTGCCTTCAGCCTTCTGCAACTTGTCAGTGGTTTGTTTGTTCTGGTTAGGTGTTATTCGGGGTACTCCTTACCCAGGTTAGTATTTTTGGCTTTGGGTGTGTTCTGTTTAGGTGTTATCCAGGGGAATCCTTATCCAGGTTAGTATTTTTGGCTGAACTGTATTTACGGTAACTGATAGCTTATAAATAGATGGAGTCTGGTAGTTAATTTGTATACCCAGCGACACTGACCATCCTTCTCCTTTATTGAATAGTTTAGAATAGCTTAATAGTTAAGTGATGGCTAAAGTATGCAAGAGATTCACATAGTAGATTAGGACAAAACTGTAGAAATGCAATTTTTGGTGGTTTTGAATTTTGGAGAATTTTGATATCTTGTTTGTTTGTTTGTTTGTTTGTTTCGTTTTGCTTCAATTTGACATTGCTTGCTCTAGCATTTTACCATGTGTAGATTAAGAGAATTTTGATAAATTCTCTTGAAATGGTGTTCATCAATGACAAGGTTTGTTTCAAATTTCTTGAAATTCAGGTTCAACGTGTAGATATTTGAGTTAGGCTACAGTTGTCCTTATTATGTTCTGCATTTCATATCATATGTTGACTATTTTGTAGTTTATTTAGCTCATCTCAACCGACCCAGTCACAAATCATCAGAAGATCTATTATTATTTTTTGAAGGTATGTCACTTTTTCTACCATGTTTCTTAATCTATTGTATTCTCTTTGTATTGCTTCTTCTTACCTATGATCTTTTTTCTTTTTCTCTCTATTTTATATACATAGATATCTACAACTAATATGCATTGTTTTTCAAAATTAATTGAGTAGATGGTTCACATGTATTTCATTTGTCCGCCAATTGTTTGTTGGTATTTTCCACTCTAGCAAGTAGGGTATTGACTAAAGTTTTTTTGGATAGATTTTATCGATTAACTTCACTTGAAATACTGAGAGATAACTTTGTACTGTTTTCCCCCAATGGTTTCTGACTGATATTTTTAGTTTGTTTTGGCAGGGAAAATGGAAGAAGAGTGGAGTAGGCCACACGTTTTTTTTTTTGGTAAATACTCTTTTTTTTGTTGTTTTTGTTTTAATTAATTTCATGTTTTGGCTTCTCAGTCTTTTGACTTTCAGTTTTGTTCGAAATTTTGGTGGTACACTTTATTATGTTGAAAAATTATGTGAACTTTCAACCCAATTTTTGTCATATTGTTTGTTACTCATTTAGTTTTTCTTTTACTTTTTTTGGTTATTTTATCATGCATCTTTTAGGGATTTTGTGTTTTTCTTTGGAAGAGTGTCCGAAGCTTCTAAACATTTCCTTTTTATGCAGGCAGCTATAGAAGAATCTTTTGGATACATTGATTGAGCAGAACGGGAAGCTGAAGTTCTCAAAGTTGTATGAATGAATATGAACGGTAAGCCTTACTCATGTTTTTCAGAGGTTCTATTTCTTTTGTTTTAGTTAATTTGTGCTTGAGAGGCTAGATCAATACAGTCGGCTCACTAAATTCAAATGTAAGGGATATTTGTTGATTATGTGTTGATCATGCTTCAAGAATCAATAATCCATGTGTTTTATGACAACAGAAAATGAAAAAGGTGGGCTGAAATTGATCAAAGGAAATTAAAGGTTGATATGGTGCTGTTTTTTCCATCCCATTGGGTTGGAGTTGCTTCAAGAATCAATAGTTTTGGTTTGGTTGTAAGATTTTAGGTATTCATTCTAATTCTAAATTGTAATCGACATGGATTTTGTTATTAGGTGTTACACTTTCATACTATTTTTGGATTTGTTGTTGTGTGTTATACTTTTAACTATATAGTAAAGTTGCTAGATGTGCTTTAATGATGTAATGGACAAGTAGTAATAGTGGACCTATAGCAAATAATACGATAATAGATAGTTTTCTTTTTAAGATCATTAAAATGATAGTTAAGACCATAATTATAGATTATGTAAGTTTTGATCATTTGTAGATTACATATAGAATGATAGTTAAGGTTCGTTTCATTTTTGTCTAGCCTCTTGATCATGGTTATGTCAAATGTGGAAATCATAGTCACCAAATCTATATATGAACATTTTTGGTCATAAATGGCTTTGACCTGTTACTTTTGGTCGTTTTTTGTTTTTGGTTTTTACATTTAAATTTTTCTTTATAGCATTACTTTATATAAAGTGCTTCAATTTGAAGGTTGTATTAGTGTATCATGTGGAGAGTTGCTGAATTACTTTAATCTTTTGGGGTAGCAGCTGGATATGACATGAGACCTGTTGTGGAAGAGTAAACAGGCTAGAGTAAAGGAAATTATATGAATGGTGTGGTGATGTTGTCGGGTAAAATGATGAGTTTGATCTTTCTTTTGTATGTTATATATTTTCTCATCTTTGTGCAGGGATTGCATTTGTTCATCTTTCTCCTTCAATCTACACGTTTCATGATATTCGTCGAAATGTTGCTGATCTTCCTTCTCCTTTCCTATGGGGAAAGTTTTCAATTTTAATGCTAAGGAATTTGGGGTTTACTTGTTTCTTTTTTTGGGTGTTGTAAATTTCTTCTCTTTTGTTTATGGAGTGTTGTTCTGGATAATTTTTATTTTCAGTGATCAGTTTTTGTTGATAATTAACTGTCATTGTGATTTTTTTGGGAAAGTTGTGGACTTTGTTTGACATAGAGTTTTTCTTTGGTTGCATAAGACTGTAAGAATTAGATGCTGAGTTATATACAAAAAAATTGAGGTGGGGTTGATGTATATAGAGAGTATATGTTGCTTCAGTAAGGTGGGGTAAAATTCTTTTACTCCTTTTTAAATTTTATTTGAAATGATCAATTTCCATATTTCACCTTCAGGTATATAAATGCAGTGTCCGAACATCAAACCTTGGTTTCTGCATAAAAAATGAGATGTCCTTACCAATTGAGCTAAGCTCGCGGGGACAAAGTTTTTTAGTTATGGCCCAATTTACCAATTAATTAAGCATCATTTTGTCATTTGCTAGATATATATATATATATATATATATATATATTTATGGTCCTAATAGCAGCTGGTAGCTCCATTTTAACTTAAGCTAGATAGATCTACTTTTGCTTTCAATTTTATTTTTAACAAATGAAGAGGAAACAGTGTATATAACGAGTACCCAATGGTATGTTTTTTCAGTATAAATGTGTAAAGTTTTGAATAAAAAATTCTCAGTTTCAAGTGTAGCTTAGTTTGAATATTATGATTTTCTTATGGCTTTTTACTTTCTTTTTTGTTGAAGCGCATCCATTAGTTCTTCTTTCTGGTTGATCTATTTTTGTTGCACGGGAGCTTCGTATCCGGCTTAGTTTTGTTCAACTCCTCTCTTTTTTGTCTAATAATGTTTCTAATAATGCAGATCCGTTTTGAAACTAAAGAGAATGATGATGAAGGATACCATCAATTGAAGATAGACATGGAAAAATAATCCTTGAAGATTAGGCTTCGATGGCAACTTATTTGTGGTGATATAACAATGGAAGTAGAGAATCTAAGTAACAAGTTGCCATTGTTATACTAGGCTTAATGTGTAGTGATACAAAGTAGAGAAAATAGATAGAATACACACGTAACTTATCATATTTTGTTTCTATCACTCCACCTTTTAACTTCTTTGTGCTACTCAAGATTAGGATGTACCATAGTTGAATATTTTTGACCAACTAAAGAAAAGAGAGTACAAGGTGACTTTGATGTTTATGGAGTTTTCACTTTGGGTACAAAACTTTGCTTATGTATATCCAGAGCATATTTTATATTTAGTTGGTAGATTAAAAGATTACTATTGTTGAAATTCTTCAATGCTTAAATTAAACATCATTTTGGAAAAGGATTTGATAGTCATGGTTGGGTAGTTTCCAAATCTTTCACTATTGATTGAAAAGCTTAAGTAGACCGTTGTATACAAAGAAGCCATGGAAGAGGAATGGGCATCCTAACACCAACAATTGCAAATTCAACTTATTCTTCTTCACCACTAATTTATATATTCATCGTTTTCTTTATAATTGAATATTATTCCCTATGGTTTTGGTAGTATGCTTGGGACTCCATTTCCAACCACTCTCATCTTTTGACCACTTAAATTCTTCTTTGTACATTTATTTTATTCTCCTATAAATATTTTACTGTTATTTTTTGAGACACTAATCACATTATATTTCTACAATAGTAAGTAATTTGTGTGCGTAGATATATATTTGAAATTTAGAGTTGTCATTGTAATAATGTTTGGCATTATTAATTAATCATAATAATCAAATCAATGTAAATTTGACTTTCATTATAATAACTCTTTTTTAAAAGTTATACAAATGAGTGGTTAATTGTATAATAATTCATATAATAATAATAATAATAATAATAATAATAATAATATCTTATATGAGATTTAAGGGAGTGGTGAAGCAATTGTTAGTTCTAAATGAAATTTATCCCAAATATTTCATTTAAAATGCCATCAAAAGCTGTCAAATTGCCATGAATTGTTTACAAATAACCTTTCTGAGCAGCTATTGAGCCGGTCCAGGTTGGTTCGTATACAAATTTTTGTTGTGTAATTTAATTATCATATGTTATATTGACAAAATAATTTTCTTTACTTATGAATTTTTCAGGGAGACAATTCTCATTGTTATCCCTCGGAATTGGATTTTCTTAAAGGTAGAAAATTGTGTTTAAAAATTGAGAAAAGTAATATCGATGGTTATTATATTTCTGAAAAGCCTTTTAGAGTTGAGCGAATATGCCAAGATTTATCTCTTATTGATGTCTTCGATTCGGTGAGCTACTTTTATTATATCTATATTTTTATTTTTGCAACTATGTTATCTATTGTATATTTATGATAATTATTCTCTTTTTTTAGCCTTTCCTCAATGAAGCAACTGATTCTGAAGATGATGAATGATCATTTTAAGCTGCATATAACTTCTACATAGCCCTTGGTTGAAGAATTAGTTTTTAGTTCCAAGTATTCAACTATTTTTTTAAGCATAGTCCTTAATCTTATTATGGAAAGACGATTTATTCATACTTTTATGCTAATTTGCAAATTTGTATAATTATAACTTGCTATCTCCAGATCTGTGTTGTATTGAACAATTATGTTTTTATAACTAAATTTATCCTCTATGATTTATTGTTTATCAAACATGTTTTGGATGATATGTGGTTATTCTTAAACTTTTTAAAAACTTTTTTAAATGAGTTAAAACCGTGCAAGGCACGGGTATAAGACTAGTAACTAAACCATGTAGTGGAGAAAAGTCAGAATTTCCTTTCCCTTCTTCAACTCAGTACACGCATTCTCTTTCTCTTCTCATAAAAGTTGAAACTCAAATGTTTACTTTCTCTCAAAATCCAAGCTTGTCATGAATAATTCCTTCCATAATCATCTTCATAGTCAAGAACATGAATGATTCCAATCTCAGACTATCCTCCTTTCTCTCCCTGGCCGTAAATCAATCCCTAAATCCCCAAATTACAATTCTTCAAATCAGCTCTTGCATATATTTTTGGGCTATGGATTAAGCTTACTTCCATCAATTTGTGATGCTGGAAAACAAAAGTCAGAACTAATAGCAAGAGAAAAGGTAAGAAGAAGAAACTTGATCTTTTCCTTTCCATTTCATGTGTTGTACGAACCCAATTTGTGAGTGTTGTGAGGTTCATTTATTTTCTTTTCTACAGATTGCAAAGAGTGCAAGTAGCCTAACATGAATACCAATTAGACTTGAGACTGAAGCCTTAATTTGGAAATAAATGGAGAAGCTTGAAGTTAGGGATGGCAGACAGACCCAAACCCGCGGGGCCTGCTCACACCCGCACCCGAGTCAACGGGTGAAAAACCCGAGTTGACTGGGTTTGGGTTCGGGTGCACCCGATAGTTCGTGCGGGTGTGGGTGTGGGAGTACTCAAACCCGCACCCGAAACTTGAAACCACACCCGTTTATAAATGAAATTACATAAGTACCCCTAAGTATATATAAATGTAAAATTAGGGTTTCACACTTTCAGTCATTCTTTCACTTCACAGACAACTTACTCAGCTGCTTCCATAGTTCCATTCAGTGGCGGACCTAGGGGTGGGCTGAGGTGGGGGCCCACCCCCACCTCAAAAAAATAATTTTTTTTATATATGGAGTATTAATTTAAATGTATTATTAATTATTTTAAATCATTTAGTATACATATTTGTACAAATATTAATCTAAATATTAATTTAGAGTTTATTATTGGTCATTATAAGTAACTCGGTACACATATTAGTTCAAGTATTAGTGTAAATATTAGTTAAAACTAGCAATTGAACTAGCATATATAAATATGAAATGACATAAAAAAATATGTTTAATTAATATTTAATTTTTTAAGTCCCGTATTTTGACATTTATTGCAATTTTAGGGTTATCTCAATGTTTGTTTTTGCTCTAAAAATAGCGAATTTTAATGCAAAAAATTTGAATTTTGGGTTAAATTTGATATTTCATCTTTATATTCAATGTTTGAGACAATAAATCATCTTAATGGCCAAAAATCATAATTTTTAGAGTAAAAATATAGATTATTGGTATCAAAATTGTAACATATGAAAATAGAAGGACCAAAAAATTCAATTTGAAAATTGATTGACTATTTTTCGGCCCACCCACTATAATTTTTCTGGTTCCGCCACTGGTTCCATTCCTTCACTTCATCACGCACGACCGCTTCTCACTTTCACTCGACCTCACTCCTCACTTCTCTGTCGTCATCGTCATTCACTCCTCCGCCTCCTTCACCGGCAGCCGCCTCTACTCCTCCGCCTCCTTCACTTCTCACTCCTCTGTCTCCTTCACTCTTCATTTGAATCGTTTCGTCACTCTACAGGTATTACAATGTATTCTTCTAATCTTTTCTATCTTAATTTGTTTCATAATCTGATTTTTGTTAAGTTTTTATTTTGTTACTTAATCTGATTTTGTTTAATTTTGTTACCTAATATGATTGTGATTGATAAATCCATTTTCCTAATCTTATTGTGATTGCTGATTTTTTATTTAATTTTGATTTTCCTAATCTTGATTTTGTTACCTAATTTGATTCTGATAAATCCTTTTTCCTGTTGTTGAAATTTTGTTACGGTTTCTATGTGTTATATCTACAAGACAAGTCAACAATGTTTGTAACTACATGCTGAGTTTATTTGTTTGTTCATTCACTGAGTTTGTTTGTTTTGTTGTAAATACAGTGATGAATAATTAGTGTGTTTGGTTCCAAAGTAGCTGATTGTTGTAAAATGATATTGCTAAAGTTGATTTTGAATCGAAAGTAGTTGATTGCTAAAGTAGTTGATTATACTCAAATTTTTAGCTACTTATACTCCTCTGGTGTGGTAGGATATTATTGATAATTAGATGTTTATTCCACTTATACTTAAATTTTTAACATTTTTTATTCTGATTTGCTTGTTTATAACTACATGCTTTCATAGTTTCTAAATTTATTTTTGCTTGTTTTAATAGGTCAAATGGATCAAGTGAACACAACTCCGGAAGGAACGTCTAATCCTACACAAGAAAGTTCATGTCAACCAACTCAAGTGAACACAACCCCGGAGGTATCTTCTAATCCGAGTCCTTCTAATCCGAGTCCGACACCTAATGCTGGGCAACAAGAAACAATTGATACAAGCTTAGAACCTGCATCGAAGAGGCTAAGAAGTGATGTGTGGAATGAATTTAAAAAGATGAAAGTGAATGTGCTAGATAATGCTGAATGCATCTGGTGTTTCAAACGACTTAGTGCCACGTCAAAGAATGGAACAAATCACTTGAAATGACATTTTACACTATATTTGTTTAAAAGTTTTAAGTTATATTGATGGTTCAAAGTTGAATATATATTGATGGCAAAATCTTCAAATACAACGACACTAGCTGAATATTGATGGTTCAAAGTTGAATATTATTAAGCTAGAATGTTGTAAGCTATATTGATGGTTCAAAGTTGAATATTATTCATCAATTTACTTATTAGTACAGCTGAATATATATTGATGGTTTATTTTAACTTCAATTTACTTATGTGTATCTTATATTAACTTCAATTTACTTATTAATATAGCTGAATTGGTGGAAAGTTCTTCGGGTTACCATTTTGAAGATTAGAAATCGTTTTTTCTATGCTTTAACATGGTGAGTATTGAGGTTAGCTATTTAGCTTTCATTAACACTATAGATTATGAACTTGTGCTTTGTGAATATGGAATATGTTTAGATAATCACAAGTAAACTAAAATATATGATGAGAAGCTATCTTGTGCTTAATGTTAAAAAATGGAAACCTAGTAGAGATTTGATTCCTATAGTATCTAGCTTCATGAATTTTTTCTCTTGTGTATAATTTTCAGCGAACGAAACCTAGTAGTATAAAATCTAAATGATTGCTATAGATTACAATTTATAAAATCTAAATCTAAACCTAGTAGTTTATTTAACATACTTTAAGCATAACAACATGTTGGTGCTGTTCTGGCCACAATTTATATTCTGCAGATTGTGCACTATGGGTGAAGCATGAAATAAAATACATTTTGTATTGTATAGTGGAATATTCTTTATGCAGCGATAAGAAAATTATTGTAGTTGTAGAATTTTAATCCGATGTTGTGTCATGCAAGCTTATATTGAGAAAGAGGACAGTAAGAAGTTGAAGCAAAAGTTGAAATGCCACTTGTGTTTGAAGTTCTTTGGAAGAGTTAAAGACTATCTTACATGTTGCTTTTGGAAAGTTGTAATTTAATTGTAGTATTGTAGAACTTAATTTAAATTCTAATGTTATCATGTTGAAGACCTTAATTTTAATTGTGATGTTACCAAACTTGATTGTAAGTTGTAAGTTAATTTCTTTGAGAGACCTTGATGGAATGCTTGTGAAAATTTGTGTTTCAATATTAATTAATGTTGAATTTTGTGTGTTCATGCTTTGGGGGAGAAAACCCGAACCCAACAGGTGTGGATTTGGGTGTTAATTATACTGAATTTTGTGTTTTTGCTGCGAGTTCGGGTGGATAAACCCGAACCCAACGGGTGTGGGCGTGGGTGTTAATTTGTCACCCAAATAGACTATGGGTTCGGGTGCGGGTGACACCCGATATTTCGGGTGTGGGTTTGGAGAGTGTCAAACCCGCACCCGTGGGCACCCGTTGCCATCCCTACTTGAAGTTGATAGTTAGAGCTCTGGATATTAAGTAATTCCTTCAAGTGAAGGGGTTTTGAGAACAAAAACTGAATTAGAGAGATTGAGGACTTTAGAAGAGATTTGTGGTAATTCGTATGTTGGATATATATTCACTAAAACGGTAATTGTTCCTTCTCTATATCTCTGATTTGAATTCCTCTTGTTGCAATGCAAAGCTAACAAAATTCCCTTCGATTTGAGTACCAACTTCGTAGGTTTTGGCTTAGTAGTGAAGTTTGTAGCTGAGTCTAAAGTATAGGTCCAGATGCTGATTTTATGCAGAAAGTCTGCTACGGGTTTAAGGTTCTTACGCTACAAATTCGGCATTTTGGCGAGTTTCGGAGGTATTGCTGGTGCTGTTCAAGCATCGCTTTCAGGTGGGTTCCTTTAGGTATTAGCAATTCCTTATTTTAACTAGCCATTACATAGAGCCATTAGTAAATAAATTATGGATACATTTACTTGGAGTATTAGTAATCCCATTATACTCCTTGTGTTCATTAATCATGATTGATGAACATAGTTATACATATATAAGCTTAACCCTTCCCGTGCTTACTATGTAAAATGAATTATTAGGTGTGTGATGATGCTTAATCCCAAAGCTCATTAATATGTTAAGATTATATTTAAGAGTTGCGAGTTATGTCTATGATGAATTGGGATTGTAGGTGTTGATTTTACAATTGGTTGAATCCGTTCACAAGTCATGTTTCCGAGTGTCGCGGTGATTTTTGGATATCAAAACTATTGATTTGTTTGACTCTGTAACACCCCGTTTTCATAACGCAAAAAGGGCATTATTTTTTATTTTTTTTTTTTTAACAAACACTCAGAGTGCGCAAAACATTTTTAATTGAGCCGACATTAAATATTACAAACGAACCATATATATATCACACCATATATATATTGTATTCGAAAAAGCTAAGTGTAGACCTGAATAATTACAATCCATAAGTCTATGTGCTTACAAGCACTAACTAACCAAAAGAAGTTAGAAAGTCCTATGCTAAACAAAAAGCACAGTGCACAAACACACCGGCGCAAGTCTAACTAAAACTACCACTCCAGCTCCAACACGAGCTCACTATGGCCTAGAGCTGCCAACACCATCCTCTCGACCTACATCGTCATCTGGGTGGGATGAGCCCGCAAATGAAAGGAAGGGTCACCACAAAATAAAAGTATATATATATAACCGGTGCAAGAGATTGTACACATAACAAATATTTCCACAAAGCACAAGAGAAAGCTCTTAAAACATTCAACAATTCCCGCCAACGGGCTTATATATATAGTGCACAACAAGCCTAATGCAGACTTCTACAATGGGTGTGGTACTACCAGAGCTACCACATGCAAATGAATTCCGGAATTACTAATCATAACCAATAAAACCGCAAAGGGTTAAGGTGGATCCACTCACGCAATCACACCCCGTGGTCCACTCACGCAACCACTTATTGTACTCAAAAAGATCCCGTAGGATTTTGGGTGGGTCCACTCACGCAACCAACACCCCGTAGTCCACTCACGCAACTACGCACAATGAATGCATGAGCATACGATTCCCTACATATGCTAATGCCACACATACATACCTCTCAAGCATATGTAACTAAATCATTGCAATTCATACATACATTTCTCATCATATGTATTCCAAAACACCTGTTCATACATATATTCTCATAATCATATGTAAACAGCGCAAGCATTGTAAACACTTTCTCATCACGAGAATACATAACACATACATGCAGAGCACACCAACACACATCACTAAAAATAACCAGACATGTTGTATCTCAGTGAAAAGACAGAAATAAAGTGGAGCCCTTACCTCGGCAAGCTTCCGTCAACAACACACGCTTAGACTACACAACGCGCTTCCTAAAACAAGCAACGTAACAATCAATACTTTGTTCTCTAACCAATCGTATTGAAACTACACCAAAACCCCAAAAACCTAAAGGTTCCTAAGGAAAAACCACTCTTTCGGACATCGAACCAAAAACTACCGTATTGATCAACCCCCATGAGTTATTTGTACTATTTTTAGGACCCAAAACAATTGTCAAAAGTCTTAAATAATTTGAAATGCAAAATGGCCGTTTTCTTGCGTTATAAGTTACGTACTTTCCGAGTACCCGAAAAACTCGTTTCCAATCCCAACCACTTCCATAAATAAATAAAAAGGGATTAGAAGTTAAAAACCAAGTTTTAGAAATCAGAATCCAAAATCTCAACTCCCAGAGCTCGCCCTGGCGAGTTGGTGGCGAGTGAAGGCAGAGAGTACTGGTCTTACTCGCTCTGGAGCTCGCCCTGGCGAGTTGTCAGGACCTGTGACACTCGCCCTGGCGAGTAACCACTCGCTCAGCGAGTTTCAACTGTCATGACAGCAAAAGACAGCAACTCACACCACCTTTTTCCACCCAAGCCTAGTTTGATTCTATTAGTCCCCAACACTTTTTCAAGGCATAAAAGCAAACCATTTCCATAAGCAAGCAACACATTTCCGAAAGCATGTTGGTTGCTTCGAGTGCAAGTTATTTGATCTTCATTTCCAAAATCAAAACCAAATCCAAGCACAAGTTTTATTACGGGCCTTAACCGTCCGGTAATCATTTTCAAACATGTTTTCAAGGTAAAAAGCGACACCACATGTCACAATAGTTTTAAACCATTTTGACCCCAAAACACTACCCAAAAACACTTAGGAAATATTTTCATAAACCTCAAAATATTTTTCATCGGATTTTCCAAAACAAAACCATACAACGCATTTCCCTTTCGCCCAAAGGTTCAAAGACAACTTTTCTTTTCAAAACCTTACAACTTAACCACATGTTATTGATCAATACATAACCAAACCAAAACCCTAACTTTTCTCATGAGATTTTTCACCAACTCATGGAAAACAAAAACAACAAAGCCTAGCATGCTTACTAAACTCTCATGAACAACTTTCATGAAACAAGAACTAGCAAGAACAACCTTTCTCACCAAACCCTCTTAAGAACATAAACCCAAAAACCTCACAACTCTAAAAATCTACCAACCTAGGAGATGAGAAGAGAGGGTTACCTTAAGGAAGTGATTCTCTACAACTTTCCACTAAGCTTCCAAGCTTGAAATGGAGTGAAATGGTGAGGAAATGAAAATTTAGTGAAGGTTAGGGTATGAGAAAGTGATGGCACGATGGAAGAAGAAGAGAGTGAGTTGTGATGGAATTTTTCTAAGTCTCACAAAGTCATAAACCTCCTTACTATTATAAGCTCTTGGTAGCCAAACCACCATTGGATCAAAGTCAAAAGTCCAAGCTTAACCCTAGCCATTGGATCACTTTACTTTATGAGAAAGTCACAAGATTTAAACAACTCTCCCATAACAAGTCTCGTACTCAGCTCTCGCGCGACGCGACGAACGAAAACCACAAAAACATAAAACCTACGGAAAGAACGTCTAACGTTTAACATTTCCAAAACTTATCGCCGAATCTTTTTCCGCGACTGTAATTTTCTTCCATACCTTGGAAAATTATTCTCAGAATATATCTTAACTCGTGCAGATATATAAAACTCCCATCCGAAACCTCACTTAAAACAGACGCAGTAAAATTTTCCATCCGCGGGTAAAATCCTACTCGTTTTTCCAAAAACAAGAATAATCCAAAACTCGTTATTCTGAAACCACAAATAACTTCTTATACAAGAAACAGGATCACAAGACAAAAGTCTGTACAATTACAGTGCACGAGCACAAAACAGACTCAATTACAGCAAACTCCTATAATTACACGATGTTTCATCACACGAACACATCGAAACCCTAATATTCCTTAAACCAACTATACAATGAAATCTTGGGTCTTACAATACTACCCCCCTAAAAGAAGTTTCGTCCTCGAAACTTAGACATCGTCAAACAAACCGGGGTATAATTCCTTCATCTTACTCTCGAGCTCCCAGGTGGTATCTCCCGTAGCTTCGTTCCATATTACCTTCACCAAAGGTATCTCTTTCGTCCTCAGACGCTTCATCTTCCTATCCGCAATCTTAATTGGCGGAACCTCAAATGACAAGTTATCCCTCAGCTGGTGTGATCACATGTGATGGATCCGGTGTATACTTCCGCAATTGCGACACATGGAACACGTCATGAATCAAAGATAGTACCGGTGGCAACGCGATCCGGTATGCTACCTTCCCAATCCGCTCCGTAATCTGATAAGGTCCTATAAACTTCGGAGTCAACTTCTTCGCTTTCAAAGCCCTTCCAACACCCGTTGTTGGAGTAACACGGAGGAATACGTGGTCTCCCTCCTCAAACTCTAAAGGCCTCCGACGCCTATCCGCATAACTCTTTTGTCGATCTTGAGCAACCTTCATCATTGCCCTTATCTTTCGGACCTTGTCCGTCGTTTGTTGTACCATTTTCGGTCCTACTATCAAACTTTCCCCATCTTGGTACCAACACAAAGGAGTCTGACATCTCCTCCCATACAAAGCCTCATATGGTGCCATTCCGATAGTCGAATGGTAACTATTGTTGTACGTGAACTCTATCAACGGCAACACGTCGTCCCAACTCCCACGATCATCCAGCACACATGCTCTCAATAAATCCTCTAGTGACTGATTTGTTCTCTCAGTTTGCCCATCGGTCTGGGGATGATAGGCAGAACTCAACCTCAGTTTCGTCCCCAACGCCTCATGCAAAGTCTTCCAAAAATGTGAAGTGAACTTTGGATCTCTATCCGACACTATACTTGACGGAATCCCATGTAACCTCACAATCTCAGCAATATACACATCGGTCAACTTTGCCGCCGTATCCGTAATCCTTACCGGTAGAAAATGAGCGGACTTCGTCAAACGATCCACTATCACCCAAATGGAATCATGCTTCCTCCTGGTCTTGGGTAAACCAGTGATGAAATCCATAGAAATGCTATCCCATTTCCACTCGGGGATATCTAAAGACTGCAGCATCCCTGCTGGTCTCTGATGTTCAATCTTCGCCTTCTGACAAGTCAAACACGACGCCACAAACTCGGCCACATCCCTCTTCATACCCGGCCACCAGAAATCTTGCCTCAGGTCCTGATACATTTTTGTTGCCCCGGGATGCATACTAAGCTTACTCTTGTGTGCCTCCCCTAGAATGGTGTTTCTCAAGTTCATCGCATCGGGCACACACACCCTACCATTACATCTCAAGATGTTGTCTGATCCCACCTTGAAATCTCGGTTGGTTCCTCGAACAATCAAAGCTCTTTTCTCCATGAGAAACTCGTCACCTTGACAATTAGCAATGTCCTCTAACAAACCATTTGAGATGGTGATCATACCCAATCTCATATTCCCTAACGCAAACTCCACTTCCAGGTGCAAGTCTCGAAATTCTTTCAACAACTCTTGTTGACTAGCCATTTGGGCCGAACACGCTGACACACTCTTTCTACTCAAAGCATCGGCTACCACATTAGCCTTCCCCGGATGGTATTCTAAGGTAAAGTCGAAGTCTTTCAAAGTTTCCATCCACCTCCGTTGCCTCATATTAAGCTCTTTCTGATCGAACAGATACTTAAGACTTTTATGGTCACTAAACACGACAAAAGTGCAACCATAAAGATGATGTCTCCAAATCTTCAATGCGAAAACAACAGCCGCAAGCTCTAGATCGTGCGTAGGATAATTCTTTTCATGCACTTTCAGTTGCCTTGACGCATAAGCCACTGCCCTCTTGTGTTGCATCAACACACAACCCAAACCCTGATGAGACGCATCACAATAAACCTCATAAGGTTCATCTGACTGAGGTAACACCAACACCGGTGAAGTCGTCAACCGCTCCTTCAACAATTGAAAACTAAGTTCACACTGCTCAGTCCACGCAAACGGTTGATCTTTTCTCGTAAGTTGCGTCATTGGTGCCACAATCTTAGCGAATCCTTCTATGAACCTCCGGTAATAACCGGCCAAACCAACAAAACTCCTCACGTCCGTCACCGTCTGCGGTTGCTTCCATGCAAGTACTGTGTCAATCTTGGCTGGATCCACGGCTATTCCCTCTTTTGATATAACATGGCCTAGGAAATTCACCTCTTCCAACCAAAAATCACACTTCGACGGATTCGCATACAACTTTCTTTCCCGCAACACTTGCAAAACCATACGAAGATGCTCTTCATGCTCCTCTTCGCTCTTCGAATACACGAGAATATCATCAATGAACACAACCACGAACTTGTCCAAAAACGAATGGAATATCCGATTCATGTAAGCCATGAAGATCGCAGGTGCATTCGTCACTCCAAACGGCATCACCAAGTACTCATAATGCCCATACCGCGTCCTAAACGCCGTTTTCTGAATATCCTCATCTCGTACTCTTATCTGGTGATAACCAGATTTCAAGTCAATCTTTGAAAACACTGAGGCTCCCCTCAACTGATCCATCAAATCATCAATCCGTGGCAATGGATATCGGTTCTTGATAGTCACCTTATTAAGCTTCCGATAATCTACGCATAGACGAGATTTCCCATCCTTCTTCTTAACCAATAAGACCGGTGCTCCCCAAGGCGACACACTAGGCCTTATGAAACCCTTCTCTAACAAGTCCTCGATCTGACCTTTCAACTCTACCAACTCGGCTGGAGCCATCCGATAAGCTGATTCCGAAATCGGACCCGTACCCGGTTGTAAATCAATAAAGAATTCCACCTCTCTACACGGAGGAAAAGCTGGAATCTCCGACGGAAACACGTCTTGGAAATTTTGAACTACTCGAATTTCCTCAATTCGGATCTCCGACGTCACTCCTAAGCTAGCAAGTGACACTATCTCCGGCTCTCCATTACACATAATCATTGTAAGCTGATTGGCCGACAGGTATCTCCGCACACCTGGCTCGGGAAAGAAAACCAATTTCCGAGCACAATCTAGTATAACATAATGATAAGATAGCCAATCCATCCCGAGGATGATCTCGAGAGATGTAAGCGGTAAACACACCAAGTTGACCAGAAACTCCCTATTCTGAATTACTACTAAACAATGCAAACATGCAGTATTCACTACCAAATCCTTAGCAGGAGTCAAAACATTCAAATCAAATGGAAGAACAGAAACATTCAAACTCAACCGATTTGCACAAGCCAAAGAAATGAATGAGTGGGTTGCCCCCGTGTCAATCAAAGCAGTTAAAGAATTACCTGCAATGTGACAGCTCTCGTGAATGGCATTGCTAGCCTGCCCACTCACTTCTGTGCCCATACAGTAAGCACGTGCCTTTGCCGCAGGTCTGGTACCTTGTGAGCCTTGTGCCACATTAGCCGACGGCCCGGCCTTCGGGGCTTTGCAATCTCTAGCAAAGTGTCCCGGCTTCTTGCAATTAAAACAAACATGCCCCTGATTCCGGCATTCATTCGCATAGTGGCCCACCTCACCACACTTAAAACAGCCCTGCTTCCCGGTATTCTGACTGTCCTGATTCACCGATCGACCCTGTCCCTTGTTATACTGTGGACGGTCATATGGCTTGCTGCCTTGTTTTCCACGGTTCTGACTTTGATTCGGACCACCAGAACGACTTGGTCCCCCAGCACTAAAACCACCCTGACGGTTCACCCTTTTGTTTCTCATATCTTCAACCTCTTGGCACTTTTCAACCAAGACTTGAAATTGCCGAATACCCAATGGCACAACCGCATCCTGCAGTTCGTACCTCAGCCCATCTTGAAAGCGACGACACATATAGACCTCATCTATCCCATCCCTAAAGAAGCGGAAGAAACGGGATAATGATTCAAACTTCTTGGAATATGCCTCCACATTCATACTCCCCTGACGTAGTCTCAGAAACTCCTCACCATACCTTTCCCTTGCAGTCTCAGGGAAATACTTAGCCAGGAACCTCCTCTTGAAGTTCTCCCAGTTAATCTCCTCATATGCATTTTCCATAATCAGACGGGTGTTCCTCCACCAAAATTCAGAACCCCCAAGCAGCTGATAGGTAGCTAGAACTACCTTCTCCCCCTCCGGACAATGAATTGCCCCAAATATCCTTTCCATAGCATGGAGCCATAGATCCGCTGTTTCTGGACCTCCCTCCCCATTAAACTTTGGAGGGGCCTGCTGATTAAAACTTGCGAGAACCCTAGACCCAGCGGCCAGGATCTCCCTGTCGCGCTTTTCAAGGTCTCTCTGCGCCTTAGCATGAGCTTGCGCAGTTACCGCTGCTGCCATTGTATTCATGGCATAAGCCATCTGATGGATGTCCACATCATCATCATCTCTAGCAGGTGCCCTTCTTGGAGGCATCGTTTCCTGCACATACCAATTCTCTTCGATTAGACCCTTATCCAAACATTTCTGAATTCCAACAGAAAACCTCACTCAACGGATTACTAACCCATAACCCGACACGGAACAAACACTAGAACTAACCCCACACTAGTTACGTTCTAACCGACTCTGAACTAACGACTCAAGTATACACTTTCCCTTTGAAGATTTAAAGCCGGGCTCTGATACCACAAATGTAACACCCCGTTTTCATAACGCAAAAAGGGCATTTTTTTTTTTTTTTTTTTTTTTAACAAACACTCAGAGTGCGCAAAACATTTTTAATTGAGCCGACATTAAATATTACAAACGAACCATATATATATCACACCATATATATATTGTATTCGAAAAAGCTAAGTGTAGACCTGAATAATTACAATCCATAAGTCTATGTGCTTACAAGCACTAACTAACCAAAAGAAGTTAGAAAGTCCTATGCTAAACAAAAAGCACAGTGCACAAACACACCGGCGCAAGTCTAACTAAAACTACCACTCCAGCTCCAACACGAGCTCACTATGGCCTAGAGCTGCCAACACCATCCTCTCGACCTACATCGTCATCTGGGTGGGATGAGCCCGCAAATGAAAGGAAGGGTCACCACAAAATAAAAGTATATATATATAACCGGTGCAAGAGATTGTACACATAACAAATATTTCCACAAAGCACAAGAGAAAGCTCTTAAAACATTCAACAATTCCCGCCAACGGGCTTATATATATAGTGCACAACAAGCCTAATGCAGACTTCTACAATGGGTGTGGTACTACCAGAGCTACCACATGCAAATGAATTCCGGAATTACTAATCATAACCAATAAAACCGCAAAGGGTTAAGGTGGATCCACTCACGCAATCACACCCCGTGGTCCACTCACGCAACCACTTATTGTACTCAAAAAGATCCCGTAGGATTTTGGGTGGGTCCACTCACGCAACCAACACCCCGTAGTCCACTCACGCAACTACGCACAATGAATGCATGAGCATACGATTCCCTACATATGCTAATGCCACACATACATACCTCTCAAGCATATGTAACTAAATCATTGCAATTCATACATACATTTCTCATCATATGTATTCCAAAACACCTGTTCATACATATATTCTCATAATCATATGTAAACAGCGCAAGCATTGTAAACACTTTCACATCACGAGAATACATAACACATACATGCCGAGCACACCAACACACATCACTAAAAATAACCAGACATGTTGTATCTCAGTGAAAAGACAGAAATAAAGTGGAGCCCTTACCTCGGCAAGCTTCCGTCAACAACACACGCTTAGACTACACAACGCGCTTCCTAAAACAAGCAACGTAACAATCAATACATTGTTCTCTAACCAATCGTATTGAAACTACACCAAAACCCCAAAAACCTAAAGGTTCCTAAGGAAAAACCACTCTTTCGGACATCGAACCAAAAACTACCGTATTGATCAACCCCCATGAGTTATTTGTACTATTTTTAGGACCCAAAACAATTGTCAAAAGTCTTAAATAATTTGAAATGCAAAATGGCCGTTTTCTTGCGTTATAAGTTACGTACTTTCCGAGTACCCGAAAAACTCGTTTCCAATCCCAACCACTTCCATAAATAAATAAAAAGGGATTAGAAGTTAAAAACCAAGTTTTAGAAATCAGAATCCAAAATCTCAACTCCCAGAGCTCGCCCTGGCGAGTTGGTGGCGAGTGAAGGCAGAGAGTACTGGTCTTACTCGCTCTGGAGCTCGCCCTGGCGAGTTGTCAGGACCTGTGACACTCGCCCTGGCGAGTAACCACTCGCTCAGCGAGTTTCAACTGTCATGACAGCAAAAGACAGCAACTCACACCACCTTTTTCCACCCAAGCCTAGTTTGATTCTATTAGTCCCCAACACTTTTTCAAGGCATAAAAGCAAACCATTTCCATAAGCAAGCAACACATTTCCGAAAGCATGTTGGTTGCTTCGAGTGCAAGTTATTTGATCTTCATTTCCAAAATCAAAACCAAATCCAAGCACAAGTTTTATTACGGGCCTTAACCGTCCGGTAATCATTTTCAAACATGTTTTCAAGGTAAAAAGCGACACCACATGTCACAATAGTTTTAAACCATTTTGACCCCAAAACACTACCCAAAAACACTTAGGAAATATTTTCATAAACCTCAAAATATTTTTCATCGGATTTTCCAAAACAAAACCATACAACGCATTTCCCTTTCGCCCAAAGGTTCAAAGACAACTTTTCTTTTCAAAACCTTACAACTTAACCACATGTTATTGATCAATACATAACCAAACCAAAACCCTAACTTTTCTCATGAGATTTTTCACCAACTCATGGAAAACAAAAACAACAAAGCCTAGCATGCTTACTAAACTCTCATGAACAACTTTCATGAAACAAGAACTAGCAAGAACAACCTTTCTCACCAAACCCTCTTAAGAACATAAACCCAAAAACCTCACAACTCTAAAAATCTACCAACCTAGGAGATGAGAAGAGAGGGTTACCTTAAGGAAGTGATTCTCTACAACTTTCCACTAAGCTTCCAAGCTTGAAATGGAGTGAAATGGTGAGGAAATGAAAATTTAGTGAAGGTTAGGGTATGAGAAAGTGATGGCACGATGGAAGAAGAAGAGAGTGAGTTGTGATGGAATTTTTCTAAGTCTCACAAAGTCATAAACCTCCTTACTATTATAAGCTCTTGGTAGCCAAACCACCATTGGATCAAAGTCAAAAGTCCAAGCTTAACCCTAGCCATTGGATCACTTTACTTTATGAGAAAGTCACAAGATTTAAACAACTCTCCCATAACAAGTCTCGTACTCAGCTCTCGCGCGACGCGACGAACGAAAACCACAAAAACATAAAACCTACGGAAAGAACGTCTAACGTTTAACATTTCCAAAACTTATCGCCGAATCTTTTTCCGCGACTGTAATTTTCTTCCATACCTTGGAAAATTATTCTCAGAATATATCTTAACTCGTGCAGATATATAAAACTCCCATCCGAAACCTCACTTAAAACAGACGCAGTAAAATTTTCCATCCGCGGGTAAAATCCTACTCGTTTTTCCAAAAACAAGAATAATCCAAAACTCGTTATTCTGAAACCACAAATAACTTCTTATACAAGAAACATGATCACAAGACAAAAGTCTGTACAATTACAGTGCACGAGCACAAAACAGACTCAATTACAGCAAACTCCTATAATTACACGATGTTTCATCACACGAACACATCGAAACCCTAATATTCCTTAAACCAACTATACAATGAAATCTTGGGTCTTACAGACTCACAATTTTATGATTCACCACCGAGCTTTTATTTTTCCAAGGAAAAGGGGAAAAGTTCGAAATAACCCTATTTTTTGAGAGATTAAAGGTTCGGGGGTTGGTCACGTTAAGGGAAGGTATTAGCACCCTAAACGTCTATAGTACTCTATAGGAACCTCTTGTTTTTATTTATCTTTGTGCTAAAATTATTTGTTTGCTTGTAAATAAAAAGTTTAAAAATGTGAAAAGTTAAGATGGTGAATAAAAAGAAAAATGGAAAAATGTTTTTGTTTTTTTTATTTGATTTGGGAAGACGTGAAGTCTTTTGCACTACGTACCCGTGAGGGATCAAAACCTCGTAGTTCGGGGTAAAAATTGCAAAGTGGTTTGTTGATTGATTTTAGGAGAAAAGACGAGTCGTCATCTTAAGTTTAAACTCCTTTTCTCCGCCACGAACATACTGAAAAGTTTAACTTCCTTTTCTTGCCATATGTCATGGGGAATAATCGAAATTATCAACTAGAGATGACTCACGTCTAAACTCTTTGAAAAAGTTTTAAAGTCAAAAGCCAAGCGGCAAAATGGTTTGAGTTTGTTTTTGTATATTTTAATTTTTGAGAAAAAAGGTTTAAGTACAATTTTAAAAGTAAACAAATACTTGGCAAGAAGGAAATTATAATTTGAAAATAAAAGGGCTAGTGATCTTAGGGACAAGCTTCCTGATAATCTTGAATCATATTGGTAGAGGACCCATGGTTCGGCAGAGGGTTGACTTGCACATTTGGATTCAAATCTTTGAAGGACAGGATATTAGTTCGGATCAGCTTTTGAACCTCAGATTTCAGAGCATAACAGTGCTCGACGTCGTGACCGGGTGCCCCTTGGTGGAAGGCACATGAGCGGTCAGATCTATACCAGCTTGGTAAAATTTCAGGTATCCGAGGAGGTGCTCTAGTCTGAACCAAATTCTTCTCGAGTAACGCAGGAAGTAATTCTGCATATTTCATAGGGATCGGATCAAATTGTGGCGCTCTTTGAACATGATTCTGCTGGGCGAACTGTGGTGGAGCCTGTTGTCGAGGTTGTTGTTGGTACTGTTGCTGATATGGTTGTTGATATTGCTGTAGTGGTCTTTTCTGAAACTGTGGCTGGTAACCCTGATTTTGGGTAGTGTTGATGGCAGGTGTAACAGCGGCGACATATTGATAACCTGGATAATGTTGCTGAGGCCGCCCATGGGCCACCATACTCACTTCTTGTTCTTTCATCCTTTGAAAATTGTCTCCAAACTTCTTCACACTATTAGTTGGGATACTTTCCCTGACTAGTCGTCCCTGTCGGACTCCTTCTTCGAGACGCATGCCCATGTTCACCATTTCAGTGAAATCACTAGGTGCGCTAGCAATCATCCTTTCATAGTAAAATGGACCAAGGGTGTTCAGGAAGATCTTGGTCATTTCTTTTTCTTCTAGAGGTGGGATAATTTGAGCAGCGACCTCCCTCGACCTCTGTGCATACTCCTTGAAAGTTTCATTGTCTTTTTGAGACATGGCTCGAAGTTGGTCTCTATCTGGGGCCATGTCCAGATTGTATTTGTACTGGCGAATGAAGGCCTCGCCCAAGTCATTGAATGTTCGGATCTTCGCACTGTCTAGGCTAATGTACCATTTCAGAGCAGCATCTGTCAAACTGTCCTGAAAGTAGTGAATTAATAGTTGATGGTTGTCCGTCTGAGTAGACATCTTTCGAGCATACATCACCAAGTGGCTTTGAGGACAAGTGTTCCCTTTGTATTTCTCGAATTCTGGAACCTTGAACTTAGCCGGAATCTGAACATTCGGCACCAAGCACAAATCATGAGCATTTTTACCAAACAAGTCTTTTCCACGGAGAGCATTGATTTCTCGTTGCATCTCGTCAAACCTCTCTTGAAAGTCATCCATCCGGTCATAAGCCCCCACACTTTCCGCATGATGAATAGGTCTGTTGTCTTGCGGAGTGGTGTGAATTACTGGAGCTGAAAAGGTCATTGAAACAGGGACAGTGGCCTGTGGAAAGGTACCAATTTGAGTAGCAGAAATTACTTGTTGTGTAGCAGGAACCGAGACCTCGGAGACATAGGGGCGAAATTCTCCATTGAAGTCAAGAGGCATTCCCCATGGGTAACCTCTAGGCATAGTATGTTGTGGAATGCTGGCAAATGTTGCGGAGATTGGAGTAGAGACTATTTCTGAGACGACTGTTGCTTGAGGAGGAGGAGGAGTCGGTGGCTGATTCTGAGCAACCACCATTGAAGATACCAAGGCACTCAATCTCTCTACCTCAGCTTGGAGTGTCGACACTTGCCCATGAAGCTCAGTATTCTCTTGTTCAACCTGTTCCATTCTCTTTTTCTTGCTTGCTCGAGTATTATATGTGCGGGAAGGCTTGGGATGAGGACGTCGAGCCACTTTTCCTTTGACTGAGGCAGAGAGTGAAAAAGAGAATATGAGACTCGGTTTTGAAACTTATGAATGTAGTTTGATGCATGACATGTTTATGCTAAAATATGCAAAGTTTTATTTTATCGAAGGACTTATAAATTAATTGTAGCCATTGTAGAAAACATCTTTACACTTGATAACTAAAACATTACAAAGTAATTCTCATTTCCTTTTTTCCATTTTTTTTTAGTGTTTCTTCTTACAAGATCCATATCAACAATGTTTACAAAAAAATTGATTAAGTCCTTCGATATTTAGATGGAAATTTTTTTATGAATGAGTGCATGTATGCATGATTATGCTGAAAACGTGGTGGGGTTAAGGTATACATTGATGGAGTTACGGGTAAGAACCACCCACATGGTAAAGACTATGGTTTGATTTGTACCTGCATCACGGGTTCTACAAAGTTCCCAAAGTTATCAACCGTCTTCTGGATATTACCGGCTTACAAGACTACTCTTGGTCCAATAATATCCACAAGACAATCTCGTTTGAGTGTAGTTTCGCGTGTCGACCAATTCAAGACTACTCTTGACTAGCCACCGCACTACGTCCTACGAGTCAAGATGGGTTAAAGGTAACTCTAAAGGTCCACAGCGTCGTCGGACACTCATATTGCAGTAATAACGCCAACACGACTACTCGTGCCAACATAATATCACCGTCAAGAGGCCTCAGCTGAGCGGGGTTGTATCACATGTGAAGCATGGTCCAAACTACTCTGGGCATGTCACTTTGATTATACCACCATCCTATCTTATTGCTTCACTCAAGCCCGGGTACAGGACCTATCTCACCATTCAAAAGACCCAAACAAAAATTTACATACATAAGCAAAAATAATAGCACAAAGAACAAAATTAAACAAGTTAGGCTCAACCCTCTTAAGGGAGTCCCCAGTGAAGTCGCCATTTCTGTCGCGGTGATTTTTGGATATCAAAACTATTGATTAGTTTGACTCACAATTTTATGATTCACCACCGAGCTTTTATTTTTCCAAGGAAAAGGGGAAAAGTTCGAAATAACCCTATTTTTTGAGAGATTAAAGGTTCGGGGGTTGGTCACGTTAAGGGAAGGTATTAGCACCCTAAACGTCTATAGTACTCTATAGGAACCTCTTGTTTTTATTTATCTTTGTGCTAAAATTATTTGTTTGCTTGTAAATAAAAAGTTTAAAAATGTGAAAAGTTAAGATGGTGAATAAAAAGAAAAATGGAAAAATGTTTTTGTTTTTTTTATTTGATTTGGGAAGACGTGAAGTCTTTTGCACTACGTACCCGTGAGGGATCAAAACCTCGTAGTTCGGGGTAAAAATTGCAAAGTGGTTTGTTGATTGATTTTAGGAGAAAAGACGAGTCGTCATCTTAAGTTTAAACTCCTTTTCTCCGCCACGAACATACTGAAAAGTTTAACTTCCTTTTCTTGCCATATGTCATGGGGAATAATCGAAATTATCAACTAGAGATGACTCACGTCTAAACTCTTTGAAAAAGTTTTAAAGTCAAAAGCCAAGCGGCAAAATGGTTTGAGTTTGTTTTTGTATATTTTAATTTTTGAGAAAAAAGGTTTAAGTATATTTACATGAATTAAAATGTTTATTATGAAAAATGTTTTGAAAAAGTCTCTCGACAATTATCGAGGTTTTTTATAAAAGAGATTCTTTTTTGAAAATGCTTTTTTGAGTTTTTTTGAATGTTTTTGTTTTTTTGTTATTTGAATGAAAAAAAGTTAAGCGTGAATTAAATAAACTAAAGGTAATAAAATAAATGCAGTGGATTTCATAATGACGTTGGATAAAAATGAGAATCCCCTTTTTCTTGGAATTTCTACGCTATTATTTTTCGTGTTTTCGTTTTTTGACATAAAACGGAATAAATAAATATGCATGCAATGCAACTTCTCATTTATATTTACATAAATCCTAAATACATTCTAATTCTCAATGAAATAAATAATGATGCAAAAAGATTAAAAAAAATGCAATAAAATAAACTGAGTCCTAAATAATAATAGAACAAAATATGAGGTGCAATGGCGAAAATACATGATTAAGTTCAAGCCCAATCTGCAAAAAAAAAGTCAGTCTTCACACAAATAACCAAACAAAATAAAATAAAAATAAATAGGAATCAAAGGGGGCGCGTGTAGCAACTCAAGGGGGTATAGAAAGCACTTCGCAGCTGGGGGTGCATGGAGTAATTGGGGGGTGCGCGGAGTAAGACAGTTCATGTTTCTTTTTCACAGATTATTTTCATTTTTTCTCTATGTTTCTCTCTCTCTCTCTCTTTCACTTCTCTGATCTCTCTCATGTTCATATTTTCTTCAAGAACACCATAAAGATTCCGGTGGTGGTGCGGCGGCCGGCGCGGCGGCGCCACCACCGGAAACAGAAAAAATTCACTTTTTTTTTTAAAAAAAAAAACCTTTTTTCTAAAATCCTTTTTAGTCTAGATCCCGAAAATCAACTTAGTTTTTTAAATAAGTTTTGGGATAGCCTAGATCTAGATTTTAATTTTTTAGTGAAAAAAAGAAAATAGAAAAAAGAACAACCTTTCTACCTTTTTCTTCTCTGTTTGATTCTTCTTCTTTATATTTTTTCTTTCTGTTTTGGTTATGGGTGGTGTTTGTGATTCTGTGATTTGGCTAGATGAGAGAAGGGTTTTGAAATTTTCTCTTTTTCTGAGTTATTTTTTTGTCACTGTTGATAAAGAAAAAATTGGCGCTCCCTTGCTTCTGATTTTTTGTCCTAATTTATAGAGAAATTTGCTGAGTTTTTGGACCAATGGATGATTTTGGTGTGATGATTATAGTTTGGTTTAGGGAAGAAGAATTGGTTTTGCTTTTCTGACTGAGTGTGAGTTTAGAGAAAGATTTAGGCTTTTGATGAAAGGTTGAAGAAAAGTTGCAGAAAGTGAATGATGAAGCGTGTTCCATGTTCTGTTGTTACTGACTCCCTTTTTTTTTTTGGTTATTTTTGGATATAATAATAATAATAAAATCTTAATATAATAAAACGAGAGTAACTAGAGGCACTCTAAACCCTAATCCTAATATGAATGGTCTAGATTTTGACACTTGGAAAAAAAAATTATATCAACGGCTATGATAAAAACTTAAATAATCAATTTTTAAACCAATATTATGTTGTCACATCAATTAATGAATGTGACACGTCATGTGTTTAAAAAAAAATTGGGATCTGTCAAAAAAGAGAAAATGGATAAACATTAATTAATAAAACAAAAATAACTAATAATCAGGTACGAAAATTATGTATAGATGCAAAATTCTTTATTCATCAGCACATTTATCACACACAATATTCAATTACTCTTTTCCTGTTGCTACAGGTCCTAAATTCCTCCGTCTTTTTTTTCTACCTTTCTACTTATACCAACGGTTTTAACCGTCACGATGCTTCTTTCACTGTTATTTCCAACGGATTCACATTTCTTAAAGATTTTAATGTTTCATTAAACGCTGATGTTGAAGGTGTTGATACTTTGTTGAAACAATATGTTATTAACGTTGGTGAGGATCAAAGGCTTGATTTGAGTTTCATTCCAAGTAATGGAAATTCTAATAACTATGCTTTCATCAATGGAATTGAAGTGTTATCCATGCCTAATGATCTCTATTACACACCACCTGAAGATAATGGTTTTTAAACTTTTATTTTAACTAATTTTTATTTTATTTTTGTCTTTTTATGTTTATGCATTTTATCTACACACTTCTATTTTTCTTTTTCTTTTTTGACAGAAACTTTCTGTTTTTCATTTAAGTTTTTTTTTTTTTGTTTTTTTTTTTGTAACATAGCTTAATGGATTTTTTTTACTTTATATATACTAGCCGCCAAATGGTTTGTGTGATCGATGTTTTTTTTTTGTTTGTTGTGATCGATATTCTCTATTGTGCAAATATAAATAACTACTTAATATCCTTTTTTATTGGACTTAGTTAATTGATAACTACTTAACCTCCTTTTTTGTTGTGGCTACTTATTAAGAAGAAAAAATATATATATATTTTTTTACTATACAAAATACTGAAAACCTACTTTTATGTGGATGCTGTGCTTATTTTTTTTTTGTAGTTTTTTTAAGGGTAAAATAGGAATATTGAAAAAGTCATCCAAAAATTTGTATCCCCTTTATATATTAGTACTAGCCGCCTTCCGTGCCCGTTTGTGTAATCGATATTCTTTTTTTTCGTGTGTGATCGATATTCTGTATTGTGCAAATATAAATAATTACTTAATCTCCTTTTTTATTGGACTTTGTTAATTGATAACTATGTAACCTCCTTTTTTTGTTGTCGTTAGTTATTAAGAAGAAAAAAAATAATTGTTTTTTACTATAAAAAAACTGAAAACCTACTTTTATGTGGAAATTATTTTTTAAGGGTAAAATTGGAATAATAAAAAAGTCATCCAAAAAATTTGTATCCCCTTTATATATTAGTATATATATATATATATATATATATATATATATATATATATATATATATATATATTATATTTTTAATCATGGTTTGATTTTTTTAATTTTGTTTTTTGAAATTAAAATCATATTAACATTCTATATAAGTACTTTTTAATTTATATAAGTACTTTTTAGTGTACATATCCACACACAAAATGTAAGACCCAAGATTTTACTGTACAATTTTCTAAGGAACTCTAGTGTCGGCTACGAGTTTTAGGGTTTTTAGTAGAAGCGGATTTGTGATTATCGTCACATTAATGAGATTTTTTGCTGAAACGGAGCCTGTTTTGTGCTCGTGCGCTGGAAAGGCACAGACTTTTGGGTCGTGGTCCTCTTTTAAGTATGAGGAGATTTCTGTGGTCTTAGAATAACGAGTTTTGGATTATTCTTGTTTTTGGAAAAACGAGTAGGATTTTACCCGTCGTTGTAAAATCTTATTGCGTCTGTTTTGAGTGAGGTTTCGGATGGAAGTTTTATTTATCTGCGTGAGTTAGGATGTGTCCTGAGATTAATTTTCTAAGGTGTGGAAGAAAATTGCAGTCGCGGAATAAGATTCGGCGATAAGTTTTGGAATGGAAAAACGATAGACGTTCTTTCCGTAGGTTTTACGTTTTTGTGGTTTACGTTCGTCGCGTCGCGCGAGAGCTGAGTACGAGACTTGTTTGGGAAGATTTGATTTAATCTTGTGATTATCCTTAAAGCAATTGATCCAAGGGCTAGGGATTAGTCTAGAGAACTTTTTACTATTTGATCCAATGGTGGTTGGCAAGCAAGACAAGTGGTAATAGTAAGGAGGTTTATGTTTTGTTGACTTAGGAAGAAAAATTGATCACAAGACTCTCATTCTCTCTTCTCTTAACCGTGGCCTTCCTTCTTCTTCCCTTCCTTGAGCAAATTTCATTTCTTCACCATTTCCTTGGATTTCAAGCTTGGAAGCTCTAAGGGAAATTGTAGAGAAGCTTTTCCTAAGGTAACTAAACCTATTCCCTATCCTTGTTTGGCTAAGATTCTTAGGGAGTTAGGATGTTTATGATTATGTTCTTGGGAGAATTTTCATAAAATTTGGTGTTGGTTGATTCTTGCTTCATGAAAGTTGTTCATGAGGGTTTAGTAAGCATGTGTAGGCTTTGTTATTTCAATTTTCCATGAGTTTGTGAGAATCTCATGAGAAAAGTTAGGGTTTTGGTTTGGTTATGTATTGATCAATTACATGAGGTTATGTTGTAAGGTTTTGAAAAGGAAAGTTGTCTTTGAACCTTTGGGCGAAAGGGAAATGCGTTGTATGGTTTTGTTTTGGAAAATCCGATGAAAAATATTTTGTGGTTTATGAAAATATTTTCTAAGAGTTTTTGGGTAGTATTTTGGGGTCAAAGTGGTTTAAAACTATTGTGACACGTGGTGTTACTTTTTACCTTGAAAACATGTTTGAAAATGATTACCGGACGGTTAAGGCCCGTAATAAAACTTGTGCTTGGATTTGGTTTTGATTTTGGAAATGAAAATCAAATAACTTGCACTCGAAGCAACCAACATGCTTTCGGAAATGTGTTGCTTAATTTATGAAAATGGTTTGCTTTTATGCCTTGATAAAGTGTTGGGAACTAATAGAATCAAACTAGGTTTGGGTGGAAAAAGGTGGTGTGAGTTGCTGTCTTGTGCTGTCATGACAGGTGCAACTCGCCGGGCGAGTGGTTACTCGCCAGGGCGAGTGTCACAGGTCTTGACAACTCGCCAGGGCGAGCTCCAGGGCGAGTAAGACCAGTACTCTCTGCCTTCACTCGCCATCAACTCGCCAGGGCGAGCTCTGGGAGTTGAGATTTTGGATTATGATGTCCTAACTGGGTTTTTAGCTTTCTAATCCCTTTTTATTAATTTATGGAAGTGGTTGGGATTGGAAACGAGTTTTTCGGGTACTCGGAAAGTACGTAACTTATAACGCAAGAAAACGGCCATTTTGCATTTCAAATTATAGTGACTTTTTGGCCTTTGAAAAACGGGCTGTTACAATTGGTATCAGAGCACGGCTTTAAATCTTCAAAGGGAAAGTGTATACTGAGTCGTTAGTCCAGAGTCGGTTAGAACGTAACTAGGGTGGAGTTAGTTCTAGTGTTTGTCCTGTGTCGGGTTTCGAGTTAGTAATCCGTGGAGTGAGATATTCTGTTAGGATTCATGATTGTTTGACTAAGGACCTAATCAGAATTGGTATCGTGCAGAATAGAATGCCGCCAAGAAGGGCGAATCCAGTTCCTGTAGTACCAGAGGTTGATGTGAATCAGATGGCTTATGCCATGCATACCATGGCAGCTGCTGTGACTGCGCAAACTCATGCTAAGGCGCAGAGGGATGCAGAGAAGCGTGAGAGGGAGATTATAGCTGCTGCATCTCGGGTTCTTACGAGTTTCAATCAGCAGACTCCTCCAAAGTTTAATGGGGAGGGAGGTTCGGAAACTGCTGACTTGTGGCTCCAATCTGTGGAGAGAATATTCGGGGCAATTCATTGTCCAGAAAGAGAGAAGGTGGTGTTAGCTACCTATCAGTTGCAGGGTAGTTCTGAATATTGGTGGGGGAACACCAGGCTCCTTATGGGAAATGTTGATGAGGAGGTAAATTGGGAGAACTTCAAGAGGAGGTTCTTAGCTAAGTACTTTCCCGAGACTGCGAGGGAAAGGTACGGAGAGGAGTTCCTGCAGCTGCGGCAGGGGGGCATTAAAGTGGAAGCCTATGCCAAAAAGTTTGAGTCACTATCCCGTTACTTCCGTTTCTTTAGGGATGGGATAGATGAGGCCTATATGTGTCGTCGCTTCCAGGATGGTTTGAGGTATGAACTGCAAGATGCAGTGGTGCCGTTGGGCATTCGTCAGTTTCAAGTCTTGGTAGAGAAATGCCAAGAGGTGGAGGATATGAGGAAGAAGCGGGAGAACCGCCAGGGTGATTTTAGTGTTGGAGGACCTAGTAATTCAAGTGGTCAGAATCCGAGTTCGGGTCAAAATAAGAGGAAGCAAGGGGATATGTCTAGTAACCGTTCCCAGAATAATAGAGGACCGGGTCGCTCTGAGAATCAAGAGACTCAGGGGAGGCGAGGTGGAGAGAAGCAAGGTTGCTTCAGATGTGGGCAAGCGGGGCATTATGCAAACGAATGTCCGAGTCCGGGGAATATTTGTTTCAACTGTCGGAAACCGGGTCATTTTGCTAGGGATTGCAAAGCCCCAAAGGCCGGGACGTCGGCAGATGTGGCACAAGGAGTTCGACCCGCTGCTAGAGGAGGTGCTTACTGTATGGGCACTGGAGTGAACGGTCAGACCGGTAATGCCATGCGTGAGGATTACTAGTTGCAGGTAACACTTTACTGCATTGATTATTGTTGGAGGGCAACCCACTCTTGTATGTTTGGATGTATGCTGTTTGTTTGGGTTTTGTTTATAAGTCGTGTTGTTTGGAATTGACTAGTTTTGCTAACCTTAGTGGTGCACAAAGGGTGCTGTGTTTCTTTTTGGAGGGTAGCTAGTCACTGCTTCGCGTGAACCTAGTGGTTTAGACTACGTCGCGGAGGCAAAAGAATGGATTTTGGAAAATTTTTGTGTGAACCTTTGGACTTTAGAGGAACTAGAGGTTGAGAACCTCTGTTGTGAGGTTAATTTTGAGGGGTGAACTCGTTGAGAGTTGCGGTTGGTGCACGGTTGTGCCAGTGTGTTGGTGAGAGTATCTGTGTGACTTCACCCGGTGTTAGCATCTGTGTGGCTGCACCTAATCCGAAGGGGTTTTGTTGTGTTGGTGATGGTAATAATTAGTTGAGTTGTTACCCTTACCTTTAGTTTCGAGGACGAAACTTCTTTTTGGAGGGTAGTAATGTAAGACCCAAGATTTTACTGTACAATTTTCTAAGGAACTCTAGTGTCGGCTACGAGTTTTAGGGTTTTTAGTAGAAGCGGATTTGTGATTATCGTCACATTAATGAGATTTTTTGCTGAAACGGAGCCTGTTTTGTGCTCGTGCGCTGGAAAGGCACAGACTTTTGGGTCGTGGTCCTCTTTTAAGTATGAGGAGATTTCTGTGGTCTTAGAATAACGAGTTTTGGATTATTCTTGTTTTTGGAAAAACGAGTAGGATTTTACCCGTCGTTGTAAAATCTTATTGCGTCTGTTTTGAGTGAGGTTTCGGATGGAAGTTTTATTTATCTGCGTGAGTTAGGATGTGTCCTGAGATTAATTTTCTAAGGTGTGGAAGAAAATTGCAGTCGCGGAATAAGATTCGGCGATAAGTTTTGGAATGGAAAAACGATAGACGTTCTTTCCGTAGGTTTTACGTTTTTGTGGTTTACGTTCGTCGCGTCGCGCGAGAGCTGAGTACGAGACTTGTTTGGGAAGATTTGATTTAATCTTGTGATTATCCTTAAAGCAATTGATCCAAGGGCTAGGGATTAGTCTAGAGAACTTTTTACTATTTGATCCAATGGTGGTTGGCAAGCAAGACAAGTGGTAATAGTAAGGAGGTTTATGTTTTGTTGACTTAGGAAGAAAAATTGATCACAAGACTCTCATTCTCTCTTCTCTTAACCGTGGCCTTCCTTCTTCTTCCCTTCCTTGAGCAAATTTCATTTCTTCACCATTTCCTTGGATTTCAAGCTTGGAAGCTCTAAGGGAAATTGTAGAGAAGCTTTTCCTAAGGTAACTAAACCTATTCCCTATCCTTGTTTGGCTAAGATTCTTAGGGAGTTAGGATGTTTATGATTATGTTCTTGGGAGAATTTTCATAAAATTTGGTGTTGGTTGATTCTTGCTTCATGAAAGTTGTTCATGAGGGTTTAGTAAGCATGTGTAGGCTTTGTTATTTCAATTTTCCATGAGTTTGTGAGAATCTCATGAGAAAAGTTAGGGTTTTGGTTTGGTTATGTATTGATCAATTACATGAGGTTATGTTGTAAGGTTTTGAAAAGGAAAGTTGTCTTTGAACCTTTGGGCGAAAGGGAAATGCGTTGTATGGTTTTGTTTTGGAAAATCCGATGAAAAATATTTTGTGGTTTATGAAAATATTTTCTAAGAGTTTTTGGGTAGTATTTTGGGGTCAAAGTGGTTTAAAACTATTGTGACACGTGGTGTTACTTTTTACCTTGAAAACATGTTTGAAAATGATTACCGGACGGTTAAGGCCCGTAATAAAACTTGTGCTTGGATTTGGTTTTGATTTTGGAAATGAAAATCAAATAACTTGCACTCGAAGCAACCAACATGCTTTCGGAAATGTGTTGCTTAATTTATGAAAATGGTTTGCTTTTATGCCTTGATAAAGTGTTGGGAACTAATAGAATCAAACTAGGTTTGGGTGGAAAAAGGTGGTGTGAGTTGCTGTCTTGTGCTGTCATGACAGGTGCAACTCGCCGGGCGAGTGGTTACTCGCCAGGGCGAGTGTCACAGGTCTTGACAACTCGCCAGGGCGAGCTCCAGGGCGAGTAAGACCAGTACTCTCTGCCTTCACTCGCCATCAACTCGCCAGGGCGAGCTCTGGGAGTTGAGATTTTGGATTATGATGTCCTAACTGGGTTTTTAGCTTTCTAATCCCTTTTTATTAATTTATGGAAGTGGTTGGGATTGGAAACGAGTTTTTCGGGTACTCGGAAAGTACGTAACTTATAACGCAAGAAAACGGCCATTTTGCATTTCAAATTATTTAAGACTTTTGGCAATTGTTTTGGGTCCTAAAAATAGTACAAATAACTCATGGGGGTTGATCAATACGGTAGTTTTTGGTTCGATGTCCGAAAGAGGGATTTTTCCTTAGGAACCTTTAGGGTTTTGAGGTTTTTGGTTTAGTTTCAATACTATTGGTTAGAGAACAATGTATTGATTGTTGCGCTGCTTGTTTTAGGAAGCGCGTTGTGTTGTTTGAGCGTGTATTGTTGACGGAAGCTTGCCGAGGTAAGGGCTCCACTTTATTTCTGTCTTTTCACTGAGTTATAACATGTGTGTTGGTTATTTTCGGTGATGCGTGTTTGTGTGTTTGGCATGTATGTGTTATGTATTCTCGTGATGAGAAAGTGTTTACAATACGTGCGTTGCTTTACATATGATTGGAGATGTATGTATGAACATGTGAGTAAATACATATGATTGGAAATGTATGTATGTTTGTTGTGGTTTGTTACATATGATTGGATATGTATGTATGTATGTTGTCGGGATGGTTTACATATGCTAGGGAGGTATGTATTTGTTGCATTAGTATACATGGGGAATCGTATGCTCATGCATTGTTAGTGCGTAGTTGCGGGAGTGGACTACGAGGTGTAGTTGCGGGAGAGGACTACGAGGTGTGGTTGCAGGAGTGGACCCACCTGATTCTTATAGGGTTTTATTGAGTTCAACACATGGTTGCGGGAGTGGACCATGGGGTGTGATTGCGGGAGTGGATCCACCTAAATCTTGTGTGATTTAGTTGAGTTTGATACATGGTTGCGGGAGTGGACCATGGGGTGTGATTGCGGGAGTGGATCCACCTTAATCCTTTGTGACTTTGTTGAGTTTGATACATGGTTGCGGGAGTGGACCATGGGGTGTGATTGCGGGAGTGGATCCACCCTAACCTTGTGATTCCATTGGTGTTTAGTAGGGGTTGGACCTACAGTTCTGGAGCTCATGCATTGTGGTAGCTAGGGTTAGTACCACACATTGTAGAGGTTGCATTATAGGCTATGTGTGCATTGCTTATATGAACCCGTTGGTGGGAATTGCTTTGGTGTTAAAGAGCTTTCTCTTGTGTATGTGGAAATTTGTTATGTGTACATCTTTCGCACTGGTTATATATATATATACTTGTATTTTGTGGTGACCCTTTCTTTCATTTGCGGGCTCATCCCACCCAGGTGATGGGTTAGGTCGTGGTGACGACGGTGGCTGTTCCAGGCCCCAGTGAGTGGCTGGAGTTTTAGCTTAGTATAGATGGACTATGCGCCGGTGTGTTTTGTGCACCGTGCTTTTTGGTTAGCATAGGGTTGTCTAACTTGTTTTGTTATAAGTATTTGATTACTTAGACTTGGATTGTAATTATTCAGGAATACACTTTGCTTGTCGAAGCACCTATGGTAATGAGTCTTTTGTATATTTGAATGCCGGCTCATTGAAAAATATTATATGCGCACTCTGAGTGTTAGTTGAAAAAGAAAAGAAAAAAAAATAAATTATAGTGACTTTTTGGCCTTTGAAAAACGGGCTGTTACACAAAAGATTTATTGAGTATAAGAACTTATGATGTAAGGTATCATACTATAAGCTCTAATGTTATAAGCACCTGTATAAGTTATTTATTCAAACGGGCCCTAAATGCTTATTACTATAAATAATCACACATTATCAACATTTCTGTTATATAATTGAATTGAATGATTGAACCCGTGCGAGCACGGGTAAAAAGTCTAGTAAAGTAAAAAGTAAGAAAAAGTGGGGAATGGGGGATGCAGCACGTGCTGCTCCTCTTTACATATTTTTTTATTTTTTATAATAATTTTATTAATAACAACAATAACAATAATAATAAAAGGAAAAAGAAGTTGAGAAAAAGAAGGGGAAAGGAAGAGATTCTTGTTTTTTTTTTTTTTTTTTTTAAATAATAATAACAATAATAAAAAAGGTAAACATGGAAGAAAATATGATAATAATGAGGATTAATGATGAATGATGAGAAAAGGAAATAAAATAATGGTAATTATACTAAAAATAAATATTCAACATATTTTTGTATTATTTTGAATAAAAATAAAAACTTACCTAATTAGACACATTTTTTTCTGGGATTTTTTTTTGTGAATAAAACAGAAAAGAACAAATAAAAATAACCAAAGTAGGATTCGAGCCCATGACCATGCACTCTTGACTTTTAGACACTTTACTCACCACCGAATGAGCTACTTCACATAATTGATAACAAATGCAACCAAAATTAATATCATAACAAATTAAAGTAAGCAAAATTTAAAGTATGACAAATGAATATGAAGTGGGATCTTAGGTCAAAAATTGGGGTATGACACCGAGCTTGACATGAGAATGAATTCTTACTACTTTCATTACTGGACAACACTCGTTTTAAGTTCCAATTGGTCATTAAATTATTTTACATAATATTTGAAATTCTTAAATGTAATCTTAGCTTGATCGAAACACCTAGAAATTATAGAATCAATATTTATTTAATATCGGGGATGATTAGATTAGTTAATAATGAGTTCCCCAATTTTTTCCAGCGATAATATAATTGTTGAGAAAAATACTAACTTATAACAACAATTATAATTTGTTGCTGCTATATGTATATTTTTGTCAATAATTTAAATGTCGTTGCGAAAAAGTCGCTGCCAAAACTCATATTTCTTGTAGTGAATTATAATTATTATTAAATACCATAAAAACATGTTGACTATACAAAAAATTTATTTAAAAACATTGGTTTTATGACCGTCTTTAATTTTTTTATATCAAATTTTGAAATTAATTAAATTAGAGAGAGAGAGAACTATATATTACTAGTATCAATTTACGCTTGAAGTGATACCTCAATGCTTTGAGCTTTTCCTAAATATCCTAAGATATAAAGTTGAAATCTTCTCGAAATCTGCTGTAATACTCAAAACTCTGAAGCCCCGATATTCTAAAATTGGTGAAGTATCGTGTCCGATACGCACCCGATACCGATACTCTTCCGATACGTCCCGATACTCGTATCGGAAGAGTATCGGTTAAATCTTTATTTTTAAATAAAAAAATAATATCCGATACGCGTCCGATACTTTCCGATACTCGTATCGGAAAAGTATCGGTTAAATATTTATTTTTAAATAAAAAATAATATCCGATAGAATCCGTGTTTCCTAGTGAATGTCAAACTATTATGTTGTTACACGGGTAATTAACAATGTCTTTTTTTGGATAGTACTAATGATGTTGTATAATACTTAACTTAAGATGTATAATTTAAAACTAGTTTTGAGACCCGTGCATTCGCACGAGTCTATTGATTTTTATTTATAAAATATTTTTAAAATATAAGTGATGTTATTATGTTATTTTTTGTAAAATTTATAAAATTAATAAGTTTTTTGATTAAAGTAATTGTCCCTGTATGATTAAATTTTTTTGATTAAAGCAATTGTCCCGTGTATGATTTTTTTATTCAATTCCTTTTATGTATTAGTGATAAATGTTTTGTCGTGTATTTTTTTTATATTTATTATTAATGAGAATTTATTCTTCTGTTGTTTAAAAAAAAACTATTTGTAAAAGCTCATATCCATTGATTTTTATTATATTTAAGATTGATATTAATATATTATATTAAAGTATCAAATTTATTTAGAATAAAATATTTAGAAATATGTTAGAAAATATTTTTAAAAAGTTTTTTTGACAGAAAAATTATTTTTTAAATATAAGTGACGTCATTGTGTTCTTTATTGTAAAATTTATTGAATTAATATATTTTTTGATTAAAGTAATTGTCCCGTGCATGATTTTTGTGTAATAAATTATAATTAATATTATTAAATATTTATTATTCAATTCCTTTGTTTATTAAAGCAATTGTCCCGTGTAAGATTTAATTTTTTTATTAAAGCAATTGTCCCGTGTTAATTCGTAAGTTTTTTCTTTATGCATGTTTTATTTTTTTGATAGAGTTTCTTTATGCATGTTAATTCATAAATTTTCAGTTACAAAAATTATATCTTTATAACCTGTTTGTTTTCATAAACTACCTTATAAAACTTATAATAAGTCAATCCAAACAGACTCACTATGTTTTTGTTTCTATTTTAATGTTCTTTTATTTTTAAGTTACTATTTTTTTTATTCAAAAAAAGTTAGTACTATTTTTTATGCTATCTTTTATATTTACTTTTGTTCCTATTTTTATGCGTCAATTTTTTTTAATTAAATTTTTTTCATTAAATATATTGGATTAATATTATTTTTTAGAGGTAGTTTCAGATGCTATTTTTAAGGGGAGATTTTTCTTTCATGCTTATCTTTTTTTATTCTTCCTATTTTTGCTTTATATCTTTTTTTTTTTAAAGTTAAAATTACATTTAAGGGCATAAACCTTGAAATATTATTAAACTTGATTGGACAAATTTGATATTTTAGTAGTAGTTTCTTTTAATATATTGTAAGTAGATGTACTGGTGATCATTATTTTTTAGGACAATATTAATGAAACACAAATACTTAACTTAGTATTAATGATTTTAATTTATTATAATTAATATTTTTTGTCTTTGTCACTGTTCTGAAGTCACCATGGTGTCCTACTATATAACAGGTTGTTTAAGTATTTGGGCTTGTCCCAAAATTCTAGTATAAGAATGAATGATTTATGCTAATAATTGGTCAGCTGCAGGACCGATATAATTGTCTGATATTGCTACAATATGAACTTGTTGAAGAGGCTTGATCTAATGACTATTACAGTATATGTTTTTTGAGCTATTATATGTCTTTAGTTAGGACTGATGAGCCATTGTATGTTGAGCCTCAAACTGTTTTGCTCTTGTGCAAGCTAATTGACTTGTGTGTACTCTTTGTACAATAAACTATTGGCGTTTATAATAATAATAATTATAATAATTTTTTGTCATTAAAAAAAACATATCATTATTAATATTATTATGCATTTATATATTTAATTTTAAAATTAATTTTTAAATAACGTATCGCGCCAGTATCGGATATGAATTTTTTAAAATTTTCACGTATCGACGTATCGGTATCGTATCGTATCCGTATCGTGTCGCGTATCGTGGCTTCATAGACTCAAAATTATCAATGTCAAAAAAAATTTGACAAAAAATTTGCATAGTTTTTATAAATTTGCAAAACATTTGACAAAAAATTTGCATAATTTACAAGAAATCTCCTCGTCCCTTTTTATAAAAGCGTTTAACAAAAAATTTGTCCCTTTTTATAAGACCCTTTTACAATAATCAATGACATTAATTATTCTTTTTCCAAACTTACCTTTATTTACTTTGCATAGTTTTTTTAATAGTATTAAATTTTATTTTGTTTGATACAAACCACTACAATTAATGGTAAGGGTAAACATGTAAAATCAATATAATTTGTCAATCAATTTAATACTAAAACCCACTTTCTTAATACCCGTGTTTTGTAAAACTAGCTCTTATAAATAAGAACGGATGGAGTATGATTTAGTGCCATTGATTAATAAAATTTTCTCCCTTTTCGCCGAATTTTTTAAAAAAAAATATATGATCAATTTGACAAGACATTATATTATTAATATTCTTTATCATAAAATCCATATAAGTTTTTTCTTTTTTTGTCTTATTGAATTTATAAATCAATTTGACCATAAAAATATTTATAGCAATTAATTAATAATATTGATAATAATTATTAAATACTATATAAAACATGTATACAAATCAAATTAAAATTGTCTACGAAATGAGTTGATATTTTTTTTATTGTTTTAAATGTAAAAAAATGAGATGATAATTGTTCATGTTTGGTTACACAATGAGAGAGATATATAAAAGCGGTTCTAGAAGGCTAAAATTAATTTTCGTGTATTTGAGTGTCATTGAACAAAATTATTTTTTGTTTTCTGATACGAATTTTACTTCAACAAATATGTTGAGTGGTTTCCATCAATCATATGTCTTTTGTTTTCGGATATGAATCGATGTGTAATATCCCAACTTCTAACTTGTCAACTTAATTTTAATTAGAGTTTGTCTAATGAAATTAGAACCAATTAAAGGTGATTAATTAATTAAATCATGAGATTAAGGTGTATTGTGTGGAAGTTAGTAATCTTAATTAAATCTAAACTACACCATTAGACTTTAACTCTACTCTTGTGATTAATTAACTCAAAGAAGAAGTTCAAACTCCCTCCTCCCTCTCTCACGTGCTCCCTGCCTCTTGTGACTCACTCTCACTTTCCCTACCTAGCCAACACCTCATCAAAACTCTCAATCACTCTTAATGCATGCAAGCAAGCTTTCATTACTCATTCCTAAGCTTCAGAAAACAACAACAACTCTCTCATTTCTCTCCCTCACTCACGAGCATCATCAACAACAACACAAATCCAAGTATTCATTTCCAAACACCCTCACATGCCATAAACTTCCAAACTCTTCCTTTAAACCACAAAACTCAGTAGTCATGTGCTAGAACCAGCCATGGGAAGTCTGATTCTCTCTTCCCTAGCTCATTGTAAGACCCAAGATTTCACGGTACAGTTTTCTAAGGAACTCTAGTGTCGGCTACGAGTTTTAGGGTTTTTGGTGAGGCGGTTTTGTGGATATCGTCGCAGTAATGAGATTTTTGCTGAAACGGAGCCTGTTTTGTGCTCGTTCGCTGGGAAGGCACAGACTTTCGGGTCGTGATCCTCTTTTTAGTATGAGGAGATTTCTGTGGTCTTAGAATATCGAGTTTTGGATTATTCTTGTTTTTGTAAAAACGAGTAGGATTTTACCCGTTGATGGAAAATCTTACTGCGTCGGTTTTAAGTGAGGTTTCGGATGGAAATTTCATATATCTGCGTGAGTTAGGATATGTCCTGAGATTAATTTTCTAAGGTATGGAAGAAAATTACAGTCGCGGAAAAAGATTCGGCGATAAGTTTTGGAAATGGTTAACGTTAGACGTTCTTTCCGTAGGTTTTACGTTTTTGTGGTTTACGTTCGTCGCGTCGCGCGAGAGCTGAGTACGAGACTTGTTTGGGAAGATTTGATCTAATCTTGTGATTATCCTTAAAGCATTTGATCCAATGGCTAGGGTTTTAAGTTGGACTTTATTTTTGATCCTAGGGTGGTGAGTTAGCAAGAGCTTTATTTAGTAAGGAGGTTTATCTCATTTGTGGACTTAGAAAGAATTTCACTCCTCTTGCTCTCTCTTGACCGTGTTTCTTCTTCTTCATTGCTCACCTTCACAAATTTTCATTTCTTCACCATTTCACTCCATTTCAAGCTTTGGAGCTTTGAGGAAAGTTGTAGAGAATCACTTTCTTAAGGTAACCCTCTCTTCTCATCTCTTAGGTTGGTAGACTTATAGAGTTTAAGAGTTTTTGGGTTTATGTTCTTAAGAGGGTTTGGTGAGAAAGGTTGTTCTTGCTAGTTCTTGTTTCATGAAAGTTGTTCATGAGAGTTTAGTAAGCATGCTAGGCCTTGTTGTTTTTGTTTTCCATGAGTTGGTGAAAAATCTCATGAGAAAAGTTAGGGTTTTGGTTTGGTTATGTATTGATCAATAACATGTGGTTATGTTGTAAGGTTTTGAAAAGAAAAGTTGTCTTTGAACCTTTGGGCGGAAGGGAAATGCGTTGTATGGTTTTGTTTTGGAAAATCCGATGAAAAATATTTTGAGGTTTATGAAAATATTTCCTAAGTGTTTTGGGTAGTGTTTTGGGGTCAAAATGGTTTAAAACTATTGTGACATGTGGTGTCGCTTTTTACTTTGAAAACATGTTTGAAAATGATTACCGGACGGTTAAGGCCCGTAATAAAACTTGTGCTTGGATTTGGTTTTGATTTTGGAAATGAAAATCAAATAACTTGCACTCGAAGCAACCAACAAGCTTTCGGAAAATGAATTGCTTGCTTATGAAAATGGTTTGCTTTTATGCCTTGAAAAGATGTTGGGAACTAATAGAATCAAACTAGGCTTGGGGTGGAAAAAGGTGGTGTGAGTTGCTGTCTTTTGCTGTCATGACAGGTGCAACTCGCTGAGCGAGTGGTTACTCGCCAGGGCGAGTGTCACAGGTCCTGATAACACGCCAGGGCGAGCTCCAGAGCGAGTAAGACCAGTACTCTCTGCCTTCACTCGCCACCAACTCGCCAGGGCGAGCTCTGGGAGTTGAGATTTTGGATTCTGATTTCTAAACTGGGTTTTTAGCTTTCTAATCCCTTTTTATTAATTTATGGAAGTGGTTGGGATTGGAAACGAGTTTTCCGGGTATTCGGAAAGTGTGTATCTTATAACGCAAGAAAACGGCCATTTTGCATTTCAATTTATTTAAGACTTTTGACTATTGTTTTGGGTCCTAAAAATAGTACAAATAACCAATGGTGGTTGATCAATACGATAGTTTTTGGTATGGTATCCGAAAGAGTGGTTTTTCCCTAGGAACCTTTAGGTTTTTGGGGTATTGGTGTAGTTTCAATACGATTGGTTAGAGAACAATGTATTGATTGTTGCGCTGCTTGTTTTAGGAAGCGCGTTGTGTTGTTTTGAGCGTGTGTTGTTGACAGAAGCTTGCTGAGGTAAGGGCTCCACTTTATTTCTGTCTTTTCACTGAGTTATAACATGTTTGTTGGTTATTTTCGGTGATGTGTGTTTGTGTGTTTGGCATGTATGTGTTATGTATTCTCGTGATGAGAAAGTGTTTACAATACGTGCGTTGTTTTACATATGATTGGAGATGTATGTATGAACATGTGGGTGAATACATATGATTGGAAATGTATGTATGTTTGTTGTGGTTTGTTACATATGATTGGATATGTATGTATGTATGTTGTTGGGATGGTTTACATATGCTAGGGAGGTATGTATTTGTTGCATTAGTATACATGGGGAATCGTATGCTCATGCATTGTTAGTGCGTAGTTGCGGGGGTGGACTACGAGGTGTAGTTGCGGGAGAGGACTACGAGGTGTGGTTGCGGGAGTGGACCCACCTGATTCTTATAGGGTTTTATTGAGTTCAACACGTGGTTGCGGGAGTGGACCATGGGGTGTGATTGCGGGAGTGGATCCACCTAAATCTTGTGTGATTTAGTTGAGTTTGATACATGGTTGCGGGAGTGGACCATGGGGTGTGATTGCGGGAGTGGATCCACCTTAACCTTGTGTTCTTGTTGAGTTTGATATATGGTTGCGGGAGTGGACCATGGGGTGTGATTGCGGGAGTGGATCCACCCTAACCTTGTGATTTCATTGGTGTTTTAGTAGGGGTTGGACCTACAGTTCTGAAGCTCATGCATTGTGGTAGCTAGGGTTAGTACCACACATTGTAGAGGTTGCATTATAGGCTATGTGTGCATTGCTTATATGAACCCGTTGGTGGGAATTGCTTTGTTGGTTAAGAGCTTTCTCTTGTGTTTTGTGGAATTATTGTTATGTGTACAATCTTTCGCACCGGTTATATATATACATACTATATATTTTGTGGTGACCCTTTCTTTCATTTGCGGGCTCATCCCACCCAGGTGATGGGTTAGGTCGTGGTGACGACGGTGGCTGTTCCAGGCCCCAGTGAGTGGCTGGAGTTTTAGCGTAGTTAGACTATGCGCCGGTGTGGGTTGTACACCGTGATTTTTGGTTAGCATAGGGTTTCTAACTGGTTTGTTGTAAGTATTCGAATACTTAGACTTGGGTTGTAATTATTCAGGGATACACTTTGCTTGTCGAAGCACCTATGGTAATGAGTCTTTTGTATATTTGAATGCCGGCTCATTGAAAAATATTATATGCGCACTCTGAGTGTTAGTTGAAAAAGAAAAAAAAAATATATACTGCCTTTTCTGGCCTTTGAAAAACGGGCTGTTACAATTGGTATCAGAGCACGGCTTTAAATCTTCAAAGGGAAAGTGTATACTTGAGTCGTTAGTCCAGAGTCGGTTAGAACGTAACTAGTGTGGAGTTAGTTCTAGTGTTTGTTCTGTGTCGGGTTTCGAGTTAGTAATCCGTGGAGTGAGATATTCTGTTAGGATTCAGAATTGTTTGACTAAGGATCTAATCAGAATTGGTATCGTGCAGAATAGAATGCCGCCAAGAAGGGCGAATCCAGTTCCTGTAGTCCCAGAGGTTGATGTGAATCAGATGGCTTATGCCATGCATACCATGGCAGCTGCTGTGACTGCGCAAACTCATGCTAAGGCGCAGAGGGATGCAGAGAAGCGGGAGAGGGAGATTATAGCTGCTACATCTCGGGTTCTTACGAGTTTCGATCAGCAGACTCCTCCAAAGTTTAATGGGGAGGGAGGTTCGGAAACTGCTGACTTGTGGCTCCAATCTGTGGAGAGGATATTCGGGGCAATTCATTGTCCAGAAAGGGAGAAGGTAGTCTTAGCTACCTATCAGTTACAGGGTAGTTCTGAATATTGGTGGGGGAACACCAGGCTCCTTATGGGAAATGTTGATGAGGAGGTAAATTGGGAGAACTTCAAGAGGAGGTTCTTAGCTAAGTACTTTCCCGAGACTGCGAGGGAGAGGTACGGAGAGGAGTTCCTGCAGCTGCGGCAGGGGGGCATTAAAGTGGAAGCCTATGCCAAAAAGTTTGAGACACTATCCCGTTACTTCCGTTTCTTTAGAGACGGGATAGATGAGGCCTATATGTGTCGTCGCTTCCAGGATGGTTTGAGGTATGAACTGCAAGACGCAGTGGTGCCGTTGGGTATTCGGCAATTTCAAGTCTTGGTTGAAAAGTGCCAAGAGGTGGAGGATATGAGGAAGAAGCGGGAGAACCGCCAGGGTGATTTTAGTGTTGGAGGACCTAGTAATTCGAGTGGTCAGAATCCGAGTTCGGGTCAAAATAAGAGGAAGCAAGGGGATATGTCTGGTAACCGTTCCCAAAATAATAGAGGACCAGGTCGCTCGGAGAATCAAGAGACTCAGGGGAGTCGGGGTGGAGAGAAGCAAGGTTGCTTCAGGTGTGGGAAAGCGGGGCATTATGCAAACGAATGTCCGAGTCCGGGGAATATTTGTTTCAACTGTCGGAAACCGGGTCATTTTGCTAGGGATTGCAAAGCCCCAAAGGCCGGGACGTCGGCAGATGTGGCACAAGGAGTTCGACCCGCTGCTAGAGGAGGTGCTTACTGTATGGGCACTGGAGTAAACGGTCAGACCGGTAATGCCATGCATGAGGATTACTAGTTGCAGGTAACATTTTACTGCATTGTTTATTGTTGGAGGGCAACCCACTCTTGTATGTTTGGATGTATGCTGTTTGTTTGGGTTTTGTTTATAAGTCGTGTTGTTTGGAATTGACTAGTTTTGCTAAACTTAGTGGTGCACAGAGAGTGCTGTGTTTCTTTTTGGAGGGTAGCTAGTCACTGCTTCGCGTGAACCTAGTGGTTTAGGCTACGTCGCGGAGGCAAAAGAATGGATTTTGGAAAATTTTTGTGTGAACCTTTGGACTTTAGAGGAACTAGAGGTTGAGAACCTCTGTTGTGAGGTTAATTTTGAGGGGTGAACTCGTTGAGAGTTGCGGTTGGTGCACGGTTGTGCCAGTGTGTTGGTGAGAGTATCTGTGTGACTTCACCCGGTGTTAGCATCTGTGTGGCTGCACCTAATCCTGAGGGATTTTGTTGTGTTGGTGATGGTAATAATTAGTTGAGTTGTTACTCGTACCTTTAGTTTCGAGGACGAAACTTCTTTTTGGAGGGTAGTAATGTAAGACCCAAGATTTCACGGTACAGTTTTCTAAGGAACTCTAGTGTCGGCTACGAGTTTTAGGGTTTTTGGTGAGGCGGTTTTGTGGATATCGTCGCAGTAATGAGATTTTTGCTGAAACGGAGCCTGTTTTGTGCTCGTTCGCTGGGAAGGCACAGACTTTCGGGTCGTGATCCTCTTTTTAGTATGAGGAGATTTCTGTGGTCTTAGAATATCGAGTTTTGGATTATTCTTGTTTTTGGAAAAACGAGTAGGATTTTACCCGTTGATGGAAAATCTTACTGCGTCGGTTTTAAGTGAGGTTTCGGATGGAAATTTCATATATCTGCGTGAGTTAGGATATGTCCTGAGATTAATTTTCTAAGGTATGGAAGAAAATTACAGTCGCGGAAAAAGATTCGGCGATAAGTTTTGGAAATGGTTAACGTTAGACGTTCTTTCCGTAGGTTTTACGTTTTTGTGGTTTACGTTCGTCGCGTCGCGCGAGAGCTGAGTACGAGACTTGTTTGGGAAGATTTGATCTAATCTTGTGATTATCCTTAAAGCATTTGATCCAATGGCTAGGGTTTTAAGTTGGACTTTATTTTTGATCCTAGGGTGGTGAGTTAGCAAGAGCTTTATTTAGTAAGGAGGTTTATCTCATTTGTGGACTTAGAAAGAATTTCACTCCTCTTGCTCTCTCTTGACCGTGTTTCTTCTTCTTCATTGCTCACCTTCACAAATTTTCATTTCTTCACCATTTCACTCCATTTCAAGCTTTGGAGCTTTGAGGAAAGTTGTAGAGAATCACTTTCTTAAGGTAACCCTCTCTTCTCATCTCTTAGGTTGGTAGACTTATAGAGTTTAAGAGTTTTTGGGTTTATGTTCTTAAGAGGGTTTGGTGAGAAAGGTTGTTCTTGCTAGTTCTTGTTTCATGAAAGTTGTTCATGAGAGTTTAGTAAGCATGCTAGGCCTTGTTGTTTTTGTTTTCCATGAGTTGGTGAAAAATCTCATGAGAAAAGTTAGGGTTTTGGTTTGGTTATGTATTGATCAATAACATGTGGTTATGTTGTAAGGTTTTGAAAAGAAAAGTTGTCTTTGAACCTTTGGGCGGAAGGGAAATGCGTTGTATGGTTTTGTTTTGGAAAATCCGATGAAAAATATTTTGAGGTTTATGAAAATATTTCCTAAGTGTTTTGGGTAGTGTTTTGGGGTCAAAATGGTTTAAAACTATTGTGACATGTGGTGTCGCTTTTTACTTTGAAAACATGTTTGAAAATGATTACCGGACGGTTAAGGCCCGTAATAAAACTTGTGCTTGGATTTGGTTTTGATTTTGGAAATGAAAATCAAATAACTTGCACTCGAAGCAACCAACAAGCTTTCGGAAAATGAATTGCTTGCTTATGAAAATGGTTTGCTTTTATGCCTTGAAAAGATGTTGGGAACTAATAGAATCAAACTAGGCTTGGGGTGGAAAAAGGTGGTGTGAGTTGCTGTCTTTTGCTGTCATGACAGGTGCAACTCGCTGAGCGAGTGGTTACTCGCCAGGGCGAGTGTCACAGGTCCTGATAACACGCCAGGGCGAGCTCCAGAGCGAGTAAGACCAGTACTCTCTGCCTTCACTCGCCACCAACTCGCCAGGGCGAGCTCTGGGAGTTGAGATTTTGGATTCTGATTTCTAAACTGGGTTTTTAGCTTTCTAATCCCTTTTTATTAATTTATGGAAGTGGTTGGGATTGGAAACGAGTTTTCCGGGTATTCGGAAAGTGTGTATCTTATAACGCAAGAAAACGGCCATTTTGCATTTCAATTTATTTAAGACTTTTGACTATTGTTTTGGGTCCTAAAAATAGTACAAATAACCAATGGTGGTTGATCAATACGATAGTTTTTGGTATGGTATCCGAAAGAGTGGTTTTTCCCTAGGAACCTTTAGGTTTTTGGGGTATTGGTGTAGTTTCAATACGATTGGTTAGAGAACAATGTATTGATTGTTGCGCTGCTTGTTTTAGGAAGCGCGTTGTGTTGTTTTGAGCGTGTGTTGTTGACAGAAGCTTGCTGAGGTAAGGGCTCCACTTTATTTCTGTCTTTTCACTGAGTTATAACATGTTTGTTGGTTATTTTCGGTGATGTGTGTTTGTGTGTTTGGCATGTATGTGTTATGTATTCTCGTGATGAGAAAGTGTTTACAATACGTGCGTTGTTTTACATATGATTGGAGATGTATGTATGAACATGTGGGTGAATACATATGATTGGAAATGTATGTATGTTTGTTGTGGTTTGTTACATATGATTGGATATGTATGTATGTTGTTGGGATGGTTTACATATGCTAGGGAGGTATGTATTTGTTGCATTAGTATACATGGGGAATCGTATGCTCATGCATTGTTAGTGCGTAGTTGCGGGGGTGGACTACGAGGTGTAGTTGCGGGAGAGGACTACGAGGTGTGGTTGCGGGAGTGGACCCACCTGATTCTTATAGGGTTTTATTGAGTTCAACACGTGGTTGCGGGAGTGGACCATGGGGTGTGATTGCGGGAGTGGATCCACCTAAATCTTGTGTGATTTAGTTGAGTTTGATACATGGTTGCGGGAGTGGACCATGGGGTGTGATTGCGGGAGTGGATCCACCTTAACCTTGTGTTCTTGTTGAGTTTGATATATGGTTGCGGGAGTGGACCATGGGGTGTGATTGCGGGAGTGGATCCACCCTAACCTTGTGATTTCATTGGTGTTTTAGTAGGGGTTGGACCTACAGTTCTGAAGCTCATGCATTGTGGTAGCTAGGGTTAGTACCACACATTGTAGAGGTTGCATTATAGGCTATGTGTGCATTGCTTATATGAACCCGTTGGTGGGAATTGCTTTGTTGGTTAAGAGCTTTCTCTTGTGTTTTGTGGAATTATTGTTATGTGTACAATCTTTCGCACCGGTTATATATATACATACTATATATTTTGTGGTGACCCTTTCTTTCATTTGCGGGCTCATCCCACCCAGGTGATGGGTTAGGTCGTGGTGACGACGGTGGCTGTTCCAGGCCCCAGTGAGTGGCTGGAGTTTTAGCGTAGTTAGACTATGCGCCGGTGTGGGTTGTACACCGTGATTTTTGGTTAGCATAGGGTTTCTAACTGGTTTGTTGTAAGTATTCGAATACTTAGACTTGGGTTGTAATTATTCAGGGATACACTTTGCTTGTCGAAGCACCTATGGTAATGAGTCTTTTGTATATTTGAATGCCGGCTCATTGAAAAATATTATATGCGCACTCTGAGTGTTAGTTGAAAAAGAAAAAAAAAATATATACTGCCTTTTCTGGCCTTTGAAAAACGGGCTGTTACACTCATTCACGAGCTCCACACCACACAAGCATCCATCACCTCAAAATTCATCAAAAAACCCTTCTACCAATCAAAATGCATGCATGGGCATCTAAGACAAAACCAATTTTGTATCTATTCAGACCTTACCCTCTATAAATACTTCTTAAACCCATAATCAGATCATCAACCCATCCACACTTCTCAATTCCACAAATTCAAGTTTAGAGCTCAAGTGTCAAAGTTTCAAATTATGGTCCTGTGTTCGTGGGTCTTGTTAGGAGGTTGCAGTAGCTGTTCTAGAGAGCCCAGAAGCAAAGTTAAAGCTTCAATTCCAGGTGGGTTCATAGGTTAGTTAGTTAGTTGCCTAAAATCATGAAATTTTGCATGTTAACATAAGAACTAGGAAAATGTTGTGTGAGAGGAATTAATCCCCAAATTCCTCTCCATTCTGTCTTATATTATATATATTGTGTGACTGCATAACTTGGAATGAGGATTGTAGGTGTTAATTTTGATAAAAATGGATTTTTCGCAAATCAGGGTACATTCTGTTTGAACTCGCCACAGCGAGTTGACAGCGAGTATTCATAGCGAGCTGAGTTTTCTGGGCTGATGAAACTCGCTCTGGTGTGCTCTTGTGCGCTTAGCAAGTTGACTTAGGCCAGGACCTATAATCTCGCCGTGGCGAGTTGATAACACGCCGTAGCGAGCTCATACAGAACAGGACCTATAATAACTCGCCCCAGCGAGTGATAACACGCTAAGCGAGTTTGACAGAACAAAACTTCATTTTCCAGAATTTTCTAAACAATCATAAGCACTCGTTTTATGTCCTCATCTGAGTTATATATTTTGCAGTAGAATAATTTATATAATGTTAAACAGTATGTTAATCACAGATAATCTTTAGGGCTTAATTTAGAGATTCATAGGTTGTATGTTCCCCGGGTTTGGGATAATTATGGTAGAATGACCAATACTAGTAACAGTCACTTAGGAAGCGATTCTGAATTGTCGCATATGAATTTCCCAATGGGACTATTCATCAGGTTATGTATTTGTGAGCTGTATGCCGTGATCAGATCGATCGACGGACAAGGCAGGCCTCCGAGATATGCTCACCTCGGAGAATCCTTGCGGTTAAAATGAATAAGAGTTAACTTTCTAAGATACACCTTTATTTCCTGTTTATGTTATGATTATGTTTATGTTAGTATAATACGACTGTTTAGGATTCCCCGGTGTAGTCAGCTTAGGAGGGTAGTGAAGGTGTGAAAAACACAAGAAGGGGGGGTTGAATTGTGTTTTGGGTAATTTAAAAATTTCTTCTAAGTTACAGAGAACTTATCAGAGGTTGCAGCGGTTTAGAAAACAAAACACAATTAAGAGTAACTTTGAAGGTAGAGAGAAAGAGAGAAAGATAGAGACAGAGATTTTTATACTTGTTCCCCTCACAAACCGAGAGTACGTCCATTCCTCTTGTAGTTCCAAGGGAGTTCACTATAATCACCAAAGATTACAATTGCTCAAGCACACAAGCAAGAGACTTCCAATGCTCAAGTATACAAACAAGAGACTTCCTAATGCTCAAGCACACAGGCAAGAGACTTCAATACACAAGTTTAGAAAAACAGAGTCTGAACAATTGATATAAAGATCAATGTTCAGTTACAAAATAAATACAACTTTTGATACAAGACTTAACTTAGAATCTTAATACAAAATTCTAAGGTTCAACTAATGAATTAACAGAAGCTGAAGCTGGAGTCTTGGATTTTGAATATGAGTTCAAGTTGTATTTGCAGTTTTGTGCTTTAGGATGATTTTAGCAGAGTAACAGCTCTTTTCAAATTGTTCAAGTGTCGTATCCCAAAGCTTCAAACTTGCTCGAATTTATAGATGAAGGTGGAGCGTGTTTGATTTGAATTTGATACGGTGAGATTGCGCCAGCTGTAGATTGTACCTTTGATATCCGAATCAGGTAACCTTGTATGCGATCAATCTTGGAGAGAAAGATTTATCCAAATCAGGTAAAGAGTTCGTACAATAGTACAAACGTCACTATTCTGTGGATAAGATTGATTCCATCAGCTTTTGGAATGTCAGAGTATAATCATTGATGCAGAGAATGTTCTTCTGACAAAACGGCTCTCACTGCTCTTATCAGAGTCTGATATGCATCTTCTGATGAATAAAATTTGCATCCTCTGATGAAACACATATGCATCTTCTGATGTCTTCAAGTTCTGATCAGAGTTTGCTTTGCCATATCAGAGCTTCCAATGTGCTTTAAATGAATATAAAAATTAACTTGAATATCTGCACACTTGGATTAAATAATTAGTATACCCTATTGTATATTAATACTTTTGTTATCATCAAAACTTAATTGGATCATGTCAGAACCTCTTTTGTTCCAACAACGTCCCCCTTTTTGATTGATGACAAACCAAGTATTAATTTACAATGGTTGTTGATAAAATTTATCAAGCATCTCTTAGGTTGATGAGTCTTGCAAGCTCCCCCTAAGTTCAGCAATGATTAATTAAATCAGTTTAAAAATATTTATTTGAATTTTGAACTTAAACTAATACACTAGACTTTCAGAGGCTAGGTTTGCAAGCTCTCCCCCTAAGTCTGATACCTATGAAAGAAAAGTGCAATTTTCTTTTATACGTAACATGTATCAGAAGTTCAAATTTCAACTAATATTTTCCTCAAAATTGTATTGTATATAGACATAACTGAAAAATAAAATTTTGGAATTTGGTTTCAGTTTAGCATCTCATAAATTAATAACAACTCTTACTCCCCCTTTTGTCATTAAACAAAAAGATAAAACTGACAAGAAATAAATGACAATTTTGAAAAAAATGGTCAAAAGTAGAGTTTCAATGCAGTCAAGGTGGTTACAACTACTCCAATTAAATGGCTTGTCGTAAAAACCAAGAACTTGTCTATTTTGAAACTACTATATAAGGACCATGAACTTTTGTCATTTCACTCAACACTTCCATTCCATTGTGAAAGATCAACAATGGAGAAGGATAGAAAAGTGATCAAAAGTAAGAGAGTGCAGGAGAAGAAGGTGAAGATTCAACAGGACCCAGAGTCTAAGAAGAAACTTCAGAAGATGAGGGCATCAACTTCTGCTCCTGTCAGAGTCAAATATCAAACGAGATCCAAGACTAAACAACAAGAGTCCTTATCTGAGTCAGAATCTGAATGGGATTCTGATTGGAAGGAATTCTTGAGTACATATGTTCCTCCCAAGGAAGAATACCCATCTTCATAATCAATGAGATCACTTTTCATTGATTTCCCAATAAGGAAGTGAAGAGAATGTCATGAACTATTCCATTTCCCTTAGATTCAAATAAGCTAGATTTAGGACTAGCTGTTTTATGTAAGATCCAAGTGAAAAGTTGGATAGAAACTTATGTAATCAACAATTTTCAATTGAATAAACTCATTATTTAGTTTTGAAATCTTTGTGTTGATTTTTGTCTCAAAATCATTTATGAACTCATAAAAAAAATTAATCAACAAATAATAAACATAGAAATAAATAATGAACACAGAAGATAATTGAATAAGCAACTGAGTACTTAATAAGAAAATAATATTCAGCAAGTTACAAAACAGATATCAGAACATGATAAAACATTAAACAAATAATCAGAACATGTGCATAGAATCCTAGGGGTTAAGGTTGATCAGGTTGCTGAGGTAATCTTGCATTGATACTCTGAAGAGTTTCCATAATAGCAGCCAGCATAGACGAATGCTCATCAAGCCTTCTTTGAAAATTATCCTGATTTTCCAATACGTGCTGAGCATACTCTGGTGCATTTCTAGCAATTTGCTCAAGCCTTGCTTGATCAGCAGCTCTTCTAGCTTCTTCTGCTAGCCTTGCTTGAGGGTAGGTGAGGGGGGAAAAATATGCAGTCCATAGAGAGATCCTGCAAAAGGTGTTGGAGATGTTGCGATTGGTCAGGAGGGGTTTTTTGTAGGATTTCAAGATTCATAGTCTCATTTATATGTTGAACATGTGTCTTGATAGGTGTAGGTAAATCGCATGAGTTGTCCACAGCCATATGTTGTGGGGATTTCTCATGAACATGTTCGTCAGCATGAAGAGTTTATGAGGCTTGATCTTGATTAGATTCTGATGATTGGTGATCATGTTCTGATGGGTTATGTTCTGGTGGGATTTGATTTTCTGGTTGGGTAGTCTCTGGTTCAGTATTTTCTGGTTGAGGTGTTTTTGGTTGTTCTTGAGTGTTCACATGATGAACAATCTCAGAGTTTGGTTGGGGATCATTTTGTGGTTCATTTTGTTGTGGTGTTGTGGTAGGTATTTCTTGATGGTTGGGGGATTGTGCAGGTGGAGGTGATGGGGTTTTATCAGAATCATCATCAATAGAAAGTTGAATAGCAGGTGCAGTGCTTGTAGAAGCTTGCGCTGCATCATTGCATATAAAATTAGCCTGGGATTCTGATAGGTGAGATAGGATGAGGTTAAACTGCTCTGATGATGGTTGATTCTCAGAAAGGTCAATGACTTTCTCAGAATTAACTCCTTTTAAAATCTTATCAAAAGCATGTTTAACTCTAATTTCAGAAGGGAATTGAAGTCTTCTGAAATAATCTCTAAGTCCTTTGCTGCCTCCAAGAAAATTAGAAAACTTACCAGTTTCATTACCATACAGAGTCTGCTGTTCCAGCAGATTGTGAGGATCATTCCTTTTTGGGAGCTTCTTGTGCATATCATCAAATGCAGCTTCATCAATACGACAGTCATAGCCATCCTTCAGAGCCTCTTGCTTCTTATTAAACTCTGCAACCTTGGCCAATACTGCCTGTACTACAGCTTCTTCCTTTTCTTCCTCAGTAAGATCCTCCAGTATCACTTTCTTTGCCCTTGGTTTAGAGGATCTTGGAGCTGTAGTCTTTGTGGTCTTTTGAATCTTAGCAGCTTTCTTCACAGTAGGACTTTTGGCAGCTTTCCTCTTGACTGGTTCGATTCTAAGAGGTTGTTCCAAAAGCCTTGATTGTCTTACAGTCAGCTTTGTAGGTTCTCCATCTTCTAAATCAGCACCTAGCTTTTTCATGAATTCAGCATGTGCTTCTATCACTCTCTTTGCTTCACTATCTCTGACATGTACAAGCCAACTTTCACCAATGCCTTTCTCAGATTCTCTGAGTAACACAGGATGTGTTGGATGAACTATCTCATTATTCTTCACCAGCTTTAAGTATCTTATTGTAGTACTATTTACAATCTTAGAACTAAGCAAAAAAGTACCTAAGCCAGGAAGATATGGTGTAATAGCATCCAACAAACCACACTGTGCAAACATGTGGCTCAGTAGTCTTGAATGTCTAACAATAGCTTTGCTAGAGATAATAGACAGACACAGATGATCAAAAATAAGCCTTCCAATATCCACAATATTAAACGTAAACAGCTTCTGAACACTTGATATTTGATCAGTGCCTCCCAATTTGGGCAGAACACTGTCAATCAAGATCCTGTAGATGATCTTGCAGTTGTTTGTCCATTCAAACTTGTCCTTAGGGTTGGTCTTAGGTTTGAATAGATATTCATCCACATCAGGACCTGCTTCATCAGAATGTTTGATTATCACACCATCACGCTTGAGCTTCAGAGCCGCAAGAATGTGGCAGAGTCTGATAGAGATTCTGAATCCAGCCACGAAGGATTCAATCTCTGTAGAGATAAAAGATCTTAATCCCATTTCTTCTGGGGTTCTCTCTTTGAATTCAGGATTTTCTTTAATCTTTTCCTTGACCTTCCTGTCATAAACATCCCTTGTAATAACAGAGGCTTTCATCCATAATTCCTTTACCATCTCAGTATAAGTTGGTCCATTGAGAAGATCAAAATAATATTCCAAACCTTGCTTTTTGTATAGATGAACGACTTCAGCAAAACCGTTTACCCTAATGCTCTCAAGATCAACGGGATTCTCAATCGCCACATTTAGTTCGTCATACTTATATGGGCGTTGATCCTTTGCGAACTCTGTAAGGTTGGATTCATTTGGTAGGATCAAACATGATCTATTCAGAAATGTTGATGAGGATGCCATGGATGAAATTTGGAATTTAGGGTTTCTAAAGAGGGAGAAAGAAATTGCTCTGTGTTTTAGAAGAATGAAAGTGTAGGTTGTGAGAGTGCAAGAGTGTGAATGTGAACAGTTAGTGTGTTTAAATAGAAACTTACGCGCAAAAACAAGTACACATACATAGGGGTAGTAGAGTATTTTACCACAATTGGAAATTAGAAATGCTAATCATCATTAACCAACTTCTTTATCCTCTTGCAACAAGACATGTGTATTAGAAGATTGTTAAATAACTGACACGTAAGTTTGAGAAAACGAAAGGGTTTTTACAAAAGATTTTTACTTACGCGCCAGAGCCATTTACCTTCTAATCAGATTCTGATAGTATGTCAGAAGATACTCTCATCACAACTTCTGATACAGAAGGTTCTGATGACTTCATCTTCTGATTACTATTAGATTCTCACAAACTCAATTTTTTAATCAGAGTCTAAGTTAATCAGAGATTTCCATCATGTTCAGATTCTTTTTGATAAAATCAAAACGTTCAACAGCTAAAGGTTTTGTAAAGATATCAGCCCATTGATTTTCAGTTTCAATGAACTTGAGATCAATTACACCTTTTTGAACATAGTCTCTGATAAAATGATGCTTAATCTCAATATGCTTAGCTCTTGAATGCAAAATAGGGTTTTTAGAAAGGTGAATAGCTGCAGTATTGTCACATTATAAAGGAATATTGTTACTGCTGATTTGATAATCTTCCAATTGATATTTCATCCAAAGTAGTTGTGTACAACATTTAGCTGCTGATATATATTCAGCTTCTGCTGTTGACATAGCTATAGTGGTTTGCCTTTTACTAGCCCATGAAATTAAATTCTCACCAATAAACTGGCAGTTACCACTGGTGGATTTTCTTACAATTCTATCACCAGCATAGTCAGCATCACAGAATCCAATCAGCTTGTAGTCATTGGATTTCTGATACAGTAATCCAATGTTACAAGTAGCTTTCAAATACCTAAAGATTCTCTTCACAGCAGTGAGATGAGATTCTCTAGGATCTGATTGAAATCTTGCACACAAACAGACACTGAATAAAATGTCAGGTCTTGAGGCAGTTAGATAAAGAAGAGATCCAATCATACCTCTATACAGCTTCTGATCAACCTTGCCTTCAGACTCTTCTTTGCCTAGACTTGATGTAGGATGCATTGGAGTATTCATGGGTTTGCAATCTTCTAAGTTGAACTTCTTCAGAAGATCCTTTATATATTTAGATTGATGAATGAATGTTCATTTCTCTGTTTGATTTATTTGAATACCAAGAAAGAACTTCAATTCTCCCATCATACTCATTTCAAACTCATCCTGCATAAGCTTAGAAAAATTCTTGCAAAGAGTGGCATTAGTTGATCCAAAAATGATATCATCAACATATATTTGAATGATTAAAATTTCTTTCTTAAGGGTCTTTTTGAAAAGTGTATTGTCAACTTGTCCTTTTTCAAAACCATTGTCAACCAAAAAAGTACTCAATCTCTCATACCAAGCTCTGGGAGCTTGTTTGAGTCCATAGAGTGACTTCTTTAGTCTAAACACATGATCAGGATTTGTCAAATCTTCAAAACCAGGAGGTTGTTTGACATACACTTCTTCAGATATGACACCATTTAGAAATGCACTTTTCACATCCATTTGATATAGAGTAATACCATTATTGACTGCATAAGATAAAAGTAACCTGATTGCTTCCAGTCTTGCAACTGGAGCATATGTTTCAGTGAAGTCAATTCCTTCTTGTTGACTGTATCCTTGTGCAACAAGTCTTGCTTTGTTCCTTGTGACTTCACCTTGTTCATTCAATTTGTTTCTGTATACCCATTTTGTTCCAATAATGTTCTTATGCTTGGGTTTGGGTACTAGATCCCACACATCATTTCTCTTGAATTGATTTAACTTTTCTTCCATTGCAACTATCCAAGCATCATCAGAGAGAGCTTCATTTGTTGTCTTGGGTTCAATCAAAGAAACTAATCCAAATAATGATTCTTCAACTCTGAAGTTTGACCTTGTTTTTCTTGGACTGTTCTTGTTTCCTAGAATGAGCTCTTCAGGATGTGATGATTTATATTTGAATGTGTTCCTTGGAATATCAGATTCTTCAGAGTTATCATCAATAGTTTGATGTTCTTGAGCAGCATCAGAAGGTGCATCTTCTTGAGCTTCAGAGTCTTCTATAGATTCTATGTTGTTATCATACTCTGGAGCTTCATCTTCTGACTCATCAGATCTTGACAAATCTTTAACAGGCTCTGACTTTTTATCATCAGGCTCTTTATCATCAAACTTTACGTGCATTGATTCTTCCACTATATTAGTTTCAGAATTATACACCCTGTATGACTTAGAGCGTTCAGAGTATCCAATGAAGATACCCTTGCAGGCTTTAGAGTCAAATTTCTTAAGATGAACTTTGTTATTCAGAATGTAACATGTACAACCAAATTGATGAAAATAAGAAATATTTGGTTTTCTTCCTTTAAAGAGTTCATATGTTGTTTTGTTCAAAATAGGTCTTATATAGATTCTATTCTGAATATAACAAGCAGTGTTAACAGCTTCTGTTCAAAAGAATTTTGCTAAATTATTTTCATGCATCATGGTGCGTGCCATTTCTTGTAAAGATCTATTCTTTCTCTCTACAACTCCATTTTGTTGTGGAGTTCTAGGAGAAGAGAATTCATGGAGAATTCCATGTTCTTCACAAAATTTTTCAAAAGGTTCATTTTCAAATTCACCACCATGATCACTTCTTACTTTCAAAATTTTGGAATCTTTTTCATTTTGAATTAGGGTACAGAAGATGCTAAACACTTCATATGTATCATCTTTATTTCTCAGGAATTTTACCCAAGTCCATCTACTATAATCATCTACAATGACTAATCCATATTTCTTGCCATTGATTAAAGCAGTACTAACTGGTCCAAAGAGATCAATGTGTAAGAGTTCCAAAGGTCTAGTAGTAGAGACAATGTTCTTGTTTTTAAAAGAATTTTTGACAATTTTTCCTTTTTGACAGGAACCACAAAGTGAGTCTGAGTGATATTTTATTTTTGGAAGACCTCTGACAAGATTGTCCTTGCTAAGCTTAGAAATTAATCTCCAGTTAGCATGACCCAATCTTTTATGCCAGATCCATTTTTCATCACTCAGTGTCAAAAGACAAAGCACTTGTTGTTCCTTTAAATCAGAAAAATTGACTTTGTACACATTGCCTTTTCTATTTCCCTTGAAAACAATGGATTGATCAGAGTTTCTAATTACAGTACATGAATCCTTATTAAACATAACATCATAATTACTATCACACAATTGACTTATGCTAAGTAAGTTATGATGTAGTCCATCTACTAACCAAACATCAGAAATTGACAAAGAAGAATTACCAACTGTACCTATACCAATGATCCTTCCCTTCTGGTTGCCACCAAACCCTACTGTTCCTCCCTCTTGCTGATTCAGGGTGTGGAATAAGAGCTTGTCTCCTGTCATGTGACGTGAGCAGCCAGAGTCCAGATACGATGAGCTTTCTTTTCTTCTTTGGGTGCATACCTGCAGCATACACTATTTCAGATTTTGGTACCCATACTATGATGGGTCCTTTTTGGTTAGTTTTGAGAATCTTATCCTTCTTGTTAGAATAATCAGAAGATCTGGAGTCAACTGAGCCTTTAGAAAATTGTTTAGGCTTATGTTGTCTCTGAGATTTTCCTCTTGAGTGTGTCAGAGAACCAGTTACCAAGTTTGCCTTAGAAGTACTAGTGCCCCGCTTATCAACAGGCTTTGGTACTTTGACAACTTTAACTTGAGTATACATGGGTACTGATGTGAGGGGAACCTTAGTTTTAGAAGACTTAGGTTCAGAAGATGAGTCATCTTCTGATACCTTATCTTGTGGTTCCAAGCTCACAAGAGTACCAGACACAGTCAGAGGTTCTGATGTACCCTTAGTAAAGTTTGAATAAGATTCTGATGGTGACTTGCTCAACAAGACAGGTTTACTTAATTTTCCCACATCAGGACATGTAAGAGAACCAAGTCCTTGTCTTTTGTAATAATTGCTAAGTCCACCATGAATTACAGAAGTTACCCTAGTCTTATCTATGTTATGGTGCACAAACTCTTGTAGAGAGATTTCATACTCGTCATAAGGTTTGTGACATGTTCTGCATCCAGTCTCAAGCACCTTAATTGTTTTAAGAGATTTTTGATAATTTGCTTGAGTCTGGGTGAGATTTTCGTTGAGTAGCTTCATTTTTTGTTTGCAGAAATCTAGCTCACTCAATTTTTCCATGTACTTCACCATTACATCTTTCAAAGCTTTGGTCATTTGAGTATTAGACATTTTAGATATTACCTCATCAATGTCGTCAGTATCAGACTCTGAATCATTTTCATTGTCTGACTCACCAATGGCCATAAGCGCTAGGTTCGCTTCCTCAGAGTCTTCATCCTCAGATAGTTCATTAATATCCTCCCATGTTGCCATCAGACTCTTCTTGGCTTTGTTCTAGATCATACTCTTTCTTCCTTTACCCTTGGAGTTGAGTTCAGGACAGTCAGCCATGAAGTGTCCAGGCTTATGACAATTGAAACAATTTTTTGTGTCATCCTTCTTCTCTTTACTGGTGTTGTTTCTTGATCCAGATCCTCTGCCTTGAAAATTTTTGCCCTTCCTTAGTGACCACTTTTGAAAGTTTTTGGACAAGAGTGCAAAGAAATCATCATCTGATCCTTCCTCTTGATTATCTATGGAAGATTCCTCTGCTTCAGATTCTACAACTTTGGCTTTCAGAGCCTTAGATGAAACTGAAATAGATGGCAAAGCCACAGATTTTAGCTTCTTCTGAGGCTCATCAGAAGATAGTTCAATCTCATGACTCATGAGTGAACTTATCAATTCTTCCAAGCCAAGTTTGTCCAGATCTTTAGCTTCTTAGATAGCTGTTACCTTAGGCCTTCACCTTGAAGGTAAGCTTCTCAAAATCTTCCTTACATGATCAGAGGTTGTATAACTTCTCTTTAGAACTTGGAGACCAGCCACAAGAATTTTGAATCTAGAATACATTGATTCAATATTCTCATCATCCTTCATTCTAAAGAGTTCATACTGTTGGATCAAAAGAGTAGCCTTTGCCTCTTGAACCTGTTTGTTCCCTTCATATGTGGAACACAAGGAGTCATAGATGCTCTTGGCAGTGGATTTGTCTGTAATCTTGAGGTACTCATCATGAGTTATACACCCAATGAGAAGATCCTTAACCTTGTGATGCTTCTTGTAAAGTTTCTTGTCTGTAGGAGTGAACTTCTTTCTTTCTTCAACAGATAGCCTTCCCTTTTCATCTAGTCCTTGGAAAGTTACCCCTTCTTCAACCAAGTCCCAAAGCTCATCATCTAAACCAATAAGATGACTGTAGATTCTATCTTTCCACCAGGAAAAGGTAGATGCATCTCCATTGAACTTTGGTGCTTTGTTGCTTGACTTATCTTCAACATCATAGTCATGAGGAACTGCTTTCAAGCTACCACTTGGAGTTTCAGTCATAGTGTTTTTCAACAGGAAACTGTCTCACTGTTAGGTGATTAAAAACAGAACCAGGCTCTTGATGCCAATTGAAGGTGTGAAAAACACTAGAAGGGGGGGTTGAATTGTGTTTTGGGTAATTTAAAAATTTCTTCTAAGTTACAGAGAACTTATTAGAGGTTGCAGCGGTTTAGAAAACAAAACACAATTAAGAGTAACTTTGAAGGTAGAGAGAAAGAGAGAAAGATAGAGACAGAGATTTTTATACTGGTTCCCCTCACAAACCGAGAGTACGTCCAGTCCTCTTGTACTTCCAAGAGAGTTCACTATAATCACCAAAGATTACAATTGCTCAAGCACACAAGCAAGAGACTTCCAATGCTCAAGTATACAAACAAGAGACTTCCTAATGCTCAAGCACATAGGCAAGAGACTTCAATACACAAGTTTAGAAAAACAGAGTCTGAACAATTGATATAAAGATCAATGTTCAGTTACAAAATAAATACAACTTTTGATACAAGACTTAACTTAGAATCTTAATACAAAATTCTAAGGTTCAACTAATGAATTAACAGAAGCTGAAGCTGGAGTCTTGGATTTTGAATATGAGTTCAAGTTGTATTTGCAGTTTTGTGCTTTAGGATGATTTTAGCAGAGTAACAGCTCTTTTCAAATTGTTCAAGTGTCGTATCCCAAAGCTTCAAACTTGCTCCAATTTATAGATGAAGGTGGAGCGTGTTTGATTTGAATTTGATACGGTGAGATTGCGCCAGCTGTAGATTGTACCTTTGATATCCGAATCAGGTAACCTTGTATGCGATCAATCTTGGAGAGAAAGATTTATCCAAATCAGGTAAAGAGTTCGTACAATAGTACAAACATCACTATTCTGTGGATAAGATTGATTCCATCAGCTTTTGGAATGTCAGAGTATAATCATTGATGCAGAGAATGTTCTTCTGACAAAACGGCTCTCACTGCTCTTATCAGAGTCTGATATGCATCTTCTGATGAATAAAATTTGCATCCTCTGATGAAACACATATGCATCTTCTGATGTCTTCAAGTTCTGATCAGAGTTTGCTTTGCCATATCAGAGCTTCCAATGTGCTTTAAATGAATATAAAAATTAACTTGAATATCTGCACACTTGGATTAAATAATTAGTATACCCTATTGTATATTAATACTTTTGTTATCATCAAAACTTAATTGGATCATGTCAGAACCTCTTTTGTTCCAACAGGTAGTAGGACTCACTGAGGCTTAGTAGTCACACCCCATTCCATACAATTATTTTTCAGATAAGCAGGTTGGCTAAGGTATGCTGGTTGGTGTGCTCGTGGCTATGCTTGAGGATTGCATTTAGTTTCTATGCTTTCTAGTTTTCTTGTCTTGTTGTTGTACCTTTCAATAATTATTCTGTTGTTCTTTCTATCGTTTCCGTTGACTCTTTGTAACTTTGATGTATTATGCACCTGCGTGTGCTTCTTTGATCAATTGTAATAATAATGTACTCGTTACCAATAATAAGATTCCACAAATATTCTAGACAATTTATGTGGGGTGTTATAATTGGTATCAGAGCAGGTCGATTCAGATCGTGCTTGAGTTCATTAATATTACGAATCTGAATCCCAGTAGTTGTCAGGATTCCTAACATCTGTTCTAGATGTCATGTCACTTTAAGCCTAGCTAACTTGACTTGATACTGGCAGTTAGAGCACTATGTCAGGAGCAAGACGAGGAAGGCCAAGGAGGAACGTGGCTGATGATGATGAGCCTGAAATGTACGGAGATGCAGACGCTAACATGTGGGCTGAGATGATGTACCAGCAATAACAGTTTCAGGCCCAACAAGCTCAACAACATCTAGAGTTCATGGCTATGTTTCAACAACACATGAACAATCCTCCACCTCAGCAGCAAGGATCAAGTGCTGCATTCCGTGAATTCTACCGCATGAGTCCACCAGAGTTTTATGGGGAGTACAACACAGCTAAGGCTCGAGAATGGATTCAACGGATGAGTGGGATCCTAGAATCCATGGATTGCACCGAAGCTGACAAAGTGACATTCGTCTCCCGCTTCTTTAGGGGCGACGCGTGTAATTGGTGGGATGGTACCAAATCATACATGGAAGTTAGTCAGATGGAGATGACCTGGAGTAATTTTCGACGCCTTTTTGTCGGACATTACATCCCAGAGAGCTATCAATTCCAGATGGAACGAGAGTTGACCGAGCTGAAGCAGGGAAGTATGTCAGTGGCAGACTATACTATGAAGTTTAATGATCTAGTTCGCTATCTGGCGGACGACAATGACGCCCCAACTGAATCATGGAAGATGTAGAAGTACCGATTTGGGCTAAGGGCTGACATATCGCATGACGTCTCTATGCAGCATATCACCACCTTTGGTGATTTGGCGCAAAAGAGCTATCATGCTGAGGCAGATCTTAACAATATTCATAAGGAGCGCGGCGAAGCTGCCCAAAAGAGGAGAGACTCTGGGAAGTTCAATTTACAAGTGAGGACTAAGGGATCTACCAGTAAGGGGAAACAAAGCTATTCTCAACGTTCACCAAAGAATTGTGCTGAATATGGGTTCCCTCATAGCGGAGAATGTATGAAGGGAAAGAATGTGTGTTACTATTGTAAGCAGCCAGGTCACTACAAGCATGAATGTCCTAAGCTGAAGAGACAGGGAGATTCCAACGGTGCATCAAAAAGCAAAGGTCGGGTATACTCACTTGACGGTGAGAAAGTCAAAACTAATAATGCTTTAATTATGGATGTATGCATGTTAGGACAGTCTGAAGTTTTAGTCTTGTTTGATTGTGGAGCCACTAATTCCTTTATAGTCGTTGACTGTGCTCAGCGACTGAATCTGCCCTCTGTGCCTTTAATTCCCCCAATGACTGTGGTTGTTGCTACAGGTGGCAAAGTTACTTCTAAACGTGTCTGCCAGAGTTATCCTGTTCTGGTGGACAGTAAAGTCTATCATATTGATCTAATCTGTCTACCTCTGAAGGATATAGATGTGGTCCTAGGCATGGATTGACTTTCTGCCAATACTGTGTACATAGGATGTGCTGAAAAGAACTTGTTCATTCCAACAGAAACTTCCGCTGAGAGTAGAGCTCTCACTGCTTTGCTCCATAACACTCATCAGATGATCTAGTACTTAGGTGCTAGTAGTAAATGTTTCAGTGTCCTGTTTACCATCGATCCGGAACCCAATTTGAGCCCCAGTGATATTCCTATCGTTAGTGAGTTCCTAGATGTCTTTCCAGATGACATTATGAGTCTACCTCCTGAAGGGAAGTTGAGTTTTCTATCGACCTAGTTCCTGGATCCCAGCCTATCTCAGTTGCTCCTTATCGAATGTCTCCCTTAGAGCTTCATGAGCTTAAGTCTCAGCTAGAAGAGTTGTTTCAGAAACATTTCATTGGACCCAGTGTCTCACCTTGGGGAGCACTGGTGTTACTAGTTAAAAAGAAAGACGGTACTATGCGTCTGTGCATCGATTATCGTCAACTCAACAAGGTCACAATTAAGAACAAGTATCCTTTGCCCCGTATCGATGACCTTTTGGATCAGCTGAGAGGTGCTACCATCTTTTCCAACATTGATCTTCGTTCTGGATATCATCAGATCTGCATTAAGTCCTCGGATGTTTCCAAGACAGCATTCAGGACCCGCTATGGACATTATGAATTCCTGGTCATGTCGTTCGGTCTGACTAACGCTCCAGCCATATTTATGGACTACATGAATCGGATATTCCAGCCTTACCTTGACCAGTTTGTTGTTATCTTCATTGATGACATTCTGATCTATTCTAAGGATTCACAGGAGCATGCTGGACATCTGAGAATTGTGTTGAGCATCCTTAGAGAGAAACAATTGTATGCCAAGTTCAGCAAGTGCGAATTTTGGCTATCGAAGATAAATTTCTGGGACATGTCATATCGCAAGGCGGTGTGTCTGTCGACCCATCCAAGGTAGAAGCAGTATTGAATTGGGAAAGACCCAGAAGTGTGACTGAAGTCAGGAGTTTTCTTGGCTTGGCAGGCTATTATCGGAGATTCATCTTAGGATTTTCGGAGATTGCTTTGCCATTAACTCGCCTAACCAGAAAGGGTGCAGACTTTGATTGGGATGCCGCTTGTGAATGAAGTTTTCGAACCTTAAAGGAAAAGCTAACAACAGCACCAATGTTAGTAATTCCAGACCCAACCCGTAAGTACGTAGTGTATTGTGATGCGTCCAACAAGGGACTTGGATGTGTACTTATGCAAGATGGTGCAGTTGTAGCGTATGCATCCAGGCAGCTAAAACCTCATGAGCAGAACTACCCTACTCATGATTTGGAGTTAGCAGCCATTATATTTGCCCTCAAGATCTGGAGACATCACCTGTACGGAGTACAGTTCGATTTATTCAGTGATCACAAAAGTCTAAAGTACCTGTTTGATCAGAATGAGTTGAATATGAGGCAACGACGACTGATGGAATACCTCAAGGACTTTGATTTTAATCTCAACTATCACCCTGGGAAGGCAAATGTTGTAGCAGATGCCTTAAGCAGAAAGACCCTGTATGCATCGGAGTTGTTGATGCATCAGTGTGGCTTATATGAGAAGTTTAGGGACCTCAATATGAATGTTGTGTACCAGAAGAGCGGAGTTCGGATTAACAAAATTTAGTTATCCTGTGAACTGCGCCCAAGAGTAGTGCAGGCTCAACAGGATGATGTGGAGTTGCAGAAGAGAGTGAATCATCCGGAGTTCTCAGTAGCCACGGACGGTGCCATTCTCTATGAAGGAAGACTCTGTGTACCTCAGGATGATGAGTTGAAACGGCTAATCCTGGAAGAGGCACACAAGAGTGGATTTTCAATTCACCCTGGATCCACCAAAATGTATCGTGATCTGAAGGAAAATTATTGGTGGCCTAACATGAAGGCAGAAATTGTCGAATTCGTGTCAAGGTGTATTGTTTGCCAGCAAGTGAAGATCGAGCATCAGAAACTTGGAGGACCATTGCAACCATTAGATATACCTGAGTGGAAATTGGAACATATCACCGTGGACTTTGTAGGAGGACTACCACGTAACCAGAGAGGTCAAGATTCGATCTGGGTAATCGTGGACAGGTTAACTAAGTCAGCTCATTTTATTCCGGTAAAATCCACCTACAAGGCCCCTCAATATGCAGCCATTTTCATGGAGCAGATTGTAAGGTTGCATGGTGTACCTTTGAGTATTGTATCAGATATGGACCCAATATTCACTTCGAGGTTTTGGAAGGCGTTTCAGAATGCGATGGGTACTCAATTGAAGATGAGTACGTCACATCATCCTCAGACAGATGGTCAGTCGGAAAGGACTATTCAGACTCTTGAGGATATGCTTCGAGCATGTGTGTTAGAAGATGGTGGTTCGTGGAGTAATCACTTACATCTAATTAAATTTGCTTATTATAACAGTTACCATGCCAGTATCGGTATGACACCCTATGAGGCTCTGTATGACAGGAAGTGTAGAACTCCTTTGTGTTGGACAGAAGTTGGTGACCGTGGATTCTTGGGACCAGATATTGTCCAAGAGACCACATTAAAGATTAAGTCTATTCGGGATAAGTTGAAAGTTGCTCAGAATCGGCAGAAGAGTTATGCTGACAGAAAGAGGAGACCTTTAGAATTCCAGGAAGGTGATCATGTGTTCCTGAGAGTAACGCCTAAGTTGGGTTTACGAGTTGTGTTCAAAACTAAGAAGCTCTGTTCAAGATTCATTGGACCTTATCAAATCCTTCGACGCGTCGGTCCTGTATCCTATCAGTTAGCTCTACCTCCATCTATGTCAGGGTTACACGATGTGTTCCATGTGTCTCAACTTCGGAAATATATTCCTGATCCTTATCGTCAAGTAGAACTTGAGCAGATTGACCTTCGGCCAGATCTAACCTATCAGCCGGATCCAGTTCATATTGTTGAACGGGATGCTAAGATCCTTCGGAACAAAAGAATTCCTATTGTCAAGATTGAATGGGCTCAGTCCCCTGATGGTGAATTCACTTGGGAACTGGAGTCAGACATGCGGAAGAGTTATCCTTATCTATTTCCAAGGTAATTTCTTAATTTCGAGGACGAAATTTCTTTAAGGGGGTAGGTTGTAATATCCCAACTTCTAAATTGTCAACTTAATTTTAATTAGAGTTTGTCTAATGAAATTAGAACCAATTAGAGGTGGTTAAATAATTAAATCATGAGATTAAGGTGTATTGTGTGGAAGTTAGTAATCTTAATTAAATCTAAACTACACCATTAGACTTTAACTCTACTCTTGTGATTAATTAACTCAAGGAAGAAGTTCAAACTCCCTCCTCCCTCTCTCACGTGCTCACCCCCTCTTGTGACTCACTCTCACTTTCCCTACCTAGCCAACACCTCATCAAAACTCTCAATCACTCTTAATGCATGCAAGCAAGCTTTCATTACTCATTCCTAAGCTTCAGAAAACAACAACAACTCTCTCATTTCTCTCCCTCACTCACGAGCATCATCAACAACAACACAAATCCAAGTATTCATTTCCCAACATCTCTCTTCTCTAGCTCATTCACGAGCTCCACACCACACAAGCATCCATCACCTCAAAATTCATCAAAAAACCCTTCTACCAATCAAAATGCATGCATGGGCATCTAAGACAAAACCAATTCTGTATCTATTCAGACCTTACCCTCTATAAATACTTCTTAAACCCAGAATCAGATCATCAACCCATCCACACTTCTCAATTCCACAAATTCAAATTTAGAGCTCAAGTGTCAAAGTTTCAAATTCTGGTCCTGTGTTCGTGGGTCTTGTTAGGAGGTTGCAGTAGCTGTTCTAGAGAGCCCAGAAGCAAGGTTAAAGCTTCAATTCCAGGTGGGTTCTTAGGTTAGTTAGTTAGTTGCCCAAAATCATGAAATTTTGCATGTTAACATAAGAACTAGGAAAATGTTGTGTGAGAGGAATTAATCCCCAAATTCCTCTCCATTCTGTCTTATATTATATATATTGTGTGACTGCATAACTTGGAATGAGGATTGTATGTGTTAATTTTGATAAAAATGGATTTTTCGCAAAACAGGGTACATTCTGTATGAACTCGCCACAGCGGGTATTCATAGCGAGCTGGGTTTTCTGGGCTGATGAAACTCGCTCTGGCGTGCTCTTGTGCGCTTAGCAAGTTGACTTAGGCCAGGACCTATAATCTCGCCATGGAGAGTTGATAACACGCCGTAGCGAGCTCATACAGAACAGGACCTATAATAACTCGCCCCAGCGAGTGATAACACGCTAAGCGAGTTTGACAGAACAAAACTTCATTTTCCAGAATTTTCTAAACAATCATAAGCACTCGTTTTATGTCCTCATCTGAATTATATATTTTGCAGTAGCATAATTTATATAATGTTAAACAGTATGTTAATCACAGATAATCTTTAGGGCTTAATTTAGAGATTCATAGGTTGTATGTTCCCCAGGTTTGGGATAATTATGGTAGAATGACCAATACTAGTAACAGTCACTTAGGAAGCGATTCTGAATTGTCGCATATAAATTTCCCAATGGGACTATTCATCAGGTTATGTATTTGTGAGTTGTATGCCGTGATCGGATCGATCGACGGACAAGGCAGGCCTCCGAGATATGCTCACCTCGGAGAATCCTTGCGGTTAAAATGAATAAGAGTTAACTTTCTGTGATACACCTTTATTTCCTGTTTATGTTATGATTATGTTTATGTTAGTATAATACGACTGTTTAGGATTCCCCGGTGTAGTCACCTTAGGAGGGTAGTAGGACTCACTGAGGCTTAGTAGTCTCACCCCATTCCATACAATTATTTTTCAGATAAGCAGGTTGGCTAAGGTATGCTGGTTGGTGTGCTCGTGGCTATGCTTGAGGATTGCATTTAGTTTATATGCTTTCTAGTTTTCTTGTCTTGTTGTTGTACCTAATTTCAATAACTATTCTGTTGTTCTTTCTATCGTTTCTGTTGACTCTTTGTAACTTTGATGTATTCTGCACCTGCGTGTGCTTCTTTGATCAATTGTAACAATAATGTACTCGTTACCAATAATAAGATTCCACAAATATTCTAGACAATTTATGTGGGGTGTTATACGATGCATGCTTAAAACACTCGTTTCCATACTTTTCTGACCACACTATAATGCTTTTAGACCCGATTCATTTGCTTTTCCATTAGCTCATGTATAACTTGCTCTTTAGATTATTAACTAATCATGGACAATTCGCATTCATATGTTGAAGGCTTTGAATTTTATGCTTAAAATCAATGTTAATTTTTACACGCTTTTACAGGTGTTGTATAAATCCTGTTTGATTTCTCTCAATTTGATGCATGCTAGACACTTGTATCCAACGACCTTACTTGAACATGGTCTGTTCTAGTATAGTTTATTTATTTTCTTTGAGTTACAACTGTTCATAGCAAAGTGTAAGTAGTTCCATCTTGGGATCATGGGGAGTACTCCAGCATGCTCCCTTGATCATGTGCTTTTGTTGATAGAGATTTCTATCAAGGTATATCATAGTTATAGATATCTTAGGGCATGAAGGCGTAGGACTTGAGCAGAGAAGTAATGTATGTTCCGACCGTAGACTATGACCAGGTGTAATGTGTCAACCGTCCCTCGAGGTGTTTTTGAGGAATTCCAAAGTACTTATGCGGAACGTTCTGTTAATCACCCCTAAATGGAAAATGGTGCATTTGTATTGTGGTTGTTGGATATGCCTTAAAATCTCAGTAACAAGAAGTCAGAAAATCCTGGAAAAATCTGTGGAAATTTTTGTGGAAAATATATTTTCTTGGAGGATACTCTGACTTGGATTTGTTTTGTTTTAAAATAGATTGTGTTTGTTTTAAATAGGATATATTTAAAACAATATGAGATTTGGTTTTATTTTAAAAGATTGCTTTTAAAATAATAGGCATATATTTTTCTATAAATAGAGAGTGCTTTGTTCATAGAAAAATAAGAGAGCAAACATGTAAGGGGTTTGTGATACACCTTGGGTAGACTAGGTCAAATTGAGTCTCTTGGCCACGGGAAGAGATTCGGGATTTTGGGTAGAATTAGGATTAATTCTTGTAACCCAATTGGGATTTCTTTTAAAGTGACTATTTGATTCTAGTGGAACAGAGAGTTGCTCTCTCCCCCAGACGTAGGTTCATTAACACCGAACTGGGTAAACAATATTCTTGTGTTCTTTTTCTTCCGTCGGTTATTGTTTGAATTATTGCATCATCATCTCTATCGTCCTTATATTTGGTTGCTTGTTTCGCTTGCCCCACACATCAATTTATTATTGGTGTGAGTTTATATAACGCCCCAACTAAAATATCTAGAATATTTAGTCAAGACATAAATAAATGGATCTGAGTACAATAAATTAAACTAGTTAATAGGAAATAATTCCTTACATCAGTTAATGAATTTAAGAAATACAGCGGAATAGAATTCCAAGATATACAAATAACTAAAACAAGGAAAGACTAAAATCGTCTAATGCGATGATCCAAGCCTCGCTCCAATCATCAGCTCCATCCTGGTCCTTGCTCCAGTTAACCTGTCTACCTAAAAAAAAAATGTTTGGAGTGGGGTGAGACTACTAAGCCTCAGTGAGTCCTACTACCCTCCTAGAGGTGACTACACCGGGGGCACCTAAAATCAGTCGTTATATTACTAACATACGAAACATGATATCATAATAACTGAAAATAAATGTGTAACACAGATAAACAAACTCTTATTCATTTTAAACACAAGGACACTCTGAGGTGAGCATGTCTCAGAGGCCTGCCATATCCGTCAACCGATTCGGTCACGGCATGCAGCTCACAATAACTTATCCTAATGGATTATCCCATTGGGAGTCCATAGCGCGATATCACAAAATCGCTCATAATTGACTGAAACTAATTTAGTTATTACTACCATAAATTCCCAAAACCCGGGGAGCATACAAACCTAATAATGGTCTAAGTTATACCCTAACAATTATCTGTGATTAACATTCTGTTCGACATTATATTAATCATATTACTGCAAACTATCTGGCTCTGATGAGGATATAAAACGAGTGTACGGAGTTCGTTAGAAAATAGAAAATGGAGGCAGGTCCTGTACAAACTCGCTGTGGCGTGTCACCAGCTCGCCATGGCGAGATTATAGGTCCTGACCTAAATCTACTCGCTGTGGCGAACAAACGCTCGCTACGGCGAGTATCACCAGCCCAGAACCCAGCTCGTTATGAATACTCGCTGACTACTCGCTACGGCGAGTTTATGCAAAAATTACCCTGTTTTGTCAGAAATCATAATTTTCAAAGTAACACCTACAATTCTCATTTAAGCCAGTGCAGCAATAATAATTTACATATTATAAAACAGAATGGAGGTGAAATTGGGATTTAATTCTCCTCACACAATATTTATTCCTAATCCTATGTTAACATGCATTAATTCATAGATTTGGGGAAACTAACTAAACTATCCTAAAGAACCCACCTGATACGAAGCTTATACTGACTCTGCGTGTTCCCTACGACTTTGAGATCAATCCCAGTTGCTTCAAGGAGTCCCCAATAGTGCCTCCAACACCCTAGCATCAAATTTCCTCACTTACAGAGCATTTCTGCCCTGAGAGACTCGCCGGGCGAGCTCTTACTCGCTACAGCGAGTACACCAGAAATTCCAGCACAACTCAGCATGAGATCTCCAACTTCAAAATGCTCTACAGACTTCAATTTTAAGGCAAAACCTACGAAGTTTGTGCTCAAAACGAAGGGAATTTTGTCAGCTATCCATAGAAAAAGGAATCGTTTCAAACGGGGTTACAAGGAGGGAGTAATTACCGTTTTAGTGAGACCCTGTCCTAGAATACGGGTTTAACCAACATTTTCCAATTTCTTAAATCCGCCTCTGTTACTTCTGATTTAACACTCCCAGCCTTACCCATGAGTTTATACGCATCTTAAGGCTCGTATTGGAGGTGATAATCACACATGCAACCTTCAATTTCAAGTGAGAAAGTGAGGATGAGTATTTGGTTGAAAAATAGGGTTCAAGAGAAAATTATTAGAGAGAAGAAATTGTTCCTCCTTACCTCACAATTCTGAACAATACTCTTCAGTTCTTGGAATCCATAACGTTCAGTAGCATAGTTTTGCAGAATTTTGAGAAAGAAGGGGTGAAGAGCTTAGTTCGGCCGATCCAAGGAAAATGAGGAAAAACTTGAAGTTGAAATCGATCACTAGAAGCTTGAATGGCTAGGTGTAGAACGAATTTGATGCATGCAATGGCCATGAAGAAACTTAAAAATTTGGGCTTGGTTATGGAGGAGGTTATGCTGTTGGCGCAAGGAAGAAGAAGAAGGGAAGTAACAGGTTTTTCATTTCTTATAAAATGAATACACTCATACTCATGTACATATATATATACCTGTACATAGCATTTGTTTTTCTCTTGAATCACAAAAATGCCACTCTTACTACTAAGTCTTACTTTTCTCCAAATAATTCATTAAGTCCAACTTCTAAATACTTCACTTGATTTTCCAATTAATCTCTAGGAATTGACTCTAATTAATATTATTGTATTAATTAAAGTTAGGGATGTTACAATCTACCCCCCTTAAAGAAATTTCGTCCTCGAAATTCAAACTTCTCCAATCCACAACAGGGTAGGTAGTTTAGGTCTGCATCTGAATCCACACTTCGTCCGTTCTTCTTTTTAACGCACTCAATCCCTTGGAATAAAACTTTCCTCTCTTAAGGTTACTGGCTAAAAGTTATCCTCACATTCTCAAAGTTGCTGTGCTGCGCACTCTGGTTCCACTTTTTACTACTATTACACTTCTTCCATTCCCAATGGATGTAGTTCCAGTTCCAACTGATTTAGAGGGTCGGTATCAGACTTGGTATTGTTATTTCCATATCTAAAATCTCTCGGTCAAATTGGCATTCTCCCTTCTGAATACCACCATGCTTGGCATGTTATATGTACTCATGAATCACGTGTTATGTAATTACTCCAGAATCGATCGAAATATAAAACGAGTGGAAAATTGTCTAGACACTACTGGACCTTCTACCAATGAGTTGGACTCATCCGTAGACGAACTTATAGTTATCCGATAAAATCCCACCTACAATCTCTATCCATCCAGACATGACACGATGATCGAGTTGTACATTTAACACGCGGGCGCAGTTAAGTTCAGATCATTCTCAGGGTTACAGGCCAAACTTGTTTGAAGTCCCTTGTTGGTAACTAATGTATGGAACTTGGCTAGCTGAAAGTATAAGGTCAGAATTGGTAACGCTAGGGCTGAATTGAATGGTTTGGCTTAGAACGGTTGACTTAATTATCTTAACAGATCTCTAAGAATAGGAAAGGGTTTCTAAATGAGAATGATATTTTACCCCATGTGAGTAATTGACTCTTACACTTACACTGACTAATTTTCTGGCAACTAGACTAGGAATTGGAAAGCTCTAGTTCAGGCGTTCAGGCTTCTATACTTGATCTCACGAGATTATAGGAATTGAATCATGGAAGGTTGGAATGTTCGGGCAGAGACACTCAAGGTTAACACACTGATCTTACTTGGTTAGAAGTACGGAATTAGCAGGTTTGATTCCTCAATACTGCTTTCACTGGTATAACTTGATTCCACTGAATTAGGAACTGGTTTAAACTTAATTCTAAATTCGACCTACAAGGCTACGATGGGTAGATAACTAACTTTATTGAAGAACAGATTACTGGATTCGAGTGCACGAAGTTTAACTGGTTTGCTGATACATAGCTAGATAAGTTGACCGAGGTGGTTTGAAGTATGTTGGTTGGCAGATCAACCGAGCGAGTAGAAAATGAAACTGAAATTATTCTTGACCTTCTCAAGAATAATTAACTTCCGCAGATAGATTTCTGTTAATAATAACTTAACTGGAAAACTGAAAACACTTAATGCGATTACTTAAGTGTGGTATTAAGCACTCTTGATGTAACTGATTTGGCTTCGAGAAAATTGAAAGGTTTGCATTCTGAACGAATTTAGGTACTGCACGTAATGTCAGACCATTAAGGCACGAGAAGAATTTATCCAACTGAGGCATGATTAGACGGGTTAGAGAGTACACATGTCCATGGTGTTCCAAAACTTGCGAATATTGGATTGGGCATTGTTCGATTCAAAGACTCTGCTGAATTAGGATCTCTAGAGACAATTAGGCATTCGAAGATTTATCTTTCATGGGTTTATACTCGTGTTCTACACTCTTCATTCTTCTGTCAGTTCTCTCAAGATAGGACAACTATGTTTCCACTCAAAGATTCTCACTGACAATTCTCACCGGTAGGGCGTCTAACTGATCCTAATATTCTCTTGGCTGAAAGGTCTGAATGTATGGAGGTACTGGTTGGCTAACCCGAGTTGAAACTAACTTGTTTGCCTGTGTCTGGGTAACTAATCATGTGTACTAAGAAGATTGGTCTGGGTGGCTGATGTCTCTAGTAAGGACTTCTACTTGCTAATCTAATCGAGTCATGGCTCCTACTGTCTGGCGCTAATGTTGTTCCTGTGTCGTCGGCTTCTAGTATTAATATCCTAAGCGGTTATAAGACGGGTTGTCATCCAGATAGTGTTAAAATATAGCGGTTCAATCCTAATCTTCAGACTGGGTGTCTACTTGGTCTACGACAGTGACGTAACAGCCTATGGATAACCGACGGACAACTCTCAATGTACGGTTTAATAATTCTACTAATTTTATAGCTATCGGTCCTAATGCATGAATCCGTGTAGTGTGTAGTCAACTAGTATGGAACTGAATTTGCCGGTCTCCAAACTATCTAATAACAAGGCAACTACGGTTCGACTCTGGTGATTTATCGTGCTAAAGGTAACTCTCAATTGTTGTTACTAATCACAACTTAACCTATGATGGTTCGTTTTTGATTACTAGTATAAGTGACAGACTATCCTATTTTATTGACATCTAAAGCAGTGGTCACAAGTGTTAACTTAATAGGTTTGCAATGAGAAAGTATTAAGGTTTAAATGCTAAGATTCCACTATCCTTATTGAGATAATTGACTGGTCAGAAGTGCTGGGTTACTAGTTTATGGATACTTCATTTAACGGTCCTTTACAAACCTATTTAGGTGACGGTATCGCTAAGGAAGAATTCAGCTTTGATGTCAGTCAAGGTTATACTCAGGTGACAGGTCCTATTACTGGTTTGGTTTGCTAAACTATTCGATGGTAATGTCCCAGGAATTTTTGACGGAAAGGTTCCAGTGATGTTGTCTAGTTGTTCGGTGATGATGTTCTAGGGATTTTGACAAAGAGTTCCCAAGATGTTATAAGGATTCCTAACTATTGATCTAGTTTATGTGTCATGGTACTACTATTGGCTTCCAACCTTTTCTGTGCCACTGTTCCTCAACTGTCTTAGATAATTAACGGTGTCATAATGATTCCTAATTGTTAATCTAGTCCTTATTTGGGTCCCTAAAAGCTTGCCGGATTTATCGCTAAAGGCTGGTAATAAAAAGGGAATTCCTACTTGTTATATTAAATGAAGCTTAGCTCTTAATGGTGAATTAGAAATGCTATTACGAGGTGATAGGTCGAAGTAAATTAGGTAAGGCATTCTAAACGGGTGCCTAATAAGGTAACTTGAGGGAACATAGGAATGTGATTTTGTTTCTAATTTGGTTTCTCTAATACGAACGGTTCGGTTGAATTTCTATTATATCCCTCAGGTTCACTATGTTGAGTTACTGGTTCGGAGTCCTATAGGTGATTGGACTTAATATGCTTTCTCGGGTACGGATGCAGATTACAAGGGTTCTAATTGTTACATCAGTTATGGTTAAGTTTCTAATAGTTCCACTATACTTATGGGCTTTGATAGAAGGGTACACTCAGTCCAATTTCTTATCGTCTCCGATTCCTAATTTCATCTCCAAACGTAATTCCTTAACAACTCTTATGCTCACAAGGACGCTTGGGATTGCTTACACCAAAACTTCAAAAGGTAGAATGATAAGATACATAAGGAGAGCTTGAGACTGTTCACCATGGCAAAAATGACTGAACCGAGGACCAGGCTACAACAAGCAACAGCAGCAGCCTGCTAAGCTCGCTGCAGCGTGTTTTTACTCGCTAAGCGAGTGAAGCAGAGTGAAAGAGAATGATTATGTGGTTTGTCTAATTTTCTTCGTTGCATAACACCACCAGTCGTATGCTAACTGGAATTCAGGATGAGTTTTGATTTACTGCATATTGTACTAGGTTGTTGATTGGCTCACAGACTTGGCTGAAATTAGGCTCTCGCTAGGATGAGGTTACTTATAGGTTCAGGGAGTTTGCCTGACACACAGTGCCAGTTGAATATTGTTGTGTACTACACAATTCAGTATATGGATACACTTGCATTCCTTGCTTGCATACACAACTTACTCCTGTGGCACCATTTGCCATCGCTCCAAAAATTCACTTATAAGGACCTTCTTCGGCGACTGTTCTTCGATTGCAGCTTCGCTACGGATTTACCGCTGGAATTCCAGAGTTCACTTCAGTTCTAAACCATAATACCCTGCCTACCATATACAATACTGAGTTGATCAGGCTCAGCATGCGATGGTTTCAGCGTAAACAGTCCAGATCCAAAGGGTCTGTATTATTAGGAAGGATTGGAATGACTCATGGCAAGGTCCGATACTGGATCGACCTGCTCTGATACCAATTATAACGCCCCAACTAAAATATCTAGAATATTTAGTCAAGACATAAATAAATGGATCTGAGTACAATAAATTAAACTAGTTAATAGGAAATAATTCCTTACATCAGTTAATGAATTTAAGAAATACAGCGGAATAGAATTCCAAGATATACAAATAACTAAAACAAGGAAAGACTAAAATCGTCTAATGCGATGATCCAAGCCTCGCTCCAATCATCAGCTCCATCCTGGTCCTTGCTCCAGTTAACCTGTCTACCTAAAAAAAAAATGTTTGGAGTGGGGTGAGACTACTAAGCCTCAGTGAGTCCTACTACCCTCCTAGAGGTGACTACACCGGGGGCACCTAAAATCAGTCGTTATATTACTAACATACGAAACATGATATCATAATAACTGAAAATAAATGTGTAACACAGATAAACAAACTCTTATTCATTTTAAACACAAGGACACTCTGAGGTGAGCATGTCTCAGAGGCCTGCCATATCCGTCAACCGATTCGGTCACGGCATGCAGCTCACAATAACTTATCCTAATGGATTATCCCATTGGGAGTCCATAGCGCGATATCACAAAATCGCTCATAATTGACTGAAACTAATTTAGTTATTACTACCATAAATTCCCAAAACCCGGGGAGCATACAAACCTAATAATGGTCTAAGTTATACCCTAACAATTATCTGTGATTAACATTCTGTTCGACATTATATTAATCATATTACTGCAAACTATCTGGCTCTGATGAGGATATAAAACGAGTGTACGGAGTTCGTTAGAAAATAGAAAATGGAGGCAGGTCCTGTACAAACTCGCTGTGGCGTGTCACCAGCTCGCCATGGCGAGATTATAGGTCCTGACCTAAATCTACTCGCTGTGGCGAACAAACGCTCGCTACGGCGAGTATCACCAGCCCAGAACCCAGCTCGTTATGAATACTCGCTGACTACTCGCTACGGCGAGTTTATGCAAAAATTACCCTGTTTTGTCAGAAATCATAATTTTCAAAGTAACACCTACAATTCTCATTTAAGCCAGTGCAGCAATAATAATTTACATATTATAAAACAGAATGGAGGTGAAATTGGGATTTAATTCTCCTCACACAATATTTATTCCTAATCCTATGTTAACATGCATTAATTCATAGATTTGGGGAAACTAACTAAACTATCCTAAAGAACCCACCTGATACGAAGCTTATACTGACTCTGCGTGTTCCCTACGACTTTGAGATCAATCCCAGTTGCTTCAAGGAGTCCCCAATAGTGCCTCCAACACCCTAGCATCAAATTTCCTCACTTACAGAGCATTTCTGCCCTGAGAGACTCGCCGGGCGAGCTCTTACTCGCTACAGCGAGTACACCAGAAATTCCAGCACAACTCAGCATGAGATCTCCAACTTCAAAATGCTCTACAGACTTCAATTTTAAGGCAAAACCTACGAAGTTTGTGCTCAAAACGAAGGGAATTTTGTCAGCTATCCATAGAAAAAGGAATCGTTTCAAACGGGGTTACAAGGAGGGAGTAATTACCGTTTTAGTGAGACCCTGTCCTAGAATACGGGTTTAACCAACATTTTCCAATTTCTTAAATCCGCCTCTGTTACTTCTGATTTAACACTCCCAGCCTTACCCATGAGTTTATACGCATCTTAAGGCTCGTATTGGAGGTGATAATCACACATGCAACCTTCAATTTCAAGTGAGAAAGTGAGGATGAGTATTTGGTTGAAAAATAGGGTTCAAGAGAAAATTATTAGAGAGAAGAAATTGTTCCTCCTTACCTCACAATTCTGAACAATACTCTTCAGTTCTTGGAATCCATAACGTTCAGTAGCATAGTTTTGCAGAATTTTGAGAAAGAAGGGGTGAAGAGCTTAGTTCGGCCGATCCAAGGAAAATGAGGAAAAACTTGAAGTTGAAATCGATCACTAGAAGCTTGAATGGCTAGGTGTAGAACGAATTTGATGCATGCAATGGCCATGAAGAAACTTAAAAATTTGGGCTTGGTTATGGAGGAGGTTATGCTGTTGGCGCAAGGAAGAAGAAGAAGGGAAGTAACAGGTTTTTCATTTCTTATAAAATGAATACACTCATACTCATGTACATATATATATACCTGTACATAGCATTTGTTTTTCTCTTGAATCACAAAAATGCCACTCTTACTACTAAGTCTTACTTTTCTCCAAATAATTCATTAAGTCCAACTTCTAAATACTTCACTTGATTTTCCAATTAAGCTCTAGGAATTGACTCTAATTAATATTATTGTATTAATTAAAGTTAGGGATGTTACAGTTTATCGTCGAATTCACAACAATTGGCGCCCACCGTGGGGCAAGGGGATCGTTTGATTCAAGTACCATGGGTTTGAAGGGGGTATTGAGAGGTTCACCGGGAGTAACGACTACAGGTTGTGGAAGGTGAAGATGAGGGCGGTGTTAATTCAGAACAAGGGTTGAGGCGTAGAAGGGAGAAGCACGATTGGATAGGTCTTGCTTATCACAAGGGGATGGTTGGTGTACTTTGGTGGAAACTCAGTTTGAGGTGGAGTCTTCTAAGAGTGGGAGGCTGTCAATATTGACTCTCGGGTATCTAATCGGAGATAGGGAGGAGAGTGGTTGTATTGAACCAAAGGGGTGTAACCATGGAAACCTTGTGGGAAACGTTTCAATTGTGGCTGAAGAAGTGCAAGACCTTGAGAGGATCTTCAGGGAGGCAATTGAAAGCAACCTTGATCAAACTTGGGAACTTGTAGGACTGCTGGAGGTAGTCGGGTGCAAGGGGAGTTTGATGTTGCAGCTTGTGGAACCACCTAAAATTCCAAGGTTGGTTTGGAGGCAAGCAAAACTTCGAGAGTACGGAAGGCATTCCGGGGGTCGAAGGGTGGCGAGGCTTGTAGGGTTATCCTAAAATCCGTCGGATAATCGGAGGCAAGCGATTCTTCAGGAGGACGGAAAAGGCACAATCCGGGGGCTGAAGAGGGTACGGTGGAGCTTGTAGGGTTGTCCTAAAATTCCATGGACAATTGGAGGCAAGCGTTTCTTCGAGAGGACGGAATTGATCACTCCGGGGGTCGAAGAGTGGGTGGTGAAGCTTATTAAGCTATCTAAAATCCGATGATAGTGGGGAGCAAGCGTTCCTTCAGGGGAGTACGGACTTGACCAGTCCGGAGTCTAAAGAGGGAGGCGATGAATCTTGTGGCTACCAAAAATCCTATGGTAGTGGGAGGCAAGATCTTCATGAGAGCGGAAGGCATTCCGAGGATGAAGAAAAAGGAGGTAATGCTTGCGGGAAGCAAGTGGAGGCTAACGCCTAGGTCATGGACTTGGCCGGTGATCTTGGATGGAGGTTCAAGATGGAGAGAGCACGGTGGTTGATTGGATCACCATCGATTTGAAGGCAAGGTGGAGAATTGTTGGATATGCCTTAAAATCTCAGTAACAAGAAGTCAGAAAATCCTGGAAAAATCTGTGGAGATTTTTGTGGAAAATATATTTTCTTGGAGGATACTCTGACTTGGATTTGTTTTGTTTTAAAATAGATTGTGTTTGTTTTAAATAGGATATATTTAAAACAATATGAGATTTGGTTTTATTTTAAAAGATTGCTTTTAAAATAATAGGCATATATTTTTCTATAAATAGAGAGTGCTTTGTTCATAGAAAAATAAGAGAGCAAACATGTAAGGGGTTTGTGATACACCTTGGGTAGACTAGGTCAAATTGAGTCTCTTGGCCACGGGAAGAGATTCGGGATTTTGGGTAGAATTAAGATTAATTCTTGTAACCCAATTGAGATTTCTTGTAAAGTGACTATTTGATTCTAGTGGAACGGAGAGTTGCTCTCTCCCCCAGACGTAGGTTCATTAACACCGAACTGGGTAAACAATATTCTTGTGTTCTTTTTCTTTCGTCGGTTATTGTTTGAATTATTGCATCATCATCTCTATCGTCCTTATATTTGGTTGCTTGTTTCGCTTGCCCCACACATCAGTTTATTATTGGTGTGAGTTTATCGTCGAATTCACAACAGTGGTTTTTATCACTTATATCTTATTTATAAAATATTTGCTCATGACATTTGCTTTATGTGATAGAATTAGAATTTACATCGTGTTTGTGATAAAATATGTATACATGATCCTAGAATATTTTTATTAGATTTATACATTTCAGTTTATTTTGCTATCATATCTCTCAAACAATCAAAACAAAATCTCTTCCAATATTCTTGTATATTACTTTATTTGCAATTTTTTTTGTTACGATGATAAACTCTTCCAAAATCTCTTCCAATAGTCATGCATAAATCACACTCATTTCTAATTATTTTTATTTATTTATTCAAATATGGAATTCTTCCAAAACAAAATTGAATTTGTCTGTGAATGAGATGACTTTATTTGTTTTGTTACACTATATGGAAGATAAAAATATAAAAAATAAAATTTATTTTCATATATTTGATTGTCATTGAATAATTTTATTTTATTTTGAGAAGATTTGAGCTAGTCCATCCGCATATCAAATATAATCTCTTTTACCATATGAGTTGTACAAATATATGCAACATTTAAATGTTTCAGTCTTATAGTATATCTTCAGTGATTAATTTGATATTAGTTTACTTTATATTTATAATTTTTTTACCGATACTTTATATTTATTATATTTTTTACAATTAACCATAAACAATTATAATTATTATTAAATACCATAAAAACATGTTGACTATACAAAAATTTATTTAAAAATATTGGTTTTATGACCGTCTTTAATGTTTTTATATCAAATTTTGTATTTAATTAAATTAGAGAGAGAGAAGACAAAATTTTAGAGCCGGTTTGTTATAACTTTTTTTATAAAAAAATCACTTATTTTAAAAAATAATTACTTTTTAGAATATTACTGCTAAAAATAATCTAAAATTGGATTTTAGAGCCCATTTGCTATATATTTTTTTTAAAATAATCAAAATATAAAAATAATCTAAAAACTGCTAATAACGAGAAGCTAAAAATAGTAGCTTCTTACAAAATAGATTTTTTTAGAGGAAAGAGAAAACAATATTGGTCAAAAGATGGAGATATGTTTTATCAAAAAATATCCTTACATAAATTTTGAAATTCCAAAAATATTCTTATAAAAAGTAATTTTTATCAAGGTGAACAAACACAAAATAATTTCTGATTTTTTATAAAATCTCTAAAAAATTATTTTTAAATAATTTAAGGTCAAAATCACTTATTTTTTAATCTATAACAAACAAAAAATCTGTATATTACTAATATCAATTTACTCTTGAAGTGATAACTCAATGGTTTCAGCTTTTCCTAAATATCCTAAGATACAAAGTTAAAATCTTCTCGAAATTTGCTGTAGTATGATTTTAGTGCCATTGATTAATAAAATTTTCTCCCTTCTCGCCGAATATTGAAAAAAATATATCATCAATTTGACAAGACATTATATTATTAATATTCTTTATCATAAAAGCCATATAAGTTTTTTCTTGTTTTGTCTTATTGAATTTATAAATCAATTTGACCATAAAAATATTTATAGCAATTAATTAATCATATTGATAATAATTAATAAATACTATATAAAACATGTAAACAAACCATATTGAAATTGTTTATGAAATTTTTGATATTTTTTTATTATTTTAAATGTCAAGAAATGAGATGATAATTGTTCATGTTTGGTTACACAATGAGAGAGATATATAAAAGCGGTTCCAGAAGGCTAAAACTAATTTTTGTGTATTTGAGTATCATTGAACAAAATTGTTTTTTGCTTTCTGATACGAATTTTACTTCAACACATATGCTGAGTGGTTTCCATCAATCATATGTTTTTTGTTTTCGGATATGAATCGATGCATGCTTAAAACACTTGTTTCCATACTTTTCTGACCACACTCTAATGCTTTAAGAGATGATTCATTTGCTTTTCCATTAACTCATGTATTACTTGCTCTTTAGATTATTAACTAATCATGGACAATTCTCATTCACATGTTGAAGGCTTTCCTTTGAATTTGATGCTTAAAATCAATGTTATTCTTAACACGCTTTTACAGGTGTTGTATAAGTCCAGTTCGATTTCTCTCAATTTGATGCATGCTTAGACACCTGTATCCAACGACCTTACTTGAACATGGTATGTTCTATAGGATCGTACTACTGTGTTTGTAATTTCTAAAGACACCTGTATCCATATTTTAACGCTTAACAATAAAAGGTTCCTTATTTTCCACAATCTACTGCTTTTACATATGATTCATTTTCGTGTATCACACTACCCTATTTTAAGGCTTTTATATGAATCAAAAGATTCATAAGCTTACAAATATCCAATCTTAAATTTCTCCTGAAAAATCGGGTAATTGCTTTTTGATTTAACTTAAATGTATCTCCTCCATCCCACAAAACCAAACATCTTAGAAAACATTGATTCACAGTTTCATTCAACTTACAAGGAGAAGTTAGATACTCAAGATGAAGAGAGACTTGATTAGTGACTTACCAAACACAATTTTACTTCATATAATGTCATTTTTGATAATAAAAGATATTGTGCAAACTAGTATCTTATCAAAACGTTGGAAGAATCTCTGGAAACATCTTCCGGATCTGAAACTATCTACCTTTGAATTCAACAATCCAAGAATTTTTGGTGAATGTATATCTGGGATTGTATCTTCACGTAGTAAGGGAAATTATCCCTTGCGCAGTCTTGACTTCAATCGCCATGGTTGTTTTCAAAACAAGATATTCACCGATCTAATTACATATGCTATTTCTCGCGGTCTAAAGATACTAAAAGTAGTTGTTCCAGCCAACCTTGGTTTGCCAAATTGTGTCTTTATTTCTCATTCTTTAACCTCTCTTCATATTTCCGGTTCATGTTATGACTTCCACAAAAGAAATAGACTTCCTATGTATCTTGATCTTCCTGCTTTAACAAGTTTGCATCTTGACTGTGTTACCATTCAAACTGACCATAATGGTCATGCTGAACCTTTTTCAACTTGTACCAAGTTGAAATATCTTTTCATTGACAATTGTTGTTCTATTCATCCAAAACCTCTCTCTTTCAATGTCAAAGGAATCCTTCATATAAAAAATGCCACACTCATCGATTTAACCATCAAGGATACTTCTTACGCAACTTACAAATATGTGATTTTCACACCAAACTTAATTTCTTTCAAAGTGAACGATTTCCCCTTTCATGCTTCTGCTTTTCCATGGGTGAAGATTGAACACTCCTTTTGATTTTCTTCAGGTAACATGCATGATAATAAGAGTGATTCCTTTCCCTTCATTACTCATTGAAATAATTTTTAATGCTTCTAGTCACTCATTGTTAGCTATGATTAGATTTTAATATTCTAAGCCGATTTCATTTTTACAAAATCCATTTGTAAAATGAGAGATGCCGCATTTTAAAAACTTTTTGTATGCCTCATACTTTTCAATGTGGGACTTGATGCATGAATCATTAGGAACTAATATCAAATTATATTTTTAAGGATTAATAGGTGTTTACCCCCTGACAATGTGAGCGAGTTTTGATTTATCCCCTGTAATTATTTATTTTTGCGATTACCCCATTGTATTGTGAAGATTCCGTCCTTTACCCCCTCATTGAATATGTGGACTTAATATTCTGTCATTTTGACCCCTATAATGTTAGCGAATTTTGATTTACCTCCTCGTTGGATGTGTCACGTCATCACCTTTATTGAATCTTAAGTCAAGAAATTCCATGGGGGGAAGTAAATGACAGAATCTTCATATTACACGGGGTAGTCGAAAAAAATAATATTACAGGGGGCAAATCAAAACTTGCTCACATTGCAGGGGTGTAAACACCTATAATCTTATTTTTAATAATATTAGACCTAACTCCACCCTTATCAAACCGGTTAATTTATAAACTAAGAGATGCCAATATTTATAAACTCTTTGTGCTAGACTAGATGATTTATATTGCTCGTTGTTGTTTCTGGGGTGTAGTGTGTTGGTGCATGTTTGGAGTGGATATGCTTTTCCTTCTTCGTTGGTTGTTGTTTTTTTCTTGCTGGCAATGGTGTTGTGATTTGCCTACCTTGCTTTCACGGTATGGTGTTGTCCTAGTTGTGCTCAAGATGTGATGCAAGTAATTTAGGCTTATGTTGTGATTTAGAGTATGGTTGTTGTTTGGTTGTAAGCTATTTTTCAGATTTTCATCTTTTGTCTCGTTTTGTGAGGTTTTACTGCCTGTATCTCAAGGTTGTTTGTACTTCTTGTATTTCAACTTTTTATATCAATAATAGTTTGCTATTTCAAAAGAAATTTATTCATGATCTTTATGAATATTGTACTTGTTTTTTTCTTTTTCACTTTCAATTTTAGCAACATCATTTTATGTTGATACTTTCTAGCTGACAGAAGAATAATTTACTCTTAGTGATGATCTTGAATGTCTCAAAACTTAATTATGAATTGAATATTTTGTAAAGCCCCATGGTTTTTTTTTATTTTTTTTGGAAATAATCGGAAAAAAAAATTGTGAAAATAAAACTCTTAAATAATTCCTATTCTTCCCAAAATGAAAAACTTGCGTTAATAAAATCGTATATAAATATAGTTAGTGCTTTGGGGCCAATTTGAAATTTTCAATTTTACCATATTTCAATTTTCAGTTTTTTGGCCCCTTTCGTGTTAAAGACCGATTAATAATTCTTATTTAAACTTCTCTTTAAGGTTTCAAGTTCGTTTCCCACTGGTGCCAATTTGGGTGGGCAATTTAGCTTCTTCAGAAGAAAAAAAATCTTATTTAAATATTAAATAAATAAATATGCTTACTATTATTTATGGATAGTACTCTATAAAAGAATTTATAAGTCAACTGTATATTAAAAAAGAAAAAAAATTCTTTGAAAACATAGTTCAATTGGTATGGATATTACATTTTATATACAAATGTCGGGGTTCGCACACAGAATCATCCACTTATTCACTCAAGAGATAAATTTATAGTCATAATCTGAAAACGTTATCCTAACCTAGCCACCCTTGAGCGAATATTACATATCTGAATTGGAAGAGGTTGCTTCTACGTATTCTTTTTCTTTAACTTAGGGTAACCTAGGATCCCCTAAAAAGGTCATTCACTTGTAGCAGATGCTACATTCTTCTCTTCATTAGTAAATTTATCATCGATCTTATCATCCTTAAATCTTTGTAGTATCTCCAAATTATGAATTTCATTTTTTTTGTTTAAATCTGTTACTGGTACCCGTAAATGTAGTGTAACACCTTTTTTTCTAGCCCCAGCAAGTTTTTTTTTGTTTAGTTTCAGTAGCTGCATTTTGAAGAAAAATTAGTTTTAATTTCTAACATTAATTAAACGTTAAAATTAAAGGAAAAGCGGAGTGCCATGTGGCCCTATCATTTTATACCACGGGACACATTAAAAAATTGGTTTTTAGAAATTCAATTAATCTAATAATAAAATAGAATTATAATTTGTTTATTTATTTTGTGAAAAAAAACCAAAATCAATAAGCACTAATCATCCTTCCTCCAATTTGCTGCCAAACACCCTCCCCAAATCATTGTAAACTAATTTGTGTGCAAGGTAATGATTTTTTTAGTAACAATAACTCAACAATGGTAATGATGATAATTGATGATGATAGAGGTGAGTCAGCTCAACAATGGAGGTGACAAGGTGACAATGAAGATGGAAGAGAAGAAAATATCATCATGTCTTGACAATGAAGATAGTAGCAAATTAAAGATTAATAATAAACTTAAAAAAAAGGATAACAAACTAGATTAAACTAAATTTATTAAAGATAATAACAAACAAAAAAAGCTACAAATTTTTCCTTAAAAGTAAGTTTCAACTTCTTCTCTTAAAAGTTCTTTTTATTCAATATTGCACATTGAAAAAAGTTGGTTTTTTGGCTAAGAGCTTTGTTAAATATGTGTTTGGCCCAACTTCTCATTCTTAAAAGAATAAAAAGCTAAAAAAATGCTGGGCCAAACGGAGCCTAAAACACAACAAAAATACTTGTAAGGACTTAAAGATAAAAATATTACAATTGCAGGAAGCAGTAACTTGTTTATTTTATTATTTTTTTTATCAATTTCATCAATTATCATTTTATTATTTTAAAAATTACAATTTGACAAAACATTATATTACATTTTATTTTATCATAAAACCATTTAATTTTTTTCTTCTTTTGTCTTATTGTATTTATTAATCAATTTGACCATAGAAAAATTGATAGTAATTAATAATATTGATAATAGTTATTAAATACTATATAAAACATGTAAACTATATAACAATATATCGTTTAAAATACATTATCTAATAAAATTCTTAAATATTTTATTAAATTTTGTAATACTAACACTTGGCCCCTTTCGTGTTAAAGACCAATTAATAATACTTATTTAAACTTCTCCTTAAGGTTTTAAGGTCGTTTCTCACTGGTGTCAATTTGGATAGGCTAATTTAGCTTCTTCAGAAGAAAAAAATCTTATTTAAATATTAAATAAATAAATAAATATGTTTACTATTATTTATGGATAGTACTCTATAAAAGAATTTATAAGTCAACTGTATATTAAAAAAAGAAAAAAAAAGTCTTTGTAAACATAATTCAGTTGGTAGGGATATTACATTTTATATACAAATGTCGGGGTTCGCACACAGAATCATCCACTTATTCACTCAAGAGATAAATTTATAGTCATAATCTGAAAACGTGATCCTAACCTAGCAACCCTTGAGCGGATATTACATATCTGAATCGGAAGAGGTTGCTTCTACGTATTCTTTTTCTTTAACTTAGGGTAATCTGGCATCCCCTAAAAAGGTCATTCACTTGTAGCAGATGCTACATTCTTCTCTTCGTTAGTAAATTTATCATCGATCTTATCATCCTTAAATCATTGTAGTATCTCCAAAATAATAATTTCATTTTTTTGGTTTAATTCTGTTACTGGTACCCGTAAATGTAGCACTTTTTGTTTCTTGCCCCAGCAAGTTTTTTTTGTTTAGTTTCAGTACCTGCATTTTGAAGAAAAATTAGTTTTAGTTCATAACATTAATCAAACGTTAAAATTGAAGGAAAAAATGGCAGAGTGCCATATGGCCCTATCATTTTATACCACGGACACATTAAAAAAATTGGTTTTTAGAAATTCAATTAAATCTAATAATAAAATAGATTTATAATTTGTTTATTTATTTTGTGAAAAAAAAAAACCAAAATCAATAAACACCATCCAATTTGCTGCCAAACACCCTCCCCAAATCATTGTAAAATAATTTGTGTGCAAGGTAATGCATTTTTTTAGTAATAATAACTCAACAATGGTAATGATGATAATTGATGATGATAGAGGTGGGTCAGCTCAACAATGGATGTAACGCCCTAGTTGCTTTTATTTATTTTATTAAATATAGAGTCTATTTATTTGATTTATTATATTTATGTGATGTATTTTTATTTGAATGACTTTATTTTAATTAATTGTAAGGAGATGAGTAGTAAAGGGAATAAGTAGAGTTAAGGGGTTGAAATTGGAGTTAGATGGAAATAATAGTATTAAGTGGAATTAATAGGAATTAAATAAGGAAGTGGGAGGTTAAGAAATAGAAGTTAGAGAAAAGAAAACACTTTCACGTAAAATAGAGAAAAGAAGGGTTTTGGAGAAAAGGGAGAGGCACCAAGAGAGAAGAGGCTTGGAGAATCAAGAGCAGCTGTAGGATTATTCATTCATCAAACCTAAGGTAAGGGTGGGAATTTATACTTTAATTCTAAGCATGTAGTTCTGAAAACTGATTTAGCATGAGAATTGGTGAAAATTGGGAAAACTAGGTTAACTATGAATTTGATTAATAATGAAATAGAAACCCCTGAATCATGTTAGAATAAATGTTGTTAGATGATTAGTGATATTGGGTGTTTGATTTCTAAAAACTAAGAGAGTCTAAGGAGATTATATGAAAAAGGGTTTTTATTAAAAAGTGGTTAAATTATGATGAACAATGAATTTTAATGAAACTTTAGCTTCTGTACCCGAATTTGAAATAAAAACTGGTATTGATCGGTACATAATTGGTCTTAGGTGTAGACACGAAAGTTGTAGACAAAGATGTTAGCTTTCTAATGGCTTTGGTTTGACTTCAAAATTATTTTTGTAACTTAAGTTATCGTCAAATTACTACACGTAGGTCACAGTGGAACTTTAGCTTCTGTACCCGAATTTGAAATAAAAACTGGTATTGATCGGAAAAGAATTGGTCTTAGGTGTAAACACAAAAGTTGTAGATAAAGATGTTAGCTTTCTAATGGTTTTGGTTTGACGCAAAAACTCTTTGTGAATAATTTTATATGAATTTATGAAGTTGTATGACGAATTAAGATGTTGTGAAGTAGAGTCCTTGTCGTCGTGTCAAGGTCATATGAGTTGTAAGAAGTTGTCTAAGTTGATTAAGTTGTTGGTTGTCGTGGCATTTTATAGAGTCCACATATGCGTTAAAGTTGGGGGCTTGATGCCCTGTGAGCCTACGCTAAAAAATGTTGGGGGCTTGATGCCCTATGAGCTTATGCTCAAACCCGTTGGGGGCTTGATGCCCTGTGAGCCTACGCTCAAATTTGTTGGGGGTTTGATGCCCTGATTGGTACCACATGCATGCTGCATATTCAAGTAGTCTAAGTTGTTAAAGTTGGAGTCATGTTATCTAAGTCGTCGAAGCGTTGTCGTGTTGTCGAGTTGTGATAGAATTAATGAGATGCATTGAAAAGTTGTTAGTTAAATGATGAAATAATAAGTTGACGTTTATGATGTTTTAAGTTATTAAATCTATGTTGATGAATTATATCCTTATTATTATTGTATATGTATCTCACCCCTTCTGTTGGAATTGCCGCCTCGTGGGCAAGTGCAGATATTCAGGACTAGCTGCAGTTGTGAGTCGACTCCCTCATGGTCTTAGGATGCTCTGATACGTAACGGGGCGGGTTTTATTGTTGGATTGTCCTTGTTACTTATTTTTCATTGAGATTTCATGTTGAAACAATTTAGTTGGATTTTTGTATTAATGTTGAACACGTTGAGGCCTTACAGCCATATATATTGGTTGAAAAGATTTATGAATACTATTTCCGCTGCAAGATTATTAAAAATGTTATTAGTTGATGTTTGATTTATTAATAGAAAATTTTACTCTATTACTTCAGCCATATATATTGTTTGATTTATATGTATGATTTACATTGTTGGGAATACAGGGTGTTACAATTGGTATCAGAGCAGGTCGGTCTGTCCGGCCCAGTAGTGGAGTCAGTCGTTGACACCAACAAGTTTTTGACACCAAATGTTACACCTGAAGTTGGAAAAACACAAGAAGGGGGGGAGGAGGGGGTTGAATTGTGTTTTAAAAGTTAAAACTTTTTCTCAAATAAAACTTGTTTTGCAGCGGATTAAACACAAATAAAAAGAGAAACTGAGGGAGAGAAAGAATGACACAAGATTTATCCCGGTTCCTCTCACAAATTGAGAGTACGTCCAGTCCCCTTGTTACTAACAAGAGCTTTTCACTATAATCTTCACAAGATTACAAACTGCTCAAGCACACTTGCAAGAGACTTCTCAAATGTTGAAGTTACACTTAAGGAGAGACTATTCAATCAAACTCAAAGATAAGAATGAGTGTTAATGGACACTTGATATACTATCAGAGGTGTTTACAAAATACAACGCAGATTTGCCTTAAGACTATGAATGACAGATAGAGCTAAAGTGTCAGAATGTTTCAGAGTCTTAAACGCAGTAATAGAACAGTAGTCATTTCTTCCATTTGAGTCTTCTATTTATACTTCAATGGAATGTGATGACCGTTGCAGAGTGATAAGATGCCAGCTGGAATTTGATCGTACAATTGATAGCTGTAGATTACCTTCTTTGGTAAAGAAATCCAATTCCACTATCTTTCAATTTGAAATATCACTCAACCATTTTGAGTAATAATATTAATAGTACGATAATACAATCCTCAAATACGCTCCACTTATGGATAAGGTTAACGTTGTACCAACGAATATTCCTTCCTGTGGATATGACAGAGTCCTAAAGTAGATTGTTCTTCAATCATTGATTCTGATCCTGTCAGTTCTTGAGTGACGCAAATTCCTTTTGTTTCAGAGTCTGTAGTTATAGCTTCTTAAGCTCTTCAGCATCTGAGCTTCTCAGAGTCTAGCTTTTGTCCTCAGAGCCACTCACTTCAGAACTTGAATTTTAAGCTTCTGATGATCAGCGATATACTTTCAGAGCTTCTTAGCTTGGCTTCTCTGCTTTTATTCATAGTGCTTCTGAATGAATTTTAACTTTTAATTCTGCACACTAGAATAATCATTAGTAATACAAATTGCAATTTTAATACTTTGTTATCATCAAAACCAATTAAAATACTAGGGATTTATGTCAGACCCACTTTGTTCCAACAATCTCCCCCTTTTTGATGATGACAAACTAAAGCATTAAAATTCAATTGTTGTTGATTTAATTATTTATGTTAACGTCAGGTTTCAAAGCTTTGCAAGCTCCCCCTGTATAACGCCCCAACTAAAATATCTAGAATATTTAGTCAAGACATAAATAAATGATTCTGAGTACAATTAAATTACTGAATAATTAATAAGGTTACAACTTGAACGAATACAAAGATTAAAATCCAATATGATAAGTTACTAAAGTACAGCGGAAAGATACGAGTATTTCTGAGTAAACAAGATAACTAATAACAAGGAGGAGAATAATTCTTCTAGGCTGACATCCCAAGCTCGGCTCCGACTGTCAGTCTCCTTCCTGGTCCTTGCTTCGGATAACCTGTTTACCTAAAAAAAATTGATTTGGAGTGGGGTGAGACTACTAAGCCTCAGTGAGTCCTACTACCCTCCTAATGGTGACTACACCGAGGGAACCTAGATAGTGTAATATTCTAAGTTCAACTGTTTTACACATAAGAGTAATATTAGTAACAAAGAATAAAGGTGTAACACATTTATCAATCTTGTCAATTACCCTTCAAAGACACGCCGAGGCAAGCCGGTCTCGGGTGTCTGACTCTGCGTACTACCGAAACAGAGGCTCGGATTCCGACGTTGGCTCACATAATAAAATGATCAGAATTCAGAGGAATTCTTTAATCACGGCATATAGCTGCCATTTAATTTAAATGATTATAACAGTTCTAACCAATATATCCCACCCAGGGTATTCCTAAGCATGTTACTGATGAATTTAAATATACTTATTATTCTCTGACTACATACTCTATTTTACACTATTAAACATGTTCATGAAATCCAAGTTGCATTAGGACATAAAACGAGTGTTGGACATTTTTAAAAGGTAAATATGCAGGTTATGTCCCTGCTAAACTCGCTACGGCGAGCTCCTACTCGCTACGGCGAGTTTATGTGGTGACAGGCCTGTAACACTCGCCCTGGCGAGTCAGGAACTCGCCTGGCGAGCTATACAGGACATCATCGCTCGCCACAGCTCATAGTTGCTCGCTACAGCGAGCTTGACAGAGCAAAACCCCTATTTCTGCAAAAACACGATTTTGACCATAAACACCTACAATCCTCATACAACTCGTTATAAACATGTTTAGTAATATATAATATATAGGAGCAAGAATTGAGATTGATTCTTGCTCTTTCATAAACTGAACCTAAAACCTAAGTTGGCATGCAATTTCATATTTGGGGAAATCTAGGCTTTCTAAAATTAAACTATGGTTAAAGTACCTAAGAACCCACCTTGCAAAGAGGCTTTAAACTTGTTCATGACCTCTGCTACAGCCACATACACTTGTCCTCCAGAAATGGCTTGAGTTTCCAAACTTGTGCTCATGAGTTAAAATGAAAAGAATGGAATTGTGAGCTAACCAAGATCAAGGAAATGAGACTACCATCATAGAAACTGAGAAGGAAATAATAGGAGTTCCAATGACTTACCAATAGTTTGGAATAGCTACAGAGATGGAAACAAAACTGAACAACAGGCCTGCATCACCTGTCATACTCGCTACAGCGAGTACTAACTCGCCCTGGCGAGTTGCTCGATTTAGCAACAACAACAACACAGCTTCTGCTTCTTTTCTCCCACACTTCGTTCACATCAGCAGAAGCCCAGTTCTTGAAATTCCAGAACCACTGAATGAGGATCAGAGGACATGCATGAATCATAAGATAGGGTTTGAGATGACAAACAAGGAAAAAGGGGTTTTAGGTCAAGATTGAATTAGAAAGAGAAGTGTAGAGATTCATTCTTCTTACCTTAATTCCCAGTACTTAGAATCCTCAATTAGTGCAGCATAAGGTACATGCAAGAGCTTATAACGAAGAATTTGTGAGAAGATGAAAATCTTGAGTTTGGTAAACAATGAATTGGAGTTGGTGTTGTTGTGAAGAACAGAATATGAGAAGAGGAAAGGAGTGAAGTGAGCTTCTAAATTTGATTTCCAATTTCTACTACTTTTGCATGCAAGAATAGTGGTTGAAGGAAAATGACACTTGAAGCTCACGGGTGTTGATTGTTTTGGGCGTGAAAATGAGAAATGAAAGGGGAAAGTGATGCTAATCTTTTTTTGCTATTTCCCTGCATGTGTATTTAAAGGGAAAGTCAAGCTAAAGGGGTGTTTGGAGAAGGAGTGGGGGCGTGAGAGAGGGAAGTAATTGAGTGGAGGTTTAATTTGATTTTTCTCTTAAGTTTGATGATAAAATAATGTGGTTGGTATAATTGGTTTGGTCATTTCAAAAGAAATTTCTTTACTCCTAATTTAATCTCTTATTCTCCAATTAAATTCCAATAATTTCCTCTTAATTAATATTCTTCTATTGGTTAAATATTTGGGATGTTACAATCTACCCCCCTTAAAGAAATTTCGTCCTCGAAATTCAAAATGTCTCAATTCCACAACAGGGTAGAACGATTATATTTGCATCCCTTACTATACTTTACTTATTCTCCGATCAATAATATTCAATCCCTTGGAATAAAACTTTCCTCTCTTAGGGTCATTGGCTAAAAGCCGGTCAAGTAATCCACACTTACAACAGGTCTCACGCTGCGCACTTTGTTTCGAACACTTACTGTCACCTTCTGACAGCGTCGTTACCATCTTAGTCTTATAATTTATGAACACATTCTTACACCTACTTGTCTTCTCCACCTCTACTTCTTCTACTACGATGGACTCCTTTCATTCCCAATGGTAGTTAATTCAATTCCAACTGGATTAGGAGATCGGTATCTGGCCTGGTTAGGTACTCACAAAGCTGGTGGCAATGCTAAATAATCTAGCTGAAGTGTATAAGCTTGAGCATTCCTACTGGCAGATTCACATACTACCTTTCCAAAGTCATTCTCTTTTCCGAACACTGTTATGCACAACACGTCAAATGTACAACTGTACCACGTGTGTTGTCTAAATACTCCAGGATCGATCGAAACATAAAACGAGTGAAAAATTGTCTAAACACTACTGACTCTTCTGCCAACGAGTTAGACTGATCCGCAGACGAACCTATAGTTATCCGATAAAATCCCACCTACAATTTTAATCCATTATGGCACGACACAACGATCGAGTTGTACATTCAACATGCGTATGCACTTAGGTTCAGATTATTTCTCAAGGTTAATGGTCAATCTTGTTTGAAGTGCTTCACTGGTAACTAATGTCTGGAACTTGGCTAAACGGTCTGGTTCCAGAACTTGGCTAGTTGTACACTTAAGGTTTGAACTTGTACTGCTGAGGCTGAACTGAATTGTCTGACTCAAGATAACTTACTGAACTAACTAACGAATCACTAAAGATAGGAAATGGTTTCCAAAAAGAACGGTATATTTCCCTAACGAGCGATTATACTTATATTTATCTAACTGATTGGTGGTAACTAAACTTGAAGTTGAAAAATCCTGGTCAAGGTTTTCCGGGTTAGGTACTTGATCTCACAAGGTTACATGATTGAATCTGAAAGGTTGAAACGTTCGGAGAGATACTCCAGATTAATACACTGATCTGACATGATTTCAGAGAGTGGAATTGAAAGACAACTAATACAGATAACATTCTTATTCTCTTGGTTTCCTCTAAGTTGGTGGAACTAAAACTTGCCCTGAATTTAACTGATAAAGTTCAATAGAGGAGAGTTAACTAATCTGGGTGGAATAATGATTTTGACGTGTCGAGTGTGAACGTCTAAAGGATTCACTAATACTGAGCTGGGTAAGTTTTATCAGAGTGGTTTTGAAGTATGTTGATTAACAGATCAACTGAAACGAGCAAGAAATTGAATTGAAATTATTCTTGACCTTCTCGAGAATAATTGACTTCCGCAGATAGGATGGAGCCACTGATAAAACAACTGAAAAGAAACTGAGAACAGATAATATGATTACCTAAGAGTGACGTTGATCACTATTAGTTTAACTAACTAGCTTCGAGGAAACTTGGAAAGTTTGCATCCTATTTGAATTTAGGCAGTGCATGAGGTTGACAAACCATTAAGGCACGAGAATAATTTTCTCATCTGACGCATAATCAGACAAGTTAGAGAGTACACACGTCCATAGTGTTCCAAGACTTATGAACGTAGAATTGAACATTGCTCGATCCAACGAGTTGGCTGATAAATGGTCCAGAACAAATGAAAGGTAATTGAAGGTTGGTCTCCTATTGGGTTCAGGCTAAAGTTCCATACTTCTACTTCCGCTGTCAGAGCTCTCAGGCAAGGACAACTAGATTTTCACTCACGTTTCTAGCTGACAAGTTCTCTCTGGTAGGTCTAACTGATTCTGATAGTCTCTTAGCTGAAGGATCGCAATATGTAGGAAGTGTCGGGTGGCTAACCTGAGCTGAAACTAACTTGGTTACATGTGTCTGAGTATCTAACATGTATACATAAAGATTGGTCTGGGTGGCTGATGTCTCTAATAAGAACTTCTACTTGACAATCTAATGGAGTCATGTCTCCCACTGTCTGGCACTAATATTGGTTCTGTGACATCAGCTTCTAGTATTTATATCCTAAATGATATTCTAACTGATTGACATTAAGGTATTGATAAAGTATGGCTGGTTAAGTCTAATCCTTGAACGGGGTAGCTAGATGGTTAATAATACTGATTCACTAACCTAAGAATAATTGATGGACAACTCTCAAGTGCACGGTCCATTCTCCTACTAACTTCTTAGGTAGGTGGTCATAAGTATGAGTTTTGTTTGGTTAAAATCAAACTGGTATTTAATCAAGGCTTAACCTACGGTGGTTCGGTGCAATTTCCGGTAAAGAGTGATAAGCTGATCCTACTATTGACATCTAAAGGTAGCAATAAAATGTTAGCTCAAAAGGATTGCGGTGATAGAATGCTAAACATAAGTGTTATGGTTCAACTATCCTTATGGAGTTAGCTAATTGATTTGTAATGCTGAGTTGGCAACTTAGAGTAACTAAATTGCAATACTTAGTATGTCTGCCTAAATGTCGGGTCTTATATCAATGTGATTTCTAAATGGTATATTTAATATCTCTGAACTCCTAGGATAAGGTATGAATATTGAGTACTAATTGCGAGGTTGTCTCGGTCTTACTGTTAGCTTGGTTACTAAACTGTTTCACAGTGGTGTTTCACAAATTGATTCAAGAATCTGAATATGCTATAAAGGACTTCTAACTGTTAACCTAGCTAATGCTTAAGTTTCTAAAGTTTGCTGGATTTACTGCTAATGACTGATGTAGCTAAAAGGTGATTCTAGTTATTATTCTAGTTAAAGCTTGGCTTCTAATGATATGACAGGAATATAGTTACTATCTGAAAGATTGGGGTAATTTTGTTGGGGGTAGCTAGAGTTTGCATTTTAGAAGATAGCCTAATGAAGTGTCATTGATGAAATATTGGTACAAGAACGACTCCTAATATGGTTTCTCAAGTTTAGGTGGGTTGATCTAAATTTCTATTACAAGATATATGTCACGTCAACTATACTGAATTTCTAATTTATGAACATAAGGGTGATGGTACCTAATGCGTCTTCTTGGGTACAGTACTGCCAAAAGAGGATTCTAATCGCTATACTAGTTAAGGCTAAACCTCTAGTGGTCTAATATAATCCTTGGTTTCTAACGGGGGTGCATTCATTCCACTGAGAACAGTTAAGGCTTGCTTAAGGCTTGATAAACTTGGGATAGTCAAGTCGAGTTGGTATCTCAAAAATTAACGGGACATGGATGAGGTCTAACTAAGTTTTGCTAACACATGTGAATTTCTCGCTGGCACAGAACAACTAAATATTTAGGGAGGAGTTTCGGTTTACTAACTGCTATTGCTGGGTGTTATTCTTACAATAGACTTGGCTGGATTTAGGCTCTTGCTAGGATGAGGTTACTTATGGTTTAGGAAGTTTACCTGACACACAGTGTCAGTTGATTTACTGTTGTGCACCTCACACTTCAATATAATGTTACGCTTGCATTTCTTGCTTGTATCCACAACTTACTCCTGTGGCACCATTTACCACTGTTCCAATATCCACTTATAAGAATTCCTTCAGCGACCGCTACTCGATTGCATCTTCACTACAATTCTTAACGCTGGAATTTCAGAGTCCACTTCAGTTCTCAACCATAATACCCTGCCTACCATACACAATACTGAGCTGATCAGACTCAGCACATGATGGTTTCAGCGTAAACAGTCCAGATACAAAGGGTCTGGTTTACTTAGGAAAAGATTGGAATGACTCATGGCAAGGTCCGATACTGAATCGACCTGCTCTGATACCAATTATAACGCCCCAACTAAAATATCTAGAATATTTAGTCAAGACATAAATAAATGATTCTGAGTACAATTAAATTACTGAATAATTAAGAAGGTTACAACTTGAACGAATACAAAGATTAAAATCCAATATGATAAGTTACTAAAGTACAGCGGAAAGATACGAGTATTTCTGAGTAAACAATATAACTAATAACAAGGAGGAGAATAATTCTTCTAGGCTGACATCCCAAGCTCGGCTCCGACTGTCAGTCTCCTTCCTGGTCCTTGCTTCGGATAACCTGTTTACCTAAAAAAATTGATTTGGAGTGGGGTGAGACTACTAAGCCTCAGTGAGTCCTACTACCCTTCTAATGGTGACTACACCGAGGGAACCTAGATAGTGTAATATTCTAAGTTCAACTGTTTTACACATAAGAGTAATATTAGTACCAAAGAATAAAGGTGTAACACATTTATCAATCTTGTCAATTACTCTTCAAAGACACGCCGAGGCAAGCCGGTCTCGGGTGTCTGACTCTGCGTACTACCGAAACAGAGGCTCGGATTCCGACGTTGGCTCACATAATAAAATGATCAGAATTCAGAGGAATTCTTTAATCACGGCATATAGCTGCCATTTAATTTAAATGATTATAACAGTTCTAACCAATATATCCCACCCAGGGTATTCCTAAGCATGTTACTGATGAATTTAAATATACTTATCATTCTCTAACTACATATTCTATTTTACACTATTAAACATGTTCATGAAATCCAAGTTGCATTAGGACATAAAACGAGTGTTGGACATTTTTAAAAGGTAAAATATGCAGGTTCTGTCCCTGCTAAACTCGCTACGGCGAGCTCCTACTCGCTACGGCGAGTTTATGTGCTGACAGGCCTGTAACACTCGCCCTGGTGAGCTATACAGGACATCATCGCTCGCCACAATGCATAGTTGCTCGCTACAGCGAGCTTGACAGAGCAAAACCCCTATTTCTGCAAAAACACGATTTTGACCATAAACACCTACAATCCTCATACAACTCGTTATAAACATGTTTAGTAATATATAATATATAGGAGCAAGAATTGAGATTGATTCTTGCTCTTTCATAAACTGAACCTAAAACCTAAGTTGGCATGCAATTTCATATTTGGGGAAATCTAGGCTTTCTAAAATTAAACTATGGTTAAAGTACCTAAGAACCCACCTTGCAAAGAGGCTTTAAACTTGTTCATGACCTCTGCTACAGCCACATACACTTGTCCTCCAGAAATGGCTTGAGTTTCCAAACTTGTGCTCATGAGTTAAAATGAAAAGAATGGAATTGTGAGCTAACCAAGATCAAGGAAATGAGACTACCATCATAGAAACTGAGAAGGAAATAATAGGAGTTCCAATGACTTACCAATAGTTTGGAATAGCTACAGAGATGGAAACAAAACTGAACAACAGGCCTGCATCACCTGTCATACTCGCTACAGCGAGTACTAACTCGCCCTGGCGAGTTGCTCGATTTAGCAGCAACAACAACACAGCTTCTGCTTCTTTTCTCCCACACTTCGTTCACATCAGCAGAAGCCCAGTTCTTGAAATTCCAGAACCACTCAATGAGGATCAGAGGACATGCATGAATCATAAGATAGGGTTTGAGATGACAAACAAGGAAAAAGGGGTTTTAGGTCAAGATTGAATTAGAAAGAGAAGTGTAGAGATTTATTCTTCTTACCTTAATTCCCAGTACTTAGAATCCTCAATTAGTGCAACATAAGGTACATGCAAGAGCTTATAACGAAGAATTTGTGAGAAGATGAAAATCTTGAGTTTGGTAAACAATGAATTGGAGTTGGTGTTGTTGTGAAGAACAGAATATGAGAAGAGGAAAGGAGTGAAGTGTGAAGGTGTGAAAAACACAAGAAGGGGGGGTTGAATTGTGTTTTGGGAAATTTAAAAATTTCTTCTAAGTTACAGAGAACTTATCAGAGTTTGCAGCGGTTAAGAAAACAAAACACAATCAAGAATAACTTTGAAGGTAGAGAGAAAGAGAGAAAGATAGAGACAGAGATTTTTATACTGGTTCCCCTCACAAACCGAGAGTACGTCCAGTCCTCTTGTACTTCCAAGAGAGTTCACTATAATCACCAAAGATTACAATTGCTCAAGCACACAAGCAAGAGACTTTCAATGCTCAAGTATACAAACAAGAGACTTCCTAATGCTCAAGCACGCAGGCAAGAGACTTCAATACACAAGTTTAGAAAAACAGAGTCTGAACAATTGATATAAAGATCAATGTTCAGTTACAGAATAAATACAACTTTTGATACAAGACTTAACTTAGAATCTTAATACAAAATTCTAAGGTTCAACTAATGAATTAACAGAAGCTGAAGCTGGAGTCTTGGATTTTGAATATGAGTTCAAGTTGTATTTGCAGTTTTGTGCTTTAGGATGATTTTAGCAGAGTAACAGCTCTTTTCAAATTGTTCAAGTGTCGTATCCCAAAGCTTCAAACTTGCTCCAAATTTATAGATGAAGGTGGAGCGTGTTTGATTTGAATTTGATGCAGTGAGATTGCACCAGCTGTAGATAGTACCTTTGATATCCAAATCAGGTAACCTTGTATGCGATCAATCTTGGAGAAAACGTTTTATCCAAATCAGGTAAAGAGTTCGTACAATAGTACAAACGTCACTATTCTGTGGATAAGATTGATTCCATCAGCTTTTGGAATGTCAGAGTATAATCATTGATGCAGAGAATGTTCTTCTGACAAAACGGATCTCACTGCTCTTATCAGAGTCTGATATGCATCTTCTGATGAATAAAATTTGCATCCTCTGATGAAACACATATGCATCTTATGATGTCTTCAAGTTCTGATCAGAGTTTGCTTTGCCATATCAGAGCTTTCAATGTGCTTTTAATGAATATAAAAATTAACTTGAATATCTGCACACTTGGATTAAAATAATTAGTATACCCTATTGTATATTAATACTTTTGTTATCATCAAAACTTAATCGGGTCATGTCAGAACCTCTTTTGTTCCAACAATCTCCCCCTTTTTGATTGATGACAAACCAAGTATTAATTTACAATGGTTGTTGATAAAATTTACCAAGCATCTCTTAGGTTGATGAGTTTTGCAAGCTCCCCCTAAGTTCAACAATGATTAATTAAATCAGTTTAAAAATAATTATTTGAATTTTGAACTTAAACTAATACACTACACTTTCAGAGGCTAGGTTTGCAAGCTCTCCCCTAAGTCTGATACCTATGAAAGAAAAGTGCAATTTTCTTTTATACGTACCATGTATCAGAAGTTCAAATTTCAACTAATATTTTCCTCAAAATTATATTATACGTAGACATAACTGAAAAGAATTAAATTTTGGAATTTTGGTTTCAGTTTCGCATCTCATGAATTAATAACAACTCTTACTCCCCCTTTTGTCATTAAACAAAAAGATAAAACTGACAAGAATTAAATGACAATTTTGAAAAAAATGGTCAAAAGTAGAGTTTCAATGCAGTCAAGGTGGTTACAACTACTCCAATTAAATGGCTTGTCGTAAAAACCAAGAACTTGTCTATTTTGAAACCACTATATAAGGACCATGAACTTTGTCATTTCACTCAACACTTCCATTTCATTGTGAAAAATCAACAATGAAGAAGGATAGAAAAGTGATCAAAAGTAAGAGAGCTCAGGAGAAGAAGAAGAAGAAAGTGAAGATTCAACAAGACTCAGAGTCTAAGAAGAAACTTCAGAAGATGAGGGCATCAACTTCTGCTTCTGTCAGAGTCAAATATCAAACGAGATCCAACACTAAACAACAAGAGTCCTTATCTGAGTCAGAATCTGAATGGGATTCTGATTGGAAGGAATTATTGAGTACATATGTTCCTCCCAGGGAAGAATACACCTCCTCATAATCAATGAGATCATTTCTCATTGATCTCCCAATAAGGAAGTGAAGAGAATGTCGAGAACTCTTCCATTTCCCTTAGATTCAAATAAGCTAGATTTAGGACTAGCTGTTTTTATGTAGAATCCAAGTGAAAAGTTGGATAGAAACTTATGCAATCAACAATTTTCAATTGAATAAACTCATTATTTAGCTTTGAAATCTTTGAGTTGATATTTGTCTCAAAATCATATATGAAAGCATAAAAATAATAATCAACAAATAATAAACACAGAAATAAATAATGAACACAGAAGATAATCAAATAAGCAACCAAGTACTTAATAAGAAAATAATATTCAACAAGTTACAAAACAAATATCAGAATATGACAAGTAAATAAACAGACAGAACATGTGCAAAGAATCCTAGGGGTTAAGGTTGATCAGGTTGCTGAGGCAATCTTGCATTGATGCTCTGGAGAGTAGTCATAATAGCAGCCAACATAGACGAATGCTCATCAAGTCTTCTCTGAAAGTTGTCTTGATTTTCCCTTATGTGCTGAGCATACTCTGGTGCATTTCTAGCAATTTGTTCAAGCCTTGCCTGTTCAGCAGCTCTTCTAGCTTCTTCTGCTAGCCTAGCTTGCTCAGCAGCTTGCCTTTCCCTTTCTATACGTTCATCCTCCAATCTTTTTCTTTCCCTCTCCTCAGCTTCCAATCTTTCCCTTTCACGCCTCTCTTCCTCTTCCTTCCTAGCTATCTCATTCCTCAAATTCAGGTCTGTAGTATAAGCCTTTCTGACAGAACGAATCATGTGTACCAGATTTTGTTCCATAAGGTCACACTCTTTGTCAATGTGTGCTGTGTCAATAGACCTGTGTGGAATAACACTGGACATTCTCCTAAGATTCTTGTCAACAGCTTGCAGCAGACTAGTGATATCATCCTGAGTTTGGTCAAGAGGTTCATTGATTATTTTGGAGGGTAGGTGAAGAGGGAAAAATATGCAGTCCATAGATAGATCTTGCATAAGGTGTTTGAGATGTTGTGATTGGTCAGGAGGAGTTTTTGGTAGGATTTCAAGATTCAGAGTCTTATTGATTTGTTGAACATGTTTCTTGATAGGTGTAGATAAAACACATGAGTTGTCCACAGCCACATGATGTGGGGATTTCTCATGGACATGTTCATCAGCATGAAGAGTTTCAGAGACTTGATCTTGGTCAGGTTCTGGTGATTTTTGGTGGTCATGTTCTGATGAGTTATGTTCTGGTGGGATTTCATTTTCTGGTTGGGTAGTTTCTGGTTCAGTATTTTCTGGTTGAGGTGTTTTTGGTTGTTCTTGAGTGTTCACAGGATGAACAATCTCAGAGTTTGGTTGGGGGTCATTTTGTGGTTCTTCTTGTTGTGGTGTTGTGGTAGGAATTTCTTGATGGTTGGGGGATTTTTCAGGAGGTGGTGATGGGGTTTTATCAGAATCTTCATCAATTGAAAGATGAATAGCAGGTGCAGTGCTTGTAGAAGCTTGTGCTGCATCATTGCATATAAAATTAGCCTGGGATTCTGATGGGTTAGATATGATGAGGTTAAACTGCTCTGATGATGGTTGATTCTCAGAAAGGTCAATGACTTTCTCAGAATTAACTCCTTTTAAAATCTTATCAAAAGCATGTTTAACTCTAATTTCAGAAGGGAATTGAAGTCTTCTGAAATAATCACTAAATCCTTTGCCGCCTCCAAGAAAATTAGAAAACTTACCAGTTTCATTACCAAACAGAGTCTGCTGTTCCAGCAGATTGTGAGGATCATTCCTTTTTGGAAGTTTCTTGTGCATATCATCAAAGCAGACTCTTCAATACCACAGTCATAGCCGTCCTTCAGAGCCTCTTGCTTCTTATTAAACTCTGCAACCTTTGCCAATGCTGCCTGTACCACAGCTTCTTCCTTTTCTTCCTCAGTAAGATCCTCCAGTATAACTTTCTTTGCCCTTGGTTTTGAGGATCTTGGAGCTGTAGTCTTTGTAGTCTTTGGAATCTTAGCAGCTTTCTTCACAGTAGGACTTTTGAGAGCTTTTCTCTTGACTGGTTCAATTCTAAGAGGTTGTTCCAAAAGCCTTGATTGTCTTACAGTTAGCTTTGTAGGTTCTCCATCTCCTACGTCAGCACCTAGCTTTTTCATGAACTCAGCATGTGCTTCTATCACTCTCTTGGCTTCACTATCTCTGACATGTACAAGCCAACATTCACCAATGCCTTTCTCAGATTCTCTGAGTAACACAGGATGTGTTGGATGAACTATCTCATTATTCTTCACCAGCTTTAAGTACCTTAATGTAGTACTATTTACAATCTTAGAACTAAGCAAAAAAGTACCTAAGCCAAGAAGATAAGGTGTAATAGCATCCAACAAACCACACTGTGCAAACATGTGGCTCAGTAGTCTTGAATGTCTAACAATAGCTTTGCTAGAGATAATAGACAGACACAGATGATCAAAAATATGCCTTCCAATATCCACAATATTTCCTTTAGCAACATTAAACGTGAACAGCTTCTGAACACTGGATATTTGATCAGTGCCTCCCAATTTGGGCAGAACACTGTCAATCAAGATCCTGTAGATGATCTTGCAGTTGTTTGTCCATTCAAACTTGTCCTTAGGGTTAGCCTTAGGTTTGAATAGATATTCATCCACATCAGGACCTGCTTCGTCAGAGTGTTTGATTATCACACCATCACGCTTGAGCTTCAGAGCCTCAAGAATGTGGCACAGTCTGATAGAGATTCTGAATCCAGCCACGAAGGATTCAATCTTTGTAGAGACAAACGATCTCAATACCATTTCCTCTGGGGTTCTATCTTTCAATTCAGGATTTTATTCCATCTTTTCCCTGACCTTCTTGTTATAAACATCCCTTGTAATAACAGAGGCTTTCATCCAGAATTCCTTTACCATCTCAGTATAGGTTGGTCCATTAAGAAGATCAAAGTAATATTCCAAACCTTGCTTTTTGTATAGATGAACGACTTCAGCAAAACCGTTTACCCTAATGCTCTCAAGATCAACGGGATTCTCAATCGCAACATTAAGTTCATCATACTTGTATGGACGTTGATCCTTTGCGAACTCAGTAGGGTTGGATTCATTTGGTAAGATCATGCATGTTCTATTCAGGAATGATGATGAGGATGCCATGGATGATATTTGGAAGTTAGGGTTTCTAAAGAGGGAGAAAGAAATTGCTCTGTGTTTTAGAAGAATGAAAGTGTAGGTTGTGAGAGTGCAAAAGTGTGAATGTGAACAGTTAGTGTGTTTAAATAGAAACTTACGCGCAAAAAAAAAAAGTACACATACACAAGGGTAGTAGAGTATTTTACCACAAATGGGAATTAGAAATGCTAATCATCATTAACCAACTTCTTTATCCTCTTGCAACAAGACATGTGTATTAGAAGATTATTAAATAATTGACACGTAAGTTTAAGAAAACGAAAGGGTTTTTACAAAAGATTTTTACTTACGCGCCATAACCATTTACCTTCTAATCAGATTCTGATAGTGTATCAGAAGATACTCTCATCACAACTTCTGATACAGAAGGTTCTGATGATTTCATCTTCTGATTACTATTAGATTGTCACAAACTCAATTTTTCATCAGAGTCTAAGTTAATCAGAGATTTCCATCATTTTCAGATTCTTTTTGATAAAATCAAAACGTTCAACAGTTAGAGGTTTTGTAAAGATATCAGCCCATTGATTTTCAGTTTCAATGAACTTAAGATCAATTACACCTTTTTGAACATAGTATCTGATAAAATGATGCTTAATCTCAATATGCTTAGCTCTTGAATGTAAAATAGAGTTTTTAGAGAGGTGAATAGCTGCAGTATTGTCACAATATAAAGGAATATTGTTACTGCTGATTTGATAATCTTCCAATTGATATTTCATCCAAAGTAGTTGTGTACAACATTTAGCTGCTGATATGTATTCAGCTTCTGCTGTTGACATAGCTATGGTGGTTTGCCTTTTACTAGCCCATGAAATTAAATTCTCACCAATAAACTGGCAGTTACCACTGGTGGATTTTCTTTCAATTCTATCACCAGCATAGTCAGCATCACAGAATCCAATCAGCTTGTAGTCATTGGATTTCTGATACAGTAATCCAATGTTACAAGTAGCTTTCAAATACCTAAAGATTCTCTTCACAGCAGTGAGATGAGATTCTCTAGGATCTGATTGAAATCTTTCACACAAACAGACACTGAATAGAATGTCAGGTCTTGAGGCAGTTAGATAAAGAAGAGATCCAATCATACCTCTATACAGCTTCTGATCAACCTTGCCTTCAGACTCTTCTTTGCCTAGACTTGATGTAAGATGCATTGGAGTATTCATGGGTTTGCAATCTTCTAAGTTGAACTTTTTCAGAAGATCCTTTATATATTTGGATTGATGAATGAATGTTCCTTTCTCTGTTTGATTTATTTGAATACCAAGAAAGAACTTCAATTCTCCCATCATACTCATTTCAAACTCATCCTGCATAAGCTTAGAAAAGTTCTTGCAAAGAGTGGCATTAGTTGATCCAAAAATGATATCATCAACATATATTTGAATGATTAAAATGTCTTTCTTAAGGGTCTTTTTGAAAAGTGTATTGTCTACTTGTCCTTTTTCAAAACCATTGTCAACCAAAAAAGTACTCAATCTCTCATACCAAGCTCTGGGAGCTTGTTTGAGTCCATAGAGTGATTTCTTTAGTCTAAACACATGATCAGGATTTGTTAAATCTTCAAAACCAGGAGGTTGTTTGACATACACTTCTTCAGATATGACACCATTTAGAAATGCACTTTTCACATCCATTTGATATAGAGTAATACCATTATTGACTGCATAAGATAAAAGTAACCTGATTGCTTCCAGTCTTGCTACTGGAGCATATGTTTCAGTGAAGTCAATTCCTTCTTGTTGACTGTATCCTTGTGCAACAAGTCTGGCTTTATTCCTAGTGACTTCACCTTGTTCGTTCAATTTGTTTCTGTATACCCATTTTGTTCCAATAATGTTCTTATGCTTTGGTTTGGGTACCAGATCCCACACATCATTTCTCTTGAATTGATTTAACTCTTCTTCCATTGCAACTATCCAAGCATCATCTGAGAGAGCTTCATATGTTGTCTTGGGTTCAATCAAGGAAACTAATCCAAACAATGATTCTTCAACTCTGAAGTTTGACCTTGTTTTTCTTGGACTGTTCTTGTTTCCTAGAATGAGCTCTTCAGGATGTGATGATTTATATTTGAAAGTGTTTCTTGGAATTTCAGATTCTTCAGAGTTATCATCAATAGTTTGATGTTCTTGATCAGCATCAGAAGGTGCATCTTCTTGAGCTTCAGAGTCTTCTACAGATTCTATGTTGTTATCATACTCTGGAGCTTCATCTTCTGACTCATCAGATCCTGACAAATCTTTAACAGGCTCTGACTTTTTATCATCAGGCTCTTTATCATCAAACTTTACGTGCATTGATTCTTCCACTATATTAGTTTCAGAATTATACACCTTGTATGACTTAGAGCGTTCAGAGTATCCAATGAAGATACCCTTACAGGCTTTAGAGTCAAATTTCTTAAGATGGACTTTGTTATTCAGAATGTAACATGTACACCCAAATTGATGAAAATAAGAAATATTGGGTTTTCTTCCCTTAAAGAGTTCATATGTTGTTTTGTTCAAAATAGGTCTTATATAGATCCTATTCTGAATATAACAAGCAGTGTTAACAGCTTCTGACCAAAAGAATTTTGCTAAATTATTTTCATGCATCATGGTGCGTGCCATTTCTTGTAAAGATCTATTCTTTCTCTCTACAACTCCATTTTGTTGTGGAGTTCTAGGAAAAGGGAATTCATGGAGAATTCCATGTTCTTCACAAAATTTTTCAAAAGGTTCATTTTCAAATTCACCACCATGATCACTTCTTACTTTCAAAATTTTGGAATCTTTTTCATTTTGAATTTGGGTACAGAAGATGCTAAACACTTCATATGTATCATCTTTATTTCTCAGGAATTTTACCCAAGTCCATCTACTATAATCATCTACAATGACTAATCCATATTTCTTACCATTGATTGAAGCAGTGCTAACTGGTCCAAAGAGATCAATGTGTAAGAGTTCCAGAGGTCTAGTAGTAGAGACAATGTTCTTGTTTTTAAAAGAACTTTTGACAATTTTTCCTTTTTGACAGGAACCACAAAGTGAGTCTGAGTGATATTTTATTTTTGGAAGGCCTCTGACAAGATTGTCCTTGCTAAGCTTAGAAATTAATCTCCAGTTAGCATGACCCAATCTTTTATGCCAGATCCATTTTTCATCAGTCAGTGTCAAAAGACAAAGCACTTGTTGTTCCTTTAAATCAGAAAAATTGACTTTGTACACATTGCCTTTTCTATTTCCCTTAAAAACAATGGATTGATCAGAGTTTCTAATTACAGTACATGAATCCTTATTAAACATAACATCATAATTACTATCACACAATTGACTTATGCTAAGTAAATTATGATGTAGTCCATCTACTAACCAAACATCAGAAATTGACAAAGAAGAATTACCAACTGTACCTATACTAATGATCTTTCCCTTCTGGTTGCCACCAAACCCTACTGTTCCTCCCTCTTGCTGATTCAGGGTGTGGAATAAGAGCTTGTCTCCTGTCATGTGACGTGAGCAGCCAGAGTCCAGATACCATGAGCTTTCTTTTCTTCTTTGGGTGCATACCTGCAGCATACACTATTTCAGATTTTGGTACCCATACTCTGATGGGTCCTTTTTGGTTAGTTTTGAGAATCTTATTCTTCTTGTTAGAATACTCAGAAGATCTGGAGTCAACAGAGCCTTTAGAAAAATGTTTAGGCTTATGTTGTCTCTGAGACTTTTCTCTTGAGTGTGTCAGAGAACCAGTTACCAAGTTTGCTTTAGAAGTACTAGTGCCCCGCTTATCAACAGGCTTTGGTACTTTGACAGCTTTAACTTGAGTAGACATGGGTACTGATGTGAGGGGAACCTGAGTTTTAGAAGACTTAGGTTCAGAAGATGAGTCATCTTCTGATACCTTATCTTGTGGTTCCAAGCTCACAAGAGTACCAGACACAGTCAGAGGTTCTGATGTACCCTTAGTAAAGTTTGAATAAGATTCTGATGGTGACTTGCTCAACAAGATAGGTTTACTTAATTTTCCTACATCAGGACATGTAAGAGAACCAAGTCCTTGTCTTTTATAATAGTTGCTAAGTCCACCATGAATTACAGAAGTTATTCTAGTCTTATCTATGATATGGTGCACAAACTCTTGTAGAGAGATTTCATACTCGTCATAAGGTTTGTGACATGTTCTGCATCGAGTCTCAAGCAACTTAATTGTTTTAAGATATTTTTGATAATTTGCTTGAGTCTGGGTGAGATTTTCATTGAGGAGTTTCATTTTTTGTTTGCAAAAATCTAACTCACTCAATTTTTCCATGTACTTCACCATTACATCTTTCAAAGCTTTGGTCATTTGAGTACTAGACATTTTAGATATTACCTCATCAATGTCGTCAGTATCAGACTCTGAATCATTTTCATTGTCTGACTCACCAATGGCCATAAGCGCTAGGTTTGCTTCCTCAGAGTCTTCATCCTCAGATAGTTCATTAATATCCTCCCATGTTGCCATCAGACTCTTCTTGGCTTTGTTCTTGATCATACTCTTTCTTCCTTTACCCTTGGAGTTGAGTTCAGGACAATCAGCCATGAAGTGTCCAGGCTTATGACAATTGAAACAATTTTTTGTGTCATCCTTCTTCTCTTTGCTGGTGTTGTTTCTTGATTCGGATCCTCTGCCTTGAAAATTTCTGCCCTTCCTTAGTGACCACTTTTGAAAGTTTTTGGACAAGAGTGCAAAGAAATCATCATCTGATCCTTCCTCTTGATTATCTATGGAAGATTCCTCTGCTTCAGATTCTACAACTTTGGCTTTCAGAGCCTTAGATGAAACTGAAATAGATGGCAAAGCCACAGATTTAAGCTTCTTCTGAGGTTCATCAGAAGATAGTTCAATCTCATGACTCATGAGAGAACTTATCAATTCTTCCAAGCCAAGTTTGTCCAAATCTTTACACTACCACAAAAAAGGGCTTTGATAGCACTTTTTTTTTTGCTTTAATAGCACTTTTAAGTGATATAGAAGCCAGTGCTATTGTAAGTCTGTGGCTATAATGGCACTTTTAAAAACGCTATCGTATCCCCAACTTTTAATAGCGCTGATATGCCAAAAGCGCTATCGTAGGCCTGTTATGAGTCACAAATTAACACTTCTGGCAACTAGCTTTAATAGCACTTTTTCTAAAAAAACGCTATTAAAAATCATTTTCCAATAAAAAAAAAATCATTTTTTTTGTCCTTTTTTTTATTAGGCTTTACTCCAATAAAAAGAAGACCTAAACAAATTTCATAATCATAATCAAACACCACATAATACATTCAAACATATATATGTACTATATAAAGTTACTCAAATCCAATTACAAGTTACTGTTATTCAAATTCAATTACATGAAAATCTCTTCAAATCCAAACACAAGTTGCATTTCACCAAATCAATATATGAATTATACAACATATGAATGCATTGATAAGGTGTGAGATGAAAAAATCACAAAACTAACTAAAGATAAAGATAATTAAGACACCATTGAAAAATTCATAAGCCATAAATTCACTTCATTGGTCCTTCAATTGAAGGGTAGAAGTAGCAGCATCAATGAAAGACACCATTGATTAACCCAATACCCTGCATGTAGTAATGTTGGCACATTCTCATTTGTTTCCAAATGTCTGCATACAGTTATAAGCAAAGGTACTATATCAATTCTTTTATCCAAAAGAAGGTAGAAAATATTTTACCACCTAGAGAGAAAGGAAGAATGAAAAGGACCTGAAATTAAACAAATTGATGGCTTGTGGGTCTCTTGGAAACTTGTACAGATTGCCTTAGTTAACAGATCATATAGATACCTTAATACATAAAACAAAATGTCAGTATCTTTGCAATTACTGATATCGCTTCTTTCTCAGTAAAATCAAGAATGGTGACTTATTAAATTTACAATGCTATAAGATTTCAAGAGTTTTAAACACTAGCCGCCATGGCTTATTGCTAATATTGACGTGTTACTTTATAAAAAGATGATAACTAGCAGTTTAATGGAGAAAGGAATTACTCTGAGGAAGCACCGCAATTTGGTAAGAAGTCTAAAGCATCAACAACAAAGACTATGCCAACTGCTTGAGGCAAGTACTCATCCAATTTGGGTCGAAGACGAGAATGTCCAGGAACATCAACAATATGAACTGGTTTTATCTTCCCCTTCTGTCACAATATAAAATACAAAATAGAAAGTAACTGCATAGAACATGTCTAGACTTTATTATACCTTAATTTTTTGGGTGTGCAACTACAAGAGCCAAATAGAAGAAGTAAGATATCTAAATATAGAACTTTTGTATTTATATTTCCAAGAGGATTATCCACTCAAACATGTTAGCATTATCCACTCAAAACTACAATATGACTATAAGTTCAGGAACTTAATGCCAAATATCAACAGGTATGACAGTTGAAACAAAACATGGTTCCTCTTGCGACTCATGCTTTCAGAGCATATGCTTTATACTGCCCAATTCAATCATTTGGGAAGGAGTTGGATCCTATAGGTTTTCACTTACAGAAGACAACACAAACTTCAGTTTCAATTTGAACACCCAAGAAGCATCTTAATAAACAATTATAACAAAATAATTATGATATGCTATCATATTGTTCTGTTTCCAGTACAACAAAGCCAGCGTTACATGTTCTATGTATTTGATATAAACCACAGCCAGCATTATCTCACATCATGATAGTATTCAGAACTTAGTATTATTTCTACATTAAAATTTAAGTTCTAAATGTAATACAAATCACATCTAAACATAAAAAGAAGAATCAAAACTGAAACAAAAAAAGGAATAGAAAATGAGTGAGAACACTTACTAGAATTTTGCGGCAGAATTTATTGATAGGACGACAGCCTCAAAGAACTATAAAAAACAAATATGAAAGATACAAAAGAGATTATTTCTAGAAATTGGCAGCCATGTCTTCTTTAGCGATCAAAGAAACAATAAATAGTGGAACAACAATATCAACATGAAGCAAATTATTTAGGAAAATAAGTCTTAACAAGCCTTTATTATTAGTAGCATTTTGTGTTTTTATTAAGATCCTCGTTGTGCATATTTTTACTCTGCAACATCCAAAACCAGTAGGCAGCATATACTCACAAGTGCTTTCAATCAAATGTACACAAACAATGAAGTCAAGTGCATGATCATATAGATGAGCACAATCAAGGAAAACCAAAATTTTCAAGACCACATGATAAATTTTAGTCCACTCTATTATATTCCATCAATCCAAAAATACAAATTTCATATAAAATGCAAAATTTCATAGAATTAAAACACAGTCTAAACATATACATTTGTTTCAAATTTTTGTTTAAAAAAACACTTCTATCAATTAATCAATAACCAGTCACAACCTTAACCCCAGTCTGAACAGATTTTTTGGGTTTCACTTAATTAATAACCAGATTAACCAATTCACAACAACAAAATCTAAGCATTTAATTAAAATAACATAAAATCAGATGAACTCGGACGAACCTATAACGACGACGGCAAACTTCTGCATTTAGGGTTTCTGCGTTTGAACCCAGAGGAACACGAGCCTATAGGCGTGAGATTCTCATGTTTGGAACATAATAAGTGAACTTCTGCAATAGTGTAAACGGAGAGAAGTATAAACAGATTCTCATGTTTGGAACATAATAGGCGAAATCAGAGAGAAATTAAGCATACCATGAGATTGGGAAATTGAAATCGATTAGGGATTTGAGAAGTGTGTTGTTAAATCGATTGCGAAATTGAAGAGTGGCGATTTGGGGTTTGAGCTGCAATTAGGGTTTGAGGAAATTGAAATAAGTAGGTGAAGTGAAGAGAGGGTAGTCGGATCTGGAGCGGTGGCCGGATTGGAGCGGTGGTTCGTCGGATTGGAGATGGGTTAGAGTGAAAAGTGAAATTGTGAAAGTCAAAATGAGAGGGTGGGAGTGAAATTTTCGGGTGGTATACCTATTCTACCACGAGGGCCAAAAGGAAATTTTTTTGTTTTTTTTTTCACTAAGCCCAACAATAGCGCTTTTTAAGAAGTGCTATCGTAGCTATATACTTATGATAGCGCTCACACCCAAAATGCTATTAAAGACTTATAAAATAAAATTCTTCCTTTCTACAATAGCACTTCTCATATAAAGTGCTATTATAAGTAATTGAGTGAGATATTTAATAGCACTTCTGTAAAAACGCTATTAAATTAGTGCTATTGTAAGTCAAAATTGTAGTAGTGTTAGCTTCTTGGATAGCTGTTACCTTAGGCCTCCACCTTGAAGGTAAGCTTCTCAAAATCTTCCTTACATGATCAGAGGTTGTACAACTTCTCTTTAGAACTTGGAGACCAGCCACAAGAATTTTGAGCCTAGAATACATTGATTCAATATTCTCATCATCCTTCATTCTAAAGAGTTCATACTGTTGGATCAAAAGAGTAGCCTTTGCCTCTTGCACCTGTTTGTTCCCTTCATATGTGGAACACAAGGAGTCATAGATGCTCTTGGCAGTGGATTTGTCTGTAATCTTGAGGTACTCATCATGAGTTATACACCCAATGAGAAGATCCTTAACCTTGTGATGTTTCTTGTAAAGCTTCTTGTCTGTAGGAGTGAACTTCTTTCTTTCTTCAACAGATAGCCTTCCCTTTTCATCTAGTCCTTGGAAAGTTACCCCTTCTTCAACCAAGTCCCAAAGCTCATCATCTAAACCAATAAGATGACTGTAGATTCTATCTTTCCACCAGGAAAAGGTAGATGCATCTCCATTGAACTTTGGTGCTTTGTTGCTTGACTTATCTTCAACATCATAGTCATGTGGAACTGCTTTCATGCTACCACTTGGAGTTTCAGTCATAGTGTCTTTCAACAGGAAACTGTCTCACTGTTAGGTGATTAAAAACAGAACCGGGCTCTTGATGCCAATTGAAGGTGTGAAAAACACAAGAAGGGGGGGTTGAATTGTGTTTTGGGTAATTTAAAAATTTCTTATAAGTTACAGAGAACTTATCAGAGTTTGCAGCGGTTAAGAAAATAAAACACAATCAAGAATAACTTTGAAGGTAGAGAGAAAGTGAGAAAGATAGAGACAGAGATTTTTATACTGGTTCCCCTCACAAACCGAGAGTACGTCCAGTCCTCTTGTACTTCCAAGAGAGTTCACTATAATCACCAAAGATTACAATTGCTCAAGCACACAAGCAAGAGACTTTCAATGCTCAAGTATACAAACAAGAGACTTCCTAATGCTCAAGCACGCAGGCAAGAGACTTCAATACACAAGTTTAGAAAAACAGAGTCTGAACAATTGATATAAAGATCAATGTTCAGTTACAGAATAAATACAACTTTTGATACAAGACTTAACTTAAAACCTTAATACAAAATTCTAAGGTTCAACTAATGAATTAACAGAAGCTGAAGCTGGAGTCTTGGATTTTGAATATGAGTTCAAGTTGTATTTGCAGTTTTGTGCTTTAAGATGATTTTAGCAGAGTAACAGCTCTTTTCAAATTGTTCAAGTGTCGTATCCCAAAGCTTCAAACTTGCTCCAATTTATAGATGAAGGTGGAGCGTGTTTGATTTGAATTTGATGCAGTGAGATTGCGCCAGCTGTAGATAGTACCTTTGATATCCAAATCAGGTAACCTTGTATGCGATCAATCTTGGAGAAAACGTTTTATCCAAATCAGGTAAAGAGCTCGTACAATAGTACAAACGTCACTATTCTGTGGATAAGATTGATTCCATCAGCTTTTGGAATGTCAGAGTATAATAATTGATGCAGAGAATGTTCTTCTAATAAAACGGCTCTCACTGCTCTTATCAGAGTCTGATATGCATCTTCTGATGAATAAAATTTGCATCCTCTGATGAAACACATATGCATCTTCTGATGTCTTCAAGTTCTGATCAGAGTTTGCTTTGCCATATCAGAGCTTCCAATGTGCTTTTAATGAATATAAAAATTAACTTGAATATCTGTGTAAGACCCAAGATTTCCACTGTACAGTTTTTCTAAGGAACTTTAGTGTCGGCTAAGTTTTTAGGGTTTTTGGTGGAGCGGTCTTGTGAGTATCGTCGCATTAATGGAATTTTTGCTGAAATGGAGCCTGTTTTGTGCTCGTGCGCTGGAAAGGCACAGACTTTTGGGTCGTAGTCCTCTTTTAAGTATGAGGAGATTTCTGTGAAGCCAGAAATCCGAGTTTTGGGTTATTCTCGTCTTTGGAAAAAACGAGCAAGATTTTACCCGCTGATGTAAAATTTTACGGCTTCTGAATTCCGTAGAAATTTAGATGGAAGTTTTATATATCGGCGCGAGTTGGAATATGTTTTCAGAATAATTTTCAAGAGTGAGGAAGAAAATTACAGTCGCGGAAAAAGTTTTAGCGATAATTTTTAGAAGTGGTTTACGACGGACGTTTATTCCATAGTTTTTCTATTTTTGCGATTTTCGTCCGTTAGCGAGGTGCGACTCGTTTAAGCGCGAGCTAGTGGGAGGGTAAGATCACATAAGAAATATCTAGATATTTTGTGAGGAGGTGGATGGCTAGGATTAAGTCTTAGAACTTTCACTATTTGATCCAATGGCTCACAAGTAGCAAGACCATTACTTAAGGAGACTTTTGGCCCATGGTCTTTATTTATCAATCTGAACATTTCTGTGCTTTCAGAATTTTGAGTTTCGACTTTCTCCGTTTATTGGAAAAACGAGTAGAAAACTGTAGCCGCTTCTTAAAATTTTACGGTTTCTGTTTTCCGTCGAATTTTAATTGGAGACTTTATATATCGGCGTAAGTTGGAATCTAGTTTCAGAATATTTTTGGGAGCTAAGGAAATAAATTTCAGTCGGAGAATAAAGTTTAGCGATAATATTTGGAAATGTTTTACGACGAACAATCACCTCGTGAGTTTTATATTTTTTCGCAAGATAGACCGTCGACGGAGTACGACTCGTCTGCGAGCGCAAGAGAAAATATCTTAGATATTTTTCAAAGAAGGTAATGATTACCCTTTTTGATCCAAGGGCTAGGGTTTAGCCTTGCTTAAGTAAGTTTGATCCAATGGCCTAGATTGCACAAGAGGATGATTGATTAGTAAGGAGGTTTATGTTTTTTTGTCTTGGAAGCAAAATCACAAAAAACTACTCCCTCCTCTCTTCTCTCATTCGGCCGCCTTCTCACTCCCTCACTCATCTCTTCTAAAATTTCATTCTTCTCATCTATTCAAGCTTGGATCTTTGGCTTACTTAGGAATCACTTGCTCTTTAAGGTAACTAACTCCTTCCATCTCTATTCTTGCCTTAAAATCTCTTGGATTTTTAAGTTTCATAATTTTGTTCTTGAGATGAAAAATTTTAGGATTTAGTTTTGATTAGTTTTGGTTCCATAGATGTGTTCATAAGAGTTATTAGTACACATGAGTGAAACATGAGTTGATTTCCATGGTTAAATCTTGTTTTCACAAATTTTTGTTTAAGAGTTTTGAAGAAAAATTTGAAAAAGATCATAAACTTGGATTGTGTTGTATGATTTTGGTTTTGAAGTTAGTTTTGAGCTTTTTGACAAAATGGATTTGTGAATATGAAATTTGTTTCGAAAAATGAGAAAAAAATTATTCTCGTGTTCTTGAGCGACTCGAAGAACACAATTTAGGAAAATTTATTTCGAGTTTCAAAAAGAGTCGGGTATACGATCGAATATCGTTACGAGCTAACAAATGTGGTTAGGGTTTCAAATGAAGAAAAATTGGGTAGGGTTGCCCTTTTGCCTCATTTGGCCGTGGCACCCATATAGGGTTCGAGGAATCGAATTTCGAAAATTGTTTAGAGGCAAATTGCTTCCCATGATCATTGTTTAAATGTTTGATTAGTTATGGGATGTTTTGAAATGAAAATGATCTCTTGCCTTAAGAAAAAAATCTTATTTGAAATTTTTCGAAATTTGCGATTCGACTCTATAATTTCTAAATCGTTTTGATAAGTGCTAGTTAGGTATTATGGGATATTACCATGCATTTAGAAGTGAAAATTTTTGAATAGAAGGGTGTTTTGAGAATTTTTGGCCGTGGCCCTTCCTTGTGTGGGGGAAGAAATTCCAAAATTTTTCTAAGTCCACAATTGTGTGAAAATTTTGTATGTGGTGGATAATCTTAGTTTTGAAGAAAAATGAGTATAGGAAAGGTTGTTAGGAAGAAAAAAATGTGTAACTTGTAACGCAAGAAAACTTCGATTTTTCGTAAAAATATTTTTGAAAAGTTTTAGTTGTGTTTCAAATGGTCTTGTTGTGTGTGAAACAAGTCCTTGAAGTGGAAAATCCAAAATGGTTTTGGTTTATGATTTGAAAACAAAATGATTTTCGTGTTATAAAAATAGTACAATTAACTTCGTGAATTTTTAAACACTATGAGAATAACCTGAAATCATTGAGGGATAGCTTTAGAAAGTACTTTAGACCCCTCTAGAACTTTGAGAGCAAGTTTCGTTTCGATAGGATAAACGAGGAGTATTTTATTGATGTTACGCTACATTTATTTTAGGTAGCGTGTGTTGTAGATTTTCACGGAATAGAGTAACGGAAGCTTGCCAAGGTAAGGGCATCACTTTATTTCTGTCTTTTCAACTGGTTATGACATGCTTGGATTTCTGCTGTAATGCTTTGCTGTGTGTTTGGCATGTCTAGTTGATGTATTCTCGTGATGAGAACGTGTTTAAAATACTTACGCTGTTTACATATGATTATGAGAATGTATGTATGAACAGGTTGTTGGAATACATATGGTTGGAAATGTATGTATGTCGTTGTGTTTGATTTACATATATCTGTGTGATATGTAATTGTTGCATGAGCATGGATGGAACGTGTATGTCAGTTGGGACTACACGGGTGGATGTGTCTGTGTGACTCCGCCGGGGCTGTGTCTGTATGACTGCCCTATGTATATGTGTTTCGTAGTTGGCGATAGCATCTGTGTGGCTATGTTCGCCTGGTGTTAGCATCTGTGTGGCTACACTTTTGAGGGGGGTGACAGCATCTGTGTGGCTGACAGCATCTGTGTGGCTGGTAGCATCTGTGTGGCTATTTTCACCCGGTGATAGCGTCTGTGTGGCATCACCTGACCCTTGTGACTTTTCTTTAGAGGGGGTGACAGCATCTGTGTGGCTGACAGCATCTGTGTGGCTGGTAGCATCTGTGTGGCTATTTTCACCCGGTGATAGCGTCTGTGTGGCATCACCTGCCCTCGTAAGTTTAGTGGGTTGGACCTACGATTCCGGAATTCATGCATGTGGCGAACCAGTGATTGGTTGTCACGCTCATTGTAGTAGTCTGCATTAGGCTTTGTGTGCATTATTTATATAAGCCGTTGGTGGAAATTACTTTGTGTTTAAAGAGCTTTCTCTGTTGGTATTTGTGGAAATTTGTTATGTGTACATCTTTCGCACCGGATATATATATATATACTTTTATTTTGTGGTGACCCTTTCTTTCATTTGCGGGCTCATCCCACCCAGATGATGGGTTAGGTCGTGGTGTCGACGGTGGTTGTTCAAGGCCCCATTGAGATGTTGGAGCTTTGGCTTAGTTAGACTTTGTGCCGGTGTGGTTGTACATCGTGCCTTTTGTTTAGGCATAGGTTTTCTTGCTTGGTCTGTTTGGGGTTGTAGTGCTTGGAGTACTTTGAAATACTTTGACTTGGATTGTAATTATTCAGGAACACACTTTGCTTGTCGAAGCACCTTATGGTAATGAGTTCTTTTGTATGTTTAATGCCGGCTCTCACAGTTTGTATGCGCGCTCTGTTTTGTTTAAAAAAATAATAATAATGCCCCTTTTTAGGCTTTGAAAAACGGAGTGTTACATTGTGGTATCAGAGCCCGGCTTTAAATCTTCAAAGGGAAAGTGTATACCTGAGTAGTTAGTCCAGAGTCGGTTAGAACATAGCTAGAGTCGTGTCAGCTCTAGTGTTTGTTTTGTGTCGGGTTATGGGTTGGTAATCCGTGAGTGAGTTTTCTGTCGGAGTCCAGGAATGTTTGGAAAAGGATCTGACCAATAGAACTTGGTATGTGCAGGAGTAAGAATGCCTCCAAGAAGGGCACCTGCAGCCCCTACGGCGGAGGATGCAGATACATACCATATGGCTTATGCCATGAATACGATGGCAGCTGCTGTGGCTGCTCAAACCCATGCGAAGGCGCAAAGGGATTTGGAAAAACGTGAGAGGGAGATCATTGCTGCTGGATTTAGGCTTCTCACCAGTTTCAACCATCAGGCTCCTTCTAAGTTTAGTGGGGAGGGAGGTCCTGACATTGCGGATTTGTGGCTCCAGGCGATTGAGAGGATTTTTGGGGCAAATCCATTGCCCGGAAGTAGAAAAGGTAACCTTGGCTACCTATCAGTTGCAGGGTAGTTCTGAGTATTGGTGGAGGAACACCAGGTTCTTGATGGAGGCTGTCTATGAGGAAATAAATTGGGAGAACTTCAAGAGGAGGTTTTTAGCCAAGTACTTTCCCGAGACTGCTAGGGAAAGGTATGGGGAGGAATTCCTTCAGTTGCGTCAGGGAGGAATGAATGTTGAAGTATATGCCAAGAAGTTTGAATCACTATCCCGTTACTTCCGCTTCTTTAGGGATGGGATAGATGAGAACTATATGTGTCGTCGCTTCCAAGAAGGGCTGAGGTACGAACTGCAGGATGCGGTTGTGCCATTGGGTATTCGACAATTTCAGGTCTTGGTAGAGAAGTGCCAAGAGATAGAGGATATGAGAAGCAAGCGGGTGAACTGCCAAGGTAGTTTTAGTGTTGGAGGGCCAAGTCGTTCAAGTGGTTCAAGTCAGGATAATGAGAAGCAGAGGAATAAACCTTATAACCGCTCCCAGGATAATCAAGGACCAACTCGCTCTGTGAACCAAGGGACTCGAGGGAGTCAGAGTGGATGGAATCGAACTTGTTACAACTGTGGACAAGAGGGTCATTTTGCTAATGAATGTGGGGTTTCGAAACCAAAGGAAGGAACCGTTTGCTTCAATTGTCAGAAGCCGGGTCACTTTGCTAGAGATTGCAAAGCCCCGAAGGCCGGGTCGTCAGCGAATGTAACGCAGGGAACTCGACACGCGGCTAGAGGACGTGTCTACTGTATGGGCACTGGAGTGAGCGGTCAGACCGGTAAGGCCATACAGCGGGATTGCCAGATTGCAGGTAACACTTTACTGCATTGAATTCTGTTGGGGCAACCCACTCTTGAGTATCTTGGTGTGTACTTTTGCTTGGAATTGTTTGTTTTGGTCTTTGCTTTTGTTTTGAATGTTCTACTATATAAAGGACTTAGTAGTAGTTATAGCACATTGCACTGTTAGTTAAAATTTGGAATGATGTGCGTTACACGTCAAGGGTCAGCGAACCTAGTGTCGTTTTGGAGGTAATGTGAACGTATAAGGAACCGATTCTGTGGAATTGGGGATTTGGATAAAGGGAGTCCAAGAGGAGTAGATGTTATAGTTTGGCAAGTGCCAAGACTATGAGGAGTTGTAATCCCCAACCGGAGGTTGGGATGGTATTATTTAAGTCGTGTTTGGAAAGAGATTAGTATGTGAGCAGACGATTCGACGTATTCACTAAGTTGCGGACTTATGGATATTGGTAGAGCGGGAAATTCTTCTATAGAGAAGACAACTTGTTCGGAATGTAATGGTTTTGGTGGTACATGCCGTGGTGGCATTGTATTACTGTTGAATGATGTTCAACGGATGTTTCATGAGAGGAATCATGAGAGCTTGAGTGACGTAGTTTGAGTGTTGTGTCTTACGAATACAAGGTCAAAAGGGATTGTTGGTCGTTGGAAAGCTATGTTAAGAGTAAGTAAGAGAGAAGCACACGAGCATGTGGCTTATGTCAATTAAGGATTGGCGAAAGGAATTGACTCACACATAATTTGGAAAATTATGATTGTGCGAGAGTAGTAAGGATTCAAAGGCACCACCTAAATGGATGTCATGGCGGTGTGTGTGTGGAATGGGGATATAAAGGGTGAACAATTGTCTAATGGCAAAGTTAAGTGAAAGCATGAGAGTCCAAGTAACGTGTTTCGGGCGAATTGGTCTCATAGACGAGATCGAGATCGTAAGAGATCGAAGGAAACCTTAAGGGGAACCTCGAAGGATTTGTGGAATCCTTGTACCTCGGAGGACCATGAGCACAAGTGGAATGAAGTATCACTTAAGTTTGGTAAAGATGGTCTAAACCACCATCATGATTGTCGACTATTTATTGACAAATTGAGGAACTGATCATCCTTAATCTCTTGTTAATAATAGACGGAATCATGTTGACTGGAATTGACTAGTTTTGCTAGCTTTGGTGATGCGCAGAGAGTTTCAGTGTTTCTTTTTGGAGGGTGGCCAGTCACTGCTGCGCGTGAACCTAGTGGTTTAGGCTACGTCGGGGAGGCAAAAGAGGTGACTTTGGAAATTTTGTGTGTGGACCCTAGGAAATTTGAGGGACTCGAGGTTGTGAACCTCTGTTGTGAGGTTAATTTTTGAGTGGTGAACTCGTTGAGAGTTGCGGTTGGTGCACGGGTGTGCCAGTGTGTTGGTGAGAGTATCCGTGTGACTTCACCCGGTGTTAGCATATGTGTGGCTACACCTAATCCTGAGGGATTTTATTGTGTTGGTGATGGTAATAACTAGTTGAGTTGTTACTCTTACCTTTAGTTTCGAGGACGAAACTTCTTTTTGGAGGGTAGTAATGTAAGACCCAAGATTTCCACTGTACAGTTTTTCTAAGGAACTTTAGTGTCGGCTAAGTTTTTAGGGTTTTTGGTGGAGCGGTCTTGTGAGTATCGTCGCATTAATGGAATTTTTGCTGAAATGGAGCCTGTTTTGTGCTCGTGCGCTGGAAAGGCACAGACTTTTGGGTCGTAGTCCTCTTTTAAGTATGAGGAGATTTCTGTGAAGCCAGAAATCCGAGTTTTGGGTTATTCTCGTCTTTGGAAAAAACGAGCAAGATTTTACCCGCTGATGTAAAATTTTACGGCTTCTGAATTCCGTAGAAATTTAGATGGAAGTTTTATATATCGGCGCGAGTTGGAATATGTTTTCAGAATAATTTTCAAGAGTGAGGAAGAAAATTACAGTCGCGGAAAAAGTTTTAGCGATAATTTTTAGAAGTGGTTTACGACGGACGTTTATTCCGTAGTTTTTCTATTTTTGCGATTTTCGTCCGTTAGCGAGGTGCGACTCGTTTAAGCGCGAGCTAGTGGGAGGATAAGATCACATAAGAAATATCTAGATATTTTGTGAGGAGGTGGATGGCTAGGATTAAGTCTTAGAACTTTCACTATTTGATCCAATGGCTCACAAGTAGCAAGACCATTACTTAAGGAGACTTTTGGCCCATGGTCTTTATTTATCAATCTGAACATTTCTGTGCTTTCAGAATTTTGAGTTTCGACTTTCTCCGTTTATTGGAAAAACGAGTAGAAAACTGTACCCGCTTCTTAAAATTTTACGGTTTCTGTTTTCCGTCGAATTTTAATTGGAGACTTTATATATCGGCGTAAGTTGGAATCTAGTTTCAGAATATTTTTGGGAGCTAAGGAAATAAATTTCAGTCGGAGAATAAAGTTTAGCGATAATATTTGGAAATGTTTTACGACGAACAATCACCTCGTGAGTTTTATATTTTTTCGCAAGATAGACCGTCGACGGAGTACGACTCGTCTGCGAGCGCAAGAGAAAATTTCTTAGATATTTTTCAAAGAAGGTAATGATTACCCTTTTTGATCCAAGGGCTAGGGTTTAGCCTTGCTTAAGTAAGTTTGATCCAATGGCCTAGATTGCACAAGAGGATGATTGATTAGTAAGGAGGTTTATGTTTTTTTGTCTTGGAAGCAAAATCACAAAAAACTACTCCCTCCTCTTTTCTCTCATTCGGCCGCCTTCTCACTCCCTCACTCATCTCTTCTAAAATTTCATTCTTCTCATCTATTCAAGCTTGGATCTTTGGCTTACTTAGGAATCATTTGCTCTTTAAGGTAACTAACTCCTTCCATCTCTATTCTTGCCTTAAAATCTCTTGGATTTTTAAGTTTCATAATTTTGTTCTTGAGATGAAAAATTTTAGGATTTAGTTTTGATTAGTTTTGGTTCCATAGATGTGTTCATAAGAGTTATTAGTACACATGAGTGAAACATGAGTTGATTTCCATGGTTAAATCTTGTTTTCACAAATTTTTGTTTAAGAGTTTTGAAGAAAAATTTGAAAAAGATCATAAACTTGGATTGTGTTGTATGATTTTGGTTTTGAAGTTAGTTTTGAGCTTTTTGACAAAATGGATTTGTGAATATGAAATTTGTTTCGAAAAATGAGAAAAAAATTATTCTCGTGTTCTTGAGCGACTCGAAGAACACAATTTAGGAAAATTTATTTCGAGTTTCAAAAAGAGTCGGGTATACGATCGAATATCGTTACGAGCTAACAAATGTGGTTAGGGTTTCAAATGAAGAAAAATTGGGTAGGGTTGCCCTTTTGCCTCATTTGGCCGTGGCACCCATATAGGGTTCGAGGAATCGAATTTCGAAAATTGTTTAGAGGCAAATTGCTTCCCATGATCATTGTTTAAATGTTTGATTAGTTATGGGATGTTTTGAAATGAAAATGATCTCTTGCCTTAAGAAAAAAATCTTATTTGAAATTTTTCGAAATTTGCGATTCGACTCTATAATTTCTAAATCGTTTTGATAAGTGCTAGTTAGGTATTATGGGATATTACCATGCATTTAGAAGTGAAAAATTTTGAATAGAAGGGTGTTTTGAGAATTTTTGGCCGTGGCCCTTCCTTGTGTGGGGGAAGAAATTCCAAAATTTTTCTAAGTCCACAATTGTGTGAAAATTTTGTATGTGGTGGATAATCTTAGTTTTGAAGAAAAATGAGTATAGGAAAGGTTGTTAGGAAGAAAAAAATGTGTAACTTGTAACGCAAGAAAACTTCGATTTTTCGTAAAAATATTTTTGAAAAGTTTTAGTTGTGTTTCAAATGGTCTTGTTGTGTGTGAAACAAGTCCTTGAAGTGGAAAATCCAAAATGGTTTTGGTTTATGATTTGAAAACAAAATGATTTTCGTGTTATAAAAATAGTACAATTAACTTCGTGAATTTTTAAACACTATGAGAATAACCTGAAATCATTGAGGGATAGCTTTAGAAAGTACTTTAGACCCCTCTAGAACTTTGAGAGCAAGTTTCGTTTCGATAGGATAAACGAGGAGTATTTTATTGATGTTACGCTACATTTATTTTAGGTAGCGTGTGTTGTAGATTTTCACGGAATAGAGTAACGGAAGCTTGCCAAGGTAAGGGCATCACTTTATTTCTGTCTTTTCAACTGGTTATGACATGCTTGGATTTCTGCTGTAATGCTTTGCTGTGTGTTTGGCATGTCTAGTTGATGTATTCTCGTGATGAGAACGTGTTTAAAATACTTACGCTGTTTACATATGATTATGAGAATGTATGTATGAACAGGTTGTTGGAATACATATGGTTGAAAATGTATGTATGTCGTTGTGTTTGATTTACATATATCTGTGTGATATGTAATTGTTGCATGAGCATGGATGGAACGTGTATGTCAGTTGGGACTACACGGGTGGATGTGTCTGTGTGACTCCGCCGGGGCTGTGTCTGTATGACTGCCCTATGTATATGTGTTTCGTAGTTGGCGATAGCATCTGTGTGGCTATGTTCGCCTGGTGTTAGCATCTGTGTGGCTACACTTTTGAGGGGGGTGACAGCATCTGTGTGGCTGACAGCATCTGTGTGGCTGGTAGCATCTGTGTGGCTATTTTCACCCGGTGATAGCGTCTGTGTGGCATCACCTGACCCTTGTGACTTTTCTTTAGAGGGGGTGACAACATCTGTGTGGCTGACAGCATCTGTGTGGCTGGTAGCATCTGTGTGGCTATTTTCACCCGGTGATAGCGTCTGTGTGGCATCACCTGCCCTCGTAAGTTTAGTGGGTTGGACCTACGATTCCGGAATTCATGCATGTGGCGAACCAGTGATTGGTTGTCACGCTCATTGTAGAAGTCTGCATTAGGCTTTGTGTGCATTATTTATATAAGCCGTTGGTGGAAATTACTTTGTGTTTAAAGAGCTTTCTCTGTTGGTATTTGTGGAAATTTGTTATGTGTACATCTTTCGCACCGGATATATATATATATACTTTTATTTTGTGGTGACTCTTTCTTTCATTTGCGGGCTCATCCCACCCAGATGATGGGTTAGGTCGTGGTGTCGACGGTGGTTGTTCAAGGCCCCATTGAGATGTTGGAGCTTTGGCTTAGTTAGACTCTGTGCCGGTGTGGTTGTACATCGTGCCTTTTGTTTAGGCATAGGTTTTCTAGCTTGGTCTGTTTGGGGTTGTAGTGCTTGGAGTACTTTGAAATACTTTGACTTGGATTGTAATTATTCAGGAACACACTTTGCTTGTCGAAGCACCTTATGGTAATGAGTTCTTTTGTATGTTTAATGCCGGCTCTCACAGTTTGTATGCGCGCTCTGTTTTATTTAAAAATAAATAAATAATGCCCCTTTTTAGGCTTTGAAAAACGGGGTGTTACAATCTGCACACTTGGATTAAAATAATTAGTATACCCTATTGTATATTAATACTTTTGTTATCATCAAAACTTAATCGGGTCATGTCAGAACCTCTTTTGTTCCAACAAAGTGAGCTTCTGAATTTGATTTCCAATTTCTACTACTTTTGCATGCAAGAATAGTGGTTGAAGGAAAATGACACTTGAAGCTCATGGGTGTTGATTGTTTTGGGCGTGAAAATGAGAAATGAAAGGGGAAAGTGATGCTAATCTTTTTTTGCTATTTCCCTGCATGTGTATTTAAAGGGAAAGTCAAGCTAAAGGGGTGTTTGGAGAAGGAGTGGGGGCGTGAGAGAGGGAAGTAATTGAGTGGAGGTTTAATTTGATTTTTCTCTTAAGTTTGATGATAAAATAATGTGGTTGGTATAATTGGTTTGGTCATTTCAAAAGAAATTTCTTTACTCCTAATTTAATCTCTTATTCTCCAATTAAATTCCAATAATTTCCTCTTAATTAATATTCTTCTATTGGTTAAATATTTGGGATGTTACACCCTGAGTCTGATAGTCCATAGGGTTAGGTTTGTAAGCTCCCCCTAAGTCTTATCCATAATTAATTAAAACAGTTTAAGAGTTAATTTATTAATTTGAAATAAATTTTCATATTTAACTCTAAGAGGCAGAGGTTTGTAAGCTCTTCCTTTAGAGTCTGATAATATTCAGAGAAGGTTTGCAAGCTTCTCTCATTTTATCTATGAAAATGTATTTCAAACCTAAAATTTTCTCCCCTTTCAATAAAGTTCAGAATTAATGAAATTAAAAGAAGGGATAGAAATTGATTCAAGATGCATAAACATAACAGTCTCAAATTTTTGCATAGTAACGAAATCAATTATTATCAATTTTAACACTATTCTTACTCCCCTTTTTGTCATTAATCAAAAAGTAACGAAAAATAAGAAAATCAAGTCAAATAACGCTTATCACAAGACAGTCAAGTCAAAGATTGGTTACAACTATGTTCAATTAAATGAACTTGTTGATTTCTAGGAAGACATGAGTGTTTGAAAGCATTATAAAAGGAGATTATTCTTCTCATTTTATTCATAACAAATAATCAAAGAATACATTTTCAAACACACAAGTGAAAGTCAAGCAATGAAGAAAGCTTCAGGATCAAAGAAGGAGATCAAGAAGGAAGCAACATCTTCACGCTCAAGAAGAGACAAGCAACCAAAAGAAACAACCAAGCAAGTGATTGAGATTTCAGAGTCTGATGAAATAGACTCTGATTATGCAGAGTTTCTGAGAACATACGATCTTAAAGAGGAGTATTCAGACTCTGAGTTCCAGAAAGCCATTCTTGAATATCTTTCTGATGCAAACACTTCTGGTTATTTAAAGCCAGAGGTGCCCAAGAAAGATGAGTCAGAGGCTAAGTCTGATGTAGAGTCTAAGTAGTGTCCTCACTATCTTATGTAATAAAACTTTGCATCAATCAATAATAATAAAAAAATTCTTGCTTTTAAGTTGTTTATTTTCTTTGCATGTTTCTGATATTCACTTAAAAATGTCAGAACACCAGTTACCAGACACGCCTCATTCGGTATTGGTGCCTCGCTGTTAAACAAGCTATAATAATAAGAAGCTATTTCATGAGTAAACAGGAATAGTAATGTGGGGGAACCTTAGGTTTTCAAAAGCCTATATAATTTTAACACCAAGATGCTCTTCAGCACCTTACACTAGGTTCAGCATCCACAAGAGTATCAGACATAATCAGTGAATTTATTTCAATTTTGAAAAACAAAAATAATAAAAATAACACACATTCAGATACGCAAACAATTAAGCATGGATAATCAACATTTAAATAAACAAGAAGAAAATATTATCCAATAGTTACAAAACAATATTATGTGCTCAAACATAGGTTTAAGATTTTGGTAGTTGACTGGAAAGCTTCTGTAAGAACAACATCATCTCATCAATCTTCTTGTGAGTAGCTTCTCTAGATGCATTCATGTCAGCCCTCATATCAGCCCTTAGTTTATCAATCTCATTTCTCAACTCTTCTCTCATTTCATTCTTCATCTCTTTTAGTGCCATTTGTACAGCAGAAGGTATAGCAGAAGATGGTGAACCAATGACAGGTCTGATTGGAGATCTACGAGGAGTGGTGTCAACAACAATAGTTTTACATTTATCAGAAGCTGGCTCAATTTCTTCTTGTTCATACATGATGGTGTCCTCACCCTGTTGAGGACCCATGGTTTGAGCTTCTAGCAGCTTCTGAGTTTCAACCTCAACAATCCTACTGGCTCTCTCAACAAACACTCTTAGAGCCTCTTGCTCAGCCCTTTTCTTGTATTCAGCTTCAACCAAACTCACATATGTTGCTTTCTCCTCAACTAGCCTCTTAACTGCTTCAATGCATTTCTGAACACTTTCATTTACAGCAGCTATCATATCCTCTCTAAGCTTACACTCTTCTTCATGATTGAAGTTTGTTATTCTGAGAGCACTAGAGTGTTCAGCTTTAGCCATGACATTCCTAACAACCTCCATCCATTTTCCCTTTATCTTGTCTTTCACATAATCAATCAATAACTACAAAGACTCTTTGAAATTTTCTTCAATTGTCCTAGCTTCAGCATCCACATCAGAAGGGAACACAAAAGCTGCTTCCTTCATGTTCTTTAGTCTCTTAAGACTGATATCAACAACAATGTTTAACAACTCAAGGTTTGGTTCAGAAGCAGGATTAAAGAAGGGTTGGTCTTGGTTGAAGGGAATGGTGGGTTCAGGCCTTTTTCTTTTTAGAGGTTTGATGATAATTTTGCTTATATCAGTTTTGGCATTTAAAGGTGGTAGCTCAAAAGAATCATCAATATCTATGGCTTGTTTCATCCTGGCCTCTATAAGGGGTTGAATTTGTTCATAAGGTAGAACAAATTCACCATAGGTCAGAGGTTTATAGATAGGCCCAAAAGTTTGAGAGGATTGTTCAGCAGCAGGAGATGAAGGATAGGATGAAATGGGTGAATCCTTATCCAATGTTTCAACTATGATGGGTGGTTGTTCAGCAATGTTTGTTTGTTGATTTGTGGTTTGTGGTTGAGTGTTGTCTGGTTCAGGTTGTGATATTTTAACATTCTGAGGTGGTGTTTTAGGTACAAGTGTTTGTGTTGGTGGTTGTTTCTCAGGTTCAGAAGTAATGATAATGTTTGGATTATTTTGTTCAGGAGCAACAAAATGTAAGGGTGGTGTTTGAACAGTGATTATGGGTGGTTCTTGAGTTACTGGTCCTTGTGATGTTTCAGAAGTGATATTCAAGAATTTGTTTATGGGATGATTTGGGGAGTTCAGATTTGAATGTGTGAAGGCATCACCAGACAGATGTGGTGTGAGGTGATCTAAGAAGGAAGTGTCTTCAGCAACAACTTCTTTTGGAGCAGAGGGTTTGGTTTTATTTTTGGGCTTTTGTTTTTGTTGTGGTTGGAGTTTTGGTGCATGTTTTTCAATTTCATGTAAACTCTCACTGCTAGAGTCAGTGAGAGTACCTTTTGATGATGGTGATGATGATACAAGTACAGTTTGGTGTTTTTGGTTAGGCAAGATCATAGATATAGGTTTTGAAAAATCTATGGTTGAGCTAGGAGCAGGTAAATTTTGAGCTATATTATTGCTATTAATATTAGGCTCAGAGACATTACCTTTGGGATTGTCAGCAGCTTTGTTGGGAAGCCTTTTAGTTTGGTCTTTGTTTTTTTAGGGGCTCTGACATTTTGATCTTCCTCAGAAGCTGGAGGCCTTTCATTCCTCTTCTTGCTTCTCTTCTCCTTCTCAGCATTTGTTTTTTTGACTACCTCAGCATCTCTGTTTTCTTGTCTCTCAGAGGTTCCAACATCTTGTTGACTAGCTGTAGCTTCAGCTCTAACCTCTTGACCTTGAGTGACTTCAATTGTTTCCCCAGCAATTGTTGCATTATCCACCATCTCATCTATACTATCCTGCTCAGCATCTTCATTGGCATTTTCAGCTTCTTCCTCAATCATTGCTTCCTCAAACACAACAGGCTTCCTCTTTGATCTAGTGATTTCCTTGGGACCATTGAAAATATCCCAATCTGGGACATCAACCACGAATCTTTTATCCATCTTTACTCTAGTATCTTCTATAACCAAATCCAAGAAGTTCTCAATGACTTCATCATTATCATGTTCTGAGATGGTTGGGAATCCATCACACCAGAAGTATTCTTCCCAGATCTTCTTGAGAGGGTTTTCTGCCTTTTTCAAATCATCTTTCTTTATCAGCTGCATATTCACTAAGATGGTTGCATCAAACTTTGCAGTGCAGAAGACTCTTAACCTTTCTTTGGTCTTCAAAATCTCTACCAGTTTTGTTTGTCTGATAAGCTCTGAGATCAACCTTGGGTGATGAATTGTTACTTTTGCTTTATGATGGCTCTCATTGATGCACCAGCAGAGATGCTCAAACAACAGTTCAGCCAGATTAATTTTCACTCTCCTATGCAAGAACCATAGAAAATGCTTGTGAGGCCATGAAATAATATCCTTTCCTCCTTCTCTTGTGATGATAGAAGCAAGAAAAACTTTGAAGGAAAAATTAAATTCTGACTTCATTAACTTAGCCTTTCCAAGTTCAGAATCTTTTCTCCCAGCAGGGTAAAGATCTTCCTTGATAGAATCAGCATACTTACTCTTCACCTTATACTGATTAACATTCTCACCCTCATTATCCAAACCTAGAATCTTTGCCACATGCTCTTGGGTGATCAACACACTCACACCCAGCAAGTTTGACCTAATCTCTTTTCCTTTGAAGGGTTTCAATCCCAATTGTTTTCTAGTCTTTCCTCTAAGAGATGCATCCTTAGCAACCAATTGTCTAACTTCTTCATCAGCAGCAGCCTTATCAAACACATACGCTTTATTCCAGAAATTTTTTACAATATCATAATAAACAAACCCATTCAGCATGTCGAAATATTTGTCCCAATGTTGATCATAGAATAAATCTTTTATATCAACGCCATTTACTTTCAGGCTTTCAAAGTCTACAAACTTCTCAGTAAGGAATTCCATACCTTCTCTACCACAGTCATTCGTATTTGGGGGATTATCGAGAGAAGCTTAAGAGTTTAAGTCGATCATAGGTGGTAACTCAGGATTGAAAGGAAGTTGAATTATTTGGCGAGACAGTTGAGCAGTCATTGTTGCAGAAATTTCGAGAAAGATGAGAGAATTTGAGATTCTGAGTTTTAGGGCTCGTGTTGGGAGTGATTGTGTAAAAAATTGTGCTATGTGAGTGAAGTGACTATTTATATCAAGCAATATACACACACAGAGAAAATAAGCCAAAAGGAGGGAGCGCGAACAGTTTAAAATTAATTTTAAATTGTATTACCTGCAAATTCATCATTAACTGTTCCCTAGCCATCAGGATCTAGACACATGTAAGAGAGACTCTATCACAGCTTATACGCGTAAGGACAACTGTAGTACACTTACTAGTACTAAACGTTTCATTTTCGCTTAGTTCAGAGCCAGACTCATTAATATCTTACACCTCATCAGAACCTGTTACTTTTCAGAGTCTCACCACATTCAGAGTTTCTCAAAAGAGACTCTGAACATTAGAGGCTCTGAAAGAGCTTCAGACCCTGATTCCATTTTACATCTCAGAGCTAGTTTTCTTCAGAGATAAAATGCATGTTCAAATTCTTTTTAATAAACTCAAATCTTTCAATAGCTAAAGGCTTAGTAAATATATCAGCCCATTGATGTTCAGTATCAATGAATTGAATATCTATAGTGCCTTTTTGAACATGATCTCTTATAAAATGATGTTTTATTTCAATATGTTTAGCTCTGGAATGCAAAATTGGATTTTTAGATAAATGAATGGCAGCAGTATTATCACAATAAAGTGGAATACTGCTTTCATCTATGTTATAGTCCTCTAACTGATATTTCATCCAGAGAAGCTAGGTGCAACATTTAGCAGCTGAGATGTATTCTGCTTCTGCTGTAGACAAAGCAATAGTTGCTTGTCTCTTGCTGGCCCAAGATATGAGATTCTCACCAATAAATTGGCAATTTCCACTAGTGGATTTTCTCTCAATCTTGTCTCCAGCATAGTCAGCATCATAGAATCCAACTAGCTTACTATCTAGGGATTTTTTATAAAGAAGTCCTAGATTAGTTGTTCCTTTCAGATACCTAAAGATTCTCTTAACAACTGTTAAATGAGATTCTCTAGGGTCTGATTGAGATCTTGCACACAAACATACACTGTATAAAATATCTGGCCTAGATGATGTTAGATAGAACAACGAACCAATCATACCTCTATACAACTTCTGATCTACTTTGCTTCCAATTTCTTCATTGCTCAAGCTGCTTGTAGGATGCATGGGTGTGGTCATTGTCTTACAATCTTCAAGGTTGAACTTCTTCAGAAGCTCTTTTGTATATTTGCTTTGATGAATGTAAGTACCATCTTCTCCTTGATTGATTTGAATCCCAAGGAAGAATTTCAATTCACCCATCATGCTCATTTCAAATTCATCCTGCATAAGCTTGGAGAAATTCTTGCACAAGGAAACATTAGTAGAACCAAATATTATATCAACAACATAGATTTGAATAATTAAGATATCATTCTTAGTTGTCTTTTTGAAGAGTGTATTGTCAACCTGACCTTTTTGAAAACCATTTTCTAAAAGAAAATTACTCAGTCTATCATACCAAGCTCTTGGAGCTTGTTTAAGACCATAGAGTGATTTCTTAAGTTTATAAACATAATCAGGGTTTTTCAAATCCTCAAAGCCTGGAGGTTGTTTGACATACACATCTTCAGAAATGACACCATTTAGAAAGGCACTCTTAACATCCGTTTGGTATAATGTAATTCCATTATTGACAGCATAAGATAGCAGTAACCTGATTGCTTCCAGTCTAGCTACTGGAGCAAATGTTTCAGTGAAATCAATACCTTCTTGTTTTTCTTGGACTCTCTTTGTTTCCAAGAATAAGATCTTCTGGATGTGATGACTTGTATTTGAATTTCCTTTTTGGAGCTTCACCATTCTCTTGCATTTCATCTTCTGAGATATCATCATGTTCTTCAGATGCTTCTATTGGAGATGCTCCTTCAGAGACTACTTCAATTTCAGCTTCTGAAGTTTCATTAGCTTCTGATGTTTTCTCAGGTTCTGGAAGGTTGTATTGGTATGGCACACTTGCATAGCTATCATCTTGCTCTGACATTTTACGGTCAGGCTCTTAATCATCAAATCTTACACTCTGTATGCCTTTGAGCGTCCAGAATAACCTATAAAGATTCCCTTACAAGCTTAGGCATCAAATTTCTTTTTATAGACCTTATTGTTTAAGATGTAGCAAGTACATCCAAACTGATGGAAGTAAGAGATATTAGGTTTTCTTCCTTTGAAGAGTTCATATGTTGTTTTATTCAATATAGGTCTGATATAAATCCTATTTTGAATATAACAAGCTGTATTCACAGCTTCTGCCCAGAAGTGCTTAGCAAGTTTAGTCTCATGCATCATGGTTCTTGCCATCTCTTGTAAAGACCCGTTCTTTCTCTCTACAACACCATTTTGTTGTGGTGTTCTAAGAACAGAGAACTCATGGATAATTCCATGGTGTTCATAGAAAGTTGCAAATGGTTCGTTTTCAAACTCACCACCATGATCAATTCTGATCCTTAGGATCTAAAGACTTTTCTCACTTTGCACTTGTGTGCAGAAGATGTTAAATACATCATATGCATCATCTTTTACTCGCAAGAATTTAACCCATGTCCATCTACTGTAATCATCAACTATGACAAGTCCATATTTCTTCCCATTGATTGAGGCTTTACTTACAGGACCAAGAAAATCAATGTGAAGCAATTCAAGAGGTCTTGAGGTAGAGACATGTTTTTGGGTTTAAAGGAAGTTTTAGAAATTTTCCTAATCTGAAAAGGACCACACAGAGCATCTGAGTGATAGTTGAGATTGGGTAGGCCTTTAACCAAGCTTAGTTTGCTGAGCTTGGAGATTAATCTCCAATTAGCATGTCCTAAGCGCTGGTGCCAGACCCACTTCTCATTACTCAGAGATAGTAGACATATTATCTTTTGCTCTGTGAGTTCTGAAAGATTGACCTTATAAACATTGCCTTTCCTTAGGCCTCTGAATACTACAGACTTATCAGACTCTCTACTTACAGTACATGCATCTTTATCAAATACTACCACAAATCCACTGTCACAAAATTGACTAATGCTAAGTAGATTGTGTTTCAAGCCTTCTACAAGCCATACATTATTAATAGATAAAGAAGAGTTACCAACTGTACCTGTCCCAATGATCTTCCCTTTTTGCTTTCCTCCAAACCCCACATTTCCTCCCTCTTTCAGAGTGAGGGTTTGGAACATATGCCTTTTGTTAGACTACTAGGCTAAACCACTTAGAAGGGGGGTTGAATAAGTGGCTTCTTTAATCAACGGCAATTTTACAAAATTATTTGATTAAAACAAATGCGCGGAAGCACCACCGGATCGGTAGTCTAATTTGCACCTTTTGACCAAAGGAAAGATAGTATCGCCTTGAACGAATTAGGAAAATTACGGAACGATTAATGCGAGATATCCAAATTTAACGTAATTAACAAAAACAGTCCCAAACAAGTTTATATGGTTTGATTATCAAATTCAATCACAATCAAGCAAGAACCAATTGAATTTTTGTGAACCAATACGAACAACAAAAATTCAATCGATTAATCAAATTAACGAAATTAACGAAATTAAAAGAGAGAGATAAAGAGAGATACACACGATGTGATTAGGGAGTTCCCCGGATTGCGCGTCGTCCACGCGTTTGTCCGAGTACGTCTCCCCCCAAATAACCAAACGGGTTATTTGAGAGTTTATAGATCAAAAACTTGATGAACAAACAGTGCACAGTTTACAATTGAAATCTATAATCCTATAGCAAGACAAAATATAAACTAATGCGAATAACCTCGACACCCAACGGAACTTCGCCCTCTGATTCCAACGATTCTCCTTGTGCCAAACCGCACCCAATCGTCCAGCTGAGTCCTTCGTTCCTTGTTGTCGAATCCTTCAAGACACGCACGATCTTGAATCACTTGAGAGAAACACTAGAACCTTCAACCCAATTCAACCCGATCACGATTCTGATTCACCGCGAACCGTATCGAACGTTATCACACAATTCTGCAATTTCTATTGAATTGATCCCATACTCAAATCCAATTTTGATTGCAAACTTGATGAAGATGATGAACTTGTGTTGAATCAAACCTTTGATGCAAATTCTCACTCAATTTGTACCCAAAGCGTTTTTCTGATCTTTCACACTAGTTTTCTCTCACATGTCTTCTTTACAATGACACAACACATTGCTATTTAAAGAGAAAATAGAATGAGCAAATTTAGGCATAATTTTTCATACATGTATCGATACAAATGATCATTTGTATCGATACAAATGCTTTGACCAACGTTAAAAATTGGAAAAATTGACCTTTGTATCGATACAAACACGGGTGTGTATCGATACAAATATCAGAATCTTGAAATCTTGACTGATATGTATCTAAGCATGCAAGCATGCTTCGAATCATCTTTAGTTTTCTGGATTTTGAGAACAAACAGATGTGTATCGATACATGCAAGCATGCTTCGATACACAGGAGCTGTTCTGTCTCTGAGAGACCTCTTTTGTATCGATACAGACCATGTATGTATCGATACAAAATGCTCAAAATCAAGCAGAAGAGATTTCAGGACATTTGTATCGATACATCAATGTATGTATCAATACAAAATACCTAAAAGTCAGTTTTTCAAGGTTTTAGAAAATAGTTCTTTGTTGTCAAGTCATTTGTAATGTTGCCAAAATATGTTCAATCCTATTTTCATGTGTTTTGACAATTATTAAAACATGACGATGAACTGGTGCACTTACATTCTCCCCCTTTTTGATAATTGTCAAAACTATGCATAAGCTAAGCCTATACCTAATATGCAATAAAATAGCAATATGTATACAGACGCAATTACAAACACCAAGGCTAACAATAAGCACGCTCCCCCTGAGTTAATGCCATAATGCGATTGTCGTAGATAATATTCAAGACCCTTTTAGCTATTCATCCTTAGCTTGTGCATCCAAATCTCTCCCCCTTTGACAATATCAAAAAGAAGAAGAGGGTCTATTAGAAGTATCAAGTTCAATCAATTTTGATCCAAGTCATATCGTGCACTTACATTTGTCGAAATGCACATATATGATGAAAATTCCTAATCAATATAAATACATATAAAGATATGCCAAAATATATCAAATGACGAATACCAAATATCATGATAAAACATGGAATGTAGAACAACAATCCATAAACCAACTCATGAGTATTGAAACACATCGACATTTTAAATCAACCAACATATCAAAATATGGGACGAAATAAACAAAGCAATGCAACAAATGCATAAACATAACATGATGTATGAAAACACATACAATCAACAAGGTACATTCTTATGTATTTGAGCAAAAAGCAATACCAAAGCACATTATAACATGAGAACACATGTTAAACCACAAATGCATGATAAGGTAATCACATAAATCAATCAAAGTACCAAAATCAATCATATGAGAAATATATGTCTATGTATGCACACAAAGTCACATAAAAAGAAAACATATACAACCTAATATGAACTTAATAAGATAGTTGTAGTGATCTTTGTCAAATCCCCATTTAAGACGTATGAGTCCAAAAACTTATCAATATTTTTGAGTAAAATTCTTGGAAATGGAGGATTAGACAACTATCAAAACCAATATCATATTTAAGATAGAAATTGTATGTATATGAACCAAAGAACAAATGCTAAGTAAAAAAAATATAAAGGAAAGAGTAGAGAATAGAATCTTCCCTTGAGTGTTAGGTGGAGGAAGTGATCAATTTCCGCACCATTGCACGTGTCGAGTTGAAGCTTTTCTCATTGCTCTCCTTGTCCGTATGTCTTGAACTCCATTGTAGTCGGTGTTTCTTGTCAATGGTTTCAAGACGATTCCCTACATACTTAGACATTTGAAATAGGTCCCCAACTCATGTTGAGTCCTAGTTGGTTAGTAGAAACATTATTGTCCAACTTAGGTAACCATTGCAATTTGCCTTTTGGTACCAAAACTTTTCGAGCATGACATTTTGCAATAGTATATCCCTTAGTACAACAATAATGACATATAACATTGGAATGATTCGTGTGACCCGAAATTTTACTTTTGGGATTCAATTTCTTTTTAACAAATTTGTCATTTTTAGAAGGCCTAATCTTAGGCTTGTTAAAATTCTTTGGTATATCCACAAAAGTAACTTTTGATACAAGGGCTTCATCTAGTTTGGCTTGAAGGGTTTTCACCTCTCCTTGCCAAACACAACAAGCATCACAATCATTCCTAGATGACTTATGAGCCTTATCTAACTTGGCTTGAAGGTTTTTCACTTCTCCTTGCCAAATACAACAAGAATCACAATCATGCTTTGATGACTTATCATCTTCAAAATCATCTTTTGAATTAACCATGGTAAGTTTTAATGCCTCTAATTCATCTTGCAATTTTACAATTTGTGACTCTAAAAGGGAAATCACTTTCTTCCATTTAGCCAATTTCTTAAATGCATTAGTGGCTTCACCATATAGTTTTTCAAAAGCGTTTTGAAGTTCATCATTTGAGGGACTATCATTAGAGATAGAGCTAGAATCACTTACTTGACGTTTGTGATGTTTCTTGCCTTTACTAGGTGAACCGGTCATGAGTACCACATGAGCACGTTCTTCATCCTCTTCACTTGAGCTCTTGGACCTAGATCCATCTTCGCTTGCACTATCCCAAGCAACATAAGCTCTTTTACCTTTGTGATTTTTCTCGGAGGACTTTCCCTTTCTTTTGTTATAGAATGGACATTCCGGTTTTAAATGATCGGATTTGCCACATTCATAACACTTTCTAATAGGCTTGCTCTTCTCATTCTCTATATCATCCCTTGATTGCTTTCGTGACTTGGGACCATTTTCCTTCGAAAACTTTATACCATGTACCTTTGCATACTTGTAAAATTTTCGAAGAAATATTTCCATTTCATAGTCTTCCCACTCTTTATCACTTAAGCTACTTTCCACATGCTCTACCTTTTTGGACTTTGACTTTGAGGCTTTTAGAGCAATTGTCCTCTTGTCCTTTTCCTTTTCCTTATCCTTGTCATTGTGCTTTCCCTTTTTCTCACTTTTCTCTTGCTTTTCTAACAAGTTTAGTACATGTTCATGTTCCGTAAGTTTGCCAAATAAAGTTGTAAGACTCAAAGTAGTGAGGTCGTTTGCCTCCTTAATCGCGGTGACCTTCGGTTGCCAACTCCTACTAAGACATCTTAAAATTTTGTTAGTGGCGTCTTGATTTGTGATTGGCTTTCCCAAACCATGTAGCTTGTTGGTTATTTTGATAAATCGTTGTTGCATATCCTCGATGGTCTCGCCATCAAGCATATGGAATAACTCAAATTCTTGTGTCAATGTATTAATTTTGGATATCTTTACATCATTGGTACCCTCAAAGTGAGTTACCAATGTGTCCCACATTTCCGTAGCCGATTGACAATGTGACACATGATAGAATTGATCAATCCCAAGGGATGATATTAAAATATTTTGTGCCTTTGCATCGTAATTGACCTTTTTCTTTTCCTCTTCCGTCCATTGTGCCATAGGCTTATTGGTGACAATGCCATGAGCATCGGTGATTGTTGGAACAAACAGACCGTTCTCAATAGCATTCCACACTTCACCATCAAAAGAATTGATGTGAATACGCATACTATTTTTCCAATAGTTAAAATGATCTCCATTGAATATAGGAGCCCTATTATACGCCCCTTTAGGTGCAAAAGCCATGTTCTCTAATAATTGGCACAAATTTCCGAATTTTGCAAGCAAAATTTAACCGGACTCGTGATACCACTTGTTAGACTACTAGGCTAAACCACTTAGAAGGGGGGTTGAATAAGTGGCTTCTTTAATCAACGGCAATTTTAAAAAATTATTTGATTAAAACAAATGCGCGGAAGCACCACCGGATCGGTAGTCTACTTTGCACCTTTTGACCAAAGGAAAGATAGTATCGCCTTGAACGAATTAGGAAAATTACGGAACGATTAATGCGAGATATCCAAATTTAACGTAATTAACAAAAACAGTCCCAAGCAAGTTTATAAGGTTTGATTATCAAATTAAATCACAATCAAGCAAGAACCAATTGAATTTTTGTGAACCAATACGAACAACAAAAATTCAATCGATTAATCAAATTAACGAAATTAACGAAATTAAAAGAGAGAGATAAAGAGAGATACACACGATGTGATTAGGGAGTTCCCCGGATTGCGCGTCGTCCACGCGTTTGTCCGAGTACGTCTCCCCCCAAATAACCAAACAGGTTATTTGAGAGTTTATAGATCAAAAACTTGATGAACAAACAGTGCACAGTTTACAATTGAAATCTATAATCCTATAGCAAGACAAAATGTAAACTAATGCGAATAACCTCGACACCCAACGGAACTTCGCCCTCTGATTCCAACGATTCTCCTTGTGCCAAACCGCACCCAATCGTCCAGCTGAGTCCTTTGTTCCTTGTTGTCGAATCCTTCAAGACACGCACGATCTTGAATCACTTGAGAGAAACACTAGAACCTTCTACCCAATTCAACCCGATCACGATTCTGATTCACCGCGGACCGTATCGAACGTTATCACACAATTCTGCAATTTCTATTGAATTGATCCCATACTCAAATCCAATTTTGATTGCAAACTTGATGAAGATGATGAACTTGTGTTGAATCAAACCTTTGATGCAAATTCTCACTCAATTTGTATCCAAAGCGTTTTTTTGATCTTTCACACTAGTTTTCTCTCACATGTCTTCTTTACAATGACACAACACATTGCTACTTAAAGAGAAAATAGAATGAGCAAATTTAGGCATAATTTTTCATACATGTATCGATACAAATGATCATTTGTATCGATACAAATGCTTTGACCAACGTTAAAAATTGGAAAAATTGACCTTTGTATCGATACAAACACGGGTGTGTATCGATACAAATATCAGAATCTTGAAATCTTGACTGATATGTATCTAAGCATGCAAGCATGCTTCGAATCATCTTGAGTTTTCTGGATTTTGAGAACAAACAGATGTGTATCGATACATGCAAGCATGCTTCGATGCACAGGAGCTGTTCTGTCTCTGAGAGACCTCTTTTGTATCGATACAGACCATGTATGTATCGATACAAAATGCTCAAAATCAAGCAGAAGAGATTTCAGGACATTTGTATCGATACATCAATGTATGTATCGATACAAAATACCTAAAAGTCAGTTTTTCAAGGTTTTAGAAAATAGTTCTTTGTTGTCAAGTCATTTGTAATGTTGCCAAAATATGTTCAATCCTATTTTCATGTGTTTTGACAATTATTAAAACATGAGGATGAACTGGTGCACTTACACCTTTCTCCGGTCATATATCGTGAGCAGCCACTGTCCAGGTACCAAGAATGCTGCTCTGGCCTTCTTTGAGTGCAGATCTGATGCAAACACAATCTCTGACCTTGGTACCCATATTTTTATGGGTCCTTTGGAGTTAGTCTTAATTACCTTAGGTGGTCTTTGTTTGAAGGGTCTATCAGAAGTTATAGGATTATCAAGCCTTTTTGAAAATGTTTTGGGCTTTGAATAGCTCTTAGATTTAGCTCTTGAGTATATCAGAGTCTCTTTTGTTTTAACATTGGTATGATGTTTGGAGGCCTTAGGCTCTGAAGAGTTCAGAGTCCGAGACTTCTTAACCTCTGACTCAATCAATTTTTCAGAATCTGATATAACTTCAACTTCTGATTGGCTTTTAACAAAGACAGCCTTAGGTTTTGTTTTATCAATGTAAGAGGGTTTAGAAAATAATGGATTGTCTTTAAAACGTGAGAATCCAAGACCTTCACCTCTATTTCTACTTACATGGTAAATTAAGGAAGCTATCTTACTTCTCTTCATGCCATTGATAAGAAGTTCTTGTTGAGGTCAAAACCGTTTTGATGAATGTTTTAATGACAACAAACCTTATGAAATAAATGTTAAGTTTTATGAATGGTGATCTACTGATGTTTGCACTTGAGTTTTTGTTGAATGATAGATAACGAATAAAATGGACAAGCTAGAGGCCACTCATATCAACAAGTGCATTTTATATACTCAAACAATGAAAGAATTGGAGTATCATCAGATGATCATAACAATAACATCACAAGCTTCGTGAATCTATTGAAAGGATGTTGTTTGAATCTTAAGAGCATCCATTGATGGATCAAGCAAGAAAGTGAGCTTCATGGGTAATTGTCTTCCTCATCAACGCAAGGTTCACAACAAGTATTAATTGTTCAAGGAAGGATTTGAGGATCGTAGTTGAAGAATCAAAATGGAAAACCTACATCACAAGCTACACAAAGAATATATTTGATGTTATGTGAAAAAACTCACATTGAGTTTTGTGTTACATGCTTTGAGGATTTATCACTACAATTAACATCAATGGGAATGATGCATTTGTTAAGGATCTTCAAACCTACTCAAAGTATCATCTTACCAAAGCTTCTCAAAGATGACAAGGTTTGAAAATAATGTTCCATGAGTTTTTTAAATGAGTTATGCACAAGGCATAAAAGTTTTAATCATTTTCAATGATGAGTATACTCATGCCTCCACTAAAGAATCTTAAAAATACTCGATGAACAAGCAACAATATGTGCAAAACATCAGAGAGGAATTGTAGGAAGTTTTGCAACAAGATTTCAAGGTTGATTGATCAAGATCAAATGTCTCACTCCTTGAGAAAATCTTGAATGTTGTTTCAAGAATGTTCTGAGAACATTCTCCAATTCGTGCTTCATTCTCACCAAGAACAAAGCTTCAACGCAAAAGCACTTATTTCTTTAAGTCAACTATGTACAAGACAAAGAAGCATTTTTTGGAATCCACTCACAGAATCACAACAATATTAATGTCATTTAAGGCAAGGAATATATGAGTGAAAGTGGGACTTTACTCTTTGGCCAAAGTTAAGGATCAAGAATGTGTTCATGGATTTAATTCAAGACAAAGATCATAAGCTGTCTATTTTGTGTTAGACAAATTTTTCATAGACCAATGGGCTTGCCCCAACTCATTTCTAACTAGGAGTTGGCATGTTCCTTTTGTGGAATATTAAATCAACATTCTCCCACATGTGTTATTCTTCTCCAAGAAAGTTGTACTTTGATAGTACAAGGTGAACAGTACTTAAAGGACATACAGTTGCATCTCTCTACCTTTACAGCTGGTTATTCAGAAAAGAATCAAAGCTCCTTGGAGACCAAGGTTATTGCCCAGTTTGGAGAACATTCTCAGAACGTTCTATGAGAATGGTGTTCTTATCATTTAAATATTCAAACTCATGGACAACTTATTCAAACGTACTTAAATGATATATAACGGTTATCCTTGAAGAAAAAGCAAGAAGGAATCATTTACAGCTCACTACAAGCTAATCTCACATGCGCCTTTTAGAATCAACAAGAAGCAACTATAACGCCCCAACTAAAATATCTAGAATATTTAGTCAAGACATACATAATATGGGAACTGAGTACAATTTAAATTTACTGAATAAATTAGCGAGATACAAATTGCTTAAAATACAAAAGGGATAACAAATAAAATACAGCGATAAATGCTAGTATTCTGAGTAAACGAGATAATAAACTAAAAGCAAGACGAAGAAAATAAAATCTTCAAGGCGGACAATCCAAGCTCAGCTCCAACTGTCAGCCTCCTACCTGGTCCTTGCTCTGAATATCCTGTTTACCTAAAAAAAAAATGTTTGGAGTGGGGTGAGACTACTAAGCCTCAGTGAGTCCTACTACCCTCCTAGCGGTGACTACACCGGGGGCACCTAAAAATCAGTCGTTTTATTACTAACATACGTAACATGATATCATGATAACAGAATTTAAATGTGTAACACCGATAAACAAACTCTTATTCATTTTAACCGCAAGGATTCTCCGAGGTGAGCATGTCTCGGAGGCCTGCCTTGTCCGTCGATCGAACCGATCACGGCATGCAGCTCACAATAACGTACCCTAATGGATTGTCCCATTGGGAGTCCATAACGCGATATCACAAATCGCTCATAATTGACTGAAGCTAAATTAGTTCTTACTACCAATATTTCCCAAGACCCGGGGAGCATGCAAACCTAATAATAACTAAGTTATACCCTAAGCATTATCTGTGATTAACATTCTGTTCAACATTATATTAATTATATTGTTGCAAGGTATCTGATTCTAACGAGAATATAAAACGAGTGTGGAAATCTTTGTTTAGAAAATAGAAAATGTAGGTTAATTCTGCACAAGCTCGCTACGGCGAGTCACCAACTCACTATGGCAAGATTATAAGTCCTGACCTAAATCAACTCGCTGTGGCGAGTAGAAGCTCGCCATGGCGAGTTTCATCAGCCCAGAACCCAGCTCGCCATGAATGCTCGCCAGCTACTCGCTGTGGCGAGTTCATACAGGAATTACCCTATTGTGCTAAAATCTTAGTTTTCAAATATAACACCTACAATCCTCATATTAATCAGTGCAGCAAGATAAATTACATAATATAAAACAGAATGAAGGTGAATTTGGGATTTAATTCTCCTCACACAACAATTATTCCTAAACCTATATTAACATGCAAAATTCATAGTTTTGGGGGACTAACTACACTATCCTAAAGAACCCACCTGGGGATTGAAGCTTTACACAACTCCAATACACAGCAACAGCCACGTCCATCAGCAATGGAACTCACTTGAAAACCCCACATTGTGTTCTTGAGTAAAAAGAAAAGGAAATGGATTAAGAATGATTGAGAGCTAACCAATGTTCAAGGTAGTGAAACTAATATTGCAGGAACTGAGAAGGATCAATTAGAAGTTCTAAGTACATACCAAGGTAGGGAACAGGCACGAACAGAAAGATGCACATGCAGCATTTTCTGCATAACTCGCTACAGCGAGTGACTCGTTCGCTCGGCGAGCGTAGCAGGTTGCAGAATTCGTCTCTGTTGCTTGACCCAGTTTCTCATCTTCCCACATCACCCATATTCGTTTTAGTGCCTCCAAACTCGTGATCTAATGGGTTAAATATACATGCAACAACAAATCACAGTGAGGGTTAGAGATTGGGATTTAGGGTTGATTCTTAAAATCAAAAGCAATAGGATAGGAGATGAAATTCCATTCTTACCTTGGTTCTCAACAACCCATGACAAGAACCCGAAAACTAAATCAGTCTTGCATGAACTTGAATTGAAGAATTTGTGAGAAATTGAGCATTTGGGGTTAAGGGGTTTGCGAGACAGAGGTTGGAAAAATGGGGGAGAAATTGATTTCTTTGCTGGACATTAAAATCTCTTAGGGGTTGTCAAGAAGCATAGGTCATGCATGAAATTCTTCTTCTTGGAAAAATGATGTAGTGGTTCGTATGAGAGAAGAAGGAGTTGAAGCTATGTTGTTCTGTTTACTGATACTCCCACATATGAAAGGAAAAATAGTGAATACTTGGTCATTGGACTATTTTATGTGATTCAATGTGGGTCCCATAACTCCTTTGTCCCTTTTCTATTGGTTAACCCATATATCTTAGTGTCTCTCACAATACAAATTGGTAGAAATTTGTCTCAATTCACACCTTTAATTATTATTAATTTTTAATAATAAAAGTGGGATGTTACAATCTACCCCGCTTAAAGAAATTTCGTCCTCGAAATTCAAACTTCTCTATTCCACATCAGGGTAGGTTGTTTGTGGCTGCATCTGAAACTACACTTCGTCTATTCTTCAGTTTATAGCATTTAATCTCTTGAAATAAAACTTTCCTCTCTTAAGGATACTGGCTAAAGGTTATCCTCACACTCTCAAAGGTTGCAGTGCTGCGCACTCTGATTCAACTTCTTACTACCATTACACTTCTTCCATTTCCAATGGAATCAGTTCCAGTTTCTACTGAGTTAGAGGGTCAGTATCTGGCCTGGTATTGATGTTGCCATGTCCAAATTCTCTCAATCATGTGGTCGTTCTCCTTTCTGAACACACCAGGCTTGACATGTTATATGTACCTCTTTATCACGTGTGGTATAATTTCTCCGGAATCGATCGAAATATAAAACGAGTGGAAAATCGTCTAGACACTACGGGTCCTTCCACCAATGAGTTGGACTCATCCGTAGACGAACTTATATTATCCGATAAAATCCCACCTACAATCTCTATCTATCCCGACACGACACGATGATCAAGTTGTACATTTAACACGCGGACGCACTTAGGTTCAGATCATTTTCCGGGTTATAGGTCAAACTTGTTTGAAGTCCTTCGCTGGTAACCAGTATATGAAACTTGGCTAGATGGAAGCATAAGGTCTGAATTGAATGGTTTGGCTTAAGAACGGCTAACTGAATTATCTTAACAGATCACTCGGTTAGGAAAGAGGTTCCAAATGATGATGGCACATTACTCCAAGCGAGTAATTAACTCTTACACGACACTGACTAATTACTGGCAACTATACTAGGAATTGGAAAGCTCTGGTTCAGGCGTTCAGGCTTCTATACTTGATCTCACGAGATTATAGGAATTGAATCATGGAAAGTTGGAATGTTCGGCAGAGACACTCAGGTTAACACGTTGATCTTACATAGTTAGAAGCACGGAGTTAGCAGATTTGAATCCTCAACACTGCTTTCACTGGTGTAACTTAATTCCACAGATTTAGGGGCTGGTCCAAACTTAATTTTGAGTTCGACTGATAAGGCCACGAAAGATAGATAACTAACTTTATTGAAGAACTGATTACTGGTTTTGAGTGCACAAAGTTTAACTGATTTGCTGCTACAGAGCTAGATAAGTTCGACCGGAGTAGTTGAAGTATGTTGATTGACCGATCAACCAAGTGAGTAAGAAATGAAACTGAAAATATTCCTGACCTTCTCAAGATTAGTTATCTTCCGCAGATAGATTTCTGTTAATAATAACTTAGCTGGAAAACTGAAAACACTTAATGCGGTTGCTCGAGTGTGTCTTCATCACCTCTTGATGTAACCAATTGGCTTCGAGAAATTTGAAAATTTTGCACCCTAAATGAATTTAGGTATAACCCGTGGTTGTCAAGCCCTTAAGGCACGAGAAGAATTTGTCCAATTGAGGCATGATTGGATGGGTTAGAGAATACACACATCCATGGTGTTCCAAGACTTGTGAATATTGAATTGAGCATTGTTCGATTCAATGACTCTGCTGAAATAGGATCTCTAGAGACAAATAGACAATTGAAGATTTGTCTTCTACTGGATTATACTCCTATGCTACAATTCTACTTCTTCTATCAGTTTTCTCAGGGTAGGACAACTACGTTCCCACTCAGTGTTTCTTGCTGACAATTCCTTACTGGTAGGTCTAACTGATTTACATAGACTCTAAATTGGAAGGTTTAGTTATGAGGGAATGTCGGTGCTGGCTGATGCTAAAGTTAAATCTAGCGATTTGTTCCTGTGTATATACCCAAGGATTGATCTAGGTGTTTGATGTCTGCTACGGCCGGCTACTAATATTGGTTTCGCACGAAAAAGGTGGCTTTGCATCACCTATATCTAGTATTAACATCCTAAATGATATTCTACTTGGCTGGTTAACTAATCTTACTGATCTCTATATCAAAGGTTCTAATATAGGAACTTGCTTGGTGACTGGTCGAACTAATGTTGAATTGGATTTATCAAGTCGTGTTCCTTATTATTCGGTACTATGCTAGTGATAGAATACGGCTGGTCAAATCTAAACCTCAACCGGCTAACTAACTAGTCTGTAATATTGAATTACTAACCTATAGGGACAATTGATGGACAACTCTCGAGGCACGGTTACTGATCCTGCTATTTTTAGCTGGGTGGTCCTATGTGTGAGAAGTCAAACTGGTATTAATCTGAATCGTCGGTCTCTAAACTGTCTAATGGTCCGGCAACTATGGATTGGCTTTGGCGACTGATTGTGCTAATGGTAATCCTTAACTGTTACACTAGTTAAAACATTAACCTACGAGGGTCTGGTGCGACTACTGGTATACTTCGATAGGCCGGTCCTATTTACTGACATCTACAGGTAGTTATCTTAGGTGCTCACCTATTAGGTTTTGCGATAATAAAATGTTAAGGTATAGATGCTAAGATTCCACTACCCTTATCGAGGTAATTAACTGGCCAGAAGTGCTGGGTTACTAGTTTATGGATTTCTTAATTTAACGGTCTATAACACTCTATATAGGTGGCGGCATTGCTAAGAAAGAATTCAGCTTGATTGTGAGTCAAGGTTATACTTATGTGACAAGGTTCTATCCTCGGTTTGGTTGCTAACTATTCGGTGATGATGTTCTAGGGATTTTGACTAAAGAGTTCTGATAATGCTAGTAAGGATTCCTAACTGTAGGCTAATCTGAGTTTGGGTCCCTAAGGATTTTCTGGTCTACTGTTAAAGACTGATGGGGCTGGGAGGGAATTCCTAATTGTTGTACTAAATGTAACTGGTCTCTCAGTGGTGAGGTAGAAATGTTCTTACGAGTTGAAAGGTAAAAGTGACTTAGTTAAGGGCATTCTAAAGGATAACCTAATAAGGTGACTTGAGGGGATATTGGAATGTGCGTTTGTCCTAGTTGGGTTCCTCAAATACGGACGGTTCGATTTGATCTTCTGTTACGGTGATACCTATCAGGTTCACTATGCTGGTTGCTAACTCAGATTCCTATACGGGATGAAACTTAGTTATGCTTCCTCGGGTACGGATACGGATTACAAGGATTCTAGCTGTCACATCAGTCCTGATTAAGCCCCTATTAGTTTTACTATACTTATTGGTTTCTAGTACAAAGGGTACACTCAGTCCAATTTCGTATTGTCTCCAAATACTAATATCATCTCCAGACGTAGTTCCTCAACAACTCTTATACTTACAAGGTAGCTGGGGATTGTTTATTCCGAATTCAGCCAAGGTAGAATGATAAGATACACAAGGGGGCTTGAGACTGTTCACCATGGCTAAGAATGACTGAACAGAGAATCACGTTACAACAAGCAGTAGCAGCAGCCTGCTAAGCTCGCTGCAGCGTGTGCTTGCTCGCTAAGTGAGTTAGACAGAGTGCAAAAGAATAATTCTGTGGTTCATCCAATTTTCTACTTGCACAACACCATAATTCCCAATCATATACCTTGAATTTAGGATGAGTTTTGGTTTACTGCCTACAATTCTTGGGTGTTGATTGGCTCACAGACTTGGCTGAAATTAGGCTCTCGCTAGGACAAGGTTACATATGGGTTCAGGGAGTTTAGCTGACACACAGTGTCAGTTGAATACTGTTGTGTACTACACACTTCAGTATAAGGATTCACTGGCATATCTCCAACTACAGTTCTACTCCTGACTTGTTACTTCACAAAATTTGTATACTCATCAGACTGCGCTTACTCCAGTGGCATCATCTTCGGCGACTGATCTTCGATTGCAGCTTCACTACGGATTTACCGCTGGAATTCCAGAGTTCACTTCAGTTCTAAACCATTATACCCTGCCTACCATATACAATACTGAGTTGATCAGGCTCAGCATGCGATGGTTTCAGCGTAAACAGTCCAGATCCAAAGGGTCTGTATTATTAGGAAGGATTGGAATGACTCATGGCAAGGTCCGATACTGGATCGACCTGCTCTGATACCAATTATAACGCCCCAACTAAAATATCTAGAATATTTAGTCAAGACATACATAATATGGGAACTGAGTACAATTAAAATTTACTGAATAAATTAGCGAGATACAAATTGCTTAAAATACAAAAGGGATAACAAATAAAATACAGCGATAAATGCTAGTATTCTGAGTAAACGAGATAATAAACTAAAAGCAAGAAGAAGAAAATAAAATCTTCAAGGCGAACAATCCAAGCTCAGCTCCAACTGTCAGCCTCCTACCTGGTCCTTGCTCTGAATATCCTGTTTACCTAAAAAAAATTGTTTGGAGTGGGGTGAGACTACTAAGCCTCAGTGAGTCCTACTACCCTCCAAGAGGTGACTACACCGGGGGCACCTAAAAATTAGTCGTTTTATTACTAACATACGTAACATGATATCATGATAACAGAATTTAAATGTGTAACACCGATAAACAAACTCTTATTCATTTTAACCGCAAGGATTCTCCGAGGTGAGCATGTCTCGGAGGCCTGCCTTGTCCGTCGATTGAACCGATCACGGCATGCAGCTCACAATAACGTACCCTAATGGATTGTCCCATTGGGAGTCCATAACGCGATATCACAAATCGCTCATAATTGACTGAAGCTAAATTAGTTCTTACTACCAATATTTCCCAAGACCCGGGGAGCATGCAAACCTAATAATAACTAAGTTATACCCTAAGCATTATCTGTGATTAACATTCTGTTCAACATTATATTAATTATATTGTTGCAAGGTATCTGATTCTAACGAGAATATAAAACGAGTGTGGAAATCTTTGTTTAGAAAATAGAAAATGTAGGTTAATTCTGCACAAGCTCGCTACGGCGAGTCACCAGCTCGCTATGGCGAGATTATAAGTCCTGACCTAAATCAACTCGCTGTGGCGAGTAGAAGCTCGCCATGGCGAGTTTCATCAGCCCAGAACCCAGCTCGCCATGAATGCTCGCCAGCTACTCGCTGTGGCGAGTTCATACAGGAATTACCCTATTGTGCTAAAATCTTAGTTTTCAAATATAACACCTACAATCCTCATATTAATCAATGCAGCAAGATAAATTACATAATATAAAACAGAATGGAGGTGAATTTGGGATTTAATTCTCCTCACACAACAATTATTCCGAAACCTATATTAACATGCAAAATTCATAGTTTTGGGGGACTAACTACACTATCCTAAAGAACCCACCTGGGGATTGAAGCTTTACACAACTCCAATACACAGCAACAGCCACGTCCATCAGCAATGGAACTCACTTGAAAACCCCACATTGTGTTCTTGAGTAAAAAGAAAAGGAAATGGATTAAGAATGATTGAGAGTTAACCAATGTTCAAGGTAGTGAAACTAATATTGCAGGAACTGAGAAGGATCAATTAGAAGTTCTAAGTACATACCAAGGTAGGGAACAGGCACGAACAGAAAGATGCACATGCAGCATTTTCTGCATAACTCGCTACAGCGAGTGACTCGTTCGCTCGGCGAGCGTAGCAGGTTGCAGAATTCGTCTCTGTTGCTTGACCCAGTTTCTCATCTTCCCACATCACCCATATTCGTTTTAGTGCCTCCAAACTCGTGATTTAATGGGTTAAACATACATGCAACAACAAATCACAGTGAGGGTTAGAGATTGGGATTTAGGGTTGATTCTTAAAATCAAAAGCAATAGGATAGGATATGAAATTCCATTCTTACCTTGGTTCTCAACAACCCATGACAAGAACCCGAAAACTAAATCAGTCTTGCATGAACTTGAATTGAAGAATTTGTGAGAAATTGAGCATTTGGGGTTAAGGGGTTTGCGAGACAGAGGTTGGAAAAATGGGGGAGAAATTGATTTCTTTGCTGGACATTAAAATCTCTTAGGGGTTGTCAAGAAGCATAGGTCATGCATGAAATTCTTCTTCTTGGAAAAATGATGTAGTGGTTCGTATGAGAGAAGAAGAAGTTGAAGCTATGTTGTTCTGTTTACTGATACTCCCACATATGAAAGGAAAAATAGTGAATACTTGGTCATTGGACTATTTTATGTGATTCAATGTGGGTCCCATAACTCCTTTGTCCCTTTTCTACTGGTTAACCCATATATCTTAGTGTCTCTCACAATACAAATTGGTAGAAATTTGTCTCAATTCACACCTTTAATTATTATTAATTTTTAATCATAAAAGTGGGATGTTACAGCAACATTCTTCTATGTGATCCTTCTCTCTCCAAAGACTTTGTGATCAACAAGTACAAGTGAATAGTGCTTGGTTGTACTTTAAAGCTTCACTACTGACCTTCTGCAGCTGGCATCACACGTGATTGATCATTTTTACTTGAAGAACAAGTTCATCCTCTACCCAGAATTTAGAGAACATTCTCAGAACGTTTGCAAGAGAGAGGTTCTTCATCACTTTAATAATCAAACTTTTGAACAGCTGTGTTTCACGTGACTTAAAGGACAACAACGGTTTTACTTGTTGAATAAGATTAAAAAGAATCATTTACAGCTCATAACTAGCTTCTTTACCACGCTCCTTTGAATCAAAGACAAAGGCTCAGATCTAAGATCATTCTCAGAACGATCTCCCAAGCTCAGCAACTTTTGAATTTAATGAGCTGTCATTTTAAAGGTGTTTAACAGCTAGTTTCTGATCCAAAAAGACATACTTCTTCACCAAGACATACAAGGACATACCTCAGCTATAAATAGAGCACTTGGTTACCTTTGAAGAGTAAGAGTTGAAGCTACAAATCATCATACACTTGTTTTTGTCTATAAGTCACAAAACTCTTCTTTCATCACTCACACTCAAGATCTTCATTCTCAACAATACTTCTGAGTTACTAAGTGTTTTTATTTGCTTCTCAAACTAGCCTTTGAGTTTCTACAAGCAAATATCTCAAGAGACCACTTTTCAACAATATCCACTTTTAAGTGATTGTATCTTTGTCTCTTCATTTTACCACTCACACTCCAGCTTCTTATCATCTCTTGGATCAAATATTTTGAGTGTACTGAGTGTAATTTTTTATAAGCTTCTCAACGTCGTTTGAGTTTATTGTAAGCTTAGATCCAAATCATTATCTTTGTAAAAGAAAGATTGGCTCAAGTCAATACGTAACTATTGATTGAGTGACACCCTTACTAGCTTGGAGGGCTGGGTAGTTTTAAGCTTGTAGGGCTTAAGGTTTTTGATCTTGGTTTAGATCAAAGAAGATTTGTATTTGAGATCGGTATTATCTCAAAGATCATAGTGGAAAACTCATGTGCGTGGGGACTGGACGTAACCCAAGATTCGGGTAAACCAGTATAAATTTGTGTGTGAATCTCTCTTACCTTTAACTCTTTATTTACTGTAAACACACATCACACATACCACTTCATTTACATTCAATTCAGACTTTTACGCAGTAGAGAACGTTCTGAGAACAATCTGTTTAATAATACAAAACGTTCTCAGATCAAGCTCTTCTATTATTCACTAACATTTATCCAAGTATACACTTGAGATCAGTTTTGGTAGATTGCAGGATTAATTTTTAAAAAGGGTCACAATTCAAACCCCCCCTTTCTTGTGACTATTTCTTCCACTTCAATTGGAATCAGAGCTCTGGCTCTAAGGTTTGAGCACTACACAGTGTTAGAGTAAAAGATTCGGGAAGAAGTGATGTCAAAACCTGCAAATCAAAGCACATGCCACAAATTCAAAAAGAAAGGGCATTCCAAAACTAAATGTCCTCATAAAAAGAAAGCGCAATGCAACCAAAGGTGACTTTGATGACTTAAAAATTGAAGAAAAGACCAACACATTTTCAATGGTAAATGAAGAGGTAACAACTTCTGAACTTTGTCCTTTATGTAATGAAATAATAGTTGGAATTGATACTATTGTAAGTAGCTCTACCATTATATATCAAAAGTATACAATTATGGAAAATCAACTATTTGAGATAAAGAAAGAAAAAGAGAAATTACAAATCTTAAATGAAAAATATTTTAAAATTATTCAAGATTTGCAATACTCTCAATTGGAAATGTTTGAACAACCGAAGGTTCTCAACGAGGTACAAATCGATAAAAATCTTCTAAAATGTTCTATGAGTCATGAAGAGAATGTTGTTTTGAAAGAAAATGTTTTAGAATTGAAAAATGATAATACAAGCTCTGCAACATCTAGAGAAACTTTTCAAAACATTAAGGAACCACAAGTAGTAATTTTTGATAAAACTAGTTTAAGTTGTAGAACTTTTCAAAAACAAAAGCTATATGAAAACTTTTTTGTTCCGCATAAAGACCAAAAAATACAGAGATACAAATGTTCATATTGTCACAAATATGGTCATGTTGAATCCTTTTGTTTTAAGAAAAGATTTAAAAGAAAAGAGCATTCTCATCAGAAACAAGAACATTCTCAGAAGGTTCTCAAAATGCATTCTTATTCCAAAACTTCCTATAAGAGATCAACTTATCAACATAAGAAGAAATCTTATAAGAGGAATAACACTAACCTTCAAGGACCCAGAACACTATGGGTACCAAAATCATTACTAACTTGTGTTGCAGGAATATATTTAAGTAGTCAAGAAAAAGCCTTGAGACTTGGAAAATTGATGCTCAAAGAATATGACTTTAGAAAGACAATACCTCCTCACATTTAAAAAGAGAGAAATGAGAATCTGCAACCTTTGAAATCATTAATCAAATCAAAGGTACATGTATCATTAGTAAAATGTTTTTGCATTAATTAAGGATGATTGTTATGTGAAAAGTTTAACATATAACTTCATTAAATTTTGTCAAAATTGAAATTGAAGTTATTTCATATTCATCCTCGTGATCATGTCTTTTTTAAAAAATCTTTATGTTTAATATTTGAATGATTTTTAAACTAAATCATGTTTTAAAGTCTTTTGAAAAAGATAAATATTTTTGGCATAAATGTGTTTGTCAAGTAAGTATGACAACTATTGCAAATTTATCCTAATTTGGTCTGGTAAGATATTTTTCAAAAATTGTTTGTGAAAATAATATAGTTTGTAGACTTGTATTTATTGTGTCAAGAGTTGTATTCTTTTCCAAAATACAATTTCAACCATAAACCTCTTGAACTACTTTATATTGGTTTATTCGCTCTTGTCGAAACTACAAGTCTTATGATTTCGTAATACTTGAGGACTTATTCAAAGATTCACTCGAACTTTATTTTTAAAAGCATAAGAATGGTTTCTTTTAAAGCCTTTAAGTTCTTTGAAAAATGGTTCAAACTTTAAAAGCTCAAAAATCATTTTTTAGTAAGTAGTGATCATGGGGAGATTTTGAAAAACTTCCTTTCAAAACATTCTTTGAAGAAAATGATGTTTCACTTAATTTTTCTTGATTTAGAATTTCAACTAAGATAGAGTTTTTTTTAAAGAAAAATTCAGTGGATGAAATATTTTTTATCAAGTGTTGAAGAATACTTTTGAAAGAAACTATAGACATTAGATGCTAAGTTTTTGAAGCTTGTTTCTATTTTAACTAAAACTCCACGACACTTTGAAAAGAGAGAAATTCATTCATATTATGCATTTATATTTTCATGTCATACTTAGAAAATAAAACATTGAGAAATTTAATTCAAAATATCAAGAGCATATTTGTTATACTCTCTCAAAGATTACAGTATATGCAATTTAAATTCTCATGTTGTATAAAAATCATGCATATTACTTTTTGATGAGTTTGATGAGTTTCATGATAAAAGAAGAAATGATGATGGTGTTGATATTACTGAATAACAACGACAAGAAATCATAGATCATAGCTTTCTGTAACACCCCGAACTTAATTAATAAGAAGATTGCTAATTAAGAGAGGTTATTGGAATTCAAGTAAGTGAGAAACTTTAAAATCAATTCCTCCACTTACTTTTCCTCTCTTGAGCCTCCCTCACTTTGCTCTCAACACCCCCACTATCTTACACTTCTCTATATAAGCACATGCCTAGTCAAAGGGGAAACAAAAATCAGAAAACACCAGCACCTCCTCCTCTCTTCTCCACCGTAGCATGATCATCATCATCTCCATCACCAAGTTCATTCTTAGTTACTACATGCAACTCCATAAGTGGGATCTTTGTGACACAAGCTTTCAAGGAGATGTAGAATTTCAACTCACAACTTACTACCTCACTAAATCTATGTATTCAAGAGCTAATGGTAAGAATCTCAGAAACCTATCCTTACTCATTCAAGGTTCCATCCTCTTGCATGATTGAAAATTCATAAGTTTACCCTTTCTTGACCCAACCTCTCAAATCTAACCCTAGACATGAAATTCTTGATTGCATGTGTACTTACCTCCTTCAATGCGAGTCGTGAGGCACTAACATGGTTCTGGAAGGCTATGGGTGTGTGAGAAACCGAAGCTTTGGAGCAAAACGACAGAATCATGCATATTCGTCTGCTACGCTCGCTTAGCGAGCTGCAACTCGCCGCAGCGAGTCCATCAGGCAGTTGCTGCATGTGTTCTTTGATCCTGAGGCTTAGTTCCAACTTTGGTAAGCTCTTTCAAACTCTTCTAGTTCTGTTCTTAGCAAGTATTAGGGCAGCATCATTTTCTATAACCTTTAGAATTGTTCAAGTACTTATCAAATCATTCTTTCCATTTCCTTTGGTCAAGCACAAATTGGGGTTTTCATTGAGTTCTGGTGCAGAGAGCTTTGATGCTGTAGCAGGGCTAGTATGCAGGTTAAAGCTTCATTACAGGTGGGTTCTTTAGGATAGTTTAGTTAGTTTCCCCAAATCTATGAATTAATGCATGTTAACATAGGATTAGGAATAAATGTTGTGTGAGGAGAATTAAATCCCAATTTCACCTCCATTCTGTTTTATAATATGTAAATTATTATTGCTGCACTGGCTTAAATGAGAATTGTAGGTGTTACTTTGAAAACTGTGATTTCTGATAAAACAGGGAAGTTCTGCATGAACTCGCCGTAGCGAGTAGTCAGCGAGTATTCATAGCGAGCTGGGTTCTGGGCTGATGATACTCGCCGTAGCGAGCGTTTGTTCGCCACAGCGAGTTGATTTAGGTCAGGACCTATAATCTCGCCATGGCGAGCTGGTGACACGCCACAGCGAGTTGGTACAGGACCTGCCTACATTTTCTATTTTCTAACGAAACTCCACACACTTGTTTTATATCCTCATCAGAGCCAGATAGTTTGCAGTAATATAATTAATATAATGTCGAACAGAATGTTAATCACAGATAATTGTTAGGGCATGACTTAGACTATTATTAGGTTGTATGCTCCCCGGGATTTGGGAACTTATGGTAGTGATAACTAAACTAGTATCAGTCAATCAGGAGCGATCTGTGATGTCGCGTTATGGACTCCCAATGGGACAATCCATTAGGATATATTATTGTGAGCTGCATGTCGTGACCGAATCGGTTGACGGATATGGCAGGCCTCTGAGACCGGCTCACCTCAGAGTGTCCTTGTGTATAAAATGAATAAGAGATTGTTATGTGTGTTACACCCTTATTATTACGTTATTATGTTGTAAATATATGCTAGTATGTTATGACTGTTTAGGTGCCCCGGTGTAGTCACCATTAGGAGGGTAGTAGGACTCACTGAGGCTTAGTAGTCTCACCCCACTCCAAACAATTTTTTTTTAGGTAAACAGGATACTCGGGGCAAGGACCAGGTAGGAGGCTGGCAGTTGGAGCTGAGCTTGGATTGTCCGCCTTGAAGATTTTACTTCTTCGCCTTGCTATTTGATTATTATCTTGTTTACTTAGAATACTAGCATTTACCGCTGTATTTTGTTTGTTGCCCTTTTTGTATTTGAAGCAATTTGTATCTTGCTAATTTAATTAGTAAATGTTATTTGTACTCAGATCCATATTATGTATGTCTTGACTAAATATTCTAGATATTTTAGTTGGGGCGTTATACTTTCTCCAAATCACAAGAACTTTTTCCGTTAGAAGGTGCAATGATATATGGAGAAAATTGGTGCACCATTTTGAGATTATGAAGAGATGATTTAACCATGGAGATGTTCAATGAAATTGATATTAAAATGGAAGAATCTCCCTCATTAACTCTCAAGGAGGAATACAAGTTGTTTCAAGACACATATCAACATTGTGTATTTCCATGAAAAAGAAGCAAAGGAAAGGTGAACTTCAAGAAGGAGAAATGGACAATTCTTTTGACTTCAAAAATGTCCATCATATGAAAAAGGAGATTGTTAATCTTGAGGAGTATGTTACTGAGGTTGGGAACAAATGGAAAAGAGAAGAATTTGAAAAAGAAAGTAATTTGGATAAGTTACTTGAAGTTGCGTTCCAACAGGTCAATCTAAGAATGTTCTCCCTGTTAAGACAAATAAATTTTATTTGAAGATAATCAATTTCAGTCCTATTTTTTTTCTCTTCTTAACACCATGTTGATTTTGATTCAACCACTGAAATTGATCTTGGATTAACCTCTTCTCAATTCCCTGCTAGAACCATTGAAGGTTTTACTTTCACAATCAACTTGAGTAGCCGATCATTCTTTTCACCATTGATGAATTCTACCCAAGGATCTCTAGAATCTTTTCCAGTTCTGAATTCTCAATGAATTGGTTAAAAGCACCATTGGTAGAATGAGAACAAAACTTATTTTTGAAGAAAAATGAAAGATGAATATGCATATGGATGTCATTCTTGAAAGATCATAATGTTCTAAGAACATTCACAAAGAAAATCAAATGATGATGAAATCTCAATGCTTCTGACTACAACTTTGAGTTATGAGTAAACTGTTCTAAACACGGTGATATCTTCATCCCTATTACCTAAAGTTACTCTACAAGGATGATAAGTCTTAGAGTATATATAAGAAGATAAATTTACTCAACATTGGAGAATACATCAAAGGATAAAACTTCTCTCCTCAACCATCAATCAAGTGTCCTCTCTTTACAATGATGAGCATGCGGTGGAATTACAAAACAATTAAAGATGCTCTCATTATTGAATCTCAAATGAGAAAATCCATTAATGAGGTACTCCAAAATCTTATAACATTTGCATTATAATAAGCTTGAATATCTTTATGCAATGTTACTATGTGATTGATCGGATGATCTTGTAATTTTAAATGCATTCTAAATTTTCTCTATGCAAGCATATCACTTTAAAGCTTAAATGAGCACATTATTTTTTTGTAATGACTGATATATGCTTATGCTTAAATCACATAAATTTAATGCAATAAGGTTTGCACGCTTTGTTCTTACACTTTTTATCATTTTTGCTCACACATTATCTCTTTCAAATATCATGCTAAGTGTGAAATGAATGAACTTCATTCTTATGCAAATTTACTTCTTTACACCCTTGTAAACAATACTTTTTCAAATATACTTACTCATATTGCTATCAATGTTTTGTTAAGGGATATTTTATCAGGATTGATTTGCTTCATAAGTTTTGTTCACATTTTAACAGTGATCAATTTTCAATTTCAATTTGACATGCCAAAAGTTGAAGAATTAACACTTGTCTTAATTCATTTTTTGTCTTGTGACAAATGTCTTTGTGTATTGATTACATTGTTGGTCAATCCTTTTTATGTGCAAGTCATGTTATATGCTTAATGAAAACTTATTCTTGATGATCATTGAATACTTTTTGGAGTTAGTCTCTTAATTATCCTTCATGTTAGACCAACATTTTTAGTAGAAGAAAAGTGACAAAAAACTTGTGATTTTGATAATCAATTATATGTCATACTTTGTTCTTACATAAGCCTGACTTATAGTGCTTTTTGTTTTAAATATTTTTTCTATAAGTCTTTTAAATGTGCACCTTTCTCAATATAAAGGTTTGGATGAATCCAATTTTATTGCACATTTTAATTAGCCTATTGTTTGCTTAATGTTTAAGTATAACTTTTGAATATGGCTTGATTTTACTATGGCTTATGTAAAATATCCTTCGTCAAAGGTCTTAAATGAATATCCATTTTTTGTTGGATATATTCTTCGAAGGATTTTAACAAGAGAATATATGATTGGTCTTCATGAGAATAATTTTGTGTCTACTCTCCATAAAATTAGGATTTGATCTAAGAATAATAATCTTGCACATTATATTCTTAAACTCCTTTGACTTTTTCTCAACATCATGTATCGTTTTTAATGTGTGATCATATTTCCACACTTGCATGTTATGTTGTCAAAATTGAGATGTGGACAAATATTTTTGCAAAGGACAATCCTCTGAATAGTTTGCTTGCTTTAAAAAAGAATCATTTTCATCATGAAAATATTTGGAAAAGAAAGAGAATTTTTTTTTGACATGATGTCAATTTACTCTGATTTTACAGCTTCCTCATATGCGCTATTTTCTCTCTAGTTTTAAAGTTCTTGGACTTTTCTTTCTCAAATGATCTTTTATGACTACAACATAGTCTTGTCCATCATTTTGATAACGATCATGTTTTAGAGGAAAATGTTACCTCTACCCAAGTAAATTGAAACATTTAGAGAATATCCATCTCATAAGACTTAGGGGGAGTTTTCAAAATTTGAGAATGTTTGTTTCTTTATAACTTGCATTGTCATTGAGGTTAAAAGAACATTTTCTAAAAATTGAGTGTTTCACATTTGTTTTTAAAATCAAATGCTTACATGTGTTTACATGTAATTTAATCATTATTTATGATGTGATTGCAACATTGACTAAAATGATTATTGATCATCATACATGATATGTGCTTTAATGCTTAAATGCAAACTTGATAAGTTTGATATGTGAATGAACTTCATATTGCATGTTTTCTATATGCAATACATTTCTACTTTTGACTTCTATCATTGCACTTCATGTTTCATATTATTCCCAATACTTTTTGATGTATGACAAAAGGGGGAGAGATATATATGATGGGAGAGAAATGTTAGATGGAACTAATTAATGAAGAATGTTATGAATTAACCTTTTGCATGTATTAGGGGGAGTTTAATTAGAATGATAAGAATTAAACTCTTGCATGTGTTTAGGGGGAGCTTAATTGCATATCTATGAACATTCTTGCATTTATTATTTTATCCATCCATAAAACATAAGATTTATTCAAAAGGTTTGTCATCATCAAAAAGAGGGAGATTGTTGAGGTCAAAACCGTTTTGATGAATGTTTTAATGACAACAAACCTTATGAAATAAATGTTAAGTTTTATGAATGGTGATCTACTGATGTTTGCACTTGAGTTTTTGTTGAATGATAGATAACGAATAAAATGGACAAGCTAGAGGCCACTCATATCAACAAGTGCATTTTATATACTCAAACAATGAAAGAATTGGAGTATCATCAGATGATCATAACAATAACATCACAAGCTTCGTGAATCTATTGAAAGGATGTTGTTTGAATCTTAAGAGCATCCATTGATGGATCAAGCAAGAAAGTGAGCTTCATGGGTAATTGTCTTCCTCATCACCGCAAGGTTCACAACAAGTATTAATTGTTCAAGGAAGGATTTGAGGATCGTAGTTGAAGAATCAAAATGGAAAACCTACATCACAAGCTACACAAAGAATATATTTGATGTTATGTGAAAAAACTCACATTGAGTTTTGTGTTACATGCTTTGAGGATTTATCACTACAATTAACATCAATGGGAATGATGCATTTGTTAAGGATCTTCAAACCTAGAAGGCTAAAATTAATTTTCGTGTATTTGAGTGTCATTGAACAAAATTATTTTTTGTTTTCTGATACGAATTTTACTTCAACACATATGCTGAGTGGTTTCCATGAATCATATGTTTTTTGTTTTCGGATATGAATCGATGCATGCTTAAAACATTCGTTTCCATACTTTTCTGACCACACTCTAATGCTTTTAGAGATGATTCATTTGCTTTTCCATTAACTCATGTATTACTTGCTCTTTAGATTATTAACTAATCATGGACAATTCACAATCATATGTTGAAGGCTTTCCTTTGAATTTGATGCTTAAAATCAATGTTATTTTTAACACGCTTTTACAGGTGTTGTATAAGTCCTGTTCGATTTATCTCAATTTGATGCATGCTTAGACACCTGTATCCAACGACCTTACTTGAACATGGTCTTTATTTGTTTTGTTACACTATATGGAAGATAAAAATATAAAAAGATAAAATTGATTTTCATATATTTGATTGTCATTGAATAATTTTATTTTATTTTGAGAAGATTTGAGCTAGTCCATCCGCATATCAAATATATTCTCTTTTACCATATGAGTTGTACAAATATATGCAACATTTAAATGTTTCAGTCTTATAGTATATCTTTAGTGATTAATTTGATCTTAGTTTACTTTATATTTATAAATTTTTTACCGATACTTTATATTTATTATATTTTTTACAATTAACCATAAATAATTATAATTATTATTAAATACCATAAAAACATGTTCAATATACAAAAATTTATTTAAAAATATTGGTTTTATGATCTTCTTTAATGTTTTTATATCAAATTTTGTATTTAATTAAATTAGAGAGAGAGAGAGAGAGAAGACGACATTTTTAGAGCTCGTTTGTTATAGCTGTTGTAATATCCCACATTCTAATCCACTTAATTAATTTAATTAGAAGCTTTGTTTAATTTTTCGTAAAATTAAATAGTAATGCCTAATTAATTAATTAACTATGTGAACAAAAAGGGGCGAATTAGCACTAAGAAATTCAAAACCTCTCCCTCCAATTCTCCCTCCCTCTCACGTGCTCTCCCTCTCCCTCTCATGACTCACTATCTCCTAAGCTTGCCACCTCATTCATAACATGAGTCATACTTCCACTCAATCTAAACCACTAACATCACATGCAAGCAAGCCTTCCATTCATTTCTCTAAGTTACAGAAATCAGTATCTAAGCCCTCTCTTCTCTCCCTCATTCACGAGCAACAACAACAACAAACATCCAAAGTTTCAATTCCAACCTTGCTCACATGTCACAAACCACCAAGACTCTTAATCTCTTATCAAAACTCACACCTTCACATGCTAGTAAACATGTCTGCAATATCTGAATCCAACCTAGCAGAATCTCACATGAACATTTAATGGAATCAATAAACAACACTTTAGTGAACGAATCAAGAGAGACCCAACTCTTCAGTGAACCTAAGCTCCACCAATAGAATGACATGCAAGAGAGACCCAACTCCATCCAAATTCTGTTTCTATTCTTGACAAACCCTCTATAAATACCAACCCAACTTCAGTGAACGAATCATCACACAAACAACTCAGTAAACACTTCCAATTTTCATTCCTTCTCTATTTTCGTATTCTTGGTACTTTGGGGGTTTTGAGTCAAGCTTGGCAAACTGTTCGTGGGTTTAGCTAGGAGGTTGCAGTAGCTGTATAGAGCCCAAAAGCAAGGATTAAAGCTTCAGTACAGGTGGAATTAGGAACTTGTTGTGTGAGGGAGATTAACTCCCAAATTCCCCTCCATTCTATCTTATATTATATGTTTTATGTTTCTGCACTGTCTTGAATGAGGAATGTAGGTGAAACCACATGAATTTCATGATTTTCGTAAAACAGGGGTCATTCTGCATGAACTCGCCATGGCGGATTGGTGGCGAGCACTCATATTGAAAATAAGGTTCTGGGCTGAAGAACTTCGCCATGGCGGGCATTTGCTCGCCAGGCGAGTTGTTTAGGTCAGTACCTGAGATTTCGCCATGGCGGCTGGCATTTCGCCGTGGCGAGATTGTGTAAAAATGACCTGTAAACCTGCCATGGCGAGCAGGTAACTCGCCGTGGCGAGCTTACACAGAACAGCCTGCAACTTTTGATTTTTAAACTGTTTTAACCACTCGTTTTATTTCCTCATCTGAGATAGACAAATTGCAGACATATAACTGATATAATGTTGAATAGAATGTTAATTGCAGATGATCTTAGGGTATAACTTAGAAATAGTTAAGTTGCATGTTCCCCGGGATTTGGAAATTCATGGTAGTAATAACTCAATTTAGTATCAGTCAATTAAGAGCGAATTATATCGCACTATGGACTCCCAATGGGATAATCCATTAGGTTATGACTATGTGAGCTTCATGCCGTGACCGAATCGGTTGACGGATATGGCAGGCCTCTGAGACCTGCTCACCTCAGAGTGTCCTAGTGTTAAAATGAACAAGATATACTTTTGTGTTACACCCTTATTTATGCTTATGTATTATGATATTTTTGTTAGTATGCATGACTGATTAGGATTCCCCGGTGTAGTCACCTTAGGAGGGTAGTAGGACTCACTGAGGCTTAGTTGTCTCACCCCACTCCAAACAATTATTTTTCAGATAAGCAGGTTGGTTAAGGTATGCTGTTCGGTGTGCTTGCAGCTGTGCTTGGAGATGACATTTCTTTTATGCATTTCTAGTTGTCTTGTGTTGTTTATTCTTATTCAATAATGTTTTGTTGTACCAATTCCTATCGTTTCCGCTGAACTTTGTATCTTTGTTGTAATCAGCACTTGCGTGTGCTTGAATTTCAGAATGTAATAATAAGGACTCGATTACCAATAATAATATTTCACGTATTATTCTAGACATAGACGTGGGGTGTTATAGCTTTTTTTATAAAAAAATCACTTATTTTAAAAAATGATTACTTTTAAGAGTATTACTGCTAAAAATAATCTAAAATTAGATTTTAGAGCCCGTTTGTTATAGATTTTTTAAAAATAATCAAAATTTAAAAATAATCTAAAAACTGCTAATAATGAGAAGCTAAAAATAGTAGCTTCTTAAAAAATAGTTTTTTTTAGCGGAAAAGAGAAAACAATATTGGTCAAAATGTGGAGATATGTTTTATCAAAAAATATCCTTACATAAATTTTAAAATTCCAAAAATATTCTTATAAAAAGTAATTTTTATCAAGGTAAACAAACACAAAATAATTTCTGATTTTTATAAAATCTCTAAAAAATTATTTTTAAATTATTTAAGGTCAAAATCACTTATTTTTTAATCTATAACAAACAAAAAATCTATATATTACTAGTATCAATTTACTCTTGAAGTGATAACTCAATGGTTTCAGCTTTTCCTAAATATCCTAAGATACAAAGTTAAAATCTTCTCGAAATCTGATGTAATATGATTTTAGTGCCATTGATTAATAAAATTTTCTGATACGAATTTTACTTCAACACATATGCTGAGTGGTTTCCATCAATCATATGTTTTTTGTTTTCGGATATGAATCAATGCATGCTTAAAACACTTGTTTCCATACTTTTCTAACCACACTCTAATGCTTTTAGAGATGATTCATTTGCTTTTCGATTAGCTCATGTATTACTTGATCTTTAGATTATTAACTAATCATGGACAATTCTCATTCAATTTTATTTTTAACACGCTTTTACATGTGTTGTATAATTCATGTTCGATTTCTTTCAATTTCATGCATGCTTAGACACCTGTATCCAACGACCTTACTTGAACAGGGTCTGTTCTATAGGATCGTACTACTGTGTCTGTGATTTCTAAAGACACTTGTATCCATATTTTAACGCTTAACAATAAAAGGTTTCTTATTTTCCACAATCTACTACTTTTATATATGATTCATTTTCGTGTATCATATTACCCTATTTTAAGGCTTTTATATGAATCAAAAGATTCATAAGCTTACAAATATCCAATCTTATATTTCGCCTGAAAAATCGGGTAAATGCTTTTTGATTTAACTTAAATGTCTCTCCTCCATCCCACAAAACCAAACATCTTAGAAAACATTGATTCACAGTTTCGTTCAACTTACAAGAAGTTAGATACTCAAGATGAAGAGAGACTTGATTAGTGACTTACCAAACACAATTTTACTTCATATAATGTCATTTTTTATAATAAAAGATATTGTGCAAACTAGTATCATATCAAAACGTTGGAAGAATCTCTGGAAAGATCTTCCGGATCTGAAACTATCTACCTTTGAATTCAACAATCCAAGAATTTTCGTCCTTTACCCCCTCATTGAATACGTGGCCTTAAAATTTTGTCATTTTTCCCTGTAATGATAGCGAATTTTGATTTACCCTTATCTATGGACATGTCACGCCATCACTTTTATGGAATCTTAAGTCAACAAATTCCAAAAGGGGGTAAATGACAGAATCTTCATATTACATGGGGTAATCGAAAAAAATAATATTACATGTGCAAATTAAAACTCGCTCATATTGCAGGGGATAAACACCTATTAACCCTGTTTTTAATAATATTAGACCTAACTCCACCCTTATCAAACCGGCTAATTTATAAACTAGGAGACGCCAATTTTTATAAACTCTTTGTGCTAGATGATTGCCCGTTGTTGTTTCTGGGGTGTAGTGTGTTGGTGCATGTTTCGAGTGGATATGTTTTTCCTTCTTCGTTGGTTGTTGTTTCTTCTTGCTCGCAATGATGTTGTGCTTTGCGTACCTTGCTTTCACGGTGTGGTGTTGTCCTAGTTTTGCTCAAGATGTGATGCAAGTAATTTAGGCTTATGTTGTGATTTAGAGTATGGTTGTTGTTTGGTTGTAAGTTATTTTTCAGATTTCCATCTTTTGTCTCGTTTTGTTAGGCTTTACTGCCTGTATCTCAAGGTTGTTTGTACTTTTTGTATTTCAACTTTTTATATCAATAATAGTTTGCTATTTCAACAAAAATTTATTCATGATCTTTATGAATATTGTACTTGGTTTTTTTCTTTTTCACTTTCAATTTTAACAACATCATTTTATATTGATACTTTCTAACTTCAGAGAATGCTGTAAATCTCTGATTGTGATTTAAATTGGCTTAGTATATTAATTTATTAATTTTAAGAGTCATGCGTTTAATTTACTGATCGAAAAATATCTTTCATATGTGCTGTCTCATTAAGAATTGGTTACTACACAATATGAAATTTTGCAAATGACAGAAGAATAATTTACTTTTAGTGATGATCCTGAATGTCTCAAAACTTAATTATGAATTGAGTATTTTGTAAAGCCCCATGGTTTTTTTTTTTTTGGAAATAATCAAAAAATTGTTTTTGTGAAAATAAAACTCTTAAATAATTCCTATTCTTCCCAAAATGAAAAACTTGTGTTAATAAAATCATATATCAATATAGTTAGTGCTTTGGGGCCAATTTGAAATTTTCAATTTTACCATATTTAGAACTTCTGTGAAGACGACTCTTGTAGTTTAGAGTTTTTTGGCCCCTTTCGTGTTAAAGACCGATTAATAATTCTTATTTAAACTTCTCTTTAAGGTTTCAAGTTCGTTTCTCACTGGTGCCAATTTGGGTGGGCTAATTTAGTTTCTTCAGAAGAAAAAAAATCTTATTTAAATATTAAATAAATAAATATGCTTAGTATTATTTATGGATAGTACTCTATAAAAGAATTTATAAGTCAACTGAATATTAAAAAAGTTTAAAAAGTCTTTGTAAACATAGTTCAGTTGGTAGGGATATTACATTTTTTTTATATACAAATGTCGGGGTTCGCACACAGAATCTGTAAGTGCACCAGTTCATCCTCATGTTTTAATAATTGTCAAAACACATGAAAATAGAGTAGAACATATTTTGGCAACATTACAAATGACTTGACAGCGAAAAACTTTTTTTAAACTTTGAAAAATTGATTTTTAGGTATTATGTATCGATACATAATCATGTGTATCGATACAAATGTCCTGAAATTAGTTCAGACTGATTTTGTGCATTTTGTATCGATACATATATCACTTGTATCGATACAAATATGGTCTCTCAGAGGCAGAGAGTCACCTGTGTATCGAATCATGCTTGCATGTATCGATACACACCTGTATCTCTCAAAAACCCAGATAGTGCATGATGTATCGAATCATGCTTGCATGATTTGATACATATCAGTCAAGATTTCAAGAAACTGATATATGTATCGATACACATACGTGTTTGTATCGATACATAGGTCAAAATTTTCATATTTGAACACTGGTAAAAAGGTTTGTATCGATACAAACCATCATTTGTATCGATACATGTCTGTGAATTTTTGCCTAAATTTGCTCAATTCTATTTTCTCTTTAAATAGCAATGTGCTTTGATTTTGTAAGAGAGAGAAAAACCTGTGAGAAAGTGAAATAGCTTTGATAAACTCTTTGGGATTCAAATTGGGTGAAGAATTTGGATCAAAGGGTTATTCTTCACAAGATCATCATCTTCCATCAAATTGCAATTAATTGAAGAATGAGTATGGGATCATTCGGATAAAGGTTGTACGTTTGATCGATAACGTTCGATACGGCTTGCGGTGAATCAGAGGCGTGATCGAGTTGATTTGTGAAGAAGGTTTGGGTTTTTCTCAAGGATTCAAGATTGTGCGATATCTTGAAGGATCAACAACGAAGAAGCGAGGTACTCAGTTGGACGATCGGTGCGAGGATTTGCGCACGGTTAGGATCGTTGGATTCATAGGGAGAAGCTTCATTACTTGTTGAGGTTAATTCGCATAGTTTGCATTAGATTCAATATAGGGTTATTGGAGTCTTTGTAAATTGTGCACAATAGTTCAATCGTTTTTAATCAATATACTCTCAAATAACCCGTTTGGTTATTTGGGGGGAGACGTACTAGGCCGACCGGGAGGACGACACGAAAGCCGGGGAACTCCCTAATCAATCGCTTGTGTCTTTCTTTCTTAATCTTTTACTTTACGCAATTGCTTTAATTTTTGATTCAATTGAATTTTTGTGTTCGTACGTGTGCACCAAAATTCAATTGACATTTATCTTGATTGTGATTGGATTAGCTATATAATTGCGTAACTTGCTTGGACTGTGATTTGGATCGTTTAATTCGAATATTTTGCACACGATCATTTCTAGTTTGTTATCATCACTCATTCAAGGCTATACTACTTTTTCAGTGATCAATCGGGTGCAAAGAGACTACCGATCCGGTGGTGCTTCCGCGCGTACCTTTTGAACTAAATTTTTAAAATCAACATTGTTTAAAAGGGCCACTTATTCAACCCCCCTTCTAAGTGGTAGCCAAGTAGTCTAACAGAATCATCCACTTATTCACTCAAGAGATAAACTTATAGTCATAATCTGAAAACGTGATCGTAACCTTGCAACCCTTGAGCGGATATTAGATATCTGAATTGGAAGAGGTTGCTTCTACGTATTCTTTTTCTTTAACTTAAGGTAACCTAGGATCCCCTAAAAAGGTCATTCACTTGTAGCAGATGCTACATTCTTCTCTTCGTTAGTAAATTTATCATCGACCTTATCATCCTTAAATCATTGTAGTATCTCCAAATTATGAATTTCATTTTTTTGGTTTAAATCTATTACTGGTACCCGTACATCTAGTGTAGCACTTTTTATTTCTAGCCCCAGCAAGTTTTTGTTTTTTGTTTAGTATCAATGCCTGCATTTTGAAGAAAAAATAGTTTTAGTTTCTAACATTAATCAAACGTTAAAATTAAAGGAAAAGCGGAGTGCCATGTGGCCCTATCATTTTAAACCACATGACCCCAGCAAGTTTTTGTTTTTTGTTTAGTATCAATGCCTGCATTTTGAAGAAAAAATAGTTTTAGTTTCTAACATTAATCAAATGTTAAAATTAAAGGAAAAGCGGAGTGCCATGTGGCCCTATCATTTTAAACCACATGACACATTAAAAAATTGGTTTTTAGAAATTCAATTAAATCTAATAATAAAATAGATTTATAATTTGTTTATTTATTTTGTGAAAAAAAAACCAAAATCAATAAGCATTATTCATCCTTTCTCCAATTTGCTGCCAAACACCCTCCCCAAATCATTGTAAAATAATTTGTGTGTAAGGTAATGCATTTTTTTAGTTATAATAAATCAACAATCGTAATGATGATAATTGATGATGATAGAGGTGAGTCAGCTCAACAATGGAAGTGACAAGGTGACAATGAAGATGGAAGAGAAGAAAATATCATCATGTCTTGACAATGAAGATAGTAGCAAATTAAAGATTAATAATAAACTTAAATAAAATGATAACAAACTAGATTAAACTAAATTTATCTATAACTATATATAAAAAGGATACAAATTTTTGGGATAACTTTTTTATTATTCCTATTTTACCCTTAAAAAAAACTACCACCAAAAAAAGTAACCAACTATATGTAAAAAGGATATAAATTTTTGATATGACTTTTTCATTATTCTTATTTTACCCTTATAAAAAACTACCAACAAAAAAAAGTAACCACCAATCTATAACTATATATAAAAAGGATACAAATTTTTCTTTGTTATTTTTTTTTTTTGTGTTTGGTATACATTGAAGCGAAAAATCAAGAGGAAGCATATAAAAGAGAAATATCAAGAGGACTTAAACCATGATATATATTTTGTATTTTAAAATTTTCAATTATTGTTATAGTATTTAATCTAATCTTCTATAATGTCACTTAGTTATTAAAGTTGAGATGTTGAGAAAGTTTTAACTATTATATTTGATGTGAGAGACAACCTTCTTTTATAATCATAGGTATACAAAAAATCAAAGGTTGTTTTTATTATATGATGATTTTACATGCTTTTTTGTTTAATTTTTTTATTTATCATTTCAGACATTAATTTCACTATTATTGCAAATGATAAAAGAAAACATCCGAGAGAAAAAGAAGATGAGACTTTTTCGAGTTTTTTGAAAACAATAATAGGCATGTCACACACACCGTTGTTCACTAGTGGAAAAAACACTTATTAAATCATACATTTTAAATCAGATGCTATCCACCTGATTTAAAGGCTTGAAAATTGTGACACGGAAGGGAGGTATTTAAGTGAATACAAATTAAATCAGTTAGCCTGATTTAAAAAGAATTATTTATAATTAAAAAAAAATAAAAATGCGTTCCCTCTCTTGTCTGCGAAACCCATTTCATTTCCCTCTCATTTTTTCATCATTTCACAAAAACACACTGAATTGTAAAAAAAAAAAAAAAAAAAAGAAAAGAACACAAACACAGCTTTGTTCCTAATTTCATTGAAACACTAAGAAGAACCCTAATCTGCGTCTCTCTCCAACACACACGAAGAAGGGACGGCGATTTCTCTCTGCAATCTCCCTCTCTCTGCGTCTTCGGCGATCGTACAAAATAGGGCTGACGGCGGCGATTTCTCTCGGCGGCGATTTCTCTCGGCGGCGATTTCTCTCTTCTGCGACGAAATACGGCTGACGGCGAACGAACTCATCAAACCAACACACAGTACTTCCGATTTTGGTCTTCTCATTCCAAGGTTAGTTCAAGTTCCGTTTAGTTTTTGGTCTTTTCTTCATTCTTTAATCTCAAATTGTTTTGTCATTTGTTTGTGTTTTGTAATATTTTCTGTCATTCTTTAATCTGAACTTTGGTGTTGGGGCGTGTACCTTTGGGGTTTTCCCCCCCTTTTTTATTGTAATCTGTTTCTGTGCTCTATGGTATGTCTTATACCAAGATGCTTTAATAAAGTTTGATGTTTCCAAAAAAAATAAAAATAAGTTCTTCCAAACAATTTTACAAGTGCTCATGCCGATAGATAAACTCAAATACGCTAATGACCCTTTGTAGTAGTTAAGTTGTTTCTATCACTGGCTTATCTTATTTTAACTTGACAGTTTCAATTTAAGGTTGTATCTTAAAATCCTTGACCAATTTGCTTGTCGAGTTTTGTTTTTTATGTATTTTTCAATAGCTTAGTATATAGTTCAATCCTTGTGTTATATAGCTTCAATTCTAGAAGAGTGTGACTCACCATGGGTTGTTAGCATTCTGTTTGTTAGGAAGGATCTAGTGTATTGGTTCTTATTTCCTTCATTAGTGGTTTGTTGATTGTGGTGGTCATTGGAGTTATCTTAGATGTGTTATGGGATAACTCTTGATTGTACTCTAACTTATATAATTATTTTTTTGTACTTCTGGTAGCTTGTTATTGCATTTATTTTTTGCTTTTTCAAAAAGAAGTATTTGATTATAAAGACCACCCCTATTTTTTTTCCAGTAGTTATGGATCGTAGTTGGATGACTTCCAACCGTTTGAGTGAAGAGTATGAGGAAGGAGTGGACAAGTTTATACAATTTGCCTTAGAAAAACTTCCTAATAATAATGGAAGGTTTTATTGTCCTTGTATGAAATGTTTTAATTGTTCCAAGTTACATTTTGAGTTGATAAAAAGTCATCTTATTTGTCACGGGATTAACCAAAGTTATACCAAATGGAAATGGCATGGCGAGTCGGTAACCATGCCAATTGCGTCGAATTCAAATGTAGTCGATGTAGATATGAACGATCGCCTAGACGATATGATCCGTGATATAGGACCGGAGTCTTTCCAACGAGCACATATGTATGATACTTTGCGCAAAGACAGAGAAGAGACATTGTATCCCGGGTGCACTAACTTCACACGGCTGTCTGCGGTGCTAAGATTGTTCAACTTGAAAGCGAGAAATGGATGGACAGATAAAAGCTTCACTGAATTGCTTGAGTTGTTGAAAGAAATGCTCCCAGAAGGTAACACATTACCCAATCGTAACTACGAGGCGAAGAAGATATTGTGTCCGATGGGTATGGAGTATAAGAAAATACATGCTTGCCCTAATGATTGTATATTGAATCGAAATGAGTTCGAAGAATTGAAGACATGTGGATTATCACGCTACAAAGTGAAGGACAATGATTCCAATTGTGATGAAAGCATACAACATCCCCCTACGAAGGTGTTATGGTATCTTCCAATAATTCCAAGGCTCAAACGATTGTTCAATAATGTAGATGATGCAAAACATATTAGATGGCATGCAGATGAGAGGAAATGTGACGGGTACATTCGTCATCCGGCTGATTCTTTACAATGGAAAAAAATTGATGCTTTGTATCCGGAATTCGGGAATGAGCCTCGAAACCTTAGGCTTGGACTTGCTACAGATGGCATGAATCCATATGGAACCTTAAGTAGCATCCACAGTTCATGGCCCGTCCTCTTAATTATTTATAATCTACCTCCTTCGATTTGCATGAAGCGCAAATACATTATGTTATCCATGATGATTTCGGGCCCAAAGCAACCGGGAAATGATATTGATGTTTATCTCGGTCCATTGATCGAAGACTTGAGAATGCTTTGGGAGGAAGGTGTTCATGTGTTCGATGCCCATTCTCGTGATTATTTCACGTTGCGCGCGATGTTATTTTGCACCATCAATGATTTTCCTGCATATGGGAACTTGTGCGGCTATAGTGTGAAGGGGCATTTAGCATGTCCCATATGTGAAAAACACACCAAGTACCAACAATTGAGGAACGGAAAGAAAACCGTCTACCTTAGGCATCGGCGTTTTCTCAAACGTAATCACCCATATCGTAGGTTGAGAAAAGCGTTTAATGGAGACCCGGAAAATGAAATTGCTCCAAAAGCCTTAACTGGAAAGCAAGTTTATGACAAAGTCAAAGATGTTAGTGTTATATTTGGGAAGGGCAAAAAACAGACCGCTATGAAAAACATATGGAAGAAGAGGTCTGTGTTCTTTAATCTTCCTTATTGGTCGAGTCTAGATGTTAGACATTGTATCGATGTAATGCATGTTGAAAAAAATGTGTGTGATAGTGTAGTTGGAACGCTTCTCAACATTCCGGGCAAAACAAAGGATGATGTGAATGCTCGTCTGGATATGGTTGAGTTGCATATGAGAGAGGAGTTAGCTCCACATTCAGAAGAAGGTAAGCGAAGATATTTGCCTCCGGCATGTCATACTTTGTCAAAAAAAGAAAAAAAAAAAGCTTTTGTGGCTGTCTACGGAGCGTAAAAGTTCCACAAAGTTACTCTTCAAACTTCAAGAGTCTTGTCTCATCGAATGATTTGAAATTAGTTGGTTTGAAGTCTCATGATTGTCACATATTGATGCAAAAATTACTACCAGTGGCAATTCGTGACATATTGCCTAAACAAGTTAGAGATGTCTTAACTAGGTTATCCTTATTCTTCAATTCTATTTGCTGCAAAGTCATTGATCCTAATAAATTAGATGATATGGAAAATGAGGCTGCAATTATCTTGTGCCAACTAGAGATGTATTTTCCTCCTTCTTTTTTTGACATAATGGTTCACTTAATTGTTCATTTAGTGAGGGAGATTAGGTTGTGTGGTCCTGTTTATTTGAGGTGGATGTATCCAGTTGAACGATACATGAAGATTTTAAAAGGGTATGTGAAGAATCTACGCCATCCCGAAGCATCTATTGTTGAAAGATATGTCGCAGAAGAAGCTATTGAGTTTTGTTCCGACTATATGTCAGAAGCGGAAACAATAGGAATTCCTAAGTCTCGTCATGAGGGAAGATATGCAGGCAAGGGTAGACGAGGTTTAAAACTTAAGAGCATGGAGCGCGCAGAAGTACTTCAAGCACAATTTTATATATTGAATAACACTGACGAGGTTCAGCCTTACCTTTCTGCTCATAAAGCCATTGTCAAGGGAAACAGTTCTAGAGCGAGTGAAAAATGGTTGATGAAAGAGCATAACAAGACTTTTTTAAAGTGGTTTAAAGAAACCATTTTAAATGATGATTCAGCTTCTGATACATTAAAATGGCTATCTAGGGAGCCTAACTTTGATGTTATAACTTGGTCTGGTTATGATATCAATAATTTTTCATTTTCTACAAAGACTCAGGATGACAAAAGTACCGTACAAAACAGTGGGGTTATGGTCGTAGCTGAGTCCATGCACTTTTCTAGTTCAAAAGATAAAAATCCAGTTATGGCATCCATACCTTATTTTGGAATCATTGAAGAGATTTGGGAAGTTGATTTCATGAAATTTAAAGTGCCTATTTTTAAATGTATATGGACTGACATAAACAGTGGTGTTACAACCGATGAATTTGGTTTTACATTGGTGGATCTTGAAAAGGCAGCATATAGGATGAACCCTTTATTATGGCATCTCAAGCAAAACAAGTGTTTTATGTTAGTGATCCTTCTGACGATAAATGGTCGGTGGTTCTTCAAGGTAAAAATATACATGAGCCTAATGAAAGTCTAGATTCGACCCTAGATATTTCTGAGAGTCCTTTTTCTCAAAGGATACCTACTTCCATTGAGGAAACTATAGCGGACGACGTATATGCCACTCGTGATGATCATCAAGAAGGGATTTGGGAAAAAGTTGGAAAATAGTTGTTATCCATATTTGGTTAGTTTATCAATAATTTTTACTTTGATTCTTAACATTTCTTAACATTAGTTTTTATCCATGTATATATATATATATATATATATATATATATATATATATATGATATTTTATTCATTATTCAGATTTAGACTAACTGTTATTATTTTATATTTTAATGTAGAGACATGGTTGATCCATCGGCTCCTTCATCAAGCGGGACGAGTACTCAGCCTACCAAAAAGAGGGGTAGAAGTGCAACACGAATGATAGAGTTGTCACTGACTGATGTTAAGAAACCAATTGATTTCGATCCAAGAGTCATGTGGGTTCCATTGCTCGAAACAAAGTCTGTATTTTGGTGGATGATTAGGATCATGTAGATGTGAAAGTGAAGGATATGATTTGGGACGATATCATGGTAATATTAATTATGTTTGCCAACTATACTAATTAAATAAATGTATTATTTTTATACACTAAGTAGTTTATTTGTTGTGTAATGTAGTTAAAATGGGATATTCGTGATACTGATATCGAAAAATTGAAAGACAAATGGATTTCCTATGCGGGTGAGCGTTGGAGGGCATTTAAAACGTCCCTAACAAGTAGATATTTAAATGGTGGGAAGTTGAGTCACAAATCTCCTATTGAAACATATTCATTTCTTGATGAGGAAACATGGCAGGGGTTTATTAAGACACGAGAGGATCCTTCCTTTTTGGTTAGTTAATTGGACTTGAGATTCATTTTATCAATCAAGTTTATTTTTAGTTTTTCCTTTAATTTGTGTCCTTGTTTATATCAGGAGAAAAGAAAGAGGGGGAAAATGGTTCAAGCTTATAATAAATACCATCACATCATGTCTCGCGGGGGATATGAGTTGATTGAAGAAAAGATAATGCAAGAAAAAATAAAACAAAGACAAGAGTCAGCTGGAGAGGCCTTTCCTACACCTCCATCTCCACCAAAACGCCATGAGAAGTGGTTAAGGGGCCGAAAAAGGCCATCGGGAGAGTTCACATCAGAAGAAACACGCCTTGTGGCCGATAACATTGTAAGTAAATTGTTATTTTGCATTCATTATTTTGTCTGACCCATATCTTCGCATAAGTTATTTGACACCATAGTGAAAAATAAAGATTATTTTACTTAACTTATAAATTGATGCTGTAACAAGTGTTTTATAAGCATGGTGTGGGACTAGAACCTGCCAACACACCTGTTAATTACAAAACTATGTATTTGTTTCTGTCACATTCCATGCTTTCACACAAATTGTTGTATAATTTGTTACTTGTTTCATTGCAATCAAATAGACACTGAAAATATCATACAAATTGTGAAAACTCAAGCCTGTATCAAGGTGATTACAGGTTATGTGTTCTTAAACTAGAAAAACAAAATGCAGATATGAGAATACAAACAACAGTCTAGGTATTGCTGAATTCTGTTTTGATATGATCCTGTTATCTTATATTGTTGATTCTGTTTTGGTATGATCCTATTATTATTATGGGATTGTATGGTTTCAGCGAACTCTAGTGATCTGTTTTGGTATTGATATGATTCTGTTTTGGTAACAGAAAACTCTAGTTCAACACCTTTTCTTTCTCAGTTTTGTTTTTATGGTTTCGGCGACTGTGTTGTAGAATTCAGAAAATTATACTATGGTTTCAGTTTTGTTTTTATGGTAGACAGTTTTGTTTCTATGGTTTCAGTTTTGTTTTTAAATTGGTAACAGATTTAAATTATACTATGTTGTAGAATTCTCTAGTTCAAAAAACATCTGAAGGAACCTTTGTTCCCCAAGGACGTCATGATATCTTGAGGGAAGCGATTGGGCGACCTGAACACCCTGGACGTGTTCGTGGTGTCGGTCGAGGGGTGGGAATTCGACAATATTTCGGTCCGACATCGCGTGATGCTGCCTCTACCTCAGTTGTTCTGAATAGCACACAATTGGAGGCCTGAAAAATCGCGCTTACAAAGGATATTAAAGAGCAATTGATGCAGGATATGCCCGCTTTTTCTCAGCAACACCCAAACTTCCCAACTTGCTCTCCTAATACCACTATACCTGCAAGCACAAATGGTAGTTGTTCTGCAGTGCGGCATATACCAGAGGATGAGGAAGATATCCCTGATGAGTGTGAACTATATGTTGATAATAACCATCACATAGTGGCATATGCAAATGTGTACAACTTAGGGCCTACCATACATAATCAGCCATTAGATAATGATATGGTAAGGGTGGCTATAACCAAGGTGCTAGATTCAAATGTTTTTGTTCCTAAGCCCACGGAGGAGGTGACAAAAGTTGGTGAGGCCCTCAACAGTTTCATTCAATGGCCAAAAAGACTTTTGCGCCTTGTTGCTAATAAGGTATTAATTATTTTATCCATTTTCTATTTTTTCAATATAAAATTGTTATCTTATGTTGTCTAATATTTTATTTTAATTCTTAAGGATGTTGAAGAAAATAAGAAAGATGTCTGTTAATGTTTGTTGATTGGCTCATTTTTGTATGAACAATGTTGGATGCAATGTTTCAACATCCTGATACCTTTCCAGGCTGAGTGAGACGCGCGCTCATTTAATGTGAAATCTTTTAAATATGGAAAACGCGTTGTCCTGTTTATGGCTCATTTATTAGAAGATTTCTGCGTGATCATTTCCAGAAGAGCTCTGCATTGCTTATGGAAACAATTGACCAAACACATAAATGACGTGTGGAATCATGCAAAGAGATTGAAGCCCAAGTTTCAAAGAAGCCCATGAAGACTCTTAGTATATAAGCTTCTTTGTAATCCTAATTTCTGGACGTGTGTGTTGTATTCTGAAAGTAGATCATTTTGTGTTAGGGTTTGTAACGTGTGAGCCTACCTTGCGTTTCCTTTATGCAAGTCTAGGACATAGGATATTGTATCTGTGTAAGACTACTCCAAAGCTTTGAAGTACGGAGTTGGTCTGGTTTTAGAGTGTGTACTCAAATTACTATATCTCTGTCTAGTATCACTAGGTGTGTGATGGATTAGGAGGTGAGATGGGATCTCAGACTTAGGAGTTCCTGAGTTGTAGTTGCACAAGATAGTGTCTAAGTCTTAAGGTGTGAACGGGTGTGTTTAGCTTAGGATTAGAACTATCATAGTGAACTTCTCTCCTGGATTGGTATCCCCCAGACGTAGGTCGCTGTTTTGCGCCGAACTGGGTTAACAATTGAACCGTGTCATTTATTTTCTGTCAACTTTATTTATTCTAGTATTTGCGTCGTTCAGTGAATGTTCCAACATCGTATTCAACATCTCAAGTGTTGGAACATTACATAGCACATCCTATACCTGTGTGCCGGAATTTCAATTGGCATCAGAGCAGGCACCCTGCCTGTACCTGGGTGAGATCTAGGGAAAATTCTTTCTGGCGCTATGGAAAGGGAAGGAGGTTTTGTCAACAGACCACCCTTGTTGGATGGAACGAATTATGATTACTGGAAGTCTCGTATGGCTGCATTTCTCAAGTCCATTGACTCCCAAGTCTGGAGGGCTATACTCTCAGGTTGGGAAGCTCCCGTTGTTATTGACAAAGATGGGAACAAAACAAATGTCCTGAAGGCAGAGCTTGAGTGGACTAAGGAAGAACAAGAGCTGTCTACCTACAACTCCAAAGCCATCAATGCCCTGTTCAATGGGGTTGATAGAAGCATGTTCAGATTGATCAAGAAATGTGTAGTTGCCAAAGAAGCCTGGGACATCTTGGAAACTGTACATGAAGGTACATCTAAGGTAAAAATGTCTAGACTTCAACTCCTTACTACAAAGTTTGAAAGTTTAAAGATGAAAGAGGATGAAAGTGTTCATGAATTCTACATGAACATTCTGGATATAGCCAACTCGTTTGACGTCCTTGGTGAGAAGATGAGTGATGCTAAGTTGGTCAGGAAGATTCTTAGGTCACTCCCTAAGAGGTTTGATATGAAAGTCACAGCTATAGAAGAGGCACATGATATCAACACCATGAAAGTTGATGAACTAATTGGCTCTCTAGAAACGTTTGAATCGGCTATAAATGAAAGAAGTGACAAAAAGAGCAAGAGTATAGCTTTTGCCTCCAACACTGATGATTGTGAGTCTACAGGTGAGATTGATGAAGATGATGGTTTCTCTGAAGCTTTGGCCATGGTTGGTAGAAAACTTAGACAAGCTTGGAAACAAAAACCAAATGGGCAGAACATCCGATTCAACATCAACACTCAACCTGACAAGTTCAAAAAAGGTAAAGGTGATGATAAGCAAGCCCCTTCAAAAGGTATACAATGTCATGAATGTGAAGGGTATGGTCACATAAGGACTGAGTGTGCTACATTCCTCAAGAAACAAAAGAAGAGTATGACTGTCACTTGGTCTGATGAAGATGATTCTGAGGAAGAAAGTAAAACAGCAAAGTGTGTGACTGCTCTTGCTGGAGTTTGTGCATCAGATGTTGAGTCTGTTGATGAAGGGCTCTCATACGATGATCTTCTTGCATCCTATAGAGACCTATATGAGAAGGACTTGGAGATCAACAAGGTGCTGCGCAGACAAAAGAAGACCATTGCTCAACTGACTGTTGAAAGAGATGAAGGATTAACAAAGATAGCAGGATTAACTGATAAAGTCGCCCAACTCAATTCTCAGCTGGAAAGTGTCATGAAGCAAGTCAGAATGATGAATGTTGGAACAGATCTTCTTGAAGAAATTCTGGATAATGTACCAAGTGGGAAGTTGAAATCTGTTGGGTACAACTATTCAAGTCTGAACCAGTATCAACAGGATCCTGAAACCAAGTTTACATCAGCTGAAGAGGTTTTTGATCCTTGTACCGGAAAGAAGATGCCGAAGCATTCTACTCAACATTGCAGAACCTACCCCGTTCCAAAATTTGCGCTTGATTCAAAACCCCATGTGCATCAAAGACCTAAAAGTCAGAGGCGATATCGAAGGTGGGTGTGTCATCATTGTGGTGAGAAAGGACACATAAGACCTTACTGCTTCAAACTGTTTGGATATCCTAAATGGTATCATCACAATACAGAGGAGCAAGTCAACACTCCTACACATCAGCCTGAGAAGGAATGGAAGCCAAAGCTTGTGAATGAGGAAACAGCGCAGATTGCTCACATTGCTCTCAAAGCCACTTCTAGAAACTGTTGGTACTTTGACAGTGGGTGTTCAAGACACATGACTGGGGAAGATGATCATTTAGATGAACTTGAACCATATGCTACTAGCTATGTGACTTTTGGAGGTGGAGCCAAGGGTGAGATTGTTGGGATTGGAAAAACTGTCAAAAGAGGGCTACCTAAACTAGAAAGGGTGCTGTTTGTGAAAGGACTAACTGCAAACCTGATCAGTATCAGCCAGCTATGTGATCAAGGTATGAAAGTAGATTTCACTGATTCTAGATGTGAAGTTAAAGATGCACAGGGAAAGGTAGTAATGACAGGGATGAGATCAAAAGACAACTGTTACCACTGGGTTGATAATGAAGATTCAAACATCTCTACATGTCTGGTAAATAATGGATACAGGAAGGGAGGATCAGACAAGACTTTATTTGTTAAAGAAAGTGAAGGAAATCTGATGATAGCTCCAATATATGTTGATGACATAGTGTTTGGAGGGATGTCGAATCAGATGGTTCAACATTTCATATCCCAGATGCAGTCAGAGTTTGAAATGAGCTTGGTAGGAGAATTAACTTATTTTCTAGGCCTACAGGTCAAACAAATGGAGGATACAATATTCATCTCTCAAAGCAAGTATGCTAAGAATATTGTGAAAAAGTTTGGTCTAGACTCTGCTAGTCACAAGAAGACTCCAGCACCCACACATTTAAAGTTGACAAAGGATGAGAGTGGCATATCTGTTGATCAAAGTCAGTATAGAAGTATGATAGGGAGCTTGCTCTATCTCACTGCAAGCAGACCAGACATCACTTTTGCTGTTGGTGTGTGTGCCAGATATCAAGCAGACCCAAAAGTCAGTCATTTAGCTCAAGTGAAGAGGATTCTGAAATATGTCAATGGAACCTGCAATTATGGAATCCTATATTCTCACAGTGATTGCTGTAAGCTCATTGGGTATTGTGATGCAGATTGGGCAGGAAGTGCAGATGATAGGAAAAGTACCTCAGGTGGTTGTTTCTTTCTTGGTAACAATCTAATCTCTTGGTTTAGCAAGAAACAAAATAGTGTAGCTTTGTCTACTGCAGAGGCAGAGTACATTGCAGCTGGTAGCTCATGTTCTCAAATGATGTGGATGAAACAAATGCTCCAAGAATACAATGTTGAACAGGATGTTTTAACATTGTACTGTGATAATTTGAGCGCAATTAACATCTCCAAGAACCCTATTCAGCATAGTAGAACTAAGCATATTGACATTCGTCATCACTTTATAAGGGATCTTGTTGAAGATAATGTTATTACATTGGAACATGTGGATACAGAAGAACAAATCGCAGATATATTCACAAAGGCATTAGACTTGAAGAAATTTGAGAAACTCAGGGGTATGTTGGGTATTTGCCTGCATGAGGAGTTATAGCAGTTAATGGGCTTTAGGCGTGCAACTGTCATTTTTCCCTCTTTCTTATATTTTTGCACGCAATCCAAGGAAAATCAAAATCACATCATTACCTTCCTTTTTCAACTGCTCCTCACACGTTATATACTCCACTTCTCAACTTCTCAGGTTTCTAATCCTAGTTTTTCTGTTGCCGTCATAAAACTCCCCATCTCCTTGTACTCTCTGCAAAAATCATCAAAAATTGGTCAAATCATGTCTTCATCCACCAAAGCCCCCACTAGTAACGATGTACCCCAACCTACTGCTAATGAGGTTCCATTGCATGCTGATCCTATCACCACTGTTTTTCCTGATGAAATCATTACTACTACTCCTCCCAAGACGAAATCAAAGAAGAAGAAATCTAAGAAGAGTAGCAAATCCACCCCAGAATCTCAAACGACTACTGATCCTAAGAAGAAGGAACGGAAGTTGAAAAGGGGTGAGTGTCGTTTTCCTTTGAACATGCATGATCTTATGACAAAGGATGATCCTTTCCACCTCGAGAAGAAGGGTGATGTTGAGTCATCTAAGAATCCAATCGAAGATGCAGATGTTGAAGCAACAAATATTGCTCCCACCAATTCTAATAAAGGTAATGCTTCTGAAACCCTAGGATCTGATGAAAACATAGGTCTAGATGCCTTGAATGAAGCAATTAATAATATGGATGTTGATAAGCCTGCTGATGTTGTTGAAAAGAAAGGGGATGATACTGTTCATCAAACCCCTAAGATTTCTGAGATTCCTGAGAATACTCAGGATGTTGGACCGGATGTTGAAACATCCTTGGACCAACAAGCAAATTTCTCTGAGGGTAATACAGAGGAAATTGCTGAAGAGGATGATGCTGTTGAGGCTGAGAAGGAAGTTAGTAAGCCGTCTAGTGATCCTGGTAAAGGTACTCAGGCTATACCTGAAGTCACTGTTGAGATTCAGTATGATGATGAGGAAATCTCTGTTCATCAGGAACATGAGGTCATTACTGTAGGTGATAATGCTGAAGATGCTGTTGATAAAGTCCCTATATCTCAAGCTTTTGGGATTTCCAAGCGTTTGAGGAGTAGTAAGGGTAAATGTGTTGCTGGGCCACAAGAAATACCTCAATCTGTGAGGAAAACTGCTGGTAAAAGTGTAGGTGTAGGTCCTAAGAAGGGTTGGAGTAAGGTGACCTCTCCGGTCTCTGGTGTTAAGACAAGGAAAAGGAAGGCCGCTGCCTCAAGTGATACAGAGTACAATGTTGAAGAAGATGTGCCAAACATCCCTGCTCCTGACACTGGTATGAAAAAGTCTGCTGTCAAGTCTACTGTGAAGAGAGCTCCTACAGCTGTGAAATCTGTGCCAACTGACAAGATTTCCTTCCACTATCCTGAGTACTCGTACAGGTGGAAATACATTTATCACAGAAGACTGGCCTTGGAAAGAGAACTAGGAGAGGAAGCTCAGAAAGTTGTGGAGGTTGTGGATTTAATTAGAGAAGCTGGTCTTATGAAAACCATTTCTAAGCTGGGTCCTTGTTATGAGCAAATTGTCAAAGAGTTTCTGGTCAATATTCCTGAAGACTGTGATGATCCTGCTTCTGATGATTTTCAGACCGTGTTTGTTAGAGGTGAAGCCATAAAATTTTCTCCTAAAATCATTAACAACTATCTGGGTATTGTGGAGGAAGAGTGTCAACCATTGCAGGTGACTGATGCACAGGTTTGCAAAGTGATAACTGCAAACCAAATCAAGGTCTGGCCAAAGAAAGGTAAGATTCCTTCTGCCAAGCTATCTGTGAAGTATGCTATGTTGAATAGGATAGCTGCCACCAACTGGGTCCCTACCACCCACTCCTCTGATGTAGCTACTGAATTAGGAAGGTTGATTTTTGCTGTTGGTACTCACAAAAGGATCAATATGGGTAAATTCATTTTTGATCAAACCATTAAACATGCCAAGTCTACAGCTGTCAAACTCCCAATTGCTTTCCCCACTCTGTTGTGTGATCTGATTCTTGAACAACAGCCTGCTCTCAAGACTGTTGATGATGTGGCTAAGCCTAGAGAGGCCCCCTTGTCCTTCCACTTCAAGCTGTTTGCCAAGCATCATGCTCCAGACATTGTTGGAACATCTGGTACTCAAGCTCCAGAAGTCACTATGTCCAGGAAAGATATTGTTGTTGCTCTGAAAGACACCTGTGTCATGCTGGATGAGAAGAAAGCCTTGTTTGAAAAGATGATAGCTGCTCTTGAGAGGGAAGAAGAGGTTGCTGAAGCTGCAGATAACCAGAATGAGGAAGAGAATGCTGAAGACAACCCTGAGTCTGAGGCTGCAGAATCTGGAGATGAGGAAGAAACTGACAGTGACCCTGACAATTGATCATCTTCCTATCTGTGTTTTTTATTTGCTTTGTTAATTCTGCTCCTGTGTTGGACAAATTTTTTTTGCTGGTCTGTAATATTGGGCTCAGCCCTGACTACTTGTGTGGATCTATGCTTTATTTCCTGATAATATTATGCCTTTATTTGGCAAAATTTCGTGGCAAAAAAGGGGGAGTAATGACTGATTTCATCAATGTATTTGGTGTGTATGTTTGAGGGGGAGTGATGTTCTTGCAGGTGATCTTTGATTGAGGGGGAGTGTGCTCATGTTGTTATCCCTCAATGTGATACATGATGTTGAAACATTCTTGCATGTGATTTAGAACCTTATGGCAAATTCTGTGTGCTTCTGCTGTGTGTTTTGCCTCTGATGTTCATCTTAAGTAATAACTGTAGTGTATGAATGCTCCCTTGATTTGTGTGTCTGTGTTGATCAGGAGATTCATGCCATCTGTGCTATAGATGATTGTCTACCAGGTTCTAGAGTGTTTTAGCCAAAAATTTCGCCAAAGGGGGAGATTGTTAATGTTTGTTGATTGGCTCATTTTTGTATGAACAATGTTGGATGCAATGTTTCAACATCCTGATACCTTTCCAGGCTGAGTGAGACGCGCGCTCATTTAATGTGAAATCTTTTAAATATGGAAAACGCGTTGTCCTGTTTATGGCTCATTTATTAGAAGATTTCTGCGTGATCATTTCCAGAAGAGCTCTGCATTGCTTATGGAAACAATTGACCAAACACATAAATGACGTGTGGAATCATGCAAAGAGATTGAAGCCCAAGTTTCAAAGAAGCCCATGAAGACTCTTAGTATATAAGCTTCTTTGTAATCCTAATTTCTGGACGTGTGTGTTGTATTCTGAAAGTAGATCATTTTGTGTTAGGGTTTGTAACGTGTGAGCCTACCTTGCGTTTCCTTTATGCAAGTCTAGGACATAGGATATTGTATCTGTGTAAGACTACTCCAAAGCTTTGAAGTACGGAGTTGGTCTGGTTTTAGAGTGTGTACTCAAATTACTATATCTCTGTCTAGTATCACTAGGTGTGTGATGGATTAGGAGGTGAGATGGGATCTCAGACTTAGGAGTTCCTGAGTTGTAGTTGCACAAGATAGTGTCTAAGTCTTAAGGTGTGAACGGGTGTGTTTAGCTTAGGATTAGAACTATCATAGTGAACTTCTCTCCTGGATTGGTATCCCCCAGACGTAGGTCGCTGTTTTGCGCCGAACTGGGTTAACAATTGAACCGTGTCATTTATTTTCTGTCAACTTTATTTATTCTAGTATTTGCGTCGTTCAGTGAATGTTCCAACATCGTATTCAACATCTCAAGTGTTGGAACATTACATAGCACATCCTATACCTGTGTGCCGGAATTTCAATGTCCTTCCATCTAAAAGGTTAGAACTTGATAATACTTGTGCTGAAAAATTGATGTTAAAGATAATGTCGCGGAAAGATGATGTGAAGTTCAAGTTGGAAGGAGATGCATTTATTTCTCTCCCAATCAGAGATATTATGGAGTTGTGTATGAAGACACAAGATTTACGCGTCTCTATTCTACGTATATGGGTGGTGTAAGTAAATTTATGTATCACTATTATACTCAATTTATTTTCCACATCTTCTGCAATTGTGCATTTACTTTTGCTAATGGTATTGATGAACAAATCATGTTGTTACTGTTGTAGTTACTGCTGTTCTGTTGATAAAAGTTGATACAAATCATGTTAGGAATAATTTTAAATTTTAATAAATGTTACTGCTGCTTCTGTTTATTGAAACACCTCTCCCTCTTGAATTTAGGTATATGAAACAACTTTGTACTCAGTTGGACAAGAGTAACATGTATGGTTTCATTGATCCTAATTTCATTCAACCACAAAATGATCGAGTTGGTTCTCAGTCTTACATAACTGAAAAGCTGGTTGAGAATGAGAAAGACTGTTTTTTTGTACCTTACTTAAACAAGTAAGTGTGTTTGATCGTTATCGTATTTTTTTAATAAATTGGTCTCCATTATACGTAATCACATATCACATCATATATATATATATATATATATATGAAGTTGACGTTGACACATTCAATTTTTGTTTCCCAATGTAGTCATCATTGGCAATTGCTCATTATCGAGCCAAAAAAACAAAATGTAATCTTCCTATGTTCAATGGGGTTGAAGCCAGATAAAAATATCATTCTTATTGTTGATTCGTAAGTATTCTATTTATTTATCTTACATGTGATTTATGATGTGTTATAAGAAAAATATAACGAATATATATTTTATTATTGTAGAGCTATAAATAGCTATAAAATGTTGAAAGGTTCAAGAAAACAGAGAAAGCCAACATGGAACATTATTCTCACGGTAAGTTAACAATTACTTAAAGAATTTATTTTAGAATTTATAATAGTTTTTGTATATATAAATATTTACTCACTGTAATTTATTTAATCACAATTGTAGTGCCAAGCACAATCTTTCAGTTATGAGAGTGGTTACTATGTTATGATACATATGTTGAACATTGTATCGGCCGGTATTGTTAACTCATGGAATCAGGTGTGTATCCCAATTTTAATTATTTGTGAGTAGGAAGAACAATTAATATTTAAGAGTAACATCTTATGCATGAAAATGCAATAATAGTCAGCAAGTCTCTATAGGTGCAAAAAAGAAAAACCAATGTAGAACTTGAATTAAGGCTAAACATGTTAACTATAAATATAGTTGGTTGTACTGTTTTAATTTGTTGAGTTTATAAACAGCTTGTTAACTATAAATATTGTATGTGCATTGTGCTGGAGATCTCTTTAGCAAATGCTATCAGTTCGGCTCCAAACGTCAGCTAATATCATATTCCTGGATACGATATCTCTATGTGCCTCAAGTTCTTTGGATTGAGTATGTGCACTGTTTAGTTGTCATGGAATCTTTGTAATGGGAGCCTAATTATGTTGTTTTGTTTAGTTGTCATTGTGCAAATGTTGAGCCTGGAATAGTTTAGGAGTAGTTTAGCAGGTGGTGCTTAGGCTTAATTTTCATCTATAGTTATATATATTGTATATTTCAAGTGGCTTTTGTTATAAGTTGATTGGTTTGACTTAATTTTGCATCCGTAGCTTTGGTGAGCAATATTCTAATATTATTTTATCATTTATTTAGGTATTTGGAGACTCGACACCATTTGATGAGGACGAAGTTTCAAAAATTCAAGAACGTTGTGCAAATTCGATTCTTGAATTTGTATGAAGTAATTTCGATTCTTGGTGTTTTATGCTTTTAGTAGTAGCCTAAGATTGTTTAGCTTTGGTGCATGTTTTGGTATAGTAGCCTAAGATTGTTTAGGCGTGTTTTGGTAGTAGCCTACGACTGTTTAGCTATGCTTAGGCGTGTTTGTGCTTTTGTTTGGAGCCTAAGATTAGTTAGTTTTAGTAAGAGATATTTAGTTTTTGTGGTACTTTTGGAATAGTATGATGTTTTAGTAAGAGATATTTAGTTTTTGTGGTACTTTTGGAATAGTATGAATATTATGTAATGTAATTAATTACAATTTGGTGGTATGATAATTGATTTTATGATATTATTTATTGAATGTTGTGTATGAAGTATTGATTTATTTATAATCATATATATATATATATATATATATATATATATATATATATAAATAGTACAATGTTGTAGGAGAATCAGGGATTAAAAAAACAAAAGTTTATGCTTTTAAATCGGGCTAACTGACTTAAAATAAGTTTTTGTGTTGGTTGAACCGATTTAAAATGTGGATTTTTATAACGCCCCAATTAAAATATCTAGAATATTTAGTCAAGACATAAATAAATGGATCTGAGTACATTAGAATTAACAGATTAGTTGATTAATTTACAACCTGATGAATACAAATGAATAAATCTGTAATATCCCACATTCTAAATCAACTAATTAATTTTAATTAGAGCCTTGCCTAATTTTATAAATTAATTGTGGAGTTAGTTTAATTATGTTGGGAAAATTAATGAATTTATGTGCAAGGATTAGTGCACTATTATTCTTAAGTGGATTAATCAACACAAAGAATTCAAACTCTCCCCACTTCTCCCTCCCACTCGTGATCTCTCCCTCTACCTCATATGAGTCATGATTCCACTCCAATGCTAAGTCACATGAGACCAACACCTCATCATGCATTGGTGAGTCACACTTCCACTTGATCTTCCATTGAACTAACATGCAACCAAGCCAATTCACTTCCATTTTTCCAATGCAGAAATCAGCAAACAAAACCTCTCTACTCCTCTCTAATACTCTCACGCAAAACAACAACACAACAATCCAAGAATCTCAATTTACCCCAACTCACATGTTTGTAAATTTCCTCTATGTTTGCATACCAAAACAGAAACATAAACATGAATCACTCCCCTAAATTGGAATCACTCTGCAAAACTCAGAATCATCCTTCCCAAAGGCATCACATGATGCAAAATGACAACAACCCCATTTCCACCTCTTCACTCACCAATGGGAAATACATGCAACCAAAAATCAAACAATTTCGTACACTATTCCTAAGCCTCTGAAACCACTATAAATAACCCCTCAAACCACCAGAATCATTCATCCAAACACCATTCAATTCGTAGAACAAGTTTAGAGGGTTTTCTCAAGTGTCAAGTTTCAAAATTCTGCCAAGGGAGTTCGTGGGTCTTGCTAGGAGTTGCAGTAGCTGTTAGGAAGCTCTTTAGTAAGGTTAAAGCTTCATATCCAGGTGGGTTCTTAAGTTTAGATAGTTAGATTTCCCAATTACAAAACTTTGCATGTTAACTTAGGAAAATTAGGAAATTGTTGTGTGAGGGAGATTAACTCCCAAATTTCCCTCCAATCTATCTTATATTATATGTTTTATATTTCTGCACTGTCTTAAATGAGGAATGTAGGCGAAACTATGATAAATTATTGATTTTCGTAAAACAGGGGCACTTCTGCATGAACTCGCCACAGCGAGTTTCTGGCGAGCTTCATGGCGAGCTGGAGGATTCTGGGCTGAGGAACTTCGCCACGGCGAGCATCTGCTCGCCAGGCGAGTTGTTTAGGTCAGGGTCCGTGACTCGCCATGGCGAGCTGGGAACTCGCCGTAGCGAGCTAGTGCAGAGTTGACCATTAATCTCGCCATGGCGAGCAGGTAACTCGCCAGGCGAGCTTACACAGTAAAACCTGCAACTTTTGATTTTTAAACTAATTTAATCGCTCGTTTTATTTCCTCATCTGAGATAGACAAATTGCAGAAATGTAACTGGAATAATGTTAAATAGAGTGTTAATCACAGATGATCTTAGGGTATAACCTAGATTTAATTAAGTTTGTATGTTCCCCGGGATTTGGTAATTCATGGTAGTTACAACTCAATTTAGTATCAGTCAGTTAAGAGCGAATGATATCGCACTATGGACTCCCAATGGGATAATCCATTAGGTTATGACTATGTGAGCTTCATGCCGTGACCGAATCGGTTGACGGATATGGCAGGCCTCTGAGACCTGCTCACCTCAGAGTGTCCTAGTGTTAAAATGAATAAGATATGCTTTTGTGTTACACTTTTATTATGCTTATGATTTATGATAATATGTTAGTATGTAAGACTGATTAGGATTCCCCGGTGTAGTCACCTTAGGAGGGTAGTAGGACTCACTGAGGCTTAGTTGTCTCACCCCAATCCAAACAATTATTTTCAGATAAGCAGGTCGGTTGAGGTATGCTGTTCGGTGTGCTCGTGGCTTTGCTTGGAGGACGCATTTCTTTCATGCTTTCCCTTTTCCTGTTGTTATTTCAAATTCAATAATCTTGTTGTACCTGTTGTTATCAGTTGTTTCCGCTGTCTTATTTCTTGTTGTTGTACTTAGCACCTGCGTGTGCTTGAACTTTTCAAGTTGTAATAATAATGACTCGGTATTCAATAATGATATTTCACGTTTTATTCTAGATTTAGACGTGGGGTGTTATAATTGGTATCAGAGCAGGTCGATTCAGATCGTGCCAGAGTTCATTAGTATTACTATCCGAATCCCAGTATTTGTCTGGATTTCTAACATCTGTTCTGGGTGTCATGTCACTTTAAGCCTAGCTAACTTGACTTGATATTGGCAGTTAGAGCACTATGTCAGGAGCAAGACGAGGACCTGGAAGGCCTAGAAGGAACGTTGCTGATGATGATGATGAACCTGAGATGTACGGAGATGCTAATGCGAACATGTGGGCTGAAATGATGCATCAGCAGCAGCAGTTCCAAGCTCAGCAGGCCCAGCAGCATCAAGAATTCATGAATATGTTTCAGCAGCATATGAACAATCCTCCCCCTCAGCAGCAAGGATCTAGCGCTGCATTCAGAGAGTTCTGCCGAATGAGTCCGCCGGAGTTCTACGGAGAATACAATCCAGCGAAAGCCAGGGAATGGATTCAGCGAATGAGCGGAATCCTTGAATCCATGGATTGCACTGAAGTTGACAAAGTAACATTCGTCTCCCGTTTCTTTAGGGGCGACGCGTGTCACTGGTGGGATGGAACCAAGGCGTACATGGAGGCCAGTCAGATGGAGGTCAATTGGGAAAATTTCCGACGTCTCTTTGTTGGACATTATATCCCAGAGAGCTACCAATTCCAGATGGAACGTGAACTGACGGAGCTAAAGCAGGGAAGTATGTCAGTAGCGGAGTATACCATGAAGTTTAATGAGCTGGTCAGATATGTGATGGATGGGAATGATGCTCCCAGTGAATCATGGAAGATGAAGAAGTATAGGTTCGGGCTGAGAGCTGACATAGCCCACGATGTCTCTATGCAGCATATCACTACCTTTGGTGATTTGGTGCAAAAGAGCTATCATGCTGAAGCTGATCTGGGTAACATACACAAGGAGCGCAGTGAAGCTTTTCAGAAGAAGAAGGATTCTGGAAAGTTCAACCTACAAGTGAGAACCAAGGGCACCACAAGCAAAGGGAAACAGAGCTATTCCCAGCGATCTCCGAGGAACTGTGCTGAATGTGGTTTCCCTCACAGTGGGGAATGCATGAAAGGGAAGAACATGTGTTACTATTGTAAGCAGCCTGGCCATTACAAGCACGAGTGTCCTAAGCTGAAGAGACAGGGCGATTCCAGCGGCGCTTCTAAAAGCAAAGGTCGGGTATTTTCACTTGATGGTGAGAAAGTCAAATCTAATAATGCCTTGATTATGGATGTATGCATGTTAGGACAGTCTGAAGTGTTAGTTTTGTTTGATTGTGGAGCTACTAATTCCTTCATAGCCGTTGACTGTGTTCAGCGACTTCAACTACCCTCTGTGCCTTTAATTCCTCCAATGACTGTGGCTGTTGCCACAGGAGGCAAGGTTACATCTAAACGTGTTTGTCAGAATTGTCCTGTTCTTGTGGGCAGTAAGGTCTATAACATAGATCTGATCTGTCTACCCGTGAAAGATATTGACGTGGTCCTAGGCATGGATTGGCTTTCTGCCAATACTGTGTACATAGGATGTGCGGAGAAGAATCTCTTCATTCCAACCGAAGTTTCAGCCGAAAGTAGAGCTATTACCGCTTTACTCCAGAATACTCACCAGATGATTCAGTACTTAGGTGCCAGTACTAAGTGTTTCAGTGTCTTGTTCACCATCGATCCGGAGCCCAGCTTGTGTCCCAGTGATATTTCAGTTGTGAGTGAGTTCTTAGACGTCTTTCCAGATGACATTATGAATTTACCTCCCGAAAGGGAAGTGGAGTTTTCCATCGATCTAGTTCCTGGTTCCCAGCCGATCTCAGTTGCCCCGTATAGAATGTCTCCCTTAGAGCTTCATGAACTTAAGTCTCAGCTTGAAGAGCTACTTCGGAAACATTTCATCAGACCGAGTGTCTCACCTTGGGGAGCACCGGTGTTACTCGTCAAAAAGAAAGATGGTAGTATGCGCCTGTGCATTGACTATCGTCAACTCAATAAGGTCACGGTCAAAAACAAGTATCCTCTACCTAGGATTGATGACCTGCTAGATCAACTCAGAGGTGCCACTGTTTTCTCCAAGATCGATCTCCGATCTGGATATCATCAGATTCGTATCAAGTCCTCGGATGTTTCCAAGACAGCGTTCAGGACTCGTTATGGACATTATGAATTCTTAGTCATGCCATTCGGTTTGACAAACGCTCCAGCCATCTTTATGGATTACATGAATCGTATCTTCCAGCCTTACTTGGACAAGTTTGTGGTCATCTTCATAGATGACATTCTGATCTATTCTAAGGATCCGCAAGAGCATGCTGTACACTTGAGGATCGTATTGGAAGTGCTCAGAGAGAAGCAGTTGTACGCCAAATTCAGCAAGTGTGAATTTTGGCTATCCGAGGTTAAGTTCTTAGGACATGTCATATCGCAAGGCGGTGTGTCTGTCGACCCTTCTAAAGTTGAAGCAGTGCTAAACTGGGAAAGGCCCAGAAGTGTATCAGAAGTTAGAAGTTTTCTTGGCTTGGCAGGTTATTACCGGAGATTCATTTTAGGATTTTCGGAGATTGCTTTGCCATTAACCCGTTTGACTAAAAAGGATACAGTCTTTGATTGGGATGCCGCTTGTGAATGGAGTTTCACAACTCTGAAGGAAAAACTAACTACGGCACCAGTGTTAGTGATTCCTGATCCCAACCGCAAGTATGTCGTGTACTGTGACGCATCTCACAAGGGACTTGGATGTGTACTCATGCAAGATGGTGCAGTTGTAGCTTATGCATCAAGGCAGCTGAAACCCCATGAACAGAATTATCCTACTCATGATTTGGAATTAGCAGCCATTATCTTTGCCCTTAAGATCTGGAGGCATCATCTGTATGGAGTACAGTTTGATCTTTTCAGTGACCACAAGAGTTTGAAGTATCTGTTTGATCAGAAGGACTTGAACATGAGGCAACGTCGTTGGATGGAATATCTCAAAGACTTTGACTTCAACCTCAATTACCACCCAGGGAAGGCTAATGTTGTAGCAGATGCTTTGAGCAGAAAGACCCTTTATGCATCGGAGTTATTAATGCAACAGTGTGGTCTGTATGAGAAGTTCAGAGATCTCAACCTCAATGTGATATACCGGAAGAGCGGTATTCGTGTCAACAGAATCGAAGTGTCCTGTGAACTGCGCCCAAGAGTTGTGCAGGCTCAGCAAGCTGATGCAGAATTGCAGCGGAGAATAAACCATCCAGAGTTCTCAGTAGCTACTGACGGTGCTATTCTCTATGAAGGTAGACTCTGTGTACCTCAGGACAATGAGTTGAAGCAGTTAATCCTGGACGAGGCACACAAGAGTGGGTTTTCAATACACCCTGGATCCACCAAAATGTATCATGACCTGAAGGAGAACTATTGGTGGCCGAACATGAAAGCAGAAATCGCTGAATTCGTGTCAAGATGTATTGTTTGTCAGCAAGTTAAGATTGAACATCAGAAACCTGGAGGACAGTTGCAACCACTTGACATTCCTGAATGGAAGTGGGAACACATCACCATGGATTTTGTTGGAGGTTTACCACGTAACCAGAGAGGTCAAGATTCGATCTGGGTAATCGTGGACAGGTTAACCAAATCGGCTCATTTCATCCCAGTTAAATCCACTTACAAGGCCCCGCATTATGCAGCCATTTTCATGGAGCAGATTGTAAGGCTACATGGTGTACCTGCAAGCATCGTATCGGATAGAGATCCAATTTTCACATCAAGGTTTTGGAAAGCCTTTCAGAATGCAATGGGGACTCGTTTGAAGATGAGTACATCGCATCATCCTCAGACTGATGGTCAATCAGAAAGAACTATTCAGACCCTCGAGGATATGCTTCGTGCTTGTATTTTGGAAGATGGTGGTGCTTGGAGCAACCATCTGCATCTCATTGAGTTTGCTTACAATAACAGTTACCATGCCAGTATCGGTATGGCACCTTATGAAGCGCTGTATGGCAGGAAGTGTAGAACCCCTTTATGTTGGACAGAAGTTGGTGATCGTGGATTCTTGGGACCAGATATAGTCCAAGAGACCACTTTAAAGATCAAAACCATTCGAGATAAGTTAAAAGTTGCTCAGAGTCGGCAAAAGAGTTACGCTGACCGTAGGAGGAGACCCTTGGAATTTCAGGAAGGTGATCATGTGTTTCTGAAAGTTACTCCTAAGTTGGGTTTGCGAGGTGCATTCAAAACCAAAAAGCTCTGTCCAAGATTCATTGGACCTTATCAGATTCTTCGACGCGTCGGTCCTGTAGCCTATCAGTTAGCTCTACCTCCATCTATGTCAGGGTTACACGACGTGTTTCATGTGTCTCAGCTTCGGAAGTTCATTCCTGATCCTTTTCATCCAGTGGAACTTGAACAGATTGATCTTCAACCTGATCTAACCTATCAGCCTGACCCTGTCCGGATTGTTGAACGTGATGCAAAAGTTCTTCGTAACAAGAGGATTCCAATTGTCAAGGTTGAATGGGCTCAGTCCCCTGATGGTGAATTCACTTGGGAACTGGAGTCAGACATGCGGAAGAGTTATCCTTATCTTTTACGAGGTAATTGCTTAATTTCGAGGACGAAATTTCTTTAAGGGGGATAGGTTGTAATATCCCACATTCTAAATCAACTAATTAATTTTAATTAGAGCCTTGCCTAATTTTATAAATTAATTGTGGAGTTAGTTTAATTATGTTGGGAAAATTAATGAATTTATGTGCAAGGATTAGTGCACTATTATTCTTAAGTGGATTAATCAACACAAAGAATTCAAACTCTCCCCACTTCTCCCTCCCACTCGTGATCTCTCCCTCTACCTCATATGAGTCATGATTCCACTCCAATGCTAAGTCACATGAGACCAACACCTCATCATGCATTGGTGAGTCACACTTCCACTTGATCTTCCATTGAACTAACATGCAACCAAGCCAATTCACTTCCATTTTTCCAATGCAGAAATCAGCAAACAAAACCTCTCTACTCCTCTCTAATACTCTCACGCAAAACAACAACACAACAATCCAAGAATCTCAATTTACCCCAACTCACATGTTTGTAAATTTCCTCTATGTTTGCATACCAAAACAGAAACATAAACATGAATCACTCCCCTAAATTGGAATCACTCTGCAAAACTCAGAATCATCCTTCCCAAAGGCATCACATGATGCAAAATGACAACAACCCCATTTCCACCTCTTCACTCACCAATGGGAAATACATGCAACCAAAAATCAAACAATTTCGTACACTATTCCTAAGCCTCTGAAACCACTATAAATAACCCCTCAAACCACCAGAATCATTCATCCAAACACCATTCAATTCGTAGAACAAGTTTAGAGGGTTTTCTCAAGTGTCAAGTTTCAAAATTCTGCCAAGGGAGTTCGTGGGTCTTGCTAGGAGTTGCAGTAGCTGTTAGGAAGCTCTTTAGTAAGGTTAAAGCTTCATATCCAGGTGGGTTCTTAAGTTTAGATAGTTAGATTTCCCAATTACAAAACTTTGCATGTTAACTTAGGAAAATTAGGAAATTGTTGTGTGAGGGAGATTAACTCCCAAATTTCCCTCCAATCTATCTTATATTATATGTTTTATATTTCTGCACTGTCTTAAATGAGGAATGTAGGCGAAACTATGATAAATTATTGATTTTCGTAAAACAGGGGCACTTCTGCATGAACTCGCCACAGCGAGTTTCTGGCGAGCTTCATGGCGAGCTGGAGGATTCTGGGCTGAGGAACTTCGCCACGGCGAGCATCTGCTCGCCAGGCGAGTTGTTTAGGTCAGGGTCCGTGACTCGCCATGGCGAGCTGGGAACTCGCCGTAGCGAGCTAGTGCAGAGTTGACCATTAATCTCGCCATGGCGAGCAGGTAACTCGCCAGGCGAGCTTACACAGTAAAACCTGCAACTTTTGATTTTTAAACTAATTTAATCGCTCGTTTTATTTCCTCATCTGAGATAGACAAATTGCAGAAATGTAACTGGAATAATGTTAAATAGAGTGTTAATCACAGATGATCTTAGGGTATAACCTAGATTTAATTAAGTTTGTATGTTCCCCGGGATTTGGTAATTCATGGTAGTTACAACTCAATTTAGTATCAGTCAGTTAAGAGCGAATGATATCGCACTATGGACTCCCAATGGGATAATCCATTAGGTTATGACTATGTGAGCTTCATGCCGTGACCGAATCGGTTGACGGATATGGCAGGCCTCTGAGACCTGCTCACCTCAGAGTGTCCTAGTGTTAAAATGAATAAGATATGCTTTTGTGTTACACTTTTATTATGCTTATGATTTATGATAATATGTTAGTATGTAAGACTGATTAGGATTCCCCGGTGTAGTCACCTTAGGAGGGTAGTAGGACTCACTGAGGCTTAGTTGTCTCACCCCAATCCAAACAATTATTTTCAGATAAGCAGGTCGGTTGAGGTATGCTGTTCGGTGTGCTCGTGGCTTTGCTTGGAGGACGCATTTCTTTCATGCTTTCCCTTTTCCTGTTGTTATTTCAAATTCAATAATCTTGTTGTACCTGTTGTTATCAGTTGTTTCCGCTGTCTTATTTCTTGTTGTTGTACTTAGCACCTGCGTGTGCTTGAACTTTTCAAGTTGTAATAATAATGACTCGGTATTCAATAATGATATTTCACGTTTTATTCTAGATTTAGACGTGGGGTGTTATAAAATCCAACATAAGAATACAGCTGAAAAGAACACGAATGCTAAAAAGACAACTGTAGCAAGGAAGAAAATAAATCTTCTGCTCTGACAACCCAAACTCAGCTCCGACTGTCAGTTCCCGTCCTGGTCCTTGCTCTGGATCACTTGTCTTCCTAAAAAATTAAATTGGAGTGGGGTGAGACTACTAAGCCTCAGTGAGTCCTACTACCCTCCTAATGGCGACTACGCCGGGGGAACCTAGATAGTGTAATGATCTAAGTTCACTGTTTTACGTATACAAGTATTAGTCCATAATATAATTAAGGTGTAACACAAAATTATTATCTTGTCGATTACTCTTCAAAGACACGCCGAGGCAAGCCGGTCTCGGGTGCCTGACTCTGCGTACTACCAAAACAGAGGCTCGGATTCCGACGTTGGCTCACATAATAACTAATAGAATTACAGAGGAATTCTATCAACATGGCATAATGCCGTTTAATCCAATGATTTAAACAATTCTACCAATATTTCCCGCCCACGGTATCCTAATCATGGCATAATACTGATAAATTAAATATACATGTTATTCTCTAACTATATAATCTATTTTACACTACTAAAGATGTTCATGAAATCCCAGTTGCATTCGGACATAAAACGAGTGTATAATATTTTTAAAATAGTAGAATATGCAGGTTCTGTCCCTACTAAACTCGCTGTGGCGCGTGAATACTCGCCACGGCGAATTTTGTGTCACTGACCCGTAACACTCGCCCTGGCGAGTCAAAGACTCGCCTGGCGAGTTATACAACCATAACACTCGCCCTGGCGTGTGGTTACTCGCTACGGCGAGTTTATCAGATATGTCCCCTGTTTTGCAGTAAATACGATTTTTTTAAAAGAAACACCTACAATCTCTATGCAACCAGTTATAAACACACTATACAGTATAAATTAAATTATATAGGAGTAGGAATTTGGGATTAATTCCTGCTCTTTCATAAATTGGTCATAAAATCCTAAGTTTGCATGCATAACATATTTTGGGGAAACTAGGCCTCTAAAATAATAACTAAGGTAAGATCTTAAAGAACCCACCTGATAAAGCATCAAAGATGTCAAACTTCAATCTAGCTCCAAAGTCCAATTCGTTAATCTCTTATTCCTCCTACAAAAGCTTGAGCCTTTAATCTTAACCTTGCTCCTCGTTAACACCAAAACAGAGAGTGAAAAAGGGTTTCTTTAAATTGAAAGGAATCAATTCCTTTGTATGCAAAAGGGATGGAACACACGAGAAAGAGAGAGAAGAGTGTTAAGTTTCTCACCTTAATACCCAGTTACTTCATCAACTAAAATTAGTGGTGTATGAGAATCCTCATAAATTTAAGCTTGTTCCTACCACCTCTTAACCTCAGCATCAGCATCCAATTTCACTTTCCAACCACTAAATTGAGGATTTGTACCAACAATTTATCCACATTAGCTCTAATTTCTAGGATAGCAAAATAATGGGTCCTTAGATTATGAAGAAGATGATTTCGGCCAGCACTGAAGGGGAGAGAAAAGTGGAATTTCTTCATTATCTTGATTCCACTCTGTTTACTTGTTCCATTGTTGAAGAAATATAGCACATGCAACTTGGTATTTGGAGGAAGGTAGAGATTAATAGATGGACAATAGTTTTTGGGTTAGAGAAATAGATAGATGCATTTTGAAGATTTAATTAATTCCTCTTGTAAACTAATGGTAAAATCAAAGGGTTATGATAACATGCAATGACTTGTTGGATGCATAAGTGAGTTTAAGAAATTTGGAGGTGTAGTGTTTGGGGCTTGCTGTTCGTGTGAGAGAGAAGAGAGAGTGGGGAGTTGTGTTGTTATTCTTGAGTGAGGAAGTTAATGAATGAGTGAGAGAGGGAGACATTAGGCGTGAGAAAGAAAAATGAGGGAGTGTTATGATGCCTTGAAAAATTGTTTTCATTATAATAACATCATGTGGGTCCTTGTGGTACAAGTGTTGTTGTTGTTTGACGTGTTACAGAGGAAAAGAAAGGGGAAAAGTTTGTTGCATGACTAAATGGTCTATCTTCCTATTGGTGTTATAGCTAAAACTTTGTCTTATTCTCATTGATCAATTAATTTACTATACTACTTTCACCATGATGATTTTGCCACAAATTCATCTCAATTACATCCCTAATTATTAGTACTCCTAATAATTAAAGTGGGATGTTACAATTTTAAATCGGGTCATCACGATTTAAAAGGTTTAAAAGATTTTTGAGTTTTTTCAAAATCGGGCCACCTGATTTAAATAATGTCAAATACATCGGCTTACCCGATTTAACAAATTATTTTAAATCGGACCTATATCCGATTTAAAACCAAAAAACTTACTAAGTCGGCTGTTACTAAATCGGATGAGGAACCGATTTAAAAAGCCTCCAGGAACCGATTTAAAAAGTGTTTTTTCCACTAGTGGTTGGGTGGCCCCACAACCTTATGAGGATTTTATCACATCGAAAAAAAACATCACATGAACAACCGGAGCATTAGTGACAAAACAATGGTAGAAACTTAATTTATCTAAAAAACGAAAACATTCACAATATATGTTTTATACAAATTAAATCATAGAAGTTTTAATAAATTTATATACCATAATACTATTATGTATACATTAATAATCTTCTATTATACATAACATTTTAAGTTGATTATTATTAAAATATAAGAAAACCCAAATTGGAATTATGAATGATCGCAACATGAATTAGTTTAGGCCAAAAGAATAATTCTATGATAACAATATGAATTATGTAAATTTGCTAATAGAAGTAAACTAAACAAAACAAAAAAATTTACTTATCATAAGTTTTCTAAATTAAATTATGATTTGGATTATTAGTTGATCCCACATGAAGGACTTAAAAAATAGGAAAACTAAAGATACACACATTAATTTAAATAAAAATCAAATTTATAATAAACCACGATTTACAAGTTATATATCTCAGTAGAATAGAAAACACGAATTGTAACGCTCCTACTCGATTCGCATGCAATAATTAACTTAAATTATACAACATACAAACAATCAAGGCATTACATGTCATGGACTCAATTTAATAGCATGCATTTGATTCTCTTAAAGACAACGGAAGCATTAAACTATCATAATCATAACTCATAGCATTTAAATCCAAGCATGCAAGTCATAAATCATATTACAACTTCAATTAGGTACTTCCACAATGAAGACTCATTTACATAATCCGAGATAATCCAATACATAATTAGAGATAAGATACGATAAATAGCAAGGTCATACATAAGTCTCAAAACAAGCAAACACTAAAGTATTAGTCTTAATAAAGTTACAAGTATTAGAGCAAATCCTAGACCTCTAAACTTCTAGAATTCTCCTACTCTTCACCTTACCAAGATAAGCTAGTTATCACAAGCTAATCTCCAAAGCCATGGGATTACTCCTCAAGTGAAGAATCTAGACTCAAACCATACACATACACAAAAATAGAGAGTTAGCTACAATTCAAGTTCATAATAATAAGTATAGCATACACTTTTATTATGTAAACAATTGTATCATAATTAGATCATATGCATACCACATTGTACTAGCAATATACAACCTAATAGTAATATCATACTCATTAACGAATGGTCAAGACATCCAATCAATTCACATAGCCCAACGATTCATAAATATAATGGAATACAATCACAATTATCAAATACCAATTAGAGTGCACAACTCCCTAATGCAAACTAATGCAAACACATAATGTATGTCACCCTAGACATATCTAATGCATGTGGTACCATCTTCTTTATTAGAGTATCTCACTTCTAATATCCTTCTTTATCAAATAATATAATTTGATATCCTTCTTTATTAGAATTACTCAATTCTAATATCCGAATCAACATGGATGCATGAATGTACACATACCAAATAATGATGATAGTACTATACATCTACTCATGAATAATAGGCTACTCATCCCTATTAATCCTTCTCAATTCTCATCAAATCACGTCATCGTATCATCATTAAGGTATACATTCAAGCAAGATACAACAACACATAATATCTTAGCTAATCATAGATCATCATCCTCAATTTGAATCAACTATACATATATAAGCATGCTATCCTCATTCAATCTCAAGATTCAATCACTTCAAGTCCATAGCATGTTATAAGATTAAATCTAATCATGTTATAACCTCATACTCATCATACAACTTAGAGAAATTCTCAAAAATCAAGTCATGGTCGCTGAGCGAGTCCTAGCGAAGTACCAGCGAAGGATGGCAGAGCTGTCTTCGCTCCCAGCGAGACCTGGGGAAGGACTGCTCGCCATCGCTCGCTGAGCGAGCATTCAAATTCTGGGTTTGCTGAGCAAGAAAATGAATCTTCGCTCGGCGAGGACTTGTTCGCTCCGGCGAGGACTTGTTCGCTCCAGCGAGCACGCCCAGAAATTGCATAAAAATCACATTTTTCAAGTTATAAATTTCTAAAGCTATCACCTTTTAGCACATATATCATGTATAAGCCTAGAAGTACAAACTTTAACATCATCAAACATCATTTCAAGTGAAAAGTAGAGATTTTTTCTCATTTTGTTCAAAACTCATTTTCAAATATCAACAACAACAACAAATCACTCATAACACACGAATTTGATCATGGCAATAGGAAATAGAATCATATAGTAACATGTTAAAATCATATAACAACACATTAATTCATTAGCACATTCCCTTGATTCCCCATTTCCCTCCAAAGAGACGAGAGGGTTTGGGTATGGAGAATAGGCATCTCCCCCCTCTTTGATCATCTCACAAGAATTGTAAACTACTCTCTAACCTTAGAAATTGATGAATTTTGGATTCTTCTTCTTCTCTTGAGCTTTCTCTATTCTTACCCTCTACTTCCTTCTCTTCAAGTCTTCTCTCTCTACCTCTTTCTATTTCTTTTCAAAGTTATGAGCTCTACCTCTCCAACTTTCACACTCTAACCTAAACCTACTTACTCAAAGACAATAATGCCCCTCTCATTAAGTTAAGCCCATTAACACTCAAGCCCAACTATTCTTATATTTTAATACTATTCAAAGACTTATTCTATCCAAAAACACTACTCTTTCCCAAAATATCCATAATTCCTAATTAATTATTAACCCATCATAAAATACTATAAACGGCTAATTAACTCTAATTAAAACAAAAAAAAGCTACTAATTTTTCCTCAACGGTAAGTTTCAACCTTAAAAGTTCTTTTTATTCAATTTTGCACTGTAGCGGGCTGAAAAATTTCATACAATGAAGTCGTCATTGACGTTTATTTATCCCGGAAGGGGAAAGGAAAATATCACGAAAACCTTGATTGACATGGTTGACGAACCATGGCGGTTTCGGGAGTTGGTTACGCGAGGGGAAGGTGTTAGCACCCCTCGCATCCATCGTACTCGATGGGAACCATTTAGGTGGTTTAAGGTTTGTCTGCGCGATTTCGAATTAAATTACTCTACCATTGGCTAGTTTCTACTTCGTTTTCAAATAAAGCAAAAAAAAAGGTTTTTTATTAACGAGCTTGACGGTTGTAGGAGCCCACTCCTACGTATTCCCAATAGTGCAATGGGGAATTCAAAGCTCACGTAGTTCTGCTAAAAAAGTTTGTTTGGTTGGTTGATTTTAACGGGTAACGTTTATTTCGTATTCTGCTGATACAACGACACTTGTATGTTCTAAAAAGAAGTTTAGGTTGTGTATGTGTTAGAGGAGTGGATAAAACGTGTATCCATTGTAAAAAGTTGATTAACGGATGTTGCTTATTTCGCATTCCGCTTATACAACATCACTTGTATGCTCTTAAGAGAGGATTAAGCGTGTATGTGTCAGAGGAATGGATAAAGCGTATTACCTTGTTTTCTGAAAAAAAGGTTTAAGTGTGTTGAATTAATTTTAGCGCTAAATTAGATTGAGAGCAACTCACAAGCACTAGTACTAGTCAACTGTCTAGCGACCAAGTCAACCCGGGGGGAAAGAATCAAATGACAGTTTCCCCCTTTTTCAATCTTTATTTATTGTAAAAATCTTAATTACGTTTGATTAAGAAAAGGGTCCAAAAGGAAAAGCGAGAGACATAAGGAGCGCGCAACATTACAACAATAATAATTGATATAATAATAAAACGGCAATTAAATTAAGTATAAATTAAATATGTGTGAATGCAATTACATAAATAAAATGCATGAATCAATATGATATAATTAAATATGCATGAATGAAAAAAGAATGAATAAATATGCATGAAGCAATAATTAACTAAAAATGCAAGAATAATATAGCAAACGACGAATTAATTAAGCATAAACATGCATAACAAGTAATCTATACTAATATATAAAGGGGATACAAATTTTTGGGATGGCTTTTTTGTTATTCCTATTTTACCCTTAAAAAAACTACCAAAAAAACAAACTAAGCATAACTTCCACATAAAAGTAGGTTTTCAGTTTTTTTATAGTACAAAAAAAATAGTTTTTTCTTCTTAATAACTAACCACAACAAAAAAGGAGGTCAAGTAGTTATCAATTAACTAAGTCCAATAAAAAGGAGATTAAGTAATTATTTATATTTGTACAATAGAGAATATCGATCACTGCAAACAAACAAAAAAAAGAATATCGATCACACAAACGGGCACGGGACGTGCCCGTTTGGCGGCTAGTAGCAAATAAAAGAGATTAATATAAACTAAACAAGAATAAACAAACCTGTTTGTGCAAGAAAAAGTGGCCAAAGCACTTAAAAAGTAATTGTCCAACTTAAGCACTTACGAAAATAAGTTAGAAAAGCAATTAATTCCCAAAATGACTTATGGAAATCAGCTAGAAATAATAAAATGCAAAACAGAATCCAAATTATATTATTTAAGAAAAACAAATTGGAGCAATAAGCTTAAATAAGCTACTGTCCAAATAAGTGCTTTTGGAATAAGTAAAATAAGGAATTAACTCAAAACAACTTAAGAAATAAGCTAAAATAAAAATTAAAGCTCAAAAATAAACAATAAAAAATTTAGCACAGCAACATGGCACAATAAGCTTAAATAAGCTACTGGTCTAATAAGTGTTTTTTAAATAAGCTGAAAATTAATTAAAAAATAAGTCAGATAGGGGGTGCAAATATTAAAGGGGGTGCAGAAAGCAGATCTGGGCAGGAAAACAGGTACACGATAAGCTTATAAAATCCTGGCTGAAGGATCGATCGCACGTGCGTGATTTAAACTTTGAGCTATGGGTCATGGTTTTTTGATGATTTTTTAATGTATTTGTATTTCTGGAAGTTGTTTGAAGGTGTTTGATGGTTTAATTTTGATTTTAGAGCTTGATTTGAAGTTTTTGATTTTGGAGTGAAAATGGTGAAAACGGGTTTGAGTGTTTTGGCAGCAGAATTTCGACCCTCTCTCATCAAGGGCGGGGGGTTTCTATAGAGAGTGAGTTAGGGTTTGAGGTGGTAGGAATTGTCGAACAAGGAAGGATATTTGAGGATTATGATTTGTGATACTTTGTACTCTTTTTTGTGTCAACTTGTACCATCTTTTTTGGTGATGAGGTGGTGTCAATTAGAAAATTCTAGGTTTAAATTGGGATAAGAATGAAGAATAGGGACGTGGTATACAAGTTTGATTTTTTTATTTGTGATAAAAGTTGGGAAAATAGACAAAAGGATAAAATGATAAAAATAAAATAAAAAAAATGGGAAAAATAAGTAAGTTGGTTATGAGTGATGAGATGATTTTATGATGGAAAATGAATTAGGATTGGATTGGGTATGATTGAAATTTTGTGAAGGAAAGGAGATTACTTGTGGAGGAAGTAACAAAATAAAGAAAATTAAAATAAAAATGCAATTAAAATATTAAATATGCCAAGAAAAATGCAAATAATGATTATGCCATGAAAGATATGCAAAGAAAATATTTTTACGAGTTTTTATGCAAAATTTAACTTTTGGGGTCAACAGTTAACTTTTTAGTCAAGGGTTGAATTTTTTGACATTTTTCTAAAAGATGCAAGAATGTAAAAAAAAGAATGTCATGTGGCAAAATTAAGGTATGACATACACATTGAAAAATGTTGTCTTTTTTGACTAATAATTTAAGAGCTTTATTAAAAATGTGTTTGGCACAACTTCTTATTCTTAAGAGAATAAAAAGCTGAAAAAAAGCTGAAACAAACGGAGCTTAGGCCCCGTTTGGCCCGGCTTATTTTTAACTTTTTATTTTAGCTTAAACGAAATAAAGAAGTATAAAATTATATTTAACACTATTTCTCCTTAAAAGTATTAGAGAAATAAAGTAAAGAACTAAAAAATGCAAAAAAGTAAAGTCAAACACAATTTTTTCCTTCTTTACTATTTTTAAGGAGAAGAAAAAAAGAGGAAAATAAGTCGGGCCAAACGAAAACACAACAAAAACACTTGTAAAAGGACTTAAAAATAAAAATATTACAATTGCAGGAACTAGTAATATATTTGTTTTATTTTATTTTTATCAATTTCATCAATTATCATTATATTATTTTAAAAATTACAATTTGACAAAACATTATATTATTTTTTATTTTATCATAAACCAATTTGACCATAAAAATATTGATAGTAATTAATAATATTGATAATAATTATTAAATACTGTATAAAAACATGTAGACTATATAACAATATATAGTTTAAAATACATTATCTAATAAAATTCTTAAATTAAATTTTGTAATACTAACACGTGCGCATATATATATATATATATATATATATATATATATATATATATATATATAATAATAATAATTAATTTGATCATAAAAATAGTGACCATAATTAATAATATTGATAATTATTATTAAATACTATATAAAACATGTTGACTATATAAAAAACTTCATAGAAAAGATTATTAATTACTATTATTATCATTATTAATATGATAACAAATTGTAGACTATATATTATAACATTGTTTAAAATATATTATTTAACATATATATATATATATATATATATATATATATATATATATATATATATATATAATAACGCATTAACGAATACAAATTTTACAAATTCCTTCCACCGTTGGATTGAAAGTTTATATCATATAGATCATCTATGTTGAGTTTTACAAAAATCTAAAATCGTTTGATATGTTATTGAGCCACATCAAAATTAACGGTTTTTGCATTTTTATTGAATACCGTTAATCCTTATGTGTCTCAAAAACATGTAAAACGGTTTTAGATTTTTGTAAAACTCAACATAGATGATCTATGTGATATAAACTTTTAATCTAACGGTGGTTTTTATAAAATTTGTATTTGTTAAAGCGTTATTGAGCGGTGTAACATTACTCAAATGTTACACCGGTGTAATTTGATCTATTCCCTATATATATATTCATAGAAAAGATTATTAATTACTATTATTATCATTATTAATATGACAACAAATTGAAGACCATATAGTAATATATTTTTCAAATATAATATTTAGCAAATATATATATATAATCAGTTTGACCAAAATATTTTATTATTAACTTTTTTCCTTCTTTTTTTTGTATTTAATAATTAATTTGACCATAAAAATATTGACAATAATTAATAATATTGATAATTATTATTAAATACTATATAAAACATGTTGACTATATAAAATTATAGTCTAAAATACCTTATTTAATAAGTTCTTTAATAAAAATGGTCTAAACTACATTATTCTAACAAGTTATTAGATAGAATTGTAAAAAAGATAAATTATATATCATCACTTTTTTTTCATTGGTTTTGGTTGGTGACAAAAAACATTCTTGAATATTATTTGGTCTTAAGCAGGTAATTGTTCTTCTATTTCATTTAAGGGTATCACTTTCATATCATAAAAAAACCAACATCTCATAAGAATTTGATTCAAAATTTTGTCCAATGCATGTCTCAAAGTAGTTTTTCTGGTTTCTCTGTTTTTTTAAAGGTTGTTTCTTTGCTTGTTTGTTGAATTTTATTAATCTTTCTTTATTATACAAAAAGGACCATGCTATGTTGAAAATGTGTTGATGTTTTGTTTCAACAATATCATTTTGTTGGGGTGTCTCAAATAGTCTCAAAAATATTGACTATTCTATTGTAAGTTGGTTTCATAAGTTATCTCAAATGGTTCCGTAAATGTTTATGTCAATAGATCGATTTAAATAACTCAATTCAAATATACCCTAAATATGTTGTGCCCTATATTAACTGAATTTATTGCTTTTGATCTTACTAGAAGGGGATCAGAGAGGTTGGAGTCAACGAGGCAGGATGAGTGATTTGCTGAAAATGAAGAGGACCAGGCTCAATGACTTGCCTAACGAAATTCTGCTTTATATAATGTCATTTCTTATGATACAAGATGTTGTTAAGACTAGTGTCTTGTCAAAGCGGTGGAAGAATCTCTGGAAACACCTTCCTCATCTTAAATTAAATACCTCTGAATTCAGCAAGCCCTTGTATTTCTCTGAATGTGTGTCTGGGATTGTGTCATCACGTAGTATGGGCAATTATCCCTTACATACGCTTGACTTCAATCGTCACGGTTCTTTTCAACTTAAGATCTTCACTAAACTCATAAAACATGCTATGTCTAATGGTCTTCAACATTTGAACATAGTTGTCCCATCCAATATTGGGTTGCCCTATTCTATCTTTTCTTGTCACTCTTTGACCTCTATTTATATTTCTGTTTCAATGTATGATATTAAAAGAAGAACCAGACTCCCTAAGCATCTCGATCTTCCAGCTTTAAAAAGTTTGCATCTTGACTCTGTCGGGATTCAAGCTAATGACATCGGTCATGCTGAACCCTTCTCAGCATGTGCTGAGTTAACCAATCTTTACATTGATGAGTGTGTCTTAGTTTATCCCAGCTCTCTCCCCCGCGAGGTGGAAGGAAAGCTTAATGTAACCAATGCTACACTTTCCAATTTTACTATCAAGCATACTTTAACTCGCAAAAGAATGGGAGCAAATTACAAATATGTGATATCCACGCCGAAACTAATATCTTTTACTTTAAATGGTTCTCCTTTCTTGGCCTCGGCCTTACCGGAGAGGGTGAAGGTTGAGCTTCGGTCTTCCTCACTGACGTAAAATCAATACAATGAATCACCTCCAGATCTCTTCAGGTAACATACTAATTACTCGATAATAGGAGTGCTCCATTTCTCTTTGTTATGCAATGGAATGTTTGTTACCAATGTGATCAGCAAGGTCATAATTATCCTCTTTTTAACTATTTCAATAATATTTTCAATATCAATATTGAATCAAACATAGCTTGTGATTTAAATTGACATACTTTATAAGTATTTATTGAACCATTAAGCTAGTACGTAGTTCTATAATTGATTGCAAGAATAGGTCTAATATGTTGATTGGACAATTGTTTCCTTGTATGCAATTTCATTCAACATCAGCTATTATGTGTTTTTGTGATATAACCATACCCTAATATTCATATATTTTGTGTGTAAAATTCTGCAGGTGACTGTGAAAGAAGAGTGATTTTCATTCTACAGAGCAGTGCATATGATATATTACTGAAAGTTCTGTTGATCAAGCATATAGTGATTAGTATGAATTTCTGATAAAGTATCTCAGTCCAAATAAAAACACATTTCTTAATGCTTATTATATTATAAAAACTGAAGTTGGTAAAATGGTGGTTTGCATTTCCTTGCTAAAGCCAATAGCTTTCACATTCCCTTGATTTATACATAAGTGTTTTTCCATTATACATTTTCTTTTTTCTTTTACTAATACAAATTTTCTCTTTGGACTTTTTAATTCTTTCATATGAAATCCAAGTTAATAATATGAAATTGACCAATCACATAAATTTGTTATTTTTCGCAAAGCCGTTAAGATTGAGCATTCCTCATTGGTATAAAATCAAAATGAACCGTGATATCTCTCCAGGATGCAATTTCGACCGCATTTCATCAATATAAATGTTTATGTACAACTTTATAGAAACCGCGACCAGTTTTAAAACCACATTTACAATTGATACTAAACTTAAATATTAGAAACTAATTTTTATTATATATTTTAAAATTTCGAATTTAACTCAAGAAGTCTGATTTTAAATAAATAACTACTTATGATCGATGTGAATGCAAAAAAATTGTGACTGCGCATAGACAAATATGATATTTAATTTTGCCATCATTTTCAAAACTTTTATATTCTTTTGCCCTTAATTATTCGGCCATTTCGTATCAAGTTGATCTTTTTCGTTTTGCAATACGTCCAATTGATTGACCCCAATAAAGTATAGTCATACTTTGTGTATGTTTGAGAGTGAAAATTGAGTTTACTGACGTAGAATTGATTTTGTCATGTTCGATTATTTTTAATAGAATTGATTTTGTTTTTAAAATTGACTCTAACATGAAATGATAAAAGTTGGAGATTTTGGTTATAGAATTGACTTACATGAATGTATCAAAACACAATCATGTTACCTTCACTTAATCATCCATAAAATCTAATATGACTGCAAAGGTTTCATTAATGGACTGATTTTGGTAGGGTATGCAGTATGCACAACAAGCCGCATATATAATTGTTTGGCATTAGATGAGAAATAATCTATAAACTTATATATAAGTTGGAGGCATCTATCATTTAATAAGTTGATTTTGTTGAATTGAGTTAAAATCAACCTAAATTTCAAGATGACACATATTAGAGCATATTCAAGATATGTCAGATCATCCCCTATTAAATCACTCATTTTAGGCTCCATATATATAATCTTGTTAGTCACTTTGGATGGCTTCCCATGTACAAAAGTTCAACATATATGTGAATGCATGCATATATAGTTGCATACTATTTACACATGACTATATATGAAGTTGTCTCACAATGGTAGAAAAAAAGAGATATCATTGCAGATCGGGAGGAAAGGAAGTGAAGTAAGCGCCTATGCTCCGCTTGCTACCAATACAAGCACAACCTAACTTGCATGAGATTCAATTCAACAACTGCGATAAATATGCATTTCCAACATGTAAGAACTAAAAACCATAAAACACCTTTGTGATTACTATGTTTATAATAAATCATCTCCTCTAAAAGTTTCTTAATTCTCTTCACTCTCATTTTCAGACTTTTAATTTTAACGGATCAAAATGTGGTTGTCATTGTTGAAGCATGTTTCAATTGCTCTAAGAATATGAGATGAAAATAAATAGAAACACACATATATAAAAGCATGTTTGGTTTAAAAATATGTTTTTAATATTCACTTTTAATTATAAAAATGTGATGTTGTCTTTACTTTGTTTCCTTTGAAAATAGGAAAAGGAAATCGCGGGTGAAAACAATGACAATTTTATAATTTAAAAGTGAAAACTAAAAAGTGAATTGTTATATATCACGAAGAGGTGTGATATTTGCACACTGTATCAGATGAATGTGAATTTCAGCTTGCAATTCAAAAATAAAATAATAAAAATTGAAAAAGTAGACAAATAGTAGGGATATACGGTGTTGGACAACCTAAACGTCAAAATAGCATTTCTCTACCATGAAATATCATGAACTTCACGATATACTGTTAATAATTTAAAGTGTTGTTTGATGAAAATACGTAAGGGTAATGGTGAAATTGACCAATCACACAAATTTGTTACACAAAGCCACTATCCTTGTAACAAACAACATTTTTCAATAGAAAAATAAAGCAAGACATTTCAAACAAACATATCAACAAAGTTGCACATCTCATTAGTCAAGAAAATGCTTCTTGCTTCAATGGTTGCTTTAGCCTAATTTTGGTACTTGCATGAGAAGAAGAAAGTCCAATATAGCCAAGGACAACTTGCCGACTGTAGGATAAGCATGATGCCTTCGCCGGCAAGTCATCCTTGGCTGCACTACACTTTCTACCTCTTCATGTAAGTTCCTCTTAGGGAGCTATAATTATTATGCTGCTCTTTTTCCTCTTCTTCATGAAGCTAATTCATCACTATGGTTGTTGTATAATTTTATAGTATGATATCATATATTTATATTAGATTTTGCATTCATTTATATTCTAAAAGTAGCAAGTGGCCATATGATTTCTGCCAACCAAACATACAGCCAAATTACCATGTTGCCAAATTTATCCAAAAACCTTTGCTTGATTGGGTATAGAAAATAGGGGACCAATTCATGCAATTTGGCCCACATTTTACCCCTTTTTGTGTCATCCATATCCTAGATGTTATTATGAAAGAAAGATAGGAATCTTGCATTGCATTGTCCTTCAATTTTGTGTGCGTAAAGATGGTGACTTTACTATTTCTGTTTGTGTTTGTGTGTCTTCAAGTGTGTAAATTGTAATTACTTGCTAAGTGATTTTTGGAATTACAATAAATTATCAATCGTCAGTTGGTTCAGTGATGATTGACGCTAAATTTGGTAGCGAGTATCATGGTTTGATCTTCCACACCTGTAATCGGGAGGGATCTAGTATCACTTGATGTCATAATTAACCCCCGAACCAGATTCAACTGGTGGTAAAAGCAAAAAAAAAAAAGAATCTGATAAAATTACGATAGCGACTCAATGTGATTCGGCCAAGCTCATCGTTAAATACTCTTGCTGTATTGAAAGGTTATAAAAACATAGATTTGAAACTGACCTATGACGGGATATGAGTGGATTAATAGTGATATCTATGTCGGTCATTATAAGCAACATAGTGTTTTTTTTTTTCTATAGAAAGCACTCTTGTTTAGCGGAAAAATATTATTCATAGATAAAGTTTTTGACAAGATGTTTCCTTTTGATTTCATTTTCAGATCATTATTATTTCTGCTTTATACCAAGAGGATCACTTGTTTGCAACAAATGAAATCAACTTTTAGAAATTAAAGCATTATTCTAATGTAGTAATATTACTTGTTTTAGATCACTATATGTATGTAATTGTTTCAAAAAAAAAGATCACTATATGTAACATTAATTCTTCGAGTATATATAAATATAAATATGGAAGCATTGTTGTAAAAGCTAGAAAATTTGTTAATAGCATGATATATGTAACTACAAATATGGTCTTATGGGGATTTAATTACACTTTAAATCAACTTTAGACATGTATCAAATGAAAAATTCCTATATAAACTATTGAAGTTTTATTTGAGTCCCACAATGTTAAAGTTATAAGATTGTGCAATATATAAATATGTTAAAACACTTTCATATTTTAAGTGAGTTACTTTAGATTGTTCAAACACCTGATTTATATTAAAGTTCGTAGGATCAAATTGTTATTCACTTTTTTTACCGAGATAAAAACATTCTCATTAAATGTCAATAGTATATGCCCTTAATTAATCTTTTACACTCCTTTTATAACTCTCAAGTTATGTAAACCCGTTAGTCTCAATCCTAGCATAGCATATTAACCAAGCAATTTCTGATATATATATATATATATCTATACTAATATATAAAGGGGATACAAATTTTTGGGATGGCTTTTTCATTATTCCTATTTTACCTTTAAAAAAAACTACAAAAAAAAAACTATGTACAACTTCCACATAAAAGTAGGTTTTCAGTTTTTTTATAGTAAAAAAAAATATTTTTTTCTTCTTAATAACTAGCCACAACAAAAAAGGAGGTCAAGTAATTATTAATTAACTAAGTCCAATAAAAAAGGAGATTAAGTAGTTATTTATATTTGCACAATAGAGAATATCGATCACAAAAAAAAAAAAAAATATCGATCACACAAACGGGCACGGTGGCGGCTAGTTAATGATAATGAAAACATGAGGGACCTATAATGCCGGTTTAAAATCCCTACAAAATCCAAAATGTGGATTGCAGGTGTATTGTAGTACCCAATTGTTGACTGGTTATCCATACATATCCACAACTTTATGGTCCAGTTGCTTTCATGCTTTAATTTTATAGTGCTCTATAAAGTTTGAGGTCACATAGATCAATTACTATTATATATTACCTTAACACAGGACCATACCTTTCACCCTTGCACATTAATTTGTTTGCTTGTTCCTTATGTACATATCTGGATGTTGAAAAGCACAAAATACACACAGTAACTCATGTCACATGACATGCTTTCGGTGGTTAATTTTGTCTTGTTTTAATATAGATTATAGATTAATATGTTAATTAATTTGTTTAGAGGGAAAATTGGTGATGATTGGATGCATGGCAATGGTGGGAATATGAAATAATTATGAATATTTAATCTTATAGTAATAGACTAGTTAGATACATGTGTCATGTGACTTCACAGCATAATCTATAACTTCTAATTTGAGACATACTAGTAATAATTATGCACAATACAGGCAAAATCTTGAGGCAAATCTAAGTGTGAAGAAATATTTATTAATATGGCTAAACTGATTACTAAAAATTAATTGTTTCATATTGCCTTGCCATTTTCTTTCAAGTTTCAAGTGATTGTATTATGTTTTCAAAACATTTGAAATCAGATATAGGAATTTTTAACAGTCAAATGGAAAAGATCTCATTTTGGTTTTCATCAATGAAAATATATGCAAATTGAAAAAGCTGAAAGTGAATTCAAAGAGCTTCTTTCATAAAGAAAAGCAATTAATGTAAGTGGTGCAATATTTGTTCTGTTGCTGATGGGGTATATATTTGTGAGCATGTCATTTTATCAGACATGTTTTTACTTTACATGCAGTCATCTAGCATTTGGAGAAAAAAGAGGGTGATGAGCTACACAAAAATTTTAAGGGTCCATTTGGATTAACTTATTTTTGACCTTAAGAAAAATAGTTTATGAAAAAATAAGCGTTTATGTATTATGCATTAGTTTGTTAAGGTATTTTATGAAAAATTTTACCAGCTAGAACTTATGAATTAACATAAAAATTTATTTATTTGCACAAACTATTTTTCATAGGCTAAAAGATAAGCTACTCCAAAATAAGCTTATTTGTTCCACCCAAAGGAACAAAAATTAAGAAACTTCACCTCCTCTTTAGTGGAAGAATCATCTGAATTTGATTACTGACAGTGAAAACTTTAGCAGCATACCTTTCCAATTTACTAAAACATAGTTACAACTTACTTGAAAGCTTTCTTAATCTACTTCAGAGATTAGTTGTATAATGAACACAAATAGTTTATCTTAGAATACATGAACTCCCTGATACAGTATTCTGCTTAAAAACCTAGCTTCGTGTGAGTTTATTCCTCGACTTTTGCCTACGAGTACTAAGACTTGTGTGCCGGCATGTCACTAAACATAACACATTACCACTTAACAGAGTGAAACTAACGGAGGGACTATACTAGAATACCAATAAATTCGGGGGAAAAGTTGATACGGGTGAAACTAACAGAGGGACTATACTAGACCAAGTTGTGTATTTACTCGTTTTTTTAGCAACATAAATAACGATTCTACAATTCAATATTCAGTTTAAACTTAAAATACGATTATAACTGTTATCACACCATGGTCTCTAATTCTATATCTTAACATGGAAAAGGAGGTTTCCAGTTTACACAAATTAATTAACACCTTAATGCTGATAGTACACAACCATAATATTGGATAACTAGCCTTATGAACATAGTGTCGATAAGAAGCAAGATATTAATTAAATATAGAATAGAAATATTCAAGATTGCAAACACTGAAAACAGTGAACACAAAGGTTCAAAGATAAAGCAACTACAAATAAACCTATAAAAATAATGCATTCAAATCATAAAGGTTAGCCGCTAGATAAAGTGTTCAACATAAATTTCATCAAAATGCTAACTGCTAGATATGGTCATAAAAGTTTGTATTAACTGATAGGAAAGATAAAAGGAAACTAGCGAGTCTTGGATATAATGCTCTCCGACATACTCTGAATCTTCTCTAGATTATCCTCAAGAACATCTATTCCAATCTGCGGATGATCCTCATCAAGCAAATTTTCTGCCATTGCAATTAAAGAATGGGTCTTCTCATTTTCTTCCGAAGTGAGATTCAAATCATTTCTCATTTTGTAAATCCATTCACTCAATTCATTCAATAACTCAGCCTTCCTTAAGAATTTCTTATCTTCAACACGGTAATCCTGGGCTTCTTGAATCATTTTTTCAACTTCTTTGGTCGACAGCCTTTCTTTGTCATTGGTTATCGTGATCTTACTCATATTACCGGTCCATTTTTCCTCAGCAGAAACGGTTAGGATGCCATTTTGATCAATATCAAAGCATACATGGAAAGGATGGCCTTTAGCAACAAGGGGTAAGTCACAAAGGCGAAAAGACCCAAGAAAATTGTTGCAGCTTGCCTGCGTTCTCTCACCCTCGTAAACATCAATAAGGACGCTGGATTGGCTATCAAAAACTGTGTAAAATTCTTCTGTCTTTTTAACAGGAATAGGAGTGTTTCTCGGAATCACCACACCCATAATATCACCTTCTAGCATCCAACCTAGTGACAATGGTGTAACATCTCGCAGCACCATGTCAGGAACATTCTTAAAGCCATCACTCAACAAAGCAGCTTGGACAGCTGCACCATAAGCAACAGCCTCATCAGGGTTGATGCTCTTGCATAGATCCTTCCCATTGAAAAATTCCCGCAATAACTGCTGGACTTTGGGAATTCTAGAAGATCCCCCGACAAGGACAACATCATGCACACTACTCTTATCCATCTTAGCATCAGTCAGACAATTTTCAACAATCCTCATACACTCTTTAAAAAAGTCCATATTGATTTCCTCAAACTTGGCACGAGTGATTGACGAGAAGAAATCAATTCCCTCATACAAAGAATCTACCTCAACCACAGTCACAGAAGAAAAAGAGAGTGCCCGCTTTGCCTTCTCGCATGCAGTTCTCAACCTCCTCAAAGCTCTTGGGTTCTCACTAATAACCTTCTTATGCTTCCTCTCGAACTCCTTTGTGAAGTGGTTCACCATTTTATTGTCAAAGTCCTCTCCTCCGAGGTGAGTGTTCCCGGAAGTGGCCTTAACTTCAAAGACCTTACCCTTAATTGTAAGGAGAGACACATCAAAAGTCCCACCACCGAGGTCAAAGACAAAAATATTTCGTTCTCCCACACAATCAGCTCTTTTTTCAAGGCCATATGCAATAGCCGCAGCAGTAGGTTCATTGATTATCCGCAAAACATTAAGGCCAGCAATGGAACCAGCATCAATTGTGGCTTTTCGCTGAGAATCATTGAAATAAGCAGGGACGGTGATAACTGCATTTTTAACCGGTGATTCTAAATATTCCTCTGCAATATCCCGCATCTTGGAGAGGATCATAGATGATATTTCCTCGGGATACAGGTGTTTAACCTGACCCTTATACATAACAGAAATCGTTGGTTTATCATTAACACCAGCAATGACTTTGAATGGCCACAAAATGGTATCTTTTTGAACAACAGAGTCACTAAACTTTCTGCCAATCAACCTCTTAGCATCTGAAAACAATATTAATAATTCTTCATCTATCATTTATTCAACAAACATAGCAATTCGAAAAAAATAGTATATATTATTTGAGTAAAAACAATAGCAAATGCGTAAACCACCAAATGGTTTTCAACTTTGGGAGATACTATCAATTTAGTCATTGAGAACATGAATATTTTAAAGTAATCCCCTACTATGTAAACCGTTTCTCACATTCATTTACTTTTCGTGAACCTTTGTGATGAAACGCCGTGTTATTTGATAATGTGTCCATTAAGTTTACTATTGGTCGTCCTAGTCACATAACTAAGAATACAAAAACCTCACTTTAAGAGATGGTCTCAATTTTTTTTGAATAAGCTAAATTAGTTCACCCAAATTGCCACCAGAGAGAATCGAACCTGAGACCTTAAGGAGGAGCACACTCTCAGGTCTCAAGCCAATACCACCAGACCAACTGTTCACTTGAATAATGTTTAGTGGCCAAGTACATAGCTGGACAACGTCAACTCATGAAGTTTTACAACATGGACTAACTTGAATAATGTTTTACATATTCAAGCAGTTTCTTTGAAATTTCCACAATTGCAACTACTTCGAATAGCACACTTAACAAACAAATTATCAAGTAACTCGGCATTTCGTAATTAGGAATCAATTTGAGATATTCATATTTAGGGTTCATTACTTCATTTAATCTGCAAAATGTAAATACCAGATAGAAAACATAACAGCACACGACAAACAGTCCCTTGTTTTTAGTTCAGAATATTTTTAAAATCAAATAAGTTCGTTATTTTTTAGCAGATCAAACGCACTATTCATAGAGTCATGGACTAATTTAGTAGTATTTTTTTTACTTTCAACACCAGTTTAGTATGGTTCGGGGGGTCAATTCTGATATAAAGTGGTTTCAGCCCCTTTACGGTCGCAGTTGTGGGGATGGAACCATGATCCTCCCTATCAAGTTCAGCACCAATCACCACTAAATCAACTAATGATTATTGATAATTCAGTAGTAGTTTAATCAATAGTAAATATTAAAATAAGTAAAGAATTAGTGAAATTACCAAAGATAGTGTTTTGTGGGTTAGTAGCAGCTTGATTCTTAGCAGCATTACCGATCAACCTTTCATCATGAGTGAAAGCAACAAAAGAAGGAGTGGTTTTGTTGCCTTGATCATTGTGAATAATCTCTACTCTGCTGTGTTGTTCCTGCCATACTGCAACACATGAATAGGTTGTGCCAAGGTCTATTCCCACAGCACGTACTTTGTTCGCCATGATCTTTCAAAGAAAAATCAAAACCTTGGATTGAACTGAAGCGTGAATGATGAATGGAAAATAATAAAAACCCCTAACCTCTTTTCTTCTTCAAGAAGAATACTTGCGTGACCTAGTGACGACTGACGACTACTGTCGGAGTATGCGTGATTTAAGTTATACCTTTTTTCTTTCTCTTTTTTAAATTGGGTTTCTACGTTATGTTTTATTTCAGATTTTAGCACTGTTTGGATTAGCTTATTTCTGAACTTATATAAATAATTTATACAATTTTTATGTATTACAAGAAGTCGATTACATTTGTCCTCTCTCAAATCATATAATTAGCAGGTAACAGTAATTTTAAAAAAATTCAAAAGAAAACTGCACAAATGATAAAAAAAACTACACCAAAACAATGTCAGCCCAAAAAAGTCAGTCAAAAAACTTGAATCCCCGTTATATAGGAAATGTGAAACTAAGTTAAGGGTAAATTGGAAAAACAAAAAAATCAGCCCAAAAATTTGAATCCCCTTTATATATTATTAGCCGCCATGTAATCGATATTTTTTTTTCGTGGGTGATCGATATTCTGTATTGTGCAAATATAAATAACTATTTAATCATCTTTTTTATTGGACTTTGTTAATTGATAACTACGTAACTTCCTTTTTTTTGTTGTGGTTAGTTATTTTGAAGGAAAAAAAATATATTTTTTTTGTTACTATAAAAAAACTGAAAACCTACTTTTATGTAGAAGTTGTGCTTAGTCATTAAGAAGAAAAAAAAAATTATTTACCAAAAAAAACTGAAAAATCTATTTTTATGTGGAAGTTATTTTTTAAGGGTAAAATTGGAATAACAAAAAAGTCATCCCAAAAATTTGTATCCCCTTTATATATTAGTATCGATTATAGATTATAAGTTTGTCAAAATAGTTTATGATAAAATAACATATAAAAATACAATTTTCAGTAGTATGAACTTGTATAATAGCATAAAACTTAATGAAAATTTCTCTTCCCACCCCCTGCTTTTCTTTTTCACCCCCTGAGTTTCCATTTATACCCTTAAAAAAAAGTTCGGTAAATGCAAACCGAAATTTTAAACGGTTGAAAACACATATTTATACCCTTAAAAAAGTTTGGTAAATGAAAACCGAACTTTTGGGGGGTTAAAATTGGATTTTTGGGGGGTGAAAAAGAGACGTGGGGGGTGGGAAGAGAAATCTTCAAACTTAATTTATATTGCATATGCTGTTTGCATAAGCTCAAAAATAAGTTAATCCAAACAGGCCCATAATCATTATTATTTGATGGAAAGAACGAATATATGTTGATATTAATAATATACAAAGTTATTTTAAAACTTGAAAATTAAAATAAACGTAAGGACTACATTTTTTTAGTGGGTTAATATATTGCGAATAAATTGTAAATCGATTTCCTAAAATTGTAGGTCACAATTTACACCCTTAAAATTTGTGGAAAAAAGAAAAAGAACATTGCGTCATTGTACTTACAAATGCATATATGTATCTAACTTATAGTCATTCATTCATAAAAAAACTTATTGTAATTCATGATAGAATCTTTGGTACCAGAGCACCAGTGTCTAGTACAAAAGATTCACATGTTGCCATTTTAGGTTTCTCGCACAACATCTCTGATTTCTCTTTATTCATTTATCATCATGGTATTAATACTGCTTATTTTCTTCTATATATAGATGACATATTTTTCACTGTTTCATCTAGTGCTCTTCGTGACTCTATTATATCTAAACTCAGCTCTGATACCATACCATGTAAGAATGATAGGCATTGCCTTTTCCATTCATTTGAATTTCCATAATAAGAATTTCCATAATAGGCATTGTCATATACAATAAGAATTTTCATAATAATCTCCTATACAATTATTACTTTTCTATAAATAGATCTTAGTTTAATACAATAATAGTTATGTTGTTCATTCTATAACCAACAACTTTGCTTGTGTTTATTAAACATGTTTGCTAGTTGTAACAACCCGTTTTTCAAAGGCCAGAAAAGGCATTAATTTTTTATTTTTTTTTGTACACATCAGAGTTACGCATAAAAGATTTTAAATGAGCCGGCATTCAAATATACAAAAGAACTCATTACCATAAGGTGCTTCGACAAGCAAAGTGTATTCCTGAATAATTACAATCCAAGTCTAAGTATTCAAATACTTACAACAAAACAAGTTAGAATCCTATGCCTAACCCCCAAAAACACGGTGTACAACCCACACCGGCGCATAGTCTAACTAAGTCAAAGCTCCAACATCTCAATGGGGCCTGGAATAGCCACCGTCGTCACCACGACCTAACCCATCATCTGGGTGGGATGAGCCCGCAAATGAAAGAAAGGGTCACCACAAAATATACAATATATATATATATAACCAGTGCGAAAGATGTACACATAACAAATTTCCACATACACAAGAGAAAGCTCTTTAACACGAAAGAATTTCCCACCAACGGGCTTATATATATATATAATGCACACATAGCCTACAAATGCAGACTCTACATGATCGTGACACCAATCACTGGCTGCCACATGCATGAAATTCCCACACTCGTAGGTCCAACCCCTACTAACAATACCAATGGAAACCCCGTAGCTCTCCCGATCACTACGAACCATTAGAGTGGGCTCTCCCGATCACCACACCCCTACCATAAGTATCAATAGAATCCCGTAGCTCTCCCGATCACTACAAGGATTAGAGTGGGCTCTCCCGATCACCACACCCCGTAGCTCTCCCGATCACTACGTATCGATCTCAACAAAAATCTCGTAGCTCTCCCGATCACTACGAATAAAAAGGTGGGCTCTCCCGATCACCACACCATACACGCAACTACCAAATGCATGAGCATACACTTCCCCATATATGCTAATGCAATGAATACATACCTCTCTAGCATATGTAAACCAAACATAACAACAAACATACATTTCTCATCATATGTATTCCAAACACCTGTTCATACATATATATTCTCATAATCATATGTAAACAGCGCAAGTATTGTAAACACTTTCTCATCACGAGAATACATAACACATACATGCCAAGCACACCAACACACATCACCGAAAATAACCAAACATGTTGTAACTCAGTGAAAAGACAGAAATAAAGTGATGCCCTTACCTCGGCAAGCTTCCGTTAACCTTTCTCGCGAAATTCTACAATTCACGCTACCTAACATATAAGCAGCGTAATATCAATAAAATACTCTCACTGTATTCTATTGAAACGAAACCTATTCCCAAAACTCTAGAGGGGTCTAAGGTACATTCTAACACTCTCGGATAGTGATTACCAGTTCTCCGCATAGTGATTAAAAATTCACGAAGTTAAATACACTATTTTTTTGCTATAAGAATTATATAGTTTCGTTTCAAAACAAACTAAGAAACACTTTGATTCCTAATTCCAAGGCAATCAATTTTCACATACTAAAACCATTTGAAAACAAATCAAAAACTCTTTGAAAATTTTCACAAAAATAAAAGTTTACTTGCGCTACAAGTTACAAGTTTTTTTCTTTCAAATAAAATGGCCATAACTCGTTCATTCTTTATCCGATCGAGACGAGCCATACGCTGAAATCTTCGTCTCGAAAAAACGGATTGAATGATCAAATTTCTATGTCAAAATATAACATTTAAAATGGACGAAAATGCCCTTCCAGTTTCGGCCAGAATTGAAATTATTCCAAAACCATTGTTTTTCAAAATCAAACATAGTGTAAAACACTTAAACCATTTCTAATTTCTCAAAAGAAACTCAAAAGTGATTGATCTCATTCATCAAAACCATTTTCAATCAAAGCATAAAAGATTTCCAAAACTTTACTAATTAACTTGTTTACTTAAAACACAAATTACAAACTTTCATTTCCAAACAAAACCACATCCAATCATTCTATTGAAACCATGATCATGCACTCCCAATTAGGGCTTAAAAATTTGAAACCCTTGATCATATTTCCACCAAAAGCCACGGCCAAGACAAGGAAACAAGGCCAACTCACAAAAAATTTTATTACAAAATCCTAATAATAATCTACTAGTTCCCAAAATCATTTAATTGATCAAACAAAACATTTCCAAACATAATCCACAAATCACATGATTTCTCAAGAACACACACAAAATAATTTTTCTTGTTTCTCAAAACAAAATCATTTATCACACATCCATTTCCATAAAAAACATTAAAACAACATCATGAACACAATCTCTAAACCAAAATTCATGTTCATGATCAAGAGAAACTTTTCTCTCAAAACCCTAACCCAAAATCTCATGAAAATCTCATCACTCCATGGAAATCAACCATACTAAGCTTAAACATGCTAATCTAACACTCATGAATAACTTCTATGGGACAAAAGCATTTATGAATCATTTTCTAACATTTTCATCTCAAGAACATAAACCTATCAATCCATAAAACTCTAAGAGTTTGGCTAACTAAAAGAAAAGAATAGGTTTAGTTACCTTAGAAGATGATCCTTGCAAATTTCCAATGATCCAACAAGCTTTTAATCAAGAGAAATGGTGAAGAGTTGAAATTTTGGTCCATGGTTGGGAGAGAAAGAAAGCTCACGGCCAAACCAAGAAGAATGAAGTTGTGTTACTTTTCTCTAAATCTCCTTACATACATGTTTTGCTAACTTATGGCCTTTGGATCAAATAGTAAAAAGTTGCAAGACTAAATCCTAACCATTCATTTAAACTTGGTCACCAAGACACTATCATAAATATCTTAGATATTATTTGAGCTTGCCAACTTATCTCGCTCAGTCCCCACGTTCGCTCTTAAACGAGTCGTACCTCGCTAATGGACGAAAATCGCAAAAATAGAAAAACTACGGAATAAACGTCCGTCGTAAACCGCTTCTAAAAATTATCGCTAAAACTTTTTCCTCGACTGTGATTTCTTTCCTCACCCTCGAAAAATATTCTGAAGATATATCCTAACTCACGCCGATATATAAAACTCCCATCTAAATTTCTACGGAATTCAGACATCGTAAAATTTTACATCAGCGGGTAAATTCCTACTCGTTTATCCAAAAACAAGAATAATCCAAAACTCGGATTTCCGACTTCACAGAAACCTTCTCATACTCAAAAGAGGATTACGACCCAAAAGTCTGTGCCTTTCCGGCGCACGAGCACAAAACAGACTCCATTTCAGCAAAAATCATATTATCGCGACAATACTCACGAAACCGCTTCACCAAAAACCCTAAAAACTTAGCCAACAATAAAGTTCCTTAGGAAAACTGTACAGTGAAATCTTGGGTCTTACACTAGTTACACCCCTATCCGATTACACTCTCAAATATTAAATACTTAGGCTTTGTTTGGTAAAAATAAGCTATAAGCTGATAGTTGATAGCTTATAGCTGAAAAGATAGTATAATGAAAGTAAAATATTTAACAAATTTAGCCGTTGTAAATGACATAAAAATAAATAGTTAGTGGGTAGTTTTTTTCTAAAAAAAAAAGAATAAATAAAGAATTAATAAATGAAAATAATAAAGAATAAAAATGGAATTAAATATAAAAGGAAATAAGTTATAAGTTCATACATTACTTGAAATAGCATATCAAAAAATGCTATAAGCTAATTGAATAAACTTTTTAACAAACACATCCATTTTTATCAAATAAACTTATAAGTTAATTCAATAAAATATTGAAGTAGCAAAGTTTTTTCACAAGAAAGGGGGGTTTGAGTTGTGAACCTTTTAAAAATTTACATATTAAAGTTAATTGAATACTTGAACAAAAGAAAATGTTAGAATATCTTGAGAACGTTGGTTAGTTAAATGAGAGAACGTTCTCAGATCAATCTTAGAATATATAAAGTAAATAAATAATCAAACTTGTGTATGTTGTGTTTGCATAAAATGAAAGAGTTAAGAGAAGAGAGATGCACACAAACAATTATACTGGTTCACCCCTTTAATGATGGGCTACGTCCAGTCCTCACGCTCCAGTGAGTTTTTCCACTATGAGATACTACTGATCCCAAAAGTACACTTTCCTTCTTGCAATCTTTGATCAAGATCCAAGACCCTTTAAGCCCTACAAGATTAAAGATACCCCAGCCCTCCAAGCTAGTAAGGGTATTACAACACTCAAACAATACAATCCTATTGACTTGAGTAGTTCTTTTACAAGTATGATGATTAAGATCTAAGCTTTACAAAACTCACCAAGTGAGAAGCCTAGAGAAATAAAACTCTCAATACACTCAAAAGAATTTATACTAATCCTAGTATAGAATTACAGAGTTGGAGTGAAAGAGATCAAAAGAAGAGCTTTAGAGAATGCTTGCACGATAAAGACAAGTTGGCAAAATGATTGTGATGAAAAACTCTTGCTCTTCAAAGTTACCAAGAGGCTCTATTTATAGCTGGAATATGTCCTTGTATTTCTTGGTAAAGAAGTATAGCCGTTTGTAACAGATACTTACTTGAAACTTCTTCAATAAGATGATAGTACATGAAATTCAAAAGTTGCTGAACCTGGGAAACTGTTCAGAGAATGATCTTGGATCTGAGCCTTTGTCTTTGATTCAAATGGAGCGTGGTAAAGAAGCTAGCAGTGAGCTGTAAATGATTCCTTGTAATCTTATTCAACATGTAAAATCGTTGTTGTCCTTTTGGGCACGTGAAACACAACTGTATATAAGTTTGAATATTAAAATGATGAAGAACCTCTCTCTTATGAACGATCTGAGATTGTTCTCAATTTTGGGCAGATGATGAACTTGCTCTTCAAGTAAAAGTGGTTAATCACATGTGATGCCAGCTGCAGGAGGTCAGTACTGAAGCTTCCTTGTCCTTGTGAAGCACTATTCACTCGTACTTCCTTGTTCACAAAAGTCTTTGGAGAGAGGAAAGTGTGTGGGAGAATGTTGCCTTTAGAAGTTCATAAAGTCCAAGTCTACTCCTAGCTTACAAAGTGTTGTGCTGATCTTATTGGTCCATGAAAAATCTGTCTAACACAAAATAAACAGCTTTTGGACTATGCCTTTGAATTAAATCCACTTGCACATGTTTGTTCCTTAGCTTTTGGCCAAATAAGAAACTTATCCACTTTCAAGCAAATATTCCTTGCCTTATTTGTTATGATAACTGTTGTGATCTTGTTAGTTATTACCAAGGAAAAAGTGATTCTTTGTCTTTGTACATTGTTCACTTAGAAAAATAAGTGCTTAGTCATTGATGCTTTGTTCTTGATTAATCACAAGCGTAAATCCTGAGATCATTCTGAGATCGTTCTTTTATTCTTGTTCATATTAAAAATAAATGGATGACACTTGATGTAAATTGCTCAATTAATCCTGGCTTATTAAAAACACTCAAAAGCACTTGTTAGATAACAATGAGATCAGAATTACTTAAAATATAATTAAGATGTTTGTTATCTTTAAAACATCAAATTGGGATTTTGCCTCAACAATCTCCCCCTTTTTGATGATGACAAACTTCTTCAATTATGTTTTGAAAGGAATTCTGATTTAATCAATTCAGTACATGGTTTAGAGATAATGCAAGTGTTTATAAATTTATCAAGCTCCCTCTCAATTCAAGCATTCAGATTTCAAGAAATAAAAGAATTGAGAAAACATAGTTTGAACCATAACATAATATCATTAATCATCAATATCTTAAAAGAGAATCCAAACACAATTTGTAGTACAAGATTAATGCAAAAAGGTTCAAAGCAACAGAAATTCAAATCCTAGTTTAGAAATTTAAAACATAGTATGAGAAGTTCCTATTAGCAAAAAGAACTTCCCAAAATATCTAATCCTCTAAACAAGGTAGATTCAAAACAAGCTTAATCAAACATAATTAATTCAAAGGTTCAAAGCATAAATATATAAAAATACTAGAAGCTCCCCCTAAGTTACTCATAATTGTTGTTCTCCCCCTTTGTCATCAACAAAAAGGTGGGGTTACTTAGGATTGGTGGGGCTTGAATCATCAGAAGTTGTGGAGTTTTCTGATGGAGGATCAACAACCGGTGAGGGATTTGGTGGTGGTGCAGTGACATTAATGTGGGGGCAAACAGTGGTGGCAATCCATTCTCTCATGATCTTGAAGTCCATCATGACATACATAAGCATTTTGAACATTTTAGCCATGTCATCCCTAGTCTTTTGCAGATCAGTTTCCATTTTGGATTTCATAGCAGGAGAAGGCATTTCAGAAGGGCCAGGTTGGTTAAGATCAGGGCCAAGATACTTAGCCAAATTATCATTAGCAGCAACAACAGTAGCAGTGGAGGAGCAAAATGAGTCCAAAGTTGCAAAAGAAGCAGGTAAGGATGGTAGTGATTCTGAGGCAAACAAGGTGAAGGGAAACCTGAGAAAATCAGGAGTGGTTTGTTCAAGATTTTTCATCATCTCTGAGCTAAACATGGTGTGGAGACTACCTTGTGATGATGATGGCATTAATGGTGAAAATACAGTTGTATTTTGAGGATTGGTGGTGGAGTAAAATGCAGCAAGATTTTTACCAGATCTTGGTGGAACAACCTTGAAACCATGTGAAAAAGGTGTTCCAAAATTGAGTGAGGTGCTAAGATGAGAGGGAATGGATTCAGTGTTCAAACCAACATTAGTACCTGCACTTGTTCCAGTCTGGAGAACATTCTCATGTTGTTCTCCCAGTGGATCACTCAACATTTTCAAACCATCTTTCTCAGGTACTTGACTATCTTTTTCAAACACTTCTCTTTTCCTCTTACCTAGGTCAACAGATTCCTCAGAGAAGGTTTCTTTCTTCATGTGGTGCACATTTTTTGGACCAAAGATAGTGCAAGAGTTATCAACCCTTTGATTTGTTTCATCAACTTCAAATAATCTAAATAGCTTGGTTAAGATCATTCCATAGGGTAAAGCTATTTTCTTAGATCCAGATTTTGCAGCATGAATCATATGTTGGATTATAACATAGGGAAGGTTCAGCTTAATACCTTTTGTCATATGATATAGAATGAGTATATCAATATCTGTGACCTTTTGCTTGCTTCCTATCCTAGGAAAGATGCAGTGCAGCAACATGTTGTGAAGGATTTTAAACTCCTTTTTGAGGTAGGATGATGTTGGATCCTCCATTTTAGCTCCTTCCTCATTAAACAGCTCCATGATTAGAGCTTCTTTGCTTACATCAAGCTTTGAGTACCAATCTGCTCCATAGATTGTTGCTCCTTCAAAAGGTAAATTGATCAAGCATCCAAGTGTGTCAGTGTCAAGCTGTATCTCAACTCCTCTAATATTTGAGATTATCAAATTCTTGTCCGTATGCAAATTAGCGTTGTGATAAAAGGCTTGAACCAATTGTGGCATCACAGAGTCTTTAATTTTGAAGAAATCTGTCCAACCAAGTGGTTCTACATACTTTCGAATATTCATTCCTTTCTTTTCAAGCTCCTCAAAATCAAAAATTCTCCCAGCAGGAACAGGTTTGATTTTCCAATATTTTTCAAAATTTTCTCTGTCATCAGGGTGAATGAGAGGAATGGGAATGAATTTGGTTTTGACTTTCTTCTTCTTCTCTTTTCCATCAGAAGCAGCTTTCTCTTTTCCCTTTGAAACAACTTTCTCTTTTCCCTTGGCAACCTTAGGTGTTGGTGATTTTTTGGTTGAAACAGGGGAAGGTTTGGGTTTAGGTTTGGTAGGAGTAGACTTGGTTGAAGTAACAGCTTCAACTTCTTCATCATCTAGCAAGTCATCAGCAGGTTGATTTGAGAGAGTTTTCTTAGAATCATCATCATTATCAATGATGTGAACAGTGTTATCCTTTTCAACCTTTCTTCCTTTTCCAACTCCAGATAGAATACGAGTTGACCTTCTAATCCTAGATGAAACAATGGATTTTCCTTTTGATTTTGTTTTTAATGAAGATTTAGAAGGTGATTTGAAGGAAAGTTTTGAGATGGATTTTGACCTAGATGGTGTTTTGGATTTTGATTTGAGAGGGGATTTTGAGAGTTTTGATAGGGATGAAGTTTTGGTTTTCTTAGGCTTAATGTAAACAGGAGGTGTTTCAGCTTGGCTAGGCACAACGATGGTTGGGTTAGGAGTGATGGTTCCATCATCATTCAGAGTTTCAGTTTGGGTTTGATCAAATTCTTTATTTGTGGGAATGTTCTCGAATCGTTCTGATCGAGAATCAGAGACATGGTCAAGTTCGTTTTGGGTTTACATGTGGTCAGAGATAGTATGAGAAGGTTGATCTAGTTTGGATTTTGGTGATTGGTTGGTTTCAGAAGATTTTTCTGGTGATTTTGATGGACGTGGTTGATTGTTAGGTGAAGGAATTGGTGACGGTGGTGGTGAAGGAGTTTGAGAAATCTGGGTAGCATTTTTGCGTGCTGCAGTTTTTGTTTTTGCCATTTGAAATTTGTTTCAGAGTTAGATGATGATGAATAGCGCTGATCAGAGAGAAGGTGAGATAGAAGATTAAAAGAAAATGGTTGCTTGGAGAAGAGGAAGAGAGTTAGTAGCTAGGTGTACTTTGAATAGTGGAGTTTGTACTTTGATTTTGTAAAAATGGGTTTTTAGGAGAGAGATGATGAGTGTTTAAGGGGGTAACCGTTGAAGCATTAAGGGAGAGCCAGTCCTATTTTTCCTATTATTTCTACTAATAAGTTAACTAAATTAAAAATAAAGAGGAGAATACAAACGGATAGATATAAAAACACGCGTTCTGCATTTAAATATGAAACACGTATGAGATTGTTCCAAGAACGTTCTCTAAAACAATGAGCATGCATATAATTAAAGATTGTTGGAATTTTTGATGATTTTCAATTTCTCTTTAATAAAATTAAAACGATCCTCAATCAATGGTTTAGTAAAGATGTCAGCCAACTGATTTTCAGTATCAACAAAAACTAAAGAAATGTCCTTTTTGTTCACATGATCACGAATAAAATGATGTTTAATTTCAATGTGTTTTGATCTTGAATGCTGAATGGGGTTTTTTGATAGATTAATAGCACTAGTATTATCACAAAGAATTTGAACATTTGTGTACCTTAGTGAGAAGTCTTCAAGTTAGTTTTTGATCCATATCACTTGTGAGCAACAATTTGATGTAGACACATATTCTGCTTCAGTTGTTGAAAGTGCAATGGTATTTTGTTTTCTACAACACCAACTGACAAGAGCTTCACCAAGGAATTGACATGATCCACTTGTGCTCTTTCTCTCAATTTTGTCACCAGCATAATTAGCATCACAATAAGCTTTTAGATCAAAATGTGTGCCCTTTTTGTACCATAGACCAACATCTTGTGTTCCAACCAAATATCTAAATATTCTTTTTACTGCAACTAAATGTGATTCCTTTGGAGATGATTGGAATCTTGCACATAGTCCTACTGAGAATACAATGTCAGGTCTGCTTGCAGTCAAGTAGAGAAGTGATCCAATCATTCCCCTAAATTCCTTTTCTGACACATTTTTGCTATTTTCATCTTTGTCCAAACTTGTTGATGGATGCATAGGAGTTGACATGATCTTAGCTTCATTCATTTTATATTTCTTGAGAAGATCTTTGATGAATTTTTCTTGACAAATAAAAATGCTATCTTTTAGTTGCTTGATTTGTAAGCCAAGAAAGAATCTAAGTTCTCCCATCATGCTCATTTCAAACTCACTTTGCATAAGATTAGAAAATTCTTCACACATATTTTCATTAGTAGCACCAAATATAATATCATCAACATACACTTGAACAATAAGTAAATCATGCTTATGAGTTTTTCTAAAAAGTGTAGTATCAATTTGTCCTCTAGAAAAACCATTTTCAAGCAAAAATGTGTTCAACCTTTCATAACAAGCTTTTGGAGCTTGCTTAATTCCATAGAGAGCTTTGGTAAGTTTGAAAACATGATTTGTCTTATTTTGATCAACAAAACCAGGGGGTTAATGAACATATACTTCTTCATTCAAAAAACCATTTAAAAAAGCACTTTTGACATCCATTTGAAAAAGTTTAAAACATTTGTGAGATGCATATGCAAGCAAAATTCTAATGGCTTCTAACCTGGTTACAGGGGCAAATGTCTCATCATAATCAATACCTTCTTGTTGATTGTACCCTTGAGCTACTGATGACAGTAATTTATTTGATGTTTTTAGTATTATTTATTATTAGTTTAGTATTAGTTTTAGACCAATTACAAGGCAAAAACCTAAAGAAGTGAAGCTACTTGTCCAAGAAGTCAAGACTTGAAGAAAATGCTTAAAAAGAGGCTAAAAGGAAGAAAATACGCAACTTTAAGTCTGTGGATCATAACTTGAGCTACGAGTATCGGAATGAGGTCCGTGACCATGGTTTGGAAAGCTAAGACGAAGAGCTACAACTTTCGTGTAGAAGCCAAAACCTAAATTTGACATCGCAGTACGATGACACCCATCGTAGTGCGATGGGAGGAAAACTTCGCGCCCAAGAAAAGAACAAAATCTTCAGTTATATTTTTGAAGAAAATCTACACATTGTACTGCGATGGGTCCATCGCAGTGCGATGAGCCTTGCTGCCCAAGTCATAAAAACTATAAATAGAGCCTCCCTCCCCACAATTATTCATTCAGAAATTTAGAGAACTATTTCTCTATAAGGAGCAAAGGAGGAGGAGCTCTAGGGAAGGAACTTTCCCCCTTCAACGGGAAAGGTAACTTCCTCCACAAGGTAGCAAGGTTATTGGTATGCATTTATTTAATTCTTGTAATTTAATTATGTCTATTAGTAGCTAAACTCCTATAGGTTAGGTGGAGAAGATGAACACCCTTAGGAATGCTGGAATCATGTAAATTGGTACTACGTTTATATAATTTTCTATTCAGTTTTATTTATTCTATTGTCTATGTTTTAATTACGTAACCTAATTAAAGTACACAATTAGGGAACGCTTTTAGGGATGATGATATCTAGCATTGCGCCTAGGGTCAGGGTTTATCACTGGCCGGCAGCTAACCTCAATAGGGTTAGTGATATTTAATATTGTGCCTCAAGGTTAGGATTACCCAAGGTTCGGCAACTAACTTATAGGGTTAGTGATCTAGTATTGTGCCTCAAAACCGGCAGCCAACCCCGATCAATAGATGATAACTTAACAAGTTAAGGGTAAAAGAACTAGTGAAACCATGCTTAATTGACTACATATTTAGAGTCTAATCTCTAGGTTAGGGACGTGACAACGTGGCTAACACGTGTTCCCTGTCTAATAATTAAGATTCTCTATACTCGTAATTAGGGTAATTATCGTACGCGGTTATTACTAATTATATTAGTTCACCAATAATAAAAGGGAATAGTCAACGATATAGCACCACTTACCCAGCAGGAATAAGGGAGGGATTCCAACTACTTAACCTATTGACTAGGGTCTGGCAAGTGCACCAGTCTATCGTCGAGTAATAATTCACACTCTAGTGTATAGAATGAGTTCGTATCCACAGGGATCGTGCCGCAGCTTTACTAGCGTTATTTAAGTTTGTGATAGTTGCATTCGCTTTGGGTTTTTGAAAAAGGTTTTTATAAAAATAACGTAATGCTTTGCAGAAATATAAATGCAGAATGTATAAATATAGATTCAAGAAATATGGAGGCTAGTTGTGGTGGTTGGACTCCCTCCCTTCTTCATATTTGGCATGACCGGTGTATAACATAGTTATTTAGATTATGTTCGGCGGTGAATTATCCTTGTTGTAGTAATACCTTACTATTACACTATGTTAATTAAAGTTTCCCTACGTTAACAACTAAGGTACCTACGAGAGCCTAACCTCGAAGTGTCACATACCCTAATTACTAAGTGAGTTGTTTATAAACATGCATTATAATCTTCACCAATTAACCTCTAGGTCCTAGTATCGGGCTGTTCATCTTCTAAGTGCTCAGATCACACCTAGTGCATGATTCCTCCTCTAACCGCTCAGTTCACGACTAGTTCAGGATGTTACCGTCTCTATTCACCAAGAATTATTTACTACTAGTTCTGGACCATACCAAGTCAAAACCTGATATCAATTCTAAGGGCGCTCCTGCTTATCCGGCCAGATTACGAGATACGTTATTAAGTGCAAGAAAGTAAATAACAAACACAATTACTAAATATCATTTATTATAACTTAGACTCAACCACAGACTCCAAATATTCATTGGGGAGTTCATCTTCTCCACCACAACCTAAGGCATAAATTATAAAGACTACATATTTAAATTACAAGAAATTATAACCTAAATACAAAAGCCTAAAGAAAACATACCTTGCTGAGTTAGTTTTCCTGTAAGGGGAGAAAACTTTGCCCAATAGAGCTCCTTTGAACCTCTCCTTATAGTAGAGAGTGTTCTACTATTTCTGAATGATTTTAACAATGAAAGGGAGACTCTATTTATAGTTTTCGTAATGGGCCTCAGCAAGGCATCGCAGTACGATGAAGCCATCGTGCTGCGATGTGAAGATTTAGTCCAGTTTTATAACTGATCCTGTGCATTTCATCAGCTTGGGCGCCAAGTTACTTCATCGTGCTGCGATATGATGCATCGTACTGCGATGAGAAGATTTTCTTCAGATTTATTGCTTCTGATTTCTTGGCGAACAAGCAGCTCCCATCGTGGCACAATGGGAGCCATCGTGCTGCGATGGAATGCTTAATTTCTTCACTTTTTGGGATTTTTCTTCTCTTTTTGCATCTTGGACTCTGTCTCGATGCTTTTTCCTGCTTTTGTAGGTTTTTCTTCGTATTTGGGTCTGTCTTGGTCATTTTACTACTAATTGTTGTGAATTCGACATTAAACTCACACCAATAACAAACTGATGTGTGGGGGCAAGTGTAACAAGTAACCAAACAATTAGCGGGATAGAAACGATGATGCAATAATTCAAAGCAATAAACAGCGGAAGATAAAGAACATGATCAATTTGTTTACCCAGTTCGGTGTTAATGAACCTACGCCTGGGGGAGAGAGCAACTCTCCGTTCAACTAGAATCAAATAAGTCACTTAACAAGAAATCCCAATTGGGTTACAAGAATTAATCCTAATTCTACCCAAAATCCCGAATCTCTTTCAGTGGCCAAGAGACTCAATTTTACCTAGTCTACCCAAGGTGATCCCACAAGATGATCCCAAGAATAATTTGCCCAAACCCCTAGGATCCTAAAACCCTAGTCTTGTGTGGCGGCAAACCCCAATTCTCTACATCTTGTCTCTCTTTGCTATCTTATTTTCCTATGAACAAAACACTCTCTATTTATAGAAAAATATATGCCTATTATTTTAAAACAAATCGTTATAAAATAAAACCAAATCTCATATTGTTTCTAAATATATCCAATTTAAAACCAAACACAATCCAAGTCAGATATCCTTCAAAAATATATTTTTCCACAAAATCTGAAATATTCTGACTTCCAATCTTGAGATTTCAAGGCATATCCAACACTAATAATAATACTAAAAATACCATAGAAATTCCTGTCATCACAACCCCAAACTTAAATTGTTGCTTGTCCTCAAGTAACATGCTGTCAGACAAGATCGTTAGAAAAACAAGAGATAAATAAAGATGATAGGAATTTCACAACCTCTTTGTATTTCGACAATGGTACCGCTGATTTTCTTACCGCCGCGATCATGCTCAGTCCTGCTAGGCTCAGGAGACGTCAATAGTAGCAAGTCGGAAAAATGCCTGCAAGAGTCCATGTCCAACTTTTCTCTCTCTCACATTTGTGTTTTTCGCTTATTTAATTGAAATGGTTATCTCTCAATCATCGTGCAACCTGCCATTTTACCATAGGCTTGCAAGAACTCTAAGCAACCAGTCAAAATTCAAAATACATGCATTTTTGGAGGTCTTTTCAGGGTTATAACGTGGCTTAGGTCAAGGTAGGACATTTTTGGGAATAATAGGCTAAACATTGGAGTTAAGTCTTACTTTGTTGTTCCTTTTTGTGTACGCAACCTGTGTTCATCGGAAAATAAGAACCGGATGTGTCTTTGTGTGGTTCTTTTCTATCACTTTCTTTGCCCTTTGGCTCTTTCTTTTTCATTTATATTTTTTGAAGAGACTATTTTTTTAGGGAATTTTTGATGTTTTCTCGTCTCTTTTTTTTCATTTTTTTTCTTTTTGTAGTGATAAGTCTCCGTATACCCACCCCAAACTTAAACGTTGCTAGTTCCATGAGCAACCCCAAACTTATTTTGTTGCCAAGACTTTGAGAACTATTACCTTAACTCCAAAGAGGGTAATTCATTGTTTTTCTGGTTTATAGGCTTGTATCGTGGTTTGTCATCGAAACAAAAGGGATATTATATTTTTTTTTACGGCTCAAATTTGGCTAGCAAAGGATACAATAATAATAAGGGTGGTTTGAAAAAGGCTCTGGGTTATAACAAACAATTGCCTCAATGCATATAATATCAAACTAACCAGTCAGCAGAGAATTAGAGCAAGTTCTAGAAAAAGTTTAAAACATTTGTGAGATGCATATGCAAGCAAAATTCTAATGGCTTCTAACCTGGCTACAAGGGCAAATGTCTCATCATAATCAATACCTTCTCGTTGATTGTACCCTTGAGCTACTGATGACAGTAATTTATTTGATGTTTTTAGTATTATTTATTATTAGTTTAGTATTAGTTTTAGACCAATTACAAGGCAAAAACCTAAAGAAGTGAAGCTACTTGTCCAAGAAGTCAAGACTTGAAGAAAATGCTTAAAAAGAGGCTAAAAGGAAGAAAATACGCAACTTTAAGTCTGTGGATCATAACTTGAGCTACGAGTATCGGAATGAGGTCCGTGACCATGGTTTGGAAAGCTAAGACGAAGAGCTACAACTTTCGTGTAGAAGCCAAAACCTAAATTTGACATCGCAGTACGATGACACCCATCGTAGTGCGATGGGAGGAAAACTTCGCGCCCAAGAAAAGAACAAAATCTTCAGTTATATTTTTGAAGAAAATCTACACATTGTACTGCGATGGGTCCATCGCAGTGCGATGAGCCTTGCTGCCCAAGTCATAAAAACTATAAATAGAGCCTCCCTCCCCACAATTATTCATTCAGAAATTTAGAGAACTATTTCTCTGTAAGGAGCAAAGGAGGAGGAGCTCTAGGGAAGGAACTTTCCCCCTTCAACGGGAAAGGTAACTTCCTCCACAAGGTAGCAAGGTTATTGGTATGCATTTATTTAATTCTTGTAATTTAATTATGTCTATTAGTAGCTAAACTCCTATAGGTTAGGTGGAGAAGATGAACACCCTTAGGAATGCTGGAATCATGTAAATTGGTACTACGTTTATATAATTTTCTATTCAGTTTTATTTATTCTATTGTCTATGTTTTAATTACGTAACCTAATTAAAGTACACAATTAGGGAACGCTTTTAGGGATGATGATATCTAGCATTGCGCCTAGGGTCAGGGTTTATCACTGGCCGGCAGCTAACCTCAATAGGGTTAGTGATATTTAATATTGTGCCTCAAGGTTAGGATTACCCAAGGTTCGGCAACTAACTTATAGGGTTAGTGATCTAGTATTGTGCCTCAAAACCGGCAGCCAACCCCGATCAATAGATGATAACTTAACAAGTTAAGGGTAAAAGAACTAGTGAAACCATGCTTAATTGACTACATATTTAGAGTCTAATCTCTAGGTTAGGGACGTGACAACGTGGCTAACACGTGTTCCCTGTCTAATAATTAAGATTCTCTATACTCGTAATTAGGGTAATTATCGTACGCGGTTATTACTAATTATATTAGTTCACCAATAATAAAAGGGAATAGTCAACGATATAGCACCACTTACCCAGCAGGAATAAGGGAGGGATTCCAACTACTTAACCTATTGACTAGGGTCTGGCAAGTGCACCAGTCTATCGTCGAGTAATAATTCACACTCTAGTGTATAGAATGAGTTCGTATCCACAGGGATCGTGCCGCAGCTTTACTAGCGTTATTTAAGTTTGTGATAGTTGCATTCGCTTTGGGTTTTTGAAAAAGGTTTTTATAAAAATAACGTAATGCTTTGCAGAAATATAAATGCAGAATGTATAAATATAGATTCAAGAAATATGGAGGCTAGTTGTGGTGGTTGGACTCCCTCCCTTCTTCATATTTGGCATGACCGGTGTATAACATAGTTATTTAGATTATGTTCGGCGGTGAATTATCCTTGTTGTAGTAATACCTTACTATTACACTATGTTAATTAAAGTTTCCCTACGTTAACAACTAAGGTACCTACGAGAGCCTAACCTCGAAGTGTCACATACCCTAATTACTAAGTGAGTTGTTTATAAACATGCATTATAATCTTCACCAATTAACCTCTAGGTCCTAGTATCGGGCTGTTCATCTTCTAAGTGCTCAGATCACACCTAGTGCATGATTCCTCCTCTAACCGCTCAGTTCACGACTAGTTCAGGATGTTACCGTCTCTATTCACCAAGAATTATTTACTACTAGTTCTGGACCATACCAAGTCAAAACCTGATATCAATTCTAAGGGCGCTCCTGCTTATCCGGCCAGATTACGAGATACGTTATTAAGTGCAAGAAAGTAAATAACAAACACAATTACTAAATATCATTTATTATAACTTAGACTCAACCACAGACTCCAAATATTCATTGGGGAGTTCATCTTCTCCACCACAACCTAAGGCATAAATTATAAAGACTACATATTTAAATTACAAGAAATTATAACCTAAATACAAAAGCCTAAAGAAAACATACCTTGCTGAGTTAGTTTTCCTGTAAGGGGAGAAAACTTTGCCCAATAGAGCTCCTTTGAACCTCTCCTTATAGTAGAGAGTGTTCTACTATTTCTGAATGATTTTAACAATGAAAGGGAGACTCTATTTATAGTTTTCGTAATGGGCCTCAGCAAGGCATCGCAGTACGATGAAGCCATCGTGCTGCGATGTGAAGATTTAGTCCAGTTTTATAACTGATCCTGTGCATTTCATCAGCTTGGGCGCCAAGTTACTTCATCGTGCTGCGATATGATGCATCGTACTGCGATGAGAAGATTTTCTTCAGATTTATTGCTTCTGATTTCTTGGCGAACAAGCAGCTCCCATCGTGGCACAATGGGAGCCATCGTGCTGCGATGGAATGCTTAATTTCTTCACTTTTTGGGATTTTTCTTCTCTTTTTGCATCTTGGACTCTGTCTCGATGCTTTTTCCTGCTTTTGTAGGTTTTTCTTCGTATTTGGGTCTGTCTTGGTCATTTTACTACTAATTGTTGTGAATTCGACATTAAACTCACACCAATAACAAACTGATGTGTGGGGGCAAGTGTAACAAGTAACCAAACAATTAGCGGGATAGAAACGATGATGCAATAATTCAAAGCAATAAACAGCGGAAGATAAAGAACATGATCAATTTGTTTACCCAGTTCGGTGTTAATGAACCTACGCCTGGGGGAGAGAGCAACTCTCCGTTCAACTAGAATCAAATAAGTCACTTAACAAGAAATCCCAATTGGGTTACAAGAATTAATCCTAATTCTACCCAAAATCCCGAATCTCTTTCAGTGGCCAAGAGACTCAATTTTACCTAGTCTACCCAAGGTGATCCCACAAGATGATCCCAAGAATAATTTGCCCAAACCCCTAGGATCCTAAAACCCTAGTCTTGTGTGGCGGCAAACCCCAATTCTCTACATCTTGTCTCTCTTTGCTATCTTATTTTCCTATGAACAAAACACTCTCTATTTATAGAAAAATATATGCCTATTATTTTAAAACAAATCGTTATAAAATAAAACCAAATCTCATATTGTTTCTAAATATATCCAATTTAAAACCAAACACAATCCAAGTCAGATATCCTTCAAAAATATATTTTTCCACAAAATCTGAAATATTCTGACTTCCAATCTTGAGATTTCAAGGCATATCCAACACTAATAATAATACTAAAAATACCATAGAAATTCCTGTCATCACAACCCCAAACTTAAATTGTTGCTTGTCCTCAAGTAACATGCTGTCAGACAAGATCGTTAGAAAAACAAGAGATAAATAAAGATGATAGGAATTTCACAACCTCTTTGTATTTCGACAATGGTACCGCTGATTTTCTTACCGCCGCGATCATGCTCAGTCCTGCTAGGCTCAGGAGACGTCAATAGTAGCAAGTCGGAAAAATGCCTGCAAGAGTCCATGTCCAACTTTTCTCTCTCTCACATTTGTGTTTTTCGCTTATTTAATTGAAATGGTTATCTCTCAATCATCGTGCAACCTGCCATTTTACCATAGGCTTGCAAGAACTCTAAGCAACCAGTCAAAATTCAAAATACATGCATTTTTGGAGGTCTTTTCAGGGTTATAACGTGGCTTAGGTCAAGGTAGGACATTTTTGGGAATAATAGGCTAAACATTGGAGTTAAGTCTTACTTTGTTGTTCCTTTTTGTGTACGCAACCTGTGTTCATCGGAAAATAAGAACCGGATGTGTCTTTGTGTGGTTCTTTTCTATCACTTTCTTTGCCCTTTGGCTCTTTCTTTTTCATTTATATTTTTTGAAGAGACTATTTTTTTAGGGAATTTTTGATGTTTTCTCGTCTCTTTTTTTTCATTTTTTTTCTTTTTGTAGTGATAAGTCTCCGTATACCCACCCCAAACTTAAACGTTGCTAGTTCCATGAGCAACCCCAAACTTATTTTGTTGCCAAGACTTTGAGAACTATTACCTTAACTCCAAAGAGGGTAATTCATTGTTTTTCTGGTTTATAGGCTTGTATCGTGGTTTGTCATCGAAACAAAAGGGATATTATATTTTTTTTTACGGCTCAAATTTGGCTAGCAAAGGATACAATAATAATAAGGGTGGTTTGAAAAAGGCTCTGGGTTATAACAAACAATTGCCTCAATGCATATAATATCAAACTAACCAGTCAGCAGAGAATTAGAGCAAGTTCTAGAAAAAGTTTAAAACATTTGTGAGATGCATATGCAAGCAAAATTCTAATGGCTTCTAACCTGGCTACAAGGGCAAATGTCTCATCATAATCAATACCTTCTTGTTGATTGTACCCTTGAGCTACTGATGACAGTAATTTATTTGATGTTTTTAGTATTATTTATTATTAGTTTAGTATTAGTTTTAGACCAATTACAAGGCAAAAACCTAAAGAAGTGAAGCTACTTGTCCAAGAAGTCAAGACTTGAAGAAAATGCTTAAAAAGAGGCTAAAAGGAAGAAAATACGCAACTTTAAGTCTGTGGATCATAACTTGAGCTACGAGTATCGGAATGAGGTCCGTGACCATGGTTTGGAAAGCTAAGACGAAGAGCTACAACTTTCGTGTAGAAGCCAAAACCTAAATTTGACATCGCAGTACGATGACACCCATCGTAGTGCGATGGGAGGAAAACTTCGCGCCCAAGAAAAGAACAAAATCTTCAGTTATATTTTTGAAGAAAATCTACACATTGTACTGCGATGGGTCCATCGCAGTGCGATGAGCCTTGCTGCCCAAGTCATAAAAACTATAAATAGAGCCTCCCTCCCCACAATTATTCATTCAGAAATTTAGAGAACTATTTCTCTGTAAGGAGCAAAGGAGGAGGAGCTCTAGGGAAGGAACTTTCCCCCTTCAACGGGAAAGGTAACTTCCTCCACAAGGTAGCAAGGTTATTGGTATGCATTTATTTAATTCTTGTAATTTAATTATGTCTATTAGTAGCTAAACTCCTATAGGTTAGGTGGAGAAGATGAACACCCTTAGGAATGCTGGAATCATGTAAATTGGTACTACGTTTATATAATTTTCTATTCAGTTTTATTTATTCTATTGTCTATGTTTTAATTACGTAACCTAATTAAAGTACACAATTAGGGAACGCTTTTAGGGATGATGATATCTAGCATTGCGCCTAGGGTCAGGGTTTATCACTGGCCGGCAGCTAACCTCAATAGGGTTAGTGATATTTAATATTGTGCCTCAAGGTTAGGATTACCCAAGGTTCGGCAACTAACTTATAGGGTTAGTGATCTAGTATTGTGCCTCAAAACCGGCAGCCAACCCCGATCAATAGATGATAACTTAACAAGTTAAGGGTAAAAGAACTAGTGAAACCATGCTTAATTGACTACATATTTAGAGTCTAATCTCTAGGTTAGGGACGTGACAACGTGGCTAACACGTGTTCCCTGTCTAATAATTAAGATTCTCTATACTCGTAATTAGGGTAATTATCGTACGCGGTTATTACTAATTATATTAGTTCACCAATAATAAAAGGGAATAGTCAACGATATAGCACCACTTACCCAGCAGGAATAAGGGAGGGATTCCAACTACTTAACCTATTGACTAGGGTCTGGCAAGTGCACCAGTCTATCGTCGAGTAATAATTCACACTCTAGTGTATAGAATGAGTTCGTATCCACAGGGATCGTGCCGCAGCTTTACTAGCGTTATTTAAGTTTGTGATAGTTGCATTCGCTTTGGGTTTTTGAAAAAGGTTTTTATAAAAATAACGTAATGCTTTGCAGAAATATAAATGCAGAATGTATAAATATAGATTCAAGAAATATGGAGGCTAGTTGTGGTGGTTGGACTCCCCCCCTTCTTCATATTTGGCATGACCGGTGTATAACATAGTTATTTAGATTATGTTCGGCGGTGAATTATCCTTGTTGTAGTAATACCTTACTATTACACTATGTTAATTAAAGTTTCCCTACGTTAACAACTAAGGTACCTACGAGAGCCTAACCTCGAAGTGTCACATACCCTAATTACTAAGTGAGTTGTTTATAAACATGCATTATAATCTTCACCAATTAACCTCTAGGTCCTAGTATCGGGCTGTTCATCTTCTAAGTGCTCAGATCACACCTAGTGCATGATTCCTCCTCTAACCGCTCAGTTCACGACTAGTTCAGGATGTTACCGTCTCTATTCACCAAGAATTATTTACTACTAGTTCTGGACCATACCAAGTCAAAACCTGATATCAATTCTAAGGGCGCTCCTGCTTATCCGGCCAGATTACGAGATACGTTATTAAGTGCAAGAAAGTAAATAACAAACACAATTACTAAATATCATTTATTATAACTTAGACTCAACCACAGACTCCAAATATTCATTGGGGAGTTCATCTTCTCCACCACAACCTAAGGCATAAATTATAAAGACTACATATTTAAATTACAAGAAATTATAACCTAAATACAAAAGCCTAAAGAAAACATACCTTGCTGAGTTAGTTTTCCTGTAAGGGGAGAAAACTTTGCCCAATAGAGCTCCTTTGAACCTCTCCTTATAGTAGAGAGTGTTCTACTATTTCTGAATGATTTTAACAATGAAAGGGAGACTCTATTTATAGTTTTCGTAATGGGCCTCAGCAAGGCATCGCAGTACGATGAAGCCATCGTGCTGCGATGTGAAGATTTAGTCCAGTTTTATAACTGATCCTGTGCATTTCATCAGCTTGGGCGCCAAGTTACTTCATCGTGCTGCGATATGATGCATCGTACTGCGATGAGAAGATTTTCTTCAGATTTATTGCTTCTGATTTCTTGGCGAACAAGCAGCTCCCATCGTGGCACAATGGGAGCCATCGTGCTGCGATGGAATGCTTAATTTCTTCACTTTTTGGGATTTTTCTTCTCTTTTTGCATCTTGGACTCTGTCTCGATGCTTTTTCCTGCTTTTGTAGGTTTTTCTTCGTATTTGGGTCTGTCTTGGTCATTTTACTACTAATTGTTGTGAATTCGACATTAAACTCACACCAATAACAAACTGATGTGTGGGGGCAAGTGTAACAAGTAACCAAACAATTAGCGGGATAGAAACGATGATGCAATAATTCAAAGCAATAAACAGCGGAAGATAAAGAACATGATCAATTTGTTTACCCAGTTCGGTGTTAATGAACCTACGCCTGGGGGAGAGAGCAACTCTCCGTTCAACTAGAATCAAATAAGTCACTTAACAAGAAATCCCAATTGGGTTACAAGAATTAATCCTAATTCTACCCAAAATCCCGAATCTCTTTCAGTGGCCAAGAGACTCAATTTTACCTAGTCTACCCAAGGTGATCCCACAAGATGATCCCAAGAATAATTTGCCCAAACCCCTAGGATCCTAAAACCCTAGTCTTGTGTGGCGGCAAACCCCAATTCTCTACATCTTGTCTCTCTTTGCTATCTTATTTTCCTATGAACAAAACACTCTCTATTTATAGAAAAATATATGCCTATTATTTTAAAACAAATCGTTATAAAATAAAACCAAATCTCATATTGTTTCTAAATATATCCAATTTAAAACCAAACACAATCCAAGTCAGATATCCTTCAAAAATATATTTTTCCACAAAATCTGAAATATTCTGACTTCCAATCTTGAGATTTCAAGGCATATCCAACACTAATAATAATACTAAAAATACCATAGAAATTCCTGTCATCACAACCCCAAACTTAAATTGTTGCTTGTCCTCAAGTAACATGCTGTCAGACAAGATCGTTAGAAAAACAAGAGATAAATAAAGATGATAGGAATTTCACAACCTCTTTGTATTTCGACAATGGTACCGCTGATTTTCTTACCGCCGCGATCATGCTCAGTCCTGCTAGGCTCAGGAGACGTCAATAGTAGCAAGTCGGAAAAATGCCTGCAAGAGTCCATGTCCAACTTTTCTCTCTCTCACATTTGTGTTTTTCGCTTATTTAATTGAAATGGTTATCTCTCAATCATCGTGCAACCTGCCATTTTACCATAGGCTTGCAAGAACTCTAAGCAACCAGTCAAAATTCAAAATACATGCATTTTTGGAGGTCTTTTCAGGGTTATAACGTGGCTTAGGTCAAGGTAGGACATTTTTGGGAATAATAGGCTAAACATTGGAGTTAAGTCTTACTTTGTTGTTCCTTTTTGTGTACGCAACCTGTGTTCATCGGAAAATAAGAACCGGATGTGTCTTTGTGTGGTTCTTTTCTATCACTTTCTTTGCCCTTTGGCTCTTTCTTTTTCATTTATATTTTTTGAAGAGACTATTTTTTTAGGGAATTTTTGATGTTTTCTCGTCTCTTTTTTTTCATTTTTTTTCTTTTTGTAGTGATAAGTCTCCGTATACCCACCCCAAACTTAAACGTTGCTAGTTCCATGAGCAACCCCAAACTTATTTTGTTGCCAAGACTTTGAGAACTATTACCTTAACTCCAAAGAGGGTAATTCATTGTTTTTCTGGTTTATAGGCTTGTATCGTGGTTTGTCATCGAAACAAAAGGGATATTATATTTTTTTTTACGGCTCAAATTTGGCTAGCAAAGGATACAATAATAATAAGGGTGGTTTGAAAAAGGCTCTGGGTTATAACAAACAATTGCCTCAATGCATATAATATCAAACTAACCAGTCAGCAGAGAATTAGAGCAAGTTCTAGAAAATAAACAACTGCACGGTACTCTCATAGTAATTCGAAAGAAAGTGGTAATACCGTTTGGAAATATTTGGCTCCAATCCTCACATGGCTTAGGTATCTGAATTTGAACACTTGTCTCACAGACATCCGCTTCATCACTCGTCTCTCTGTCTCCCGAACTTCACACTTCGGAGCAATCACCTTTGGTTTTCTGTATGAAGGTGTGAAATTCGGCTCATCAAGATTTATAACTTATTTCGCCGCAATTTTACCTATAACAGTTAGTCATGCACTAGATAATAAACAGCAAGCAGTTATTTAATTTTTTATAAGTTTGAATAAGGGTTAAATAGATGAAGATGATGTTAGACTACTAGACTACCACTTAGAAGGGGGGTTGAATAAGTGGCTTCTTTAATCAACGACAATTTTAAAAAATTATTTGATTAAAAACAATGCGCGGAAGCACCACCGGATCGGTAGTCTACTTTGCACCTTTTGACCAAAGGAAAGATAGTATCGCCTTGAACGAATTAGGAAAATTATCGGAACGATTAATGCAAGATATTCAAATTTAATTTGATTAGCAAAGACAGTTCCAAGCAAGTTATATGGTTTGATATTTCAAGTTCAATCACAATCAAGCAAGAACCAATTGAATTTTTGTGAACCAATAAGAACAACAAAAATTCAATCGATTAATCAATTTAACGAAATTAACGAAATTAAAAGAGAGAGATAAAGAGAGAGACACACGATGTGATTAGGGAGTTCCCCGGATTGCGCGTCGTCCACGCGTTTATCCGAGTACGTCTCCCCCCAAATAACCAAACGGGTTATTTGAGAGTTTATAGATCAAAAACTCGATGAACAAACAGTGCAGAGTTTACAATTGAAATCTATAATCCTATAGCAAGACAAAATGTAAACTAATGCGAATAACCTCGACACCCAACGGAACTTCACCCTCTGATTCCAACGATTCACCTTGTGCCAAACCGCACCCAATCGTCCAGCTGAGTCCTTCGTTCCTTGTTGTCGAATCCTTCAAGACACGCACGATCTTGAATCACTTGAGAGAAACACTAGAACCTTCAACGCAATTCAACCCGATCACGATTCTGATTCACCGCGAACCGTATCGAACGTTATCACACAATTCTGCAATTTCTATTGAATTGATCCCATACTCAAATCCAATTTTGATTGCAAACTTGATGAAGATGATGAACTTGTGTTGAATCAAACCTTTGATGCAAATTCTCACTCAATTTGTACCCAAAGCGTTTTCTGATCTTTCACACTAGTTTTCTCTCTGTTGTGTTCTTTACAAAAGATCACACACATTGCTATTTAAAGAGAAAATAGAATGAGCAAATTTAGGCATAATTTTTCATACATGTATCGATACAAATGATCATTTGTATCGATACAAATGCTTTGACCAACGTTAAAAAATGGAAAAATTGACCTTTGTATCGATACAAACACGGGTGTGTATCGATACAAATATCAGAATCTTGAAATCTTGACTGATATGTATCGAAGCATGCAAGCATGATTCGATACATCATGAGTTTTCTGGATTTTGAGAACATACAGATGTGTATCGATACATGCAAGCATGCTTCGATACACAGATGATGTTCTGTCTCTGAGAGACCACTTTTGTATCGATACAGACAATATATGTATTGATACAAAATGCACAAAATCAAACAGAAGTAATTTCAGGACATATGTATCGATACAACTATGTATGTATCGATACAAAATACCTAAAAGTCAGTTTTTCAAAGTTTAGAAAATAGTTCTTTGTTGTCAAGTCATTTGTAATGTTGCCAAAATATGTTCAATCCTATTTTCATGTATTTTGACAATTATTAAAACATGAGGATGAACTGGTGCACTTACATTCTCCCCCTTTTTGATAATTGTCAAAACTATGCATAAGCTAAGCCTATACCTAATATGCAATAAAATAGCAATATGTATACAGACGCAATTAAAACACCAAGGCTAAACAATAAGCACGCTCCCCCTGAGTTGATGCCATAATGCGATTGTCATAGTAGATAATATTCAAGACTCTTTTAGCTATTCATCCTTAGCTTGTGCATCCAAATCTCTCCCCCTTTGACAATATCAAAAAGAAGAAGAGGGTCTATTAGAAGTATCAAGTTCAGTCAATTTTGATCCAAATCATATCGTGCACTTACATTTGTCGAAATGCACATATATGATGAAAATTCCTAATCAATATAAATACATACAAAGATATGCCAAAATATATCAATGACGAATACCAAATATCATGATAAAACATGGAATGTAGAACAACAATCCATAAACCAACTCATGAGTATTGAAACACATCGACATTATAAATCAACCAACATATCAAAATATGGGACGAAAATAAACAAAATAATGCAACAAATGCATAATTTCATGTTACCATATCATATAACGATGTTCATGAAGAAATGAATTCACGGATAGTATTTATGCAACATGTTAAGCTATAGACACATCAATTTATCAATATTTTCATACATTGCCATTTGATACATATGGACTTCAAGAATTATTACTTATCTTAAAGCAAGAATTTTTGGAAATGAGCAAACACATGAATGTATTGAAAAGAACTGATATGTGATGTTGATGTTTTGAAAAGCATTCACATAGGCATAAGAGTGTAAGTTTTAAGAAGAAAAGATAGAGATGATACTTTTTAACCTTGTACCGTAGGGTGTTTGATGCACTTCCCATTGTATAAAACTCCAAGTTGCCAAGAAGTATGATATGTATACAAAGTGCATGTACAAATGTATATTATTCTAGGTTAGAGATATCTAGGATCCCTAATTCTCCGCGAATAAAGATAAAGGGTTCCGTTGCAAGTGGCTTTGTAAAGATGTCCGCAAGTTGATTTTTCGAGTCCACATGCTCAAAAACAACATCCCCTTTTTCTACATGATCGCGAAGAAAGTGATGCCTAATCTCTATATGTTTAGTCCTTGAATGCAACACGGGGTTCTTTGTGAGGTTTATAGCACTAGTGTTGTCACACAAGATTGGAACACGGTGTAGTTTTAAATTGTAGTCAAGAAGTTGTTGTTTTAACCAAAGTATTTGGGAGCAACAACTTCCGGCCGCTACGTATTCCGCCTCGGCGGTTGACAAAGCAACTGATACCTGTTTCTTGCTATGCCAACTTACCAAGCTATTACAAAATAGGTGACATGTTCCACTAGTACTTTTCCTATCCAACTTGCAACCGGCAAAGTCGGAATCGGAATAACCTACCAAAGAACAATCATTCCCCTTAGAGTACCATAAGCCAAAATTTGATGTTCCTTTCAAGTATTTTAAAATCCTTTTTACGGCTTTTAGGTGTGATTCTTTGGGGCATGATTGATATCGTGCACACATGCAAACACTAAACATAATATCCGGCCTAGATGCTGTTAAATAGAGTAAGGATCCGATTATACCTCTATATTTTGTGATTTCCACATCTTTACCTTCTTCATCTTTGCTTAACGCACAAGTTGATGCCATGAGAGTTTCCATAATTTTTGAATCCGTCATCCCAAACTTCTTGAGCAACTCAAGGCAATATTTAGTTTGATATATGAAGGTTCCTTCTTCGAGTTGTTTGATTTGTAGTCCCAAGAAGTAGGTTAGTTCACCCATCATGCTCATCTCGAATTCACCTTGCATAAGACTAGAGAAACTCTTGACAAGAGATGGGTTAGTGGAACCAAAGATAATATCATCAACATATATTTGAACCAATAAGACGTCTTTTCCTTTACGTTTAATGAAGAGTGTAGTATCAACCTTTCCCCTTGAATATCCATTTTTAATCAAGAACTTGCTAAGCCTATCATACCAAGCTCTAGGAGCTTGCTTAAGACCATATAAGGCTCTTTTTAATTTGAAAACATAGTCCGGATGTTCGTTATCTTCAAAACCGGGAGGTTGTTTGACATACTATAACGCCCCAACTAAAAATATCTAGAATATTTAGTCAAGACATAAATAAATGGATCTGAGTACATGAAAATTTCAGGATAAATTAATGAAGTTACAACTTGATACAAATACAACGTGATGAACTGAATAAATTCAGCGGAAAGAAACTAAATTCATGGGTAAACAAGGTAATATAATAACAAGGAGAAGAATAAAATCTTCTAGGCTGACAATCCAAGCTCAGCTCCAACTATCAGTCTCCCACCTGGTCCTTGCCTCAATTCACCTGTTACCTAAAAAAATTGATTTGGAGTGGGGTGAGACTACTAAGCCTCAGTGAGTCCTACTACCCTCCTAATGGTGACTACACCGGGGGAAACCTAGATAGTGTAATAGTCTAAGTTCAATCTGTTTTACAATTAAGAGTAATATTAATAACAATGAATAAAGGTGTAACACATTTATCAATCTTGTCAATTACTCTTCAAAGACACGCCGAGGCAAGCCGGTCTCGGGTGCCTGACTCTGCGTACTACCGAAACAGAGGCTCGGATTCCGACATTGGCTCACATAATAAAATGATTAGAATTCAGAGGAATTCTTTAATCACGGCATAAAGCTGCCATTTAATTTTAACGAGTTTAAGCAGTTCTAACCAATATATCCCACCCAGGGTATCCTAAGCATGTTACTGATAAATTTAAATATACATGTTAATCTTTGACTATATAATCTATTTTACACTATTAAACATGCTCATGAAAGCCCCAGTTGCATTCGGACATAAAACGAGTGTTGGCTATTTTTGAAAAAATAAAATATGTAGGTTCTGTCCCTGTTAAACTCGCTACGGCGAGCTCCTACCCGCTACGGCGAGTTTATGTGCTGACAGACCTGTAACACTCGCCCTGGCGAGTCAGAAACTCGCCTGGCGAGCTATACAGAACATCAACGCTCGCCACAGCGCACAGCTGCTCGCTACAGCGAGCTTGACAGGGCAAGTCCCTGTTTCTGCAAAACACAATTTTTAACCAAATGCACCTACAATCCTCATACAACTCGTTATAAACATGTTTAGTAATATATAATAGTTCACATAGGAGCAAGAATTGGGATTGATTCTTGCTCTTTCATAAATTCAATCCTAAATCCTAAGTTTGCATACATATCATATCTTTGGGGGACTAAGCTTTCTAAAATAATGCTAAGGTTAAGAACCTAGAGAACCCACCTGATGATGAGGCTTTAACCTTGTTAATGAGCTCTGCTACAACCACACACTAGCTCACCAAAACAAACTTGAATACCAACTTGTGTCCATGATTAAGAGGAAAAGAATGGAGTTAAGAGCTAACAAAGGTTCAAGGAAATGAGACTTTCATCATAGAAACTGAGAAGGAAACTATAGGAGTTCCAAAGACTTACCAATGGTTTAGGATCAAGGTCACAGGGAAGGAAAACACATGCAGCAACAGCATGAGCTGTTCTGCTAAGCTCGCCGTGGCGAGAGGATGAGCTCGCTCAGCGAGCGTCACGAAACTTCAAGGAAAGGCTCTGTTTGCTTCAGCTGCAGTTTAATCCTCAGACCCATGATGCTTACAGCCTCTTTCAGTCACTCACGAAGGTGATTGGCATACATGCAAGATCAGAAAAACAAGGATGAGGAATTGGGGTTTTTGATTTGATTTCAAGAAAAGGGGAAACCTAAGAATCATACCTTGTTCCTTTCCACTCAAAATCATGATTCTGTGAGGATGATTACTCATGCAGCAGTTCCAGATGTGGGGGTTAGAGTGAGAGCACGAATTTGAGACAATAGTCTAGGTATGAAGCTTGCTAATGTGTGATACCCAAAGATTGGGGAAGATAGTGAAATCTTTGCATGTTGTTTTCAAATAGAAATTGAAGAAGATGAATTAGTGAGGATGATGGGGCTGATTATGGTGGAAGAAGGATGGTGATAGTTTGACATAGAGTGGGAAAATTGAGTTGAGTTATTGTTGTTGATTTAAAGAAGATGAAGAAGGCGTGAGAATGAGAATAATGGGAGGAGAGGTACTGATTTTGCTTAGCTCTGCTTGCATATATTCTTATAGGTGGAGGACAATTTGATGGGGGTTTAGGGAGAAAGAGAGGGAGGCTTGGAAGAAGAAGTTAGTGAATGGAGGAATTAAATTGATTATTCTCTTATGGCATGGTAAAATGCTTACATAATTGGTTTGGTTAATTGAGAGTAAGTTTGGTTCCTGCTAAGGATTTTACTTAAATTCCAAATAACTCCAATAATTCTCCTTTAATTAATATTCTTTTATTAATTAAAAATTGGGATGTTACATTCTACCCCCCTTAAATAATTTCGTCCTCGAAATTCAGAATTTCTCCATTCCACATCAAGTTAGGTCCGGTATATCCGCATCCATTGGTACAGTTTACTTATTCTCCGGTCAATAATATTAAATCCCTTGGAATAAAACTTTCCTCTCTTAGGGTTATTGGTTACAAGTCGGTCAATTAATCCACGCTTACAGCTGGTCTCACGCTGCGCACTCTGATTTGAATACATAATGTAACCTTCTGACAGCTTCACTGTCGTTTTAATCTAAAACTCCCTGAATACTTTCATACATCAACTTGTCTTAATCACCTCTACTTCTTCTACTACGATTAAACTTCTTCCATTCCCAATGGTATTAAATCCAATTTCAACTAGCTCAGGAGGTCGGTATCTGGCCTGGTTAGATATTCGCACAAATGGCGGTGATGCTAAGTAATTAACTAAAGGGTAAAAGCTTGAGTGTTCCTATTGGCAAGCTCAAAATCTTCATTCCCAAAATCGATCTCCTTCCCGGGCACTAACATGCATGACATGTCAATTGTACCGCTGTACCACGTGTTGTCTAAATACTCCAGAATCGATCGAAATATAAAACGAGTGGAAAATTGTCCAAATACTACAGATTCCTTGCCAACGAGTTAAACTCATCCGCAGGCGACCCTATAGTTATCCGATAAAATCCCACCTACAATTTAATCTATTCTGACTCCACACGGTGATTCAGTTGTACATTCGACATGCAGCTGCACTTATGTCTAGGTTATCTCCCAGAATTAAATAGTCAATCTTGTCGCAGTCCTTTACTGGTAACTAGTGTATGGAACTTGGCTAAACATTCGGGTTCTAAGCTTAGCTAGTTGAACATTTAGGGTTTGGACTTGTACTGCTGAGGCTGAACCGAATTGTCTGGCTTGAGATGACTTACTGAACTAACTAATGGATCACTAAGGATAGGAAATCGTTTCCGGGTTAAGTTCTTGGTCTTACAAGGTTACAGGAAATCAATCCGGAAGTTTGAAACGTTCAAGCAGAGATACTCAAGGTCGGCACACTGGTCTCACATGACTACGAACACAGAGTCGAAAAGTTTAAATACTCAACACTGATTTCACTTGCAGAGACTAATTCCACTAAACTGGGCAAGGTTCAAACTTAGTTCTGAATGCGGCTGATAATGCTACAAAATATATATATAACTGATTATGGTGAAGAACTGATTATTAGATTCGAGTGCACGAAGGTTAACTGATTTGCTGATACTGGACTAAGTCATTTGCATCAGAACAACCGAGAACACTGATTAACAGATCTACCAATGAGCAAGAGATTGAATTTGAATATATCCGTGGTTTCTCACGAGTGACTGACTTCCACGATTTGGATGAGATTACAAACGACAACACTGAAAGACTGAAGGCATTAAATAAGGTTACTTAGGAGTGGCGTTCTACACAATCTGTGTTACTGACTGACGTTGATGAATTTGGAACGTTGCATTCTAACTGAATTTGTACGCAGTACTTGACTGACAAGTATTTTAAAGCACGAGGAGAAGTATTCGTCTGAGACGTAATCAGACAAGTTAGAGAGTATACACGTTCATGGTGTTCCAAGACTTATGAATGTGGAAATGAACATTGCTCGGTTCGACAAGTTGGCTGAAAGAGGATCCAAAACGATTGATAGGTAATTGAAGATTTGGTCTCCTGTTGGGTTCAAACTGATGTTTCACAACTCTATTCTTTCTACCAATTCACTCGGGTTAGGACAACTAGATTTTCACTCTTGTTTCTAGCTGACAAGTTCTCACCGATAGGTCTAACTGATCCTAATAGTCTCTTAGCTGAAGGATTTGAATATGTAGAAAGTGTCGGCTTCTAGTATTAACATCTAAAGCGGTAATATATCTGGTTAGTCTACAATCCTGCATTACTGTCCTGATGGTAACTGAATGGCAACTCTCAGATGCACAGTTAACTGATTCTACTGACTTCTTAGTTCAAATGGTTCTAATGTATGAATCTGGTTCATGGGTAGTCAACTATGATTGGACTGAGTTACCGGTCTCTAAACTATCTAGTGATTAGATTCAACGGATTGGCTTTGTTGATAGTTTGTGCCAAAGGTAGTGTTAAAATATTAGTTCAAAAGGCTGGCGGTACGAGAATGCTAACCCCATGAGTTTTGATTCAACTATCCCCCTAGAGTCAGCTAATTGGTTGGTGACGATGAGTTGACAACTTATAGCGACTAAATGACGGTACTTAGTATGTATGTCTAAAGGTCGGGTATCTTATCAAGGAAATTCTAAATGGTATACTTAATGTCTCAGAATTTTCTGCGGTAAGGTATGAGTATCGAGTACTAAGTACGAGGCTGACTAGGTGTTAATACTGGTTTAGTTATCAAGCTACTCCGAAGTGATGTCTCTCGAAACAATTGCTTAACGACCTAAAGGTGATGCACGAGAGGAATCTTAAAGGTTATACTAATTGAAACCTAAGTTCTGGTGGTATGACAGAAATATTGCTGCGATTTGAAATGGTCGAAGTAACTTAAGTAAAGGCATTCTTGAGGGTAATCAAGTCAATCCTTAGTCTCTGAATGTTGGTCGGGACTACTACGAAGTTTGGTGTTGCTTACGAAAGGATATCATAATCTTTATACTAGTTGTAGTTTGATTCCTAATAGTACAAGGATAATACGGTTAGGAATTGTATGGTTGGAATGATTCCGATAAAGGTATTTTAGAGGGTAGTCTAGTACGGTCACCTAGCGAAAATTTGGAAAGTGCTAGTGTCCTAATTTTGGTTTCTCTAGTCTAAGTAGTTTGATTTGGATTTCTATTACAAGGTATCTGTCAAGTCCACTACACTGAATTACTAAGTTAGGAAGATAAGGAAAGTGGTACCTAATTCGTCTTCTTGGGTACGGTATTGCAAAGAGGATTTCTAATCGGTATACTAGTTAGGGCTAAGCCTCTAATGATCCAATAAAATCTTGGGTTTCTAACGGGATGTACTAATTCCATTGAGAAAAGTTAAGGCTTGAAATTATTGGGATGGCCTAGCTAAATTTTCCTAACGCAGGTGAAATTCTTGCTTGCACTGAACGACTAAATACTTAGGAAAAAGTTTTGGTTTTCTACTATTACTGGGTGTTGATTGGTCCAAAAACTTGGCTGAAGTTAGGCTCCTGGTAGAATAAGGTTACTTATAGGTTTAGGAAGGTTAGCTGACACACAGTATCAGTGGAGTACCGTTACGCACTACATGCTTCAGTATAATGATACACTTGCTCCCTTGCTTGTTTATACAACTTACTCCTGTGGCACCATTTACCACTGTCCCAAAATTCACTTATAAAAATTCCCTTCAACGACTGCTCCTCGATTGCATCTTCACTACGATCTTAACGCAGAATTTTCAGAGTTCACTTCAGTTCTAAACCATAATACTCTGCCTACCATACACAATACTGAGCTGATCAGACTCATCACGTGATGGTTTCAGCGTAAACAGTCCAGATCCAAAGGGTCTGTTTTACTTAGGAAAGGATTGGAATGACTCTTGGCAAGGTCCGATACTGGATCGACCTGCTCTGATACCAATTATAACGCCCCAACTAAAAATATCTAGAATATTTAGTCAAGACATAAATAAATGGATCTGAGTACATGAAAATTTCAGGATAAATTAATGAAGTTACAACTTGATACAAATACAACGTGATGAACTGAATAAATACAGCGGAAAGAAACTAAATTCATGGGTAAACAAGGTAATATAATAACAAGGAGAAGAATAAAATCTTCTAGGCTGACAATCCAAGCTCAGCTCCAACTATCAGTCTCCCACCTGGTCCTTGCCTCAATTCACCTGTTACCTAAAAAAATTGATTTGGAGTGGGGTGAGACTACTAAGCCTCAGTGAGTCCTACTACCCTCCTAATGGTGACTACACCGGGGGAAACCTAGATAGTGTAATAGTCTAAGTTCAATCTGTTTTACAATTAAGAGTAATATTAATAACAATGAATAAAGGTGTAACACATTTATCAATCTTGTCAATTACTCTTCAAAGACACGCCGAGGCAAGCCGGTCTCGGGTGCCTGACTCTGCGTACTACCGAAACAGAGGCTCGGATTCCGACATTGGCTCACATAATAAAATGATTAGAATTCAGAGGAATTCTTTAATCACGGCATAAAGCTGCCATTTAATTTTAATGAGTTTAAGCAGTTCTAACCAATATATCCCACCCAGGGTATCCTAAGCATGTTACTGATAAATTTAAATATACATGTTAATCTTTGACTATATAATCTATTTTACACTATTAAACATGTTCATGAAAGCCCCAGTTGCATTCGGACATAAAACGAGTGTTGGCTATTTTTGAAAAAATAAAATATGTAGGTTTTGTCCCTGTTAAACTCGCTACGGCGAGCTCCTACCCGCTACGGCGAGTTTATGTGCTGACAGACCTGTAACACTCGCCCTGGCGAGTCAGAAACTCGCCTGGCGAGCTATACAGAACATCAACGCTCGCCACAGCGCACAGCTGCTCGCTACAGCGAGCTTGACAGGGCAAGTCCCTGTTTCTGCAAAACACAATTTTTAACCAAATGCACCTACAATCCTCATACAACTCGTTATAAACATGTTTAGTAATATATAATAGTTCACATAGGAGCAAGAATTGGGATTGATTCTTGCTCTTTCATAAATTCAATCCTAAATCCTAAGTTTGCATACATATCATATCTTTGGGGGACTAAGCTTTCTAAAATAATGCTAAGGTTAAGAACCTAGAGAACCCACCTGATGATGAGGCTTTAACCTTGTTAATGAGCTCTGCTACAACCACACACTAGCTCACCAAAACAAACTTGAATACCAACTTGTGTCCATGATTAAGAGGAAAAGAATGGAGTTAAGAGCTAGCAAAGGTTCAAGGAAATGAGACTTTCATCATAGAAACTGAGAAGGAAACTATAGGAGTTCCAAAGACTTACCAATGGTTTAGGATCAAGGTCACAGGGAAGGAAAACACATGCAGCAACAGCATGAGCTGTTTTGCTAAGCTCGTCGTGGCGAGAGGATGAGCTCGCTCAGCGAGCGTCACGAAACTTCAAGGAAAGGCTCTGTTTGCTTCAGCTGCAGTTTAATCCTCAGACCCATGATGCTTACAGCCTCTTTCAGTCACTCACGAAGGTGATTGGCATACATGCAAGATCAGAAAAACAAGGATGAGGAATTGGGGTTTTTGAATTGATTTCAAGAAAAGGGGAAACCTAAGAATCATACCTTGTTCCTTTCCACTCAAAATCATGATTCTGTGAGGATGATTACTCATGCAGCAGTCCCAGATGTGGGGGTTAGAGTGAGAGCACGAATTTGAGACAATAGTCTAGCTATGAAGCTTGCTAATGTGTGATACCCAAAGATTGGGGAAGATAGTGAAATCTTTGCATGTTGTTTTCAAATAGAAATTGAAGAAGATGAATTAGTGAGGATGATGGGGCTGATTATGGTGGAAGAAGGATGGTGATAGTTTGACATAGAGTGGGAAAATTGAGTTGAGTTATTGTTGTTGATTTAAAGAAGATGAAGAAGGCGTGAGAATGAGAATAATGGGAGGAGAGGTACTGATTTTGCTTAGCTCTGCTTGCATGTATTCTTATAGGTGGAGGACAATTTGATGGGGGTTTAGGGAGAAAGAGAGGGAGGCGTGGAAGAAGAAGTTAGTGAATGGAGGAATTAAATTGATTATTCTCTTATGGCATGGTAAAATGCTTACATAATTGGTTTGGTTAATTGAGAGTAAGTTTGGTTCCTGCTAAGGTTTTTACTTAAATTCCAAATAACTCCAATAATTCTCCTTTAATTAATATTCTTTTATTAATTAAAAATTGGGATGTTACACATACACTTCTTCATTTATGTATCCGTTTAGGAAAGCACTCTTAACGTCCATTTGATATAACTTGAAATTCATATTGCATGCATAAGCTTAATAAAAGTCTAGGCTAAACTGTTCATTTGGTCCCTTAAGTTTATTTTAGGTTTGAATCAAGTCCTTTACGTTTTAAAAGTTTGAAATTGGTCCCTCACGTTATCAACATTTGCATTAGTTAGTCCCTTCCGTCAAATTTTTCACTAATTTCGTTTGATCCTTACACGTGGCTGACAGTTTGGATAGGTGGAAGTGATTTTGGACACGTTGACAGCCATATAATAAACAAAACCTTCACAAATAGAAAAAAAGAGTTAGTGTTTGCAAAGGTCTTTGTCGTATTTTTTTTCTATTTGCGAAGGTTTTATTTATTATATGACATTCCACGTGTCCAAAATCACTTCCACGTGTGTAAACTGTCAGCCATGTGTAAGGATCAAACAAAGTTAGTGAAAAATTTGACGGAAGGGACTAACTAATGCAAATGTTAATAACGTGAGGGACTAAATTCAAACTTTTAAAACGTAAGGGACCTGATTCAAACCTAAAATAAACGTAAGGAACCAAATGAACAGTTTAGCCAAAAGTCTAATAGCCTCAAGGCGAGCAACCGGAGCATAGGTCTCCTCATAATCAATGCCCTCCCCTTGGTTATAGCATTGAGCTACCAACCATGCCTTGTTCCGAATGATAACACCGTTTTCATCAAGCTTATTTCTAAAAACCCAACGTGTCTCAATCACTTGATGACTTGGAGGAGGTGGTACTAAATCCCACACATCATTTCTTTTAAATTGATTTAGTTCTTCTTGCATTGCAAGAATCCAATGTTCATCAAGTAATGCGGCCTTTGAGTTTTTAGGTTCAACTTGTGAAACAAAAGCATAGTGAGAACAAAAGTTACTTATTTGGAACCGAGTAGCCACTCCCTTTGAGATATCACCTAAGACCTTGTCAATGGGATGGTCTTTTAGAGTACGCCATTCCTTTGCAAGACCGACTCCTCTTTGCTTATGATGATTCTTTGATGAAGAAGATCCTCCATCATCTTTGTCTTCATTGGATGGTGACGGCTTATCGTCCTTTTCTTTTGGAGCTTCCGTTGAGGGTTGATCACTTCCAACAACTTCTTGATCCTTTAGAATGTCCATTGTGTCGACACCTGTACCAATAAAATCACCTTTCTCGTTTTCTTCCGGAAAAGTCTCATCAAAGTTTACATGAACCGACTCTTCAACAATTTGTAACCTTTTATTGTATACTCTATATGCCTTGTTAGATAATGAATAACCTAAGAAAATGCCCTCATCCGCTTTTGGATCAAATTTGCCAAGATTTTCTTTTCCATTATTTAAAATGAAGCATTTGCATCCAAAAGAGCGCAAGTGACTAAGATTAGGTTTTCTTCCTTTAAGTATTTCATAGGGAGTTTTGTCTAAAATAGGTCGAATGATCGCCCTATTTAGAACATAACTTGCCGTGCTTATCGCATCGGCCCAAAAATACTTAGGAAGACCACTTAACATAGTCCTAGCTAACTCTTCTAGAATTCGATTTTTCCTCTCCACTACCCCATTTTGTTGTGGTGTTCGTGGAGCCGAAAAATTGTGTTCAATGTCATGTTTGGAGCAAAATTTATCAAAGTTATTGTTTTCAAATTCACCTCCATGATCACTCCTAATGGAAATGATCTTAAGGTCTAGCTTATTTTGAATCATCTTAGCAAATTGTTTAAAAGCGGACAAAGTATCGCTTTTACTAGATAAGAATAGTGTCCAACAAAATCTTGAGTAATCGTCTACAATCACAAGTCCATAATAGTTACCACCAAGGCTTTTGGTCCTTGATGGTCCAAAAAGATCCATATGGATTAACTCTAAAGGCTTAGTAGTTGAAATAAACTTTTTAGTTTTGAAAGAAGCCTTAGTTTGTTTACCCATTTGGCATGCGTCACACAAGTGATCTTTTGAAAAACGAATTTTAGGTAGACCGATTACAAGATCTTTAGAAGCTATCTTATTTAGTAAATCGAAATTAAGATGTGCCATTCTTCTATGCCACAACCAAGATTCATCATTCTTGGTTATGAGACACTTAGCACCACTTAGGCAATTATCATCTAGATCCAACATGTATATATTTCCATGCCTTATAGCCTTAAGAATCACATTCTTGTCTTTGTTACTTTCGATTGTGCAAAAGGTTGGTTTGAAATTGATTGTGAACCCTTTATCACAAAGCTTAGCAACACTCAACAAGTTGTGTTTAAGGTTATCCACAAGAGCAACATTAGATATGGTTATAGTAGAAGGATTACCGATAGTACCTACACCAAGAATAGTGCCTTTATTGTTGTCTCCATAGGTGACATAGCCTTTTTCCTTTGCTTTGAACTCAATAAAAAGCGAAGCGTCACCCGTCATGTGCCTTGAACATCCACTATCTAGAAACCATCTCCTTTCTAGATTATCAAGGCACTTTTCCTACAACAATTAAACATAAGAGAGAGGTACCCAATTCTCATTGGGTCCTAATTGGTGAGGCAAATAAGTTTTGTTGAGTTTTGGCATCCATTGCAATACGCCCTTAGGAACCAACACTTTCCTAGCTTTACATTTTGCAATGGTATGGCCTTCACAACAACAATAGTGACAAGTGACATGTGAGTCATTCTTCTTTTGATCCAATTTAACATTTTTTGAATTTTTGTTTTTGATTTTCAAAGTGTTTTGAAAATGTTTTGGACCAACTCGATGATAGACTCTAGGTTTTGATGAATTTTCCACTTTGTCCTTGAGAGCCTTAATATCTTTTGACAAAGTGGCACAATTATCACAACCAACTATGTCACCATTATTATGACTTGTGCTAGTCCTTTCTAATAGTGATACTTTGAAAGCTTTCAATTCTTCTTCTGTTTCGATAACTTTCTTTTCAAGAGTTTTGTTAACTTTTATGATCTCTTTTAATCGTTTGAAAGCTTTCCTAGTTTCACTACATAGGTCCTCAAACGCTTTTTGCAAGTCATAATATTCTAACGAGGTATATGAGGTAGAGGGATTTTGGTTTACCTTTTTAGGAGCTTTGTCCTTCTTTTTGTGATGATGAGATGTGAAGCATACATTAGCCATTTCGTCTTCATCACTTGAGCTAGAGCTTGATGATGGATGAGATGAAGAGCTACCACTCTCCCATGCAACATAAGCTTTCTTTCCTTTGCTCCTCCTTTTGTTTGAAGATGACTCCTTCTCTTTTCTTTTGAGATTAGGACAATCCGGCTTGTAGTGACCAACTGGGCCGCATTCATAGCATATTCCTTTCTTGGAGTACCTAGCATCTTCATTCTTCCGGCGGTAACCACTATCTTTCCGAAACTTTTTAACAATCTCATCGGAATGTCTTATCCCATTCTTTCTCACATACCTATTGTAGCGTCTCACGAAGAGTCCCATTTCCTCATCATCGGAATCGTCTTCGCTTGAGCTACTTTCCACATGCTCTACCTTTTTGGACTTTGACTTTGAGGCTTTTAGAGCAATTGTCCTCTTGTCCTTTTCCTTTTCCTTATCCTTGTCATTGTGCTTTCCCTTTTTCTCACTTTTCTCTTGCTTTTCTAACAAGTTTAGTACTTGTTCATGTTCCGTAAGCTTGCCAAATAAAGTTGTAAGACTCAAAGTAGTGAGGTCGTTCGCCTCCTTAATCGCGGTGACCTTCGGTTGCCAACACCTACTAAGACATCTTAAAATTTTGTTAGTGGCATCTTGATTTGTGATTGGCTTTCCCAAACCGTGTAACTTGTTGGTTATTTTGATAAATCGTTGTTGCATATCCTCGATGGTCTCGCCATCTAGCATATGGAATAACTCAAATTCTTGTGTCAATGTATTAATTTTGGATATCTTTACATCATTGGTACCCTCAAAGTGAGTTACCAATGTGTCCCACATTTCCTTAGCCGATTGACAATGTGACACATGATAGAATTGATCAATCCCAAGGGATGATATTAAAATATTTTGTACCTTTGCATCGTAATTGGCCTTTTTCTTTTCCTCTTCTGTCCATTGTGCCATAGGCTTATTGGTGACAATGCCATGAGCATCGGTGATTGTTGGAACAAACGGACCGTTCTCAATAGCATTCCACACTTCACCATCAAAAGAATTGATGTGAATACGCATACTACTTTTCCAATAGTCAAAATGATCTCCATTGAATATAGGAGCCCTATTGTACGCCCCTTTAGGTGCAAAAGCCATGTTGTCTAATAATTGGCACAAACTTCCGAATTTTGCAAGCAAAATTGAACCGGACTCGTGATACCACTTGTTAGACTACTAGGCTACCACTTAGAAGGGGGGTTGAATAAGTGGCTTCTTTAATCAACGGCAACTTTAAAAAATTATTTGATTAAAAACAATGCGCGGAAGCACCACCGGATCGGTAGTCTACTTTGCACCTTTTGACCAAAGGAAAGATAGTACCGCCTTGAACGAATTAGAAAAATTATCGGAACGATTAATGCAAGATATTCAAATTTAATTTGATTAGCAAAGACAGTTCCAAGCAAGTTATATGGTTTGATATTTCAAGTTCAATCACAATCAAGCAAGAACCAATTGAATTTTTGTGAACCAATACGAACAACAAAAATTCAATCGATTAATCAATTTAACGAAATTAACGAAATTAAAAGAGAGAGATAAAGAGAGAGACACACGATGTGATTAGGGAGTTCCCCGGATTGCGCGTCGTCCACGCGTTTATCCGAGTACGTCTCCCCCTAAATAACCAAACGGGTTATTTGAGAGTTTATAGATCAAAAACTTGATGAACAAACAGTGCAGAGTTTACAATTGAAATCTATAATCCTATAGCAAGACAAAATGTAAACTAATGCGAATAACCTCGACACCCAACGGAACTTCACCCTCTGATTCCAACGATTCACCTTGTGCCAAACCGCACCCAATCGTCCAGCTGAGTCCTTCGTTCCTTGTTGTCGAATCCTTCAAGACACGCACGATCTTGAATCACTTGAGAGAAACACTAGAACCTTCAACGCAATTCAACCCGATCACGATTCTGATTCACCGCGAACCGTATCGAACGTTATCACACAATTCTGCAATTTCTATTGAATTGATCTCATACTCAAATCCAATTTTGATTGCAAACTTGATGAAGATGATGAACTTGTGTTGAATCAAACCTTTGATGCAAATTCTCACTCAATTTGTACCCAAAGCGTTTTCTGATCTTTCACACTAGTTTTCTCTCTGTTGTGTTCTTTACAAAAGATCACACACATTGCTATTTAAAGAGAAAATAGAATGAGCAAATTTAGGCATAATTTTTCATACATGTATCGATACAAATGATCATTTGTATCGATACAAATGCTTTGACCAACGTTAATAAATGGAAAAATTGACCTTTGTATCGATACAAACACGGGTGTGTATCGATACAAATATCAGAATCTTGAAATCTTGACTGATATGTATCGAAGCATGCAAGCATGATTCGATACATCACGAGTTTTCTGGATTTTGAGAACATACAGATGTGTATCGATACATGCAAGCATGCTTCGATACACAGATGATGTTCTGTCTCTGAGAGACCACTTTTGTATCGATACAGACAATATATGTATTGATACAAAATGCACAAAATCAAACAGAAGTAATTTCAGGACATATGTATCGATACAACTATGTATGTATCGATACAAAATACCTAAAAGTCAGTTTTTCAAAGTTTAGAAAATAGTTCTTTGTTGTCAAGTCATTTGTAATGTTGCCAAAATATGTTCAATCCTATTTTCATGTGTTTTGACAATTATTAAAACATGAGGATGAACTGGTGCACTTACAGATGACATACAGAATTCTAGGCATACATTATTGAATTGAAAATACTGAATTAAAATACTGAATTGAAATACTTAAATACTTATCCTTGGGTTGCCTCCCAAGTAGCGCTTGTTTAGCCTCTCATTAGCTTGAGGCATTTTCTCCATTACAGAGGATAGGTTTGCATGTCTCTCTATCTGTGCTTCTTTGTTCCAGCTTGAAGCACTGGTCATCTTCCTTTCCATTTGATCACAATCTTGGCAGGACCAGCCCTGTTTCACCATATCCTCAACTATCTGGTTGGCGACTTATTTCCCGGTGCAGTTTCATAGAACACGGTAATCTCACCCCAAACTTATATTCGTGCACGTCTTTCTTTTTTTTGCGCTTTCTTCCTGAGGAAGAAATGGTTCTTCAGAGGTGACTTTACAGCTTGATTCTTCTGATTGAATTATTTCTTTCCTGATGGCCTATCTTCGCCAATGGTTCCTGTGTTTCTGAACCATTCCTATTAACAGCCCTCTTACTAACTTCCTGTGGAAGCTCTTAGTCAAATGATCCTCCTGACCATTGTCTTTTTGTTGCAGCTTTCTCTTTTACAATGTCCTCCGTCTCTCATCACTTTGAGAGTTTTCCTGTGAGAATGTTGTCTTTAATTGGCTGTTGCCAAACCTCCTAGTGCTTGGAGTACCTGTTTGCATGCACTTTAAACAAAATACCTCAGTAACACTGGGATAAATATTTTCTGTGGAACTATTTTTGGTTTGTCTCTTGTGTCTTTGTCACTATGAAAATTCCCAGGTAAGTGAGGTGGATCACACCGGATCGCTTAAATACCAAGACTTATCCTTAGCCAGAATTTCACAGATCAAAATCCACAATCATCAAAAAGATTTTTGAATTTTTAATTTTTTTGTATTTTTGAAATATTTTTGCAGACTTAAATAAATCTAGTATGGCTTTGTAAACACAATCCCCGGCAACGGCGCCAAAACCTTGACTAGGGTCTGGCAAGTGCACCAGTCTATCGTCGAGTAATAATTCACACTCTAGTGTATAGAGTGAGTTCGTATCCACAAGGATCGTGCCGCAGCATTACTAGCGTTATTTAAGTTTGTGATAGTTGCATTCGCTTTGGGGTTTTGAAAAGGTTTTTATAAAAATAGCGTAATGCTTTGCAGAAATATAAATGCAGAATGTATAAATATAGATTCAAGAAATATGGAGGCTAGGTGTGGTGGTTGGACTCCCTCCCTTCTTCATATTTGGCATGACCGGTGTATAACATAGTTATTTAGATTATGTTCGGCGGTGAATTATCCTTGTTGTAGTAATACCTTACTATTACACTATGTTTATTAAAGTTTCCCTACGTTAACAACTAAGGTACCTACGAGAGCCTAACCTCGATGTGTCACATACCATAATTACTAAGTGAGTTGTTTATAAACATGCATTATAATCTTCACCAATTAACCTCTATGTCCTAGTATCGGGCAGTTCATCTTCTAAGTGCTCAAATCACACCTAGTGCATGATTCCTCCTCTAACCGCTCAGTTCACGACTAGTTCAGGATGTTACCGTCTTTATTCACCTAGCATTATTTACTACTAGTTCCAGACCATACCAAGTCAAAACCTGATATCAATTCTAAGGGCACTCCCGCTTATCCGGCCAGATTACGAGATACGTTATTAAGTGCAAGAAAGTAAATAACAAACACAATTACTAAATATCATTTATTATAGCTTAGACTCAACCACAGACTCCAAATATTCATTGGGGAGTTCATCTTCTCCACCACAACCTAAGGCATAAATTATAAAGACTACATATTTAAATTACAAGAAATTATAACTTAAATACAAAAGCCTAAATAAAACATACCTTGCTGAGTTAGTTTTCCCGTAAGGGGAGAAAACTATGCCCAATAGAGCTCCTCTGAACCTCTCCTTATAGTAGAGAGTGTTCTATTATTTCTGAATGATTTTAACAATGAAAGGGAGGCTCTATTTATAGTTTTCGTAATGGGCCTCAGCAAGGCATCGCAGTACGATGAAGCCATCGTGCTGCGATGTGAAGATTTAGTTCAGTTTTATAACTGATCCTGTGCATTTCATCAGCTTGGGCGCCAAGTTACTTCATCGTGCTGCGATATGATGCATCGTACTGCGATGAGAAGATTTTCTTCATATTTATTGCTTCTGATTTCTTGGCGAACAAGCAGCTCCCATCGTGGCACGATGGGAGCCATCGTGCTTCGATGGAATGCTCAATTTCTTCACTTTTTGGGCTTTTTCTTGTCTTTTTGCATCTTGGACTCTGTCTCGAAGCTTTTTCCTACTTTTGTAGGTTTTTCTTCGTATTTGGGCATGTCTTGGTCATTTTACTACTAATAATAATACTAAAAATACCATAGAAATTCCTGTCATCACAACCCCAAACTTAAACTGTTGCTTGTCCTCAAGTAACATGCTGTCAGACAAGATCGTTAGAAAAACAAGAGATATATAAAGATGATTGGAATTTCACAACCTCTATGTATTTCGGCAATGGTACCACTGATTTTCTTACGGCTGCGATCATGCTCAGTCCTGCTAGGCTCAGGAGACGTCAATAGTAGCAAGTCGGACAAATGCCTGCAAGAGTCCATGTCCAACTTTTCTCTCTCTCACATTTGTGTTTTTCGCTCATTTAATTGAAAGGGTTATCTCTCAATCATCGTGCAACCTGCCATTTTACCATTGGCTTGCGAGAACTCTAAGCAACCGGTTAAAATTCAATATACATACATTTTTGGAGGTCTTTTCAGGGTTATAACGTGGCTTAGGTCAAGGTAGGACATTTTTGGGAATAGTAGGCTAAACATTGGAGCCAAATATTTCCAAACGGTATTACTACTTTCTTTCGAATTACTATGAGAGTACCGTGCACTTGTTTATTTTCTAGAACTTGCTCTAATTCTCTGCTGACTAGTTAATTTGATATATATATGCATTGAGGCAATTGTTTGTTATAACCCAGAGCCTTTTCAAGACACCCTTTATTATATTATTATCCTTTGCTAGACAATTTTGAGCCGTAAAAAATAATTATCCCTTTTGTTTCGGTGACAAACCATATTACAAGCCTATAGACCTGAAAAAAAAATGATTTACCCTCTTTGGAGTTAGGTAATAGTTCTCAAAAGTCTTGGCAACAAAATAAGTTTGGGGTTGCTCATGGAACTAGCAACGTTTAAGTTTGGGGTGGGTATACGGAGAACTATCACTACAAAAAGAAAAAAAAATAAAAGAAAAGAGACGGGAAAACATCAAAAATTCCCTAAAAAAATAGTCTCTTCAAAAAAAATGAAAAAAGAAAGAGCCAAAGGGCAAAAGAAAGAGTCAAAGGCCACAAAAAGTGGTAGAAAAGAACCACACAAAGGCACATCCGGTTCTTCATCTCCAATACAAATACAAAAAGGCACCCTAAGGAACAAAGGTTGCGTACACAAAAAGGAACAACAAAGTAGAACGTAACTCCAATGTTTAGCCTACTATTTCCAAAAATGTCCTACCTTGACCTAAGCCACGTTATAACCCTGAAAAAGACCTCCAATAATGCATGTATATTGAATTTTGACTGGTTGCTTAGAGTTCTTGCAAGCCTATGGTAAAATGGCAGGTTGTACGATGATTGAGAGATAACCCTTTCAATTATGAGCGAAAAATACAAATGTGAGATAGAGAAAAGGTTGAACATGGACTCTGGTAGACATTTGTCCGATTTGCTACTATTGATGTCTTTCGAGCCCAAGTGTTGACTGAGCATGATCGTTGAGGTGAAGTTCAGTGGTTCCATCGCTGACAAATACATAAGGTTGTAAAATTCATGTCATCTATATCTACTTGTTACACTGACGATTTTGCTTGGCAGGCATGTTACTTGAGGACAAGCAACTGTTTAAGTTTGGGGTTGTGATGACAATAATTTATGTGATGTTTTTAGTATTATTTATTATTAGTTTAGTATTAGTTTTAGACCAATTACAAGGCAAAAACCTAAAGAAGTGAAGCTACTTGTCCAAGAAGTCAAGAATTGAAGAAAATGCTTAAGAAGAGGCTAAAAGGAAGAAAATATGCAACTTTCAGTCTTCGGACCATAACTTGAGCTACGAGTATCGGAATGAGGTCAGTGACCATGCGTTGGAAAGCTCAGACGAAGAGCTACAACTGTCGTGTTGAAGGGAAAACCTAAATTTGCCATCGGGAAAGGTAACTTCCTCCGAAAGGTAGCAAGGTTATTGGTATGCATTTATTTAATTCTTGTAATTTAATTATGTCTATTAGTAGCTAAACTCCTTTAGGTTAGGTGGAGAAGATGAACTCCCTTAGGAATGCTGGAATCATGTAAATTGGTGCTAAGTTTATATAATTTCCTATTCAGTTTTATTTATTCTATTGTCTATGTTTTAATTACGTAACCTGATTAAAGTACACAATTAGGGAACGCTTTTAGGGATGGTGATATCTAGCATTGCGCATAGGTTCAGGGTTTATCACTGGCCGGCAGCTAACCTCAATAGGGTTAGTCATATTTAATATTGTACCTCAAGGTTAGGATTACCCAAGGTTCGGCAACTAACTTATAGGGTTAGTGATCTAGTATTGTGCCTCAAAACCGGCAGCCAACCCCGATCAATAGATGATAGCTTAACAAGGTAAGGGTAAAAGAACTAATGAAACCATGCTTAATTGACTACATATTTAGAGTCTAATCACTAGGTTAGGGACGTGACAACGTGGCTAACACGGGTTCCCTGTCTAATAATTGAGATTCTCTATACTCGTAATTAGGGTAATTATCGTACGCGGTTATTACTAATTATATTAGTTCACCAATAATAAATGGGAATAGTCAACGATATAGCACCACTTACCCAGCAGGAATAAGGGAGGGATTCCAACTACTTAACCTATCTTCTTAAATTGTCTTTCTTTCTAGTTATATTCTCTGTTTCTTGAATCTATAATAATCCCAACTTATATAGCGGAGGCAATCTCAATAAATCCTAGAATAAGCTTAGTGACCGAGGCGCTGTCCCTGTGGATACGAACTCATTCTACTCAGTAGAATGTGAATTATTACTCGACGACAGACTGGTACACTTGCCAGACCGTAGTCAGCTACCAACCTAGCTTTGTTTCTAACCACTTTACCATTTTCATCCAATTTGTTTCTAAAAACCCATCTAGTGCCAATGATTGAATGATTCTTTGGTAGAGGTACTAAATTCCATACTTCATTTCTTTCAAACTGTGATAGTTCTTCTTTTATAGCTTCTACCCATGATTCATCAATGATAGCTTCATCTATTGTTCTTGGTTCTAGCTGAGAGATCAATCCCAGATTGTTCTCTATGATTTGCAGAGACCTTCTAGTCCTAATTCCATCTTCCGTGTTTCCAATTATTTGTTATGGTGGATGATTTGTGACTGTTTTCCAAGTTCTTGGAAGTTGTTGAGAAGGTGATTCTTGATTAGGATCATCATTCTGATTTCTTATAAGTTCGTCCTCTTCATCATCTATTTCCATTATGCTTGGTTGTTCTTCAAACTCATCAAATTTGACATGCATACTTTCTTCCAAGGTTTGAGTTCTTAGGTTGTAGATTCTATAAGCTTTTGATGTCAGAGAATATCCTAAGAAGATCCCTTTATCTGACTTTGAATCAAACTTGCCAAGGATGTCTTTGATATTCAAGATATAGCAATAACATCCAAAAATGTGAAAGTAAGAAATATTTGGCTTTCTACCTTTTCAAAGTTCATAGGGTGTTTTGTTCAAGATATAGCAAGAAGTGTTTATGGCTTCAGCCCAAAAATATTTTTCAACATTGGATTCATTTATCATAGTTCTTGCCATTTCTTGTAAGGTTCTATTTTTCTTTTCCACAACACCATTTTGTTGAGGTGTTCTTGGACAAGAAAAATTATGAGATATTCCATTGTTGTCAAGGAAATTTTCAAAGAGAAAGTTCTCAAATTCTCCTCCATGATCACTCCTTATAGAAACAATGTTTGAATTTTTCTCATTCTGAACTTTTAAGCAAAAAGATTTAAAAGCTTCAAGAGCATCATCTTTGTATTTTAGAAAAAGCACCCAAGTGAATCTAGAAAAATCATCAACAATGACAAAGCCATAATTCTTACCACCAAGACTTGTAGTTTTGACAGGTCCAAATAAATCAATGTGAAGCATCTCAAGAGGTTTTTTGGTTGAAATAAAATTTTTAGGTTTGAAACTACTTTTGACTTGTTTTCCTCTTGCACAAGATTCACATACTTTATCTAGATCAAAACTTATCTTGGGCAATCCACTTACTAGATCAAGTTTGGATAGTTTTGAAATAGTTTTCATACTTACATGACCTACCCTTTTATGCCATGTCCATTTGTCTTTTTCAAGAGAAACAAAACATGATTCAGTAGGTAGTTCATCCAAGTATACTACATAAACATTTTTAATCCTTGATCCACTAAATAGAATTGTTTCACAAGAAGATTGTTTAATTTCACATGAAGATTGTTAGTTTTAAAAATAACTTCAAAGCCATTATCACATAATTGACTTATGCTTATTAAGTTATGTTTAAGACCTTCCACATAATGAACATTTTCAATCTTAGCAGAACCAACCTTACCAATAGTACCTTTCCCTTTGATCTGAGCTTTTTCATTATTACCAAAAGTAACAGATCCACCTTCCTTTTCTTCAAATGTAAGAAAGCTTTTTCTATCTCCTGTCATATGTCTTGAGCAACCACTGTCCAAGTACCATGGCTTTCTCTTGACTGCTGTAAGACCCAAGATTTCACTGTACAGTTTTCCTAAGGAACTTTATTGTTGGCTAAGTTTTTAGGGTTTTTGGTGAAGCGGTTTCGTGAGTATTGTCGCGATAATAGGATTTTTGCTGAAATGGAGTCTGTTTTGTGCTCGTGCGCTGGAAAGGCACATACTTTTGGGTCGTAATATTCTTTTGAGTATAAGAAGGTGTATGTGTAGTCAGAATAACGAGTTTTGGATTATTCTCACTTTTGGAAAAACGAGTAGGAATTTTACCCGCTGATGTAAAGTTTTACGGCTTCTGAATTCCGTAGAATTTTAGATGGGAGTTTTATATATCGGCGTTGGTCGGAATATGTGTTCAGAATAATTTGAGTTTGAGGAAGAAATTACAGTCGCGGAAAAAGTTTTAGCGATAATTTTTAGAAGCGGTTTACGACGGACGTTTATTCCGTAGTTTTTCTATTTTTGCGATTTTCGTCCGTTAGCGAGGTGCGACTCGTTTAAGCGCGAGCTAGTGGGAGGATAAGATCACATAAGAAATATCTAGATATTTATTTGGAATTGCTTTGTGACCAAGACTTGATCCAAGGGCTAGGATTGGCCTAGAGACTTTGCCTTTTGATCCAATGGCCATGAGTTGGCAAGACCATTTCATTAGTAAGACTTTTGGTCACTTGTGGACTTAAGAAAAATTCACCAAAGACTTTCATTCTTCTTCTCTTGGCCGTGGCTTTCTTTCTCTCTTCCAACCTTGAGCAAAATTTCATTCCTTCACCATTTGCTTGGATTTTGGACTTGTTGGATCAAAGGGTATTTGTAGAGAATCATCTCCTAAGGTAACTAACCTCTTCTATTCTTTTGTTTGGCTCAAAAACTCTTAGATTTTAGGATTTTGAGGATTATGTTCTTGAGAGAAAAATTCTAGAATTTAGTTTTAATTAGTTTTTGGTTCCATAGAAGTGTACATGAGAGTTAATTAGTACATATGAGTGATGTATGTGTTGATTTCCATGGTTAAATCTTGTTTTCACAAAATTGTTGTTTAAGGGTTTGAAGAAATTTTTTGAAAAGATCATAAACTTGGATTTTGTTTTAAGTTTTTGTTTTTGATGTTAGTTTTGAGCTTTGTGGCAAAATGGATATGTGATTATGAACTTTGTTTTGTAAAATAAGAAAATAAATTATTTGGTGTTCTTGAGGAATTTATGAACAAATTTTAGAAAACTTTTGAGTTGATTCTTAAAGTAGTGTGATTGATCAATTCAATGACTTTAAGAACTAGTAGATGATTACTAGGGTTTGTATTGAAAAATTTTAGGTGTTGGCCCTATTTTCCCTAGTTGGCCGTGGCACCATTTAAAGGGGAGAGGGAAGAGTTTTCAAATTTTGTTGAGTCATGTTAGAAGGACTTAATCATGGTTTAGAAGAATGATCAATTATGGTCTTGGTTGGGGAAGAAAATTATATGATTATGCCTTAAGAAAACAAATTTAAAAATTGTCAAAAGTGTGAGTTTGTTTGGATTGGTTTTGATTGTTCGGGTAAATGATTTTAGGGTATTATAGGATATTACCATGTCTTTGGAAGTGGAAAATTTTGAGTGTTGGTGCCATTTCTTTTTTTTTGGCCGTGGCCTATGTTTATTAAGGGGCCATGAGCTTTCAAAATTTTCTAAGTCCACAACGATAAGAAAATGATCATGATATTGGTGAATGATCATAGGTTTCTAAAAGAATGATCATAGAGTTTTAATTGGAAAGAAAACTTTTATTTTCTTCGGAATATTTTTGAAGAGTTTCTAGTTTGTTTCCAAATGGTTAAGTTTGTGTGAAAATGTTTTCTTGAGGTTGAAAGTGTTAGTAATAGGTTATGCTTTGAAAAACAAAATGAATTTCGTGTGACTAAAATAATGTCTTTAACTTCGTGAATTTTTATAGGATTGGGAAGAACTTGGAATCGCTAGGTGAGAGAGTTAGAAAGTACCTTAAACCCCCCTAGACTTTTGAGAACAAGTTTCGTTTCGATAGGATGAACGAGGAATATTTTATTGATGTTACGCTACATATATTTTAGGTAGCGTGAATTGTAGAATTTCGCGGAATAGAGTAACGGAAGCTTGCCGAGGTAAGGGCATCACTTTATTTCTGTCTTTTCACTGAGTTATAACATGTTTGTTGGTTATTTTCGGTGATGCGTGTTTGTGTGTTTGGCATGTATGTGTTATGTATTCTCGTGATGAGAAAGTGTTTACAATACGTGCGTTGTTTTACATATGATTGGAGATGTATGTATGAACATGTGGGTGAATACATATGATTGGAAATGTATGTATGTTTGTTGTGGTTTGTTACATATGATTGGATATGTATGTATGTTGTTATGTTTGGTTTACATATGCTAGAGAGGTATGTATTCATTGCATTAGTATACATGGGGAATCGTATGCTCATGCATTGTTAGTGCGTAGTTGCGGGAGTGGACTACGAGGTGTGGTTGCGGGAGTGGACCCACCTGATTCTTATAGGGTTGTGTTGAGTTCAATACATGGTTGCGGGAGTGGACCATGGGGTGTGATTGCGGGAGTGGATCCACCTTAATCCTTTGTGATTTTGTTGAGTCGATACATGGTTGCGAGAGTGGACCATGGGGTGTGATTGCGGGAGTGGATCCACCTTAACCTTGTGATTTCGTTGGTGTTTTAGTAGGGGTTGGACCTACAGTTCCGGAACTCCTGCATTGTGGTAGCTAGGGTTAGTACCACGCATTGTAGAAGTCTGCATTAGGCTTGGTGTGCATTATATTTATAAACCCGTTGGTGGGAATTGCTTTGGTGGTTAAGAGCTTTCTCTTGTGTTCGTGGAATTATTGTTATGTGTACAATCTTTCGCACCGGTTATATATATATATACTTTTATTTTGTGGTGACCCTTGCAATATTTCATTTGCGGGCTCCTCCCACCCCAGATGATGCTGTAGGTCGCGAGGGCAGCGGCTGCTCAGGGCCCCAGTGAACTCGTGCCGGAGCTATAGTTAGATTTAGACTCTGTGCCGGTGTGGTTGTACATCGTGCCTTTGGGTTAGGCATAGGGTTCTATCTTGGTTTTGTTTTGGGTTGTAGTGCTTGGAGTGTTTTGAATACTTAGACTTGGACTGTAATTATTCAGGAACACTTTGCTTGTCGAAGCACCTTATGGTAATGAGTTCTTTTGTATGTTTAATGCCGGCTCACTGTGAAATATTTTTCCGCGCACTCTGTCTCGTGTTTTAAAAAAAAAAAAAAAGTGCCTACTTTTGGGCCTTTGAAAAACGAGGTGTTACATTGTGGTATCAGAGCCCGGCTTTAAATCTTCAAAGGGAAAGTGTGCACTTGAGTCGTTAGTCCAGAGTCGGTTAGAACATAGCTAGATGTTGTGTTAGTTCTAGCGGTTGTTTTTGTTGTGTTGTGGGTTATGTGGTTGGTTGTTTTGAGTCTAGCATGGGATATGCTTAGACACTGGTTTGTGTCTTACCGAAGTAATGCAGGGAGTGAGGCTTCAGTAAGTGGAATTGTGAAACCCCCGAGCATTGGTCGAATTTAGTCGTCAAGTGTCTCTGAATTTCTTAGACGGAGTGGTCCGAGGAGGATTGACTCGAGGTGAACAAGAACTACGAGAGATTCTTGGAAGTAAATCAATGGAAGTAGTATTGCTCGTTGTCACTCAAAGGTACTGAGTATGGACGGGTGAACGTCAATTGAAAAAGGATTGTAAGTAAGGATCGAATTGGGGGACGACCTTTTGAAGAAGATATTGAATATCTGCTCTGGTGAGTTAGGGTGCGACTTGATGAAGTCATTAGGTTTTCAAGAGATGTCCTTTAACTTTGAACATTCTAGAGTATTTTTCTCCTTTCTAATCTCATCAATTTGTTTAGACATGTCTTTGTGAGATTTTTGCATATTATCAAGCATTTGATGTAAGATGATATTTTCTGCTTTATATTCATCTCTTTCTGTATTAGCCTTAGTTACTTCATTCCTAAGTTTGCCATTTTTTTGATTTAACAGTTGAGTATCATATAGTAAATTATCAAATAAATGCTCAGTTTTTTGACAAGAGGGACAAGGTTCAGTGCTTACCTCTTCTGCGACTGAATGTGTCATTAGACATACATTTGCTGTTTGTTCCTCATGTTCTTCTTTTGACTCTTCATCTGTTTCATCCCAAGTGGCCATCATGGATTTCTTTTTGAAAGAAGGTTTCCTTTGCTTTGGACATTCATTCTTATAATGTCCAAATTGATCACATCCATAGCATTTGATTTTACTCATATCTACTTCTTTGGATCCACTTCTTTTGGGTTGAAAAGATCTTTTGAGTTGATTTCTTCTTTGCATTAATCTCTGAATTTTTCTTGATAGAAAGGCCATTTCTTCATCTTCATCTTCATCATCATTCTCAAGATTATCTTCAGCAGTCTGAGAATGTTCTCTAGTCTGGGAATCCAAAGCAATCATTTTCTTTTTGACTGGTTTGTCTTCTTGAAGAATTGACTCATGAGCTTTCAGAGATCTAATTAGATCTTCAAGTTTCATTTGTGAAAGATCTTTTGATTCAGTAATGGCAGTTACTATATGTCTCCAATTCTTTGTTAAACACCTAAGAAGTTTTCTTATCTTTTCATGTGTTGTGTATGTCTTTCCTAAGGAATTTAGCTCATTGATGATGATTGTGAATCTTCCATACATTTGATCTATTGATTCATCTTCTTGCATTTCAAACAGCTCAAATTTCCTAACACCAATATCAATCCTTGTTTCTTTGACACGACTAGTTCCTTCATGGTGGACTTGGAGAGTTTCCCACATTTCCTTAGCAGTTTTACATTGCATGATTCTATCATACTCTTCTCTGCTCATAGCACTCTTAATAAACAATTTTGCTTTGGTGTTTAAGAGTACTCTATCAGCTTCTTGTGTTGACCATTCACCTGGTGTTTTAGGTGTAGTTGAATCTTTAACCAAAGGTACATATTCACCAATTTCAATAACTGACCACATGTTGTTATCTTGTGATCTTAGAAATAGTTCCATCTTATCCTTCCAGTAATAGTAATCATCTCCTTCAAATAGTGGTGGTCTATTTGAAGATCCTCCTTCAGAGATAAACTTTGCGCTTTTAGACATACTTCCTTCCTAGATCTTTTCCTCTAGCACTTGTTAGATGCTCAACCTTAGAGGCAGAGCTCTGATACCAATTGAAGTAGCAAAGTTTTTTCACAAGAAAGGGGGGTTTGAATTGTGAACCTTTTAAAAATTTACCTATTAAAGTTAATTGAATACTTGAACAAAAGAAAATGTTAGAATATCTTGAGAACGTTGGTTAGTTAAATGAGAGAACGTCTCAGATCAATCTTAGAATATATAAAGTAAATAAATAATCAAACTTGTGTGTGTTGTGTTTGCATAAAATGAAAGGGTTAAGAGAAGAGAGATGCACACAAACAATTATACTGGTTCACCCCTTTAATGATGGGTTACGTCTAGTCCTCACGCTCCAGTGAGTTTTTCCACTATGAGATACTACCGATCCCAAAAGTACACTTTCCTTCTTGCAATCTTTGATCAAGATCCAAGACCCTTTAAGCCCTACAAGCTTAAAGATACCCCAGCCCTCCAAGCTAGTAAGGGTATTACAACACTCAAACAATACGGCCCTATTGACTTGAGTAGTTCTTTTACAAGTATGATGATTAAGATCTAAGCTTTACAAAACTCACCAAGTGAGAAGCCTAGAGAAATAAAACTCTCAATACACTCAAAAGAATTTATACTAATCCTACTATAGAATTACAGAGTTGGAGTGAAAGAGATCAAAAGAAGAGCTTTAGAGAATGCTTGCACGATAAAGACAAGTTGGCAAAATGATTGTGATGAAAAACTTTTGCTCTTCAAAGTTACCAAGAGGCTCTATTTATAGTTGGAATATGTCCTTGTATTTCTTGGTAAAGAAGTATAGCCGTTTGTAACGGATACTTACTTGAAACTTCTTCAATAAGATGATAGTACATGAAATTCAAAAGTTGCTGAACCTGGGAGACTGTTCAGAGAATGATCTTGGATCTGAGCCTTTGTCTTTGATTCAAATGGAGCGTGGTAAAGAATCTAGCTGTGAGCTGTAAATGATTCCTTGTAATCTTATTCAACAAGTAAAACCGTTGTTGTCCTTTAGGGCACGTGAAACACAGCTGTATATAAGTTTGAATATTAAAATGATGAAGAACCTCTCTCTTATGAACGATCTGAGATCGTTCTCAATTCTGGGCAGATGATGAACTTGTTCTTCAAGTAAAAGTGGTTAATCACGTGTGATGCCAGCTGCAGGAGGTCAGTACTGAAGCTTCCTTGTCCTTGTGAAGCACTATTCACTCGTACTTCCTTGTTCACAAAAGTCTTTGGAGAGAGGAAAGTGTGTGGGAGAATGTTGCCTTTAGAAGTTCATAAAGTCCAAGTCTACTCCTAGCTTACAAAGTGTTGTGTTGATCTTATTAGTCCATGAAAAATCTGTCCAACACAAAATAAACAGCTTTTGGACTATGACTTTGAATTAAATCCACTTGCACATGTTTGTTCCTTAGCTTTTGGCCAAATAAGAAACTTATCCACTTTCACGCAAATATTCCTTGCCTTATTTGTTATGATAACTGTTGTGATCTTGTGAATTATTACCAAGGAAAAAGTGATTCTTTGTCTTTGTACATTGTTCACTTAGAAAAATAAGTGCTTAGTCATTGATGTTTTGTTCTTGATTAATCACAAGCGTAAATCCTGAGATCATTCTGAGATCGTTCTTTTATTCTTGTTCATATTAAAAATAAATGGATGACACTTGATGTAAATTGCTCAATTAATCCTGGCTTATTAAAAACACTCAAAAGCACTTGTTAGACAACAATGAGATCAGAATTACTTAAAATATAATTAAGATGTTTGTTATCTTTAAAACATAAAATTGGGATTTTGCCTCAACAAATATAAGTTAACTTATTAGACTTATCAAACATACTCTTTAATTATAATATCTTGGTCTCATTATAGTTTTCCAAACCCCTTTTTTTCACTCATCACCTTTTTCACCAATATTATCCAAAGATGAAATATAACATGATTTTAGAAACTTACATAAAAGTTCTCATCTTTGTGGTTTAGTTTGTTGGCCTTCATTTTTGAATAGGGATGGCAATGGATATACCATGAATAGAATACTATAGTACTCATCTTTGTATATACAGTTTAAAATATATTTATACTTGCAGTCGTATGTGGGTAACAATGTTTGTGCTAGTGTCTGTTACTCACATCTACTTACAATATATTAAAAGAAACTTATGTTAAAAAACCAAATTTGTCCTTGGCACTTTTAACGGTGTTCCAAGTTTTATGTCTTTAAATGTAATTTTAACTTTAATAAAATAAGTATAAAAAATCAATTATCATAAAAATAGCATTGAGAACTACATCTCTAAACTAATAAAAAATATCCAAAATAAAAATAGGAAAAAAATAGATAAGTATGAAATAAATCAAATTGAACAAAAAAAAGGTATAAAAATAAAAATAAAATACGTACAAAAAAAAGGAAAAATAGATAAGCATGAAATAAATAAAATTGAACAAAAAAAGGCATAAACATAAAATTAAATATTTAAAAAAAAAAAGGAAAATAGATAAGGATGAAATAATGTACTTACAATATATTTAAAGAAACTACTATTAAAAATCAAAGTTTGTACTTATCACTTTTAACGGTGTTTCAAGCCCTTAAGTGTAATTTTAATTCTAAAATAATCAAAAAAGTACAAAAAAAATTTGGAAAGAAAGATAAGCATAAAAGAAATCTTCCCATAAAAATAGAAAAAAATAAATAAGATAAGCATTAAATAAATCTTCACATAAAAATTTAAATAAAATAAATTTACACATAAAAATATGAACAAAAATCACTATAAAAGATACGCTTCAAAAATAGTAACTTTTTTTAATAAAAAAATAGTAACTGAATATAACATATAAAAACGTATCTACTTACAATATATTAAAAGAAACTTATGTTAAAAAACCAAATTTGTCCTTGGCACTTTTAACGGTGTTCCAAGTTTTATGCCTTTAAATGTAATTTTAACTTTAATAAAATAAGTATAAAAAATCAATTTACCATAAAAATAGCATTGAGAACTACATCTCTAAACTAATAAAAAAAATCCAAAATAAAAATAGGAAAAAAATAGATAAGTATGAAATAAATCAAATTGAACAAAAAAAGGTATAAACATAAAAATAAAATACGTACAAAAAAAAGGAAAAATAGATAAGCATGAAATAAATAAAATTGAACAAAAAAAGGCATAAACATAAAATTAAATATGTAAAAAAAAAGAAAATAGATAAGGATGAAATAATATACTTACAATATATTTAAAGAAACTACTATTAAAAATCAAAGTTTGTACTTATCACTTTTAACGGTGTTTCAAGCCCTTAAGTGTAATTTTAATTCTAAACTAATCAAAAAAGTACAAAAAAAAAATTGGAAAGAAAGATAAGCATAAAAGAAATCTTCCCATAAAAATAGAAAAAAATAAATAAGATAAGCATTAAATAAATCTTCACATAAAAATTTAATTAAAATAAATTTACACATAAAAATATGAACAAAAATCACTATAAAAGATACGCTTCAAAAATAATAACTTTTTTTTAATGAAAAAATACTAACTGAATATAACATATAATAAATAAAAATAGAATAACCTAATCAAAGAAGATACTTATTTATGAGCTTAAAAACAAATGAACAGAAAAATAGAATGAAAAAAAAAAACAATTGGCCCGTTTTATTTGACTTATTCATGAAAACAACTTATAAAGATATTACTTTTGTCTTCCTCAAAAAAGATATAATTTTTGTTAGTAAAAACTTATGAATTAACATGCGTAAAAAAAACTTATGAATTAACATAAAAGTTTATTTATAACCATAAAATATTTTCATAAGCTTAAAAATAAGCCAAATTCTAACAGGTCCAGTATATTAAAAGGTATTACTACTAAAAATTCTAATTTGTCCTCATCAATTCTTAAAAATATTTCAAATCTTCTATTTCGTAAAAAAAATTATACATTTTAGTTTAATATATTTTAAATTAAATTCTAACCTATTTTTATTATAAAAAGATCTACTCCATTTTTGTTTACTCTTATATAAAAAATACAAAAGAAGTGCATTATTGATGAATATATATTATAATAATTACGGGGTAAATATTTGTCATTATACTTAAAATATCATGGACAAGTGTTGATCAATAATTTTGTCAAAAAAGAGAAAGTGTTGATCACTAATATATAAAAAATCATACACATGACAATTGTTCTAATAAAAAAAATTTAATCATACAGGACACAATTGCTTTAATAAATTTTTTTTATCATGCACGGGACAATTGCTTCAATAAAAAAATTTAATCATACACGAGACAATTGCTTTAATAATACAAATATTTGTACAAGGGACAATTGCTTTATTAAAAAAAATTAATCATACACTGGACAATTGCTTTAATAAAAAAAATTTAATCATATATTGTACAATTGCTTTAATCAAAAAAAATTAATCATACACGGGACAATTGCTTTAATAAAAAAAATTAATCATATACGGGACAATTGCTTTAATAAAAAAATGAAATTGAATATGAAGTTTTTTTATTATTAATTATAATTTATTACACAAAAATCATACACGGATAATTACTTTAATAAAAAATGACTTAATTTAATATATTTTACAAAAAAATAACAGAATGACAGTCACTTATATTTGCCTCTATTTTCCATGAAGCTCTAAAAGAAGTTCTGACCCTTTAGAGGGTTCTGAAGTTCCAAAGTCTTCTTCTCCTCCCTCTCTTATGATCCATTGTCTGGCGCATATTGAGTAACATTCACAAATTGAAGGGAAGAAAAATTCAATAATTATAGGTATGTTTTTAAACTTTTGTATTAGTTGGATAGATGATTGCTATCAATGTAACATTTGATATAAAATGCTTACATGATTTCTTTGTTTTTATTTTTATTTTTGTAAGGGCAAATCTGTGAAGCTGATATATTTCTAAAATGGTGGTTGGTAGCTTTGTACCCATGCCCACATATGCGGTTTTTTTTGTTAGAATTTGAAATCCTGACTCAACTAATCATGTTTTTTTTTTATCTATTTTTTATATTTGGATTTTTAACATTTCTGATTTTATAGTTTTTAAATTAGGGTTTGATTTGTGTTTAAGACCAAAATAGAGGTCTATAATCAAGACATGGTAAAGGTAATAATAGAAATCCTTTATCTTTCTCTATCTTGCAGATGTATTTTATTTTCCAATTTTTGAGTTTTTTTGACTATAATGATATATAGTATCTTATGTGATTGGTTTTAGAAAAAAGGTTTGGGAAATTTGAATAGTTGAGGAGAGCTTGAGTCTCTATGATTGTAAGTGAGAGTGTTTGTCAATATTTGAGTGATTCAATCACAAGGGTTGAACAATTGCTTCTGCGCTGCTTCTACTTATCTCATTGATATACTTTATGATTGTTGGATTGGATGACATCTATTTTATTTAACAAATGTAAAGTAATCACATAATTATTTGACGCTCAATGAGTCACTTCCTTTTGCATGTTTGATTAAATGCCTCATTGGATTTCCCCATCACCACTCATGTTCTTTTTGGTTACAAATGTGTGTTTTATTATATATAGACTTTACAAATTGTCTTCACTGATACATTCTTGATTGAATTCTTTTCTTTTATTGTGAAATTCCTTTGAAACCACTCAAGTTCTTTTTGGATTACAATTGTGTGTTTTATAGATTTAGGCCTTTAAAATTGTCCTGCTGCCATGTAAATTTGCTCACTATGTTATGTAAGTGAAGAAGGTTAAGATGAAATAAGAAGAATTTATAGGCTCTTTGCATCCTTCTCTACACAAGCAAGTAACAGGACTAACATTTTCCAAAGTAATCATAGTTCAATTCGTTTTGATTTATTTGCTTATGTGAAGTTTATTCCAAAATTTTGTGTTATTTAATGTTTTGATTTATTTACTATGATGATAGATACCACTTCTTTGTTTTCTTTCATCTTCTTTAGAGGCATATCATTTGGAGTTTGATGTTAACAATGTAAGTTTCTTTTCTACACTTTACGATATGTAAGTTAGAAGAAAAATGGCTTCTTCCAAGTAGAGTTGAACTAATTTTATTTTTACTAATTTTAGAATCACAGATGAACTCCTCCTCCCACACTTAGCTTCTTCCACTATTCTTCCTTACTTAAACTCTTCTATATGTAGACTTCCAAGTAGAGTTTAACTAATTTTATTTTTATCTTAGTGATTTTTTGAATCACGTGTTTGGAGGAAATATCATAAAAAGGAAATCCAATACTAATGAGGTGAATATTTTGTCTTCTGCTGCATGTACTTTCATTTTCTCATTATGTGATTGCCTGAAATTTTCTTTTTTTCCTCAACAAACCTATATAATAGCTTCCACTTTCTTTTTGTTTCAGCCTTACCAAAAAGGACATGCAGTAGCTATGTTTACATTGTTGTACTTGGTTGTGGAATTGAAATCAATGAGAAATCATGCCGGTAACTTTCAATATAGTTATCTTTTTATCTCAGATATGATGAATTTTCAAATTTTATGTAGGGAACTTCAGATTGTTGAATATGATAGAAGATTATCAATATGGTATGGAGCTTTAGAATCAATATGAGACATGATCAACCAAATTAATGGAAAGAAGGAGCTATGATTTTTACTTAGAGATGGGACTTTTATTACTTGGTGTGAGAATGAACAAGTTTGGTTGGAGTTTAGTGAATTATTTTTGAATTAGTGTTTAGAGCTTTTGCTTCTATCACCCTATTGTACTCTTGCATCCTTGCTACTACAATATAATAGTGGCCATATGGTTTAATTTTGACGAATTGTTGTGCATTTATTAATGTATTATATAATCTCCAATTCTATCTTTATTGTATCCTTGCCGTCTACATATGCACCATTTATAAACAGTTAAACACCATGCTGCTAATTTTGTTTATAATATTGAAGACAATTTTGACTTCATTTTTTTTGTAGTATTTTACAAATATTATTTGAATGTTATATATAATATCTTAATATGTGTATAAAAAATAATAAAACTAAATCGAATGTAATAAATCACTTTCTAAAACACATGCATGTGCGATTCGCACGGGTTATATGATAGTATAATAAACCCGTGCGATGCACGGGTCGGTGTCTAGTTTCCCTAAATCTTGGGTTTTCGCCACAATCTCCACCGGATCTCAACCTTCTATCCATGAAGCTTCTTTAGCTGATTATAAAGTTTCCAATGCATTCCTCTTCCCCGGCCAGATACATTTTTCAATACGATGTTGTTAAGGAGTTCATTTTGATTGACATTGAAAGGGAAAATATTTGATTGAATTGATTTGATTGTAGGGTGCACAAGCTGTTGGAATGGGAAAAGAAGCTCAGAATGTTCCTTCTGCTGCTGTTTTGTACAAGAAGGCTAATGAGATATTAGGGTAGTTAGTTACTATTTAGTAGTTATTATGACTTTAATTTTCAACCATTTTTGGTCAATTTTTTTAACTTTTTTTTTCCTTTCATATTTACGTATTAATTGTTATTTTTTTATTCAGGTTTGATCTTCTTGATGTATGCATTAATGGGCCAAAGGAAAAGCTGAATTCAACAGTTATCAGTCAGGTATGTTTCATGGCTTTTGTTATGTTTATTATAATTGAAAATCAAGTTATATTTGATTGGTCCTAGGTTATGTTTTATTGAGGTAGAAGGGTTGAATGTAGTGAAATTGAGTGGAATGACATTAGGTGCCATTGTTTAGATTGTTTATAATATGATGGAATGGTATGATATTAGATGAAATATATTTCATCTGTTTTTTATGAAGGCTGTGATTGAATCAACTTATTATTTAGTGATTTATTTACCGTGCAGTTCCAATGAGTCTTCCACTCTTTCTTCGTTTTCAACCTTCATGGAGTCTTCTATTTTTTATTCTTTTACTTTGCACTATGAAATTCTTAACTTACTACTCATCTTATTTATAGAATTTTAAAGAAACAAACTTTGTTTAAATTTGAATATATCAAAATAAACTTTTTTTTTGTTGGAAGAGATATATATGAAAATAGAAAGAAGATTAGAAGAAACAAAATTTAGTTGAAATATTTAAACCAAATTAATTTATATTTTTTTTACCCAATAAAATGTTAGTTTTTATTATACTGAATGTTTATCTTCTTAATGAGCTTTTATAATTTTGTACCCATAAGAATAAGATTATCTTTTAATAAAAAATAAAAAAAAGGTTTCTCTCAAATACAAAACACGATCAGAAAGAAAAGGAAAACCACAAAACACGTGAAAACCTTTCTCTTCCTCTACACAGCAACCTTCCACCACCGTCATCATCAGAGTTACTCACGCCGGCGCCACTCTCTCTTCCTTATTCTACTTCATAACCCCACTATTTTCTTCTCTTTAGTTTGTTGTTGAAAAAGGAAAACGAGAATCATCACTCCACCGTGAATCCTCCGCTTCCGGCCACTGTTCAGCCATCTACAACCTTCCTCCGGTCTCAAAGCAACTAATTGCAGCCTCCAAGAACATTATAGCAACACCAAGGTAATCAATAAAAAAACACATACGGTTTAGGGTTTTAGAATTGGGATTTTTCTTGGGTATGCTCAGCTTGTTGGTGCCTGTCCTTAGTTAATTCCTAGTTTATCCATGTTGTCTGTGATGTTGTTTTGACTTTATCAATATTGCTGCATTTGTATTTTTAGAGTATCTTCTTTATATTTATGTGAATTCAAATCCCTCTTACTAATCATTTATCCCAAAGCATATTCTCTCACTCCTTGTGATGGAAGATCCAGAAATTATAGCTATACTATGTTCATTTGCTTGGTGTTTGTCTATGCGGTTAGGAATTGGTTCAACAAACTTCTAAGTTGAGGTTATTGCGATGTTATATTGCTGGAACATATTTTACTGACATAGAACTTGTGCTTATATTTGATTTGGATAAATTGTTTTTATTATCTTCATTTTTCGTTCATTATATTAGTTCTCGTGAATTTTGGTACTTCCGAAAATGTTTTTATCTTTACCGTTTTGATCATACTGCAAATTTTGAGATTATTTTAGTTACTTTTGATCATCATTTGTACTAATATGCAATGTTGTCAAATAGCGGTGATAACGGTGTTATAGCGATGTAGTATAACATATGAATCCAACTATTGATTAGGCACATAAGTAATTCATTGCATGATCTTTAGATGATGATTAGAAAAAAGATATACATGTAATTAAATATATATATATATATATATAATATAATAATAAACAGTAGCTGAATAGGCCACATTAATCAGATGATACAATCACAGTCAACAATATGTCGTAGTAATTAATTAATTATAAAACGTAACATACCCAAATAATCTAAAAATTGAACACAAGATGTGCTTCAATAGTACAAATTTGGCACTTATGGTATAGGTACACCAGGCACACCAGGAATAGTTGGAATTGTTGGTATTGTTGGAACAGTTGGAATAGTTGCAATATGAATTCTAGTATAACATATGAATCCAACTATTAATTATAACGGATTTTTAGTGTTCCGCTATTTTCTGTAATCAACTATTGATAACACTGCCACAATGCAATAATGTTTAATGTTTCATTAAAAGTAGCTAATACATTTTATCAGACTGAGATTTGATTGGTTAATTATTCATTGTATGCTTTCTGCCAACTGTTTACAGGTGATTACAGGCTTTTTCATCGCTTGTTCTCGTGCTCCATCACTTGGTTTTTCAAATAATTCCAGCCACCTTTTACTATCTACAAGGTATGTTCTTTATTTTGTATATCTGATGGGCATTCAAGATTATTTATACTAGCACCTCTATTATTCCTTTACTTGAACATAAGTATTCATTTGCTGTGATCAAAAGAAGAAGAAAACATTAACCTCATATACGAGAGAGCATCACAAATGCTTATAAATGGAGAGAGTTAGCCTCATATATACCTTTTAGAAACTAGCTAGCTATTTTCTTTAATGGCTAATCAATTATATATAAATAATAAAAAGTGAGTATAAGGGTTACTCCAATCCATTATTATAAGGTTAAAACACTTATTATTATTATTATTATTATTATTATTATTGAAAGCTGAGAGTCTTCTCCATATATATGATTACACTAACCTGTTTTCAGCTCAAGTATAAAATCAAGCTTATTTATGATATTTGGATATAATCTTTATATCCAATTTGTCAGGAGGGTTGGTTTATTTTTTCTTCACCCATTATACAAACTTCTTTATTTGCACTTTTCATTCTTCTATTTACTTGTTTGTCCTTTTACATTCATATATTATATTTTATGGCTTATACTTTATTAATTTATGCTATAAACAATTCTATTTCTTTTTATTAATTGCAGATGGTAGATAAAGCAAACGAAAGAGCTTACAAGAATCATAAATCAAAACGTTTCAAAAGCACAAATCCACATATGTCATCTCATGATGCAACTCCTCACATGACATCTGATGATGTACCTACTCATATGACTCCTCATGATGAACTTCCTCCCATGGTACCTCTTCATAGGACATCTAATGCTACCCATCCTCCTAAGAAACCTCCTTCAAACAAGTCTCGTGTTCCACCTCTTTTTAGGACATCTAATACTAAGACATCTAGTGCTACACCTCATACAACGACATCAGCTACTAGGACGTCTAATGGCCCACATACTCATGCTGCAACACATACTACAACATCAGCTACTAGGACGTCTAATGGCCCACTGTAAGACCCAAGATTCCACTGTACAGTTCTTCTAAGGAACTTTAGTGTCGGCTAAGTTTTTAGGGTTTTTGGTGAACCGGTTTCGTGAGTATTGTCGCGTTAATAGAATTTTTGCTGAAATGGAGCCTGTTTTGTGCTCGTGCGCTGGAAAGGCACAGACTTTTGGGTCGTAGTCTTCTTTTGAGTATAAGAAGGTTTATCTGTAGTCAGAATCGCGAGTTTTGGTTTATTCTGGTTTTTGGAAAAACGAGTAGGAATTTTACCCGCTGTTGGAAATTTTTACGATGTCTGAATTCCGTATAAATTTAGATGGGAGTTTTATATATCGGCGTGAGTTAGGATATATTGTCAGAATAATTTTCGAGGGTGTGAAAGAAAATTACAGTCAGGGAAAAAGATTTAGCGATAATATTTGGAAACGGTTTACGACGGACGTTTATTTGATAGATTTTATATTTTTGTGATTTTCGTCCGTTAGCGAGGTGCGACTCGTTTACGAGCGAACGCGAGAGCTGAGATGTGAGGAAGCTTAGAAAATATCTTGGAAGGATAAGCTCAGAATTGATCCAATGGCTAGGATTAAGTCTTAGAAACTTTACACTATTTGATCCAAAGGTGATCATGCAACAAGACCAAACATAAAGGGAGACTTTTAGTCACACTTTGTGGACTTAAGAAAATCACAAAACCCATCCTTCTTCTCTCTTTGGCCGTGGACTCCATTACTTTCATACCTTCATCTCAAAATTTCATTTCTACACCAAATCACTCCATTTCAAGCTTGATTGATCATAGGAAACTTGCTTACACTAGTGCAGAAAACACTTTTTACTACTGCCCAAATACACCTTTTACATCTGGCTCCGGTCAGTCATAAACGCACGAGTCATAGTAAGTTGAACACTTTTTACTACTGGCTTTGTCAGATGTAAAAAGTGCACGTTTTACATCTGTTTCTTATTTCCGTCAGATGTAAAAGGTGCAAGTTTCAAATTTTTTTTTAATTAAATTGGACTTTTTACATCTGTCGTGCCATTTTCTCAGATGTAAAAGCATCCGTTTTCACATCTGTCCAAATTATCCACAGATGTAAAAGCTCCACTTTTTTTTTTAATAAAAATCCTGCATTTTTTTTTCAAATCCTTAATTTCTTTTTTTACTCATATGCTAGCATCAAAAGTATAACTACTAAACGCCATCCAAAATTATAAATTGATAACATTATACTAATACAACCATTAGTTATGTCAACATCCAAATTAAGTAAAATAGTAATGTCATTAGTTAATACAACCATTCAACATTCAAAAGCCAAAATCAAAACAAGTCACATAATAACTTGTGACAATATCATCACATTAATACAAATCAAAACAAATCCAAATACGAAGTAACTTCACACACACAAACCTAACTCCCTTCCTCAGCAACATCGTCATAATCATTCTTAGGATTAAATAGGTCAAGAAAACAAGTTGCCCAGCAGTTTCGCAGCTCATATAGGTCATCCTTTGTTAATGCCGTATAATCATTGAACACCTACAATATGATGCATTGAAAGTCATTGATGTTAAACAAACTCAAAGGCAGCGAAACGATTTATAAGAAGATTACCGGTCCATGTCAGTATCAATGATGATTCCAAGATCCGCTTTGTTATCAAGGACAGCCTTGGTTATAGCTTTCATTGTTGTCTTGTCCTCGGGATTGGGTTCGGAAACAAGCCTGAATACAGAAGCCAGTGTTACTCAAAATCCTAGTACCATACCCAACCAAAATTACTCCCGTAAATAAAGTTACCACCATCAGGCTCCAAAAATTGACTGCCAAAAGTTATTGTCCCAACTCCCAAGAGGTTCTAGCACCTTTGCCTATTATTCACCAAAAAGTAACATTGAATATCAAATTCAATGCAAGAATCAAAAACTATAACCAGGAAAAGCAAAGAGATTTTAAAGGCAACTTACAGCAAAAAAAACCACCATCTCCATTGCCTGCATTAATGTGGATAATCAAATTAAGTTTTTACCATGATAGGAACAAAGTGAGTACTGAATACTTTCCACTGACGGCAATGTGAAGGATTTAATAGAATAATTCCAAGGCCGATCAAATAGAATATTTGAGGCTAATAGACTAAAAGCTACAAACTAAATAAAACCGAGGCCTCACAAAAGCTAACAGTAGAGAATTAAAAAGGCTATACAATCATTGATAAATCTCACATAAGCATAACAGTGGTGATAACAGTAGAGAATTAAAAAGGCTATACAATTATTGATAAATCTCCTATAACTAAGAAGTAGGCCATATACCTTAAGTTGCATTAAGACAAATCTTACATTAAATTGCACAAAATATGAGAAAACTACATGTATCGTCAAACCACACACAATAAAAGAAAAGCATACCCTGTACGGGTGAGAAAGCACTCGGAGCCATTGATGTCCAACACACGGAACTCCCCAAAATATAGCTTTCTCAAATCATCTTTTGTCAGATGTTGAAGAACAGGAGCAGCAAGAGGACCCTGTATCCAGAGACAAGAAGAAAAATTTATTGATGTTATTTATAGTGAAGTACATGTCATTAATTTTAAAAGTCACTGAAGTATGTTCAAGATCAGCTATGCAACAATGTTACTAAATAATGTATCACAGAACAATAACAATTTGTTCACATTTCACTACACTATAGTCACTATTTGACAACACTTACTACACCAAAAGATACATAGGGCACACTAGAGAGTGGACCAGATCAACTCCTAATAATCAAACAATTTTTTTTTAAAGTGTGCTTTGCTTACATGATGCTAATATACAATAAGAGTGATAAGTGACCTGAAGAGCAATTAGAGATCTCTCTACGTGAATGTGCTAGGAAACATCAACACCTTTAGCCTTGAATGCCTTCATATGCTGCTCAATATGAGCCAAATCTTTATCTCTACACCTAGCATTCACAACCATGTGATCATTTGTCACCTTAGTAATGACAGAATCATTAATAGCCCTTCCTTTTTCATTTGTGAAAACAGCCAATGTCCCTGTTCTATAAGCAAGAGCAGCAACATCAGCAATAACCAGCTTCTCAAGGAATGAAACAACACCTATACCCTTGAGGCTTAGTCCACACATATGAGAAACATCGAAAAGGCTACCATTTTGTCTATAGTTTAAGGTTGAGTCCATGATTGAGTCTTTGTATTGAACAAATATAAAGTGCTTTCTCGGAATCCATGACTTTTGTTGAGGCGTACCTGTTTGCATAGGCGGAGCAATGACTTTTGTTGAGCCCGGGCAAAATTGAGAGCTTAAAAGAAGAGAGACGAAACATACCAAATACTGGACAGCAAGCTGGAATTGTTAGGAACAACACTCACAGCTTGAGAATAGAAGGTAGCCAAGAGCAAAGTTTGAACAGCAGCCATGAGGACTTCAATCTTGATCTTTACCCTGCATTAATTAGGGCAAATACTGGAGAACAACCATCAGGAGCACATTTTGCAGCAATTATCTTCAATGCTTTGTGCAAACACCTTAATAATTAGCTCCACCAATCCACCCCGATCAAATGCAAATATCTTGGGGAGAATTTTACAAACACAATGTGTGGAGGTCAAAGATCCTCCAGGATCAAACACAAACAATGTGAACAAATTTCCTTTCTCTGAATCATTTTTACAAACAGCTTGTAGACAATTTCCAAACTGAAGGGAAAAATTGAGAGAATCATCACATAGCTTAAATGAAGTAAAATTAACATGTATGATAAAAAATAGAAATCAACACACACAGACGCAATCATGCTCAGAAAACACAGACGAATCATGCTCAGAAAACAACACAGACGCAATCACACAACTCAGACGAAATCGTTTTAGCATTTTAGGGTTTCAATTTCAAAGAGTTTTTTTAATCGAAAATGAGAAGAAAAACTATAAACAAATTACCAGAGAGATTGAGAAGCATAAAGATCGAGAAGAAGCAGAGAATCTTGGTGTGGCGGTCGAGAGAGGAGAGAAGCAGGTCGCGGTGAGAAACAGAGATTCTTGGGCCATTGATTGAGAGCGGTTGATTGAGCTGAGGACGAGAGAGTACGAGAGCGATTGATTGAGTTTGAGTACGAGAGAGTAGCAAGTTAGGGTTCAGAGGGCGATAGCATCGTTCTGTGTTGTACGCGTGAGGCAACAAGACTTAATTATAATTTCCATTCAAACAAAAAAAATCAGTTGGAGACCTTTTACATCTGGGATAATATGGTCAGATGTAAACTTATTTTAGACAATTTTCATAATATTTACCGGATTGCCACCGCGTTTAGTTTTACATCTGGGGCTATTATAGCCAGATGTAAAATGTACTTCATATTCCTTTTTACATCTGATATTTTTTCCACAGATGTAAAATTCCTATTAATAAGTCATATTTGTACTAGTGTTAGAATCATCTCCTAAGGTAACTAATCACTTATTTTCTTTAAGATAGCTTGAATCCTATGAGTTCTATGGATTCGGAAAAGTATGTTCATATGAGAAAAATGCTAGAAAAGTTGTATGCTTGGTTATAAGTGATTATCTAACATGTTTAGTCTTAGTAGTGATGCTTTCCATGGTTAGATAATAATCTCATGAGTTTTCTAGCTAGGGTTTTATGAGAAATTTCTTGGGGTCAAGAACATGAACTTTTAGTTAGTGATTTATGTCATGAATGTTGTTTACAAGCTTTTAAGTAAAATGGATGTGTGATAAATGGATTTGTTTTGAGAAATAAGAAGAAAAATATGAATTTTGTGTTCATGAGAAATGTGAACAAAACTCTTATGATTTTGTGGATTTTGTTTTGTAAATGTTTTGTTTGATCAATTAAATGATTTTGGGAACTAAATGGATTGTTCTATGCTTTTGAAATGAAAAAAATTGGGAGGAAGCATTGTTTTTTTATTTTGGCCGTGGCACATAGTGTGGGTGACCATGGGGCTTTCAAATTTTTCAGTCCAAATGGAGAGGCAATGAATCATGGTTTCATAGGAATATTTAATGAGGTTTTGTTTGGAAATAAAAACTAGTAACTTGTGTTTTAAGTAAAGAAGTTGATTAGTAAAGTTTTGAAAACTTTGGTGCTTTGATTTGAAATGGTTTTGATGAATGAGATCAATCACTTTTGAGTTGTTTTGAGAAATTAGTAATGATCAAGGATTTAACTAGGCTTGGTTTTGAAAAAACAATATTTTAGGTGTGATTTCAATTCTGGCCGAAATTGAAAAGGGCATTTAGATCATTTTAAAATTGTTTTTGTGACTTAGAAACTTAACCATTTGATCCGCCATTTCGAGACGAAGAATTCGGTGTATGGCTCATCTCGATTGGATAAAGAATGAACGAGTTATGGCCATTTTATTCGAGAAGAAAACTTTATTTTCTGTGAAATTTTCAAAGAGTTTATGGGTCGTTTCCAAATGGTTTTAGTGCATGAGTTTGATTGTTTGGAGTTAGAAATAAAAGTATTTCTTAATTATGTTTTGAAACGAAACTATTTTCGGGAAACGAGAAAAGTGTATTTAACTTCATGAATTTTTAATCACTATGGGGAGGTCTCGAAATCACAATCCGAGAGTGTTAGAAAGTACCTTAAATGTAAGACCCCAGATTCCACTGTACAATTCTTCTAAGGAACATTAGTGTCGGCTAAGTTTTTAGGGTTTTTGGTGAAGCGGTTTCGTGAGTATTGTCGCGTTAATAGAATTTTTGCTGAAATGGAGCCTGTTTTGTGCTCGTGCGCTGGAAAGGCACAGACTTTTGGGTCGTAGTCTTCTTTTGAGTATAAGAAGGTTTATGTGTAGTCAGAATCGCGAGTTTTGGTTTATTCTGGTTTTTGGAAAAACGAGTAGGAATTTTACCCGCTGTTGAAAATTTTTACGATGTCTGAATTCCGTAGAAATTTAGATGGAGGTTTTATATATTTGTGCGAGTTAGGATATGTCCTGAGAATAATTTTCAAGAGTGAGGAAGAAAATTACAGTCGGGGAAAAAGTTTTAGCGATAATAATTGAAAACGGTTTACGACGGACGTTTATTTGGTAGATTTTATATTTTTGTGTTTTCCGTCCGTTAGCATAGCGTGACTCGTCTGTGAGGCATGAGTTTCTCATGAGAAAGAAATATCTAAAGTGGATAGACTTGAAATGATCCAATGGCTAGGGTTTAATCTTGTTAGCTTTACACTATTTGATCCAAGGGTTAAGATTGACCAAGATTTTTGTATAGTAAGGAGGTTTAATTCATTGTGGAACTTAGAAAAAAATCACAAAACTTCCTTCTCTTCTCTCTTGGCCGTGGAGCTCCATTTCTTTTCCATTTCTTCACAAAATTTTCATTCCTTCACCAAATCACTTGATCTTAGGCTTGTTGGATCATAGGACTTGCAAGGAATCATCTCCTCTAAGGTAACTAGACTTTCTCCCTCTCTTAGTTGGACAAACTCTTAGATTTTTATGGATTTAAAGTTTATGATTCATGAGATGAAATTGTTGGAAATTGATCATAAATGATTCCTCTTGCTTGAAAGTTGTTCATGAGGGTTTAACAAGCATGTTTAAGCTTAGTAGTGTTGATTTCCATGGCTAGATGATTATATATGAGGATCTCATGTTAGGGTTTGATGGAAAAATCTTAATTGATCAAGAACATGAATTTTTGTTTGGTGTTTGTGTTAATGATGTTGTTTTTGAGCTTTTAAGTAAAATGGATATGTGATAAATGATTTGGTTTTGAGAAACAAGAAAAATATTTGTTGTTGTTCATGAGAAATTAGGGGAAAACAATTTGATTTTTGGATTGTGTTTGTAAATGTTTTGTTTGATCAAATGAATGATTTTGTGAACAAGAGAGTAGATGTTATGCTTTTGGAAATGGAAAATTTTGGGAACTAGCCATGCTTTGTTGTTCTTGGCCGTGGCACAATGTGTGTGTGTGACCATTTGGCTTTCAAATTTTTAAGTCCTAATTGGAAGGCAATGATCATAGGTTTAAATGAATGATCATGGTTTCAAAGAGATAATCAATTATGGTTTTGATTGAAATGATTTGGATTGTGAGGATAAATGATTTTGAAAATATTCTCTTGTGTTTAGTATTGGTTTTGTTTTGAAAATGAAAACTAGTTACTTGTTTTTGAAGTAAACAAGTAAGTATGGAAAGTGTTGTATTTTTGTTTTGAAAAGAATGTTTTGGGGCTTTATGTGGAAAGAAAAGATTTGCGAAGTTTTGAAGAAAAATGACATTCTTGGATTCAAAATGATTTGGGGTGAGTGTTTGATCAATTTGAGAAATTAGAAATGGTTTAGGTGTTTTACACTATGTTTGATTTCGAAAAACAATGGTTTTGGAATAATTCCAATTCGGGCCGAAACTGGAAGGGCATTTTCGTCCATTTTAAATGTTATATTTTGTCATAGAAATTTGATCATTCAATCCGTTTTTTTTAGACGAAGATTTCGGCATATGGCTCGTCTCGATCGGATAAAAATTGAATGAGTTATGGCCATTTTAGTTTGAAAATAAAAGCTTGTAACTTGTGGCAAGTAAACTTTTATTTTTGTGAAATTTTTGAAGAGTTTATGTGCTGATTTCTAATGGTTCTAGTGTGTGAGTTTGATTGTTTGGAGTTAGAAATAAAAGTATTTCTTGATTATGCTTTGAAACGAAACTATTTTCGCGAAACGAGAATAGTGTATTTAACTTCGTGAATTTTTAATCACTATGGGGAGAACTCGAAATCACTATCCGAGAGTTTCATAAAGTACCTTAGACCCCTCTGGATTTTTGAGTTTTAGTTTCGTTTCGATAGAATACAGTGGGAGTATTTTATTGACATTACGCTGCTTAAATTTTTGGTAGCGTGAATAGTGGATTTGAGCCTAGTTAGTTGTGAGGGAACAACCATAGGTCTTGATCCATTGGTAGCCGATCTAGGACTTATTTGAGTAACCAATTAGAATGTGGTATTAACTTAGATAAGTTATGTTTTGTAAAAGGTTAAGAGGATTAGCCGATTTGGAGTTTTCGTCAAGAGGGACGGTTATTGCTCTCGTAATGTAACTTGTGCGTGTTGGAATGCTTGCTGAGGTAAGGGCACCTTTCTTTGGTTTTATTTTCCGTTGGTAACATTGTGTGAATGCTTGTTGTGGTGTGCTTTGAGTGTTTTGCATGTATATATTATGTATTCTCGTGATGAGAAATTGTTTAAAATACATGCGTTGTTACATATGATTTCGAGAATATATATATGGACATGTGATATGATTTCATAATGTTTGGACGGTATGTATCTGTTGCATTAGCATATAAGGGGAAGCGTATGCTCATGCATTCATAGTACGTTGTTATCGGGAATGGACCACGGGGTGCGATTATCGGGAATGAATCCACCTTAATCCTGCGGGATTTATTGAGTCCAATACGTGGTTATCGGGAATGGATCCACTCTAATCCGCTGGGATTTTATTGATGCCCTGCGGGGTATAGTAGGGGTTGAACCTACGACTCTCTGTGGAGAGGTTAATTCCAGAATTTCATGCATGTGGCAGCCAGTGATTTGTGTCACGATCATGTAGAGTCTGCATCTGTAGGCTATGTGTGCATTTAATTATATCATGTACGTTGATGTGAAAATGTTATATGTTTACTTGTTTTCCATATTTGGTAAGTGTATTATTGTGGTACTTGTGGTGACCCTTACAATGAATATTGCGGGGTCCTCCCACCCAAGACGATGGATCCTTACACGCGGTCGTGGGTCGTGAGGACGATGGTGAGTTCGTGGGATTTCAGTGATCGAGGAGTTGTACTTCTTAAGTTAGGTTGTGCGCCGGGGTGGTTTGTACACCGTGCTCTTTTTGGATTAGGCATAGGATCTGACTCTCTTGGATAACTGTATACTGATATTTACATTTAGACTGTTGTCTTTAGGGTTGTAAATATTCAGGTATTACATTTTGCTTCTCTGAAGCACTATTATGTATATATAATCCTCTTGTATGTTTAATGCCGGCTCTCACAGATTGTATGCGCGCTCTGTTTTGTTTAAAAAAAAAAATAATGCCCCTTTTTAGTCTTTGAAAATCGGGGTGTTACATTGTGGTATCAGAGCCCGGCTTTAGATCATCAAAGGGAAAGTGTGTCGTAAAGTTGTCAGTCCAATGTCAGTCAGAATATAGCTAGAGTTGTGTTAGTTCTCGCGATCGGATTTGTGTTGTGTTGTGGGTTATGTGTTTGTTTTTCTTGAGTCTAGCATGGGAGACGCTTAGGCACTGGATTGTTTCTTACTGAAGTACTAAAGGGAGCGATGCTTCAGTGAGTGGAATAGTTGAAACCCCCGAGCATTGGTCGAATTTAGTCGACAAGTGTCTCTAAATTCCTTAGATGCGACAGTCCGAAGATGACGGACAAGGCGAACAAGAACTGCAAGTGATTCTTGGAAGTAATAAAATGGATGGGAAGTGGCGATTGGATGTTGCCACTCAGAGGTGCTGTTTATGGACGGTGAACGTCAATTGATAAAGGATTGTAAGTAAGGATCGGATTGAGGCGACCTTTTGAAGAAGATATTGGATATCTGTTCTGGCGAGTTAGGGCGCGACTTGATGAAGTCATTAGGTTGTCAAGAGGATGCAGCCACTGTGAAATGGTGGAGCATGCAGAGATGTCAATTGGATTTAATTACGACGATTGAATAATAATTGAGGCGACTTGAATTGGAATTAAAGGACGTTGTACATCAGAAATGAGGAAACCGGGTGGTGTTAGACGACATTATGCGAATGGTGGATAACTTAAGGGTTTGATTTAAGTGTGCAAGATGAATTAGATTCGAAAATAAGATTTGTAAGGATGAATCTCGTGATGATTGAAGGTAGGAGACCAAGTATCACTTTGATATGTGACAATCTATACATAGTTCGGGAGATAGTAAGTATAGATGTCGATGTGAGACAAAACTATAGGTGATGGACTGTTGGATAAAGGTATTTTTGGAGTGATTTTTAGGTAAGAACGGGGAGTTCAACCTTAGAAAGTGAGTTGTATATCGATGATAAGTGCTACTAGAGGTGTATAGTATGGAAATACCTTGAGAATTTTAGTAGTGTAAGCTAGAATTATTAATTATTGGCAGGTAAACCATAAGAGAAAGTAAACTTATTGAGTAGTTTGAAAAGATTAGTCAAGATTGAGTAGAGATCCTGTGTGGATGCGCATATAAGTCAACGATTTTGATCGACCAAGATGGTTGAAGGACTAGGTAGCAACTTGAATTTATGATACCATAAGAGTTGAGGTGGGCAAGTTTTGAATAAATTCAAGTTATGGACGAGAATTTTTGGATATTTTCTAAGAATGTCGTGTTTGAGTAGAAAAGGAGTCCGTTTGTAAGAATACTAAGACAATGAAAGTTGATAGTTGGAAGGACTTTTATTGTATATTAGGATTAAATGGATAGTACGACGAGTTTTTAGAGTTCTTGAAGATTAGATTCAAGAGTTTGATTTGGATATCGAACGTGCTAAGGATGAAATCACAGCAAAGTGTTGTGTGTTGGTAGCTGTCTTGATAGGCCAAGCATTAAGATTTGAGATAAGTGTTTCATGGTTTGATGTATGAGTAAGATATGTGTGTTTAGAGGTAAAATATAGCGACGTGACGAAGATGAGATTATAGATAGCTATGCATTGAGAGATACTTAATAGGAACTTGAGGAATTAATTAATTGGAGCGTTCGATTACGAAGAGTACAATAGATGATCGTTAGTAAAAGTTAGAAGTGAATAAGAAAACGATGAGTGACTAGATGTAAGAGCAAGATTAGCTAGAACTTGAGATCTAGGAATTGATTCCCCGGAGGGAACAGACTTTATAACTTTAGAATATTCACGGTGATGAAGGACCAATCGAACAGAGAAGAGTGTGCTTGATTGGAAACAAGTTGATGTGGAACGAGAGTAATTATTTTGTGTGCGGCGAGTTAAAGATGTTGTTTGGAATTAACAAGTTATGGGTCATGGTGGTTTGTGAACCAACTTTTAGGAAGTTGTTGAACTTGAAAGTTGCAAATTATTATATTGATGAGACATGCCTAATTGGAGTTTTGTAGAGTTTATGACGTCAATAAGATAGTCGCAAAGGAAGTTAGTCGTTGGAAACACATGTTAAGAATAAGTAAGAGGGAAGCACATGAGAATAAACTCATGTCAATTGAGGATTGGAGAAAAGAATTACCTCACACATAATTTGGAAAATTATGATTATACGTGTATATTAAGGATTCGAATGCACCACCTGAATGGATGTCATGGCGGTGTGTGTGTGTGTTGTATGTGGAAATGAAAAGGATAAGCAATTGTCTAATGGTAAAGTTTGTTGGAAACTAGTAGAGTTTCGATTCATTGTAGTGATTAGGATGAAGAAAGATGTAGCATAATGGAAATTGGTATGGAGTAAGTAAAGGACTTCAGATATTGTCATCATGGATGGTTGAACAATAGTGATGTGAGGAGTACCTTAAGATATATTTTGGAGGTAGGTATCTCGACATAAGAGGTGATGTCAGAATAATTAAGAATGGTCAGGGTGACAAGCTCTTTTGAGTAGAAGAGAATTTAATTGTAAGAGGAAAGAAACTCAAGAGAGTTTAGAAATAGAATGAGAATACAATATAAAATATTTTGTGCCAATGATGGCAGTCAACGAGGAGAAACATTTTTAAGGAATGCAAGAGTATGCTAAGTATTAAATCGGAAAAAAAAAATGTGGACGACTGAGAGATTGAATTTTTGGGAATTTGAGATTGTATAAAGGGAGTCCAAAAGTAGATGGTATAGTCTGGCATGTGCCAAGAAAATTTGAAAAGTTGTAATCACCAACCGAATGTTGGGTTGATGTCGTTAAGCCTATGGTTAGGACGAGATTTGAAAGAAAACGTACAGTTCGGTACAGTTATGAGATTAAGGAAACATTTTTTAAGGATTTATGGATATTGGTGAGGTTGTGAAGTTCTCTCTAGAGATGACAACTCCGTTCGGAGTGTAATAGTTTTGGGTGGTATTTGTCGTGGTGACATTGTACTTACTGTTGGATGATACTCATTGGATGTTTCCTGAGTGGAAGCATGAGAGTTTAAGTGACGTATTTGGAGTGTCATGTTTCGTCGACGAGATCGAAGTAGAAGTAGTTTGAGGTAGTAAGTAATTGAGGAAACTTGTAGAAAACCTTGAAGGAATTGTTGGACCCTTGTGCCTTGGAGGACCTTGAGCACAAGTGGAAGGGAGCATTATTAAAGTTAGGTAAAAATGGTCTAAGCCACCATCATGATTGTCGGCTATCTGTTAACAAATTGAGGAACTGATCACCCTTAATCTCTTGTTAATAATAGACGGAATCCTGTTGACTGGAATCGACTAGTTTTGCTAGTTTTTGTAGTGCGTAGAGAGTTTGGTGTTTTTTTTTTTTGGAGGGTGGCCACTCACAACTTCGTGTGAAACTAATGGAGTGGGCTATGCCGCGGAGGCGGAAAAAGGTGACCTTGTGAATTTGTCATGTTGATCTAGGATCCTTGGGAAACTAGAGTGTTTGAACCTTCGTGGTAAAGTAAATTTTGGGTAGTGAACTCATTGTGTGATGTCTAGCTTGTGTCTAGAGTTTGAAAGCAGTGTGACTATGTAGAAAGTTGTGATATGCACGGTTGTGCCAGTGTGTTGGTGATAGAATTTGTGTGACTTCACCTGGTGTTAACATCTTTGTGGCTACACCTAATCCTGTGGGATTTTATAGTGATGGTTTTAGTAATGACTAGTTGAGTCGTTATCCTTAACTTTAGTTTCGAGGACGAAACTTCTTTTTGGAGGGTAGTAATGTAAGACCGAAGATTCCACTGTACAATTCTTCTAAGGAACATTAGTGTCGGCTAAGTTTTTAGGGTTTTTGGTGAAGCGGTTTCGTGAGTATTGTCGCGTTAATAGAATTTTTGCTGAAATGGAGCCTGTTTTGTGCTCGTGCGCTGGAAAGGCACAGACTTTTGGGTCGTAGTCTTCTTTTGAGTATAAGAAGGTTTACGTGTAGTCAGAATCGCGAGTTTTGGTTTATTCTGGTTTTTGGAAAAACGAGTAGGAATTTTACCCGCTGTTGAAAATTTTTACGATGTCTGAATTCTGTAGAAATTTAGATGGAGGTTTTATATATCTGTGCGAGTTAGGATATGTCCTGAGAATAATTTTCAAGAGTGAGGAAGAAAATTACAGTCGGGGAAAAAGTTTTAGCGATAATATTTGAAAACGGTTTACGACGGACGTTTATTTGGTAGATTTTATATTTTTGTGTTTTCCGTCTGTTAGCGTAGCGTGACTCGTCTGTGAGGCGTGAGTTTCTCATGAGAAAGAAATATCTAAAGTGGATAGACTTGAAATGATCCAATGGCTAGGGTTTAATCTTGTTAGCTTTACACTATTTGATCCAAGGGTTAAGATTGACCAAGATTTTTGTATAGTAAGGAGGTTTAATTCATTGTGGAACTTAGAAAAAAATCACAAAACTTCCTTCTCTTCTCTCTTGGCCGTGGAGCTCCATTTCTTTTCCATTTCTTCACAAAATTTTCATTCCTTCACCAAATCACTTGATCTTAGGCTTGTTGGATCATAGGACTTGCAAGGAATCATCTCCTCTAAGGTAACTAGACTTTCTCCCTCTCTTAGTTGGACAAACTCTTAGATTTTTATGGATTTAAAGTTTATGATTCATGAGATGAAATTGTTGGAAATTGATCATAAATGATTCCTCTTGCTTGAAAGTTGTTCATGAGGGTTTAACAAGCATGTTTAAGCTTAGTAGTGTTGATTTCCATGGCTAGATGATTATATATGAGGATCTCATGTTAGGGTTTGATGGAAAAATCTTAATTGATCAAGAACATGAATTTTTGTTTGGTGTTTGTGTTAATGATGTTGTTTTTGAGCTTTTAAGTAAAATGGATATGTGATAAATGATTTGGTTTTGAGAAACAAGAAAAATATTTGTTGTTGTTCATGAGAAATTAGGGGAAAACAATTTGATTTTTGGATTGTGTTTGTAAATGTTTTGTTTGATCAAATGAATGATTTTGTGAACAAGAGAGTAGATGTTATGCTTTTGGAAATGGAAAATTTTGGGAACTAGCCATGCTTTGTTGTTCTTGGCCGTGGCACAATGTGTGTGTGTGACCATTTGGCTTTCAAATTTTTAAGTCCTAATTGGAAGGCAATGATCATAGGTTTAAATGAATGATCATGGTTTCAAAGAGATAATCAATTATGGTTTTGATTGAAATGATTTGGATTGTGAGGATAAATGATTTTGAAAATATTCTCTTGTGTTTAGTATTGGTTTTGTTTTGAAAATGAAAACTAGTTACTTGTTTTTGAAGTAAACAAGTAAGTATGGAAAGTGTTGTATTTTTGTTTTGAAAAGAATGTTTTGGGGCTTTATGTGGAAAGAAAAGATTTGCGAAGTTTTGAAGAAAAATGACATTCTTGGATTCAAAATGATTTGGGGTGAGTGTTTGATCAATTTGAGAAATTAGAAATGGTTTAGGTGTTTTACACTATGTTTGATTTCGAAAAACAATGGTTTTGGAATAATTCCAATTCGGGCCGAAACTGGAAGGGCATTTTCGTCCATTTTAAATGTTATATTTTGTCATAGAAATTTGATCATTCAATCCGTTTTTTTTAGACGAAGATTTCGGCATATGGCTCGTCTCGATCGGATAAAAATTGAATGAGTTATGGCCATTTTAGTTTGAAAATAAAAGCTTGTAACTTGTGGCAAGTAAACTTTTATTTTTGTGAAATTTTTGAAGAGTTTATGTGCTGATTTCTAATGGTTCTAGTGTGTGAGTTTGATTGTTTGGAGTTAGAAATAAAAGTATTTCTTGATTATGCTTTGAAACGAAACTATTTTCGCGAAACGAGAATAGTGTATTTAACTTCGTGAATTTTTAATCACTATGGGGAGAACTCGAAATCACTATCCGAGAGTTTCATAAAGTACCTTAGACCCCTCTGGATTTTTGAGTTTTAGTTTCGTTTCGATAGAATACAGTGGGAGTATTTTATTGACATTACGCTGCTTAAATTTTTGGTAGCGTGAATAGTGGATTTGAGCCTAGTTAGTTGTGAGGGAACAACCATAGGTCTTGATCCATTGGTAGCCGATCTAGGACTTATTTGAGTAACCAATTAGAATGTGGTATTAACTTAGATAAGTTATGTTTTGTAAAATGTTAAGAGGATTAGCCGATTTGGAGTTTTCGTCAAGAGGGACGGTTATTGCTCGCGTAATGTAACTTGTGCGTGTTGGAATGCTTGCTGAGGTAAGGGCACCTTTCTTTGGTTTTATTTTCCGTTGGTAACATTGTGTGAATGCTTGTTGTGGTGTGCTTTGAGTGTTTTGCATGTATATATTATGTATTCTCGTGATGAGAAATTGTTTTAAATACGTGCGTTGTTACATATGATTTCGAGAATATATGTATGGACATGTGATATGATTTCATAATGTTTTGACGGTATGTATCTGTTGCATTAGCATATAAGGGGAAGCGTATGCTCATGCATTCATAGTATGTGGTTATCGGGAATGGACCACGGGGTGTGATTATCAGGAATGAATGCACCTTAATCCTGCGGGATTTATTGAGTCCAATACGTGGTTATCGGGAATGGACCACGGGGTGTGATTATCGGGAATGGATCCACTCTAATCCGCTGGGATTTTATTGACGCCCTGCGGGGTATAGTAGAGGTTGAACCTACGACTCTCTGTGGAGAGGTTAATTCCGGAATTTCATGCATGTGGCAGCCAGTGATTGGTGTCACGATCATGTAGAGTCTGCATCTGTAGGCTATGTGTGCATTTAATTATATCATGTACGTTGATGTGAAAATGTTATATGTTTACTTGTTTTCCATATTTGGTAAGTGTATTATTGTGGTACTTGTGGTGACCCTTACAATGAATATTGCGGGCTCCTCCCACCCAAGACGACGGATCCTTACACGCGGTCGTGGGTCGTGAGGACGATGGTGAGTTCGTGGGATTTCAGTGATCGAGGAGTTGTACTTCTTAAGTTAGGTTGTGCGCCGGTGTGGTTTGTACACCGTGCTCTTTTTGGATTAGGCATAGGATCTGACTCTCTTGGATAACTGTATACTGATATTTACATTTAGACTGTTGTCTTTAGGGTTGTAAATATTCAGGTATTACACTTTGCTTCTCTGAAGCACTATTATGTATATATAGTCCTCTTGTATGTTTAATGCCGGCTCTCACAGTTTGTATGCGCGCTCTGTTTTGTTTTAAAAAAAAAAAAAATAATGCCCCTTTTTAGTCTTTGAAAATCGGGGTGTTACATTAAACCTCTCTAGAATTTTGGGTTTGGGTTTCGTTTCGATAGGATGCAGTGAGAGTATTTTATTGATATTACGCTGCTTATATTTTAGGAAGCGCGATTTGTAGAGTTGAGCGAGAAATAGTTGTGGAAGCTTGCCGAGGTAAGGGCACCTTTCTTTTTGTATTATTTACGTTAATAGCATGTTTGTATGCTTTGTTTGAGGTGTGTTTTGAGTGCTTGACATGTATATGTGTGATGTATTTTCGGGATGAGAAATTGTTTATAATACGTGCGTTGTTTACATATGATTATGAGAATATATGTATGAACATGTGTTTGATTTACATATGATTGAGAATCTATGTATGATTGTTGTGATTGTATACATATGATTGTGAGAATATATGTATAAACATGTGATTGATGTACATATGATTGTGAGAATATATGTATGAACATGTGATTGGCGTGCATATGATTTTGAGAATCTATGTACATATTGTGATTGGTTTACATACACTTGAGAGGTATGTATTTGTTGCATTAGCATATAAGGGGAATCGTATGCTCATGCATTCATAGTAAGTGGTTATCGGGAATGGACCACGGGGTGCGATTATCGGGAATGGATCCACCTTAATCCTGCGGGATTTATTGAGTCCAATACGTGGTTATCGGGAATGGACCACGGGGTGTGATTATCGGGAATGGATCCACTCTAATCCTACGTGGTGACCGTGATGGGCCACAGGATTTTATTGACGCCCTGCGGGGTATAGTAGGGGTTGGACCTACGACTCTCTGCGGAGAGGTTAAATTCCGAAATTCATGCATGTGAAACAGTCCCGGGTAGGGTGATCACAATCATTGTAGAGTCTGCATTGATAGGCTATGTGCGCATTTGGATTATAATGCTTGTTGAGAAGGAAATGCTAAATGTTTATTTGCTTTTCGTATTTTGTTATATGGTTTGTACACCGTGCTCTTTTGGATTAGGGATAGGATCTGACTCTTTTGGATGACTGTATTCTGAATATATACTTTTGGATTCATGCTGCAACTCATACTACGACATCAGCTACTAGGAAGTCTAATGGCGCACATAATCATGCTGACTCTCATACTACGACATCAGCTACTAGGAAGTCTAATGGCGCACATAATCATGCTGCAACTCATACTACATCTAATGTCCCACCTCCTCATGATGTTCCTCATGCTGCATCTCCTACTAGGACATCTAATGTCCCACTTCCTCATGATGTTCCTCATGCTGCATCTGCTACTAGGACATCTAATGTGACACATCCATCTTCAAGGGTAGCATCACCATCTAATTCACAACCTTATGATTCTGATGGAGCACAAACCCAAAGATTAAGTGAAAATGTCGTTCCATCTGAGGCACAAAGTCGTGGCAGGAAGCAAACTTTATTCCTTGACTTAGATGGGTATATATATATATATATATATATATATGTGTGTGTGTGTGTGTATTTTCAGTTCTTTTCATATACTATATAAATTTTTTAACTATTAATATGTATTATTTGTAGATTTTTGCCTTCGTATGATGCAGCTAATGCGATTGGAGATAGGATGAGGAGTAATTATAATGAGCCATGGATCTCATGGAAACAGATACCCACTGAGACAAGGGACTTGTGGTTTGGAGAATTGAAGGTATTTTTCTAATTTTGAAATTATGACTATGGCACACAAGGCAAATAGGCTGTAATGAAATTCCCTATCCATAAATAAGCACTCGTACAATACTTTCAGCAGCTTATACAAAAGCACTAATTATATATGCTTAAGACTAATTTATTTTTAAAGCAGCTTCAGATATTAAGTAAAAACACGTTCTTCAGTTATTATTATAAACTCAGTCAAAAATAGCCCCATTAAAACACTTGTTTCACATAATAAAAGTACCAGCAAACTTTTTAAAGCTTTGCTTAATCCATTATCAGAGCGCCACTAAATCCCGCCCAAGGAAAACAAATAAGGGTATTGAAAGCAAGAAATGAAAATAAATTTACTTTAAACAATGGAATGGAAAAAATAGGTCCAGAGTAACCATTTATACGGGTCTGTTTGGGTGGGGGGTTTTGGAGGGGAGGGCTATGGAGTGTTAAGTCTATATTTCAAAGAACAACATGGTCAATGATCATATAATACTTCAATTATACCCTAAGATACTAACAAATCTGATCTTGATCACATGCCTTTGTTGTGATACAATAAGCAATAAAAATGTATTAGAAAACTTAGATAACAGCATAACAAGACAAATTTATAACTTGAAATCAGTATACATATAATAAATATCATATCTGAACAACTTAGTATTTTGAAAACATGCAATTGATGCACAAACCTCATTTAGCCATGAATAGACTTGCAAGTACGACGTCTTTTAGTGAGCAACTGCAACAAATTGTCAACCAAAGAAACCATGGCAATTTTCCGATTCATAAAAGCATTTCTTTCTCCGTCTGAGTGTACCACGACCAGTACGGACAACTCCATAATCATATGTCAACTCTAGATAATAAGGACAGAGGAAACAACTTCTAGATGTCCAACTTAAGTACGACGTCTTTTAGTGAGCAACTGCAACAAATTGTCAACCAAAGAAACCATGGCAATTTTCCGATTCATAAAAGCATTTCTTTCTCCGTCTGAGTGTACCACGACCAGTACGGACAGCTCCATAATCATATGTCAACTCTAGATAATAAGGACAGAGGAAACAACTTCTAGATGTCCAACTTAAGTACAAAATGAATAGATTGAAGAAAAAAATGCAGAGAAGTTAAACTATAAAATCTTGTAGAGGAAAACAATAACATCGGAACGAAAAAAAAAAAAACAAATAAACACAACCTGCTTTTGCAGAAATTACCTTTTTACTGGTGGTGGTAGAAGAAATTAGCTTTCTAGATTTTAAGATTTCATGAAGTTCTTTAAATTTTAAATAGCTTTTTATTACACACTTGTGTTTGCACTGCACATTTTGAAAATGAGAATTATCTTGTTTAAGTTATTAGTGGTACTTTCTATATATGAATTTGGGATGTTTTATATTTGCTTAGTTAATGGGGTGCATCAAATCACATATTTGAACATGCTATTTAGATTCTTGAATAGTGTTGTCAATTGGATATCATAGAAAATATAGCTTTCTTCATATTCTTGTTGCTGAAAATATAGCATTGTTCTAGAAGCAGACAATAGTTTTTGCATAAACTTTGCAGTTCAACTCAAAATCATGCACTATTTTTTTGTTTGCAAAGATAATGCACAAGGCCTAATCAAAGAAACTGTAGATTGAAATATTTTCTCTTGCAGTCAATACCAGTTTTCCTCGAAACTTGGATTTCTACCCCCTGCTTAATAGCATGACATTCTTGTTCTAGGGGCAGTTGTTTTCTTTACCATAAGTTGAGCTATACAACTGTGAAATCATGCTTTATGTGTTTCTTCAGAAAGCTAAATACAATGCTTTTAATTTAAAATCTCTATATTCAAAATTGTTAGTATCACATTTCCTCCAAATACATACATATTCTCTGCATATTTGGCATGTGTTATGGACTTCTGGCAGGTGTTAGTTCTTTTATAGGAAGCAAACTAGAATGCACAGCTTATCTTTGTTAGTTCTTTTATAGGAAGGGCATAGACAAAAAGCTCTGTAAATAAGTCTATATTGCCTGAATAGAGTAATTTATAGCTTATTTGACTAAATTAAAAGTATGTTTAGATGTATTTGATATATGATATGATACCTCAAGTAGAATTTAAACTTACTACTTGCTATTAAAGTAAAAACACATTCTAGTCTTTGACAAAAAAGTTGAGACTCATTTGGTCCTCACATTAAAAAATACAATATTTAGTCCGTCTGTTTGTTTATGCTTCCTATTTTTCTAACCCTCTTATTGTTTATATATACAGAAAAAGTTTAAGTTTTGTCCACCGGATGATGTGTGGGCTAGAAACAACTTTGAAACACGAGGTGCAGCAATAATGAAAAATAACTTATGCAAGGCTCGTCTCACAAAGAAAAGACCAAGTTGGATTGATTCGGATGTGTGGAATGCATTGGATGAGAAATGGAAAAATCCAGAATATAAAAAGAAGTGCATGCAGGCGAAAACAAATAGAGCATCTGACCGTGATGGTTTTGGAAAGCCCCTTCACACTTGTGGCTCTATCACCACATCACAACATAGAGCTAATTTGGTAAAGTTAATTTATTTTGTTTATATAAATATGGCGTGTATAAATATTTGTGATTATGTGTTAATGCTGCAAATTCTATTTTAGATTAGTTTATTATTGTTGTTCCTAATGAGAATGGATATATCTACTTTCTAAGATTTTAGTTTAATAGGTAAATGTGTTGCCTTGGCCTTGTTGCATCAGGTGCCCATTTGTTTAATGGATCAGGCTTAATTTTAGGTTTGGTGTTGATACATTGGCATTTTAGCTTAGTATTTTAGTTTGTTGTAATAGATGATGGTTGAATTGAAAGCCTTTTTTTTTTTAAAATGCTAATTTTATTAGAAACAAATAAGTACAAGTTGTACTTAAATATGGTACAAAGGAATTCAGCCCCAACAACAAATAACAGTACAGCAGCGGAATAAAAAACCAGAGAAATAAACAACACCCTCCTACACCTATAACACATCAAAAACTGGTGCAGAAAAGCTCACACAGCAGAACACTGCAACCACCAAAGCGCCCAACAGGAGGATTTATCGTTTTAGTCACAGCCCCGGATCCCAACACCACTCGTAAAAGAGGCATATCGGAATTGAAAGCCTTAGGGATCTGTACTTGTGACTGTGTTATAAATTGTCTCGGTTTATAGTAGTTTTCTTTGCACATGTTGTGCATAATTCACTATTTAATAAATTTTGCTTTTAAAATAAAAAGTTTCTTTTTTGTTTAATGATGTAAATGAAATTTGTTTGGCTTCTAGTTCTAATTTATATATTCTTTGTTTTGTTATAGACGGAAGAGAATGGCACTCCCCCCGCTCCTTCAGATTTGTTTCTTCACACACACCAACATCGCAAGAATAAGACTTGGGTTGATCGAAAATCAGAACATGTCTATGTAATGAGTTCTCAACTTTAAATAATATTTCTACTTCAAGTTGATTTCATTTTATTTTACTTATTTTTAAAATATTAATTCGCCTTATATTTGTGTCAATAGGGAAAGTATAAACATAGATGGGAAGAATTAACTCAACAAGCATCTTTAGAAGGAACTCAGCCACCAAGTGACATAGATGTGTGGACTGAGGTTGCAGGAATAAGGAAAGGACATATATATGGTCTTGGGAGTGAATTGTCTTCATTTGTAGGCCGGCGAAATTATCGTGGTTCAAGCTCCGCTTCAACTGAATGGGTGCAAAGACATGAATTTGAAGAACTGAAACTTGAAAGGGAAGAAATGAGAATTGAAATGGAAGAAATGAGAAAGGAAAGGGACGAACTACGTGGTATGGTAAAACAATTGATGAAAAAATTTAACTTTCGGCCCAAGTCATATACTAGAGATCAAGTTCATGAAGATGATGTGGTTGATGATAATGATGATATGGTTGATGATAATGAGGATGTGGCTAATGATAATGATGATATGGTTGATTATAATGAGGATGTGGCTAATGATAATGATGATATGTCTGATGATGATAATGTCGTGTTTGATGATGAAGACATAGAGCAAGAATGGCAAATATAGTAGTGTGACTTACTTTAGTATGCAAGAATTGAAAGGAATTTATTTCATCTTTTTTGTGTGTCCGATGATACTTGCAAGATAGTGATAATTTAGTCTTGATTATGTTTTGGATTGATATTTTTTTCTAAGTATTTGATAATATTTAAACATATTATGCTTATATTGTTGTGTTCATGTCTAATTGTTTGGTGTTTATGAAATAGTTGATTAGATTTGAAAAATTGCTTTATTGAGAATGTAAATCAATAATAATAATAATAATATTATTGTTAAAAAAAATTATTAGAGACCGAAATAGAAACCGAAATAAAGACCGAAATAGAGACCAAAATTATTACAAAGTGTTTCTCAATCGGTTGCAAAATTGGTTGCAATGAGTAAAGAAAGTAATGCAAATCAGTCACAAAATCGGTTGCTATAGCGTCAGAGAAAGCATCGCAAATATCGTCGCTAATTTTGGTTGCTATTTCGGTTGCTAATTTTGGTTGCTATTTCGGTTGCTGAAATCAGTTGCTAATTCAGTTGCTAAGAAATCGGTTGCTAATTTGGTTGCTACAGATCAGCGACCAAGGCTTTAGCTACTTCTTTAAATCGGTTGCTATATCGGTCGCTAATGTGATTAGCGACCGATTTTTGATTAAAATCGGTCGCCAAATCGGTTGCTAAACGCGACTTTTTTAGTAGTGTTTATATTAAGAATAAATAAAAAAATTATAAATATATAGTCTTCTTACGGTTACAAATATAAGCAAAATTTATTGAATAATTGATATATCTGAACTATAATACAAATCATATACATATATTATTCGATAAGCCGTATTTGGGTGTTTGCGTGCGGCACATGCTCAAGATTTTCTTCTTGCTATTCCTATTGATGGATTGGGCCAGCATATGTCACCAATTGAGTATCGTACTATCCTTAAATATCGTCTCATGATTCCTTTATTTCCTATTGATGAGGTTTGCCCAATTTGTCGTAAAGCATGTCTGGATAATTTTGGAGACCACGCAGTACATTGTAGAGAGCTTCCTGGCTTCAAATACAGGCACGACTTTGTGCGAGATGTCCTTTTTGATGTTTTTAGGTGTGCAGGAATATCTGCAAAAAAAGAGGCGCCTGTGAACTTTTTGACCGACCCACAAGAAGGACGATCAACTCTCCGACTGGCGGATGTTATGGTGTATGGGTGGGTAGGTGGAAAACATGCATGTGTGGATTTGACCGGAGTTTCGCCACTTGTTGGTTTAAGGGCCGGGACTTTTACAGTGGGACAAGTAGCCCTCAAAGCTGCTTCATGTAAAGTGGCCAAACACGAGAAAGCGTGTTCTGACAATCAACATGCTTTCATACCATTCGCTTTTGACACTTTTGGTTTCCTAGCACCAGAGGCTGCGAGTCTTTTGCAAAGAGTTCAAAAGGTTATGAATAGCAATGTTGTGTCCCCTAGAGCTAAAAATGTTATTTTTACGCGAATTGGTTTTGCTATTCAAAAAGGATTAACGGCGCAGCTTGTTGCCCGTTTGCCTTTAATTCATGTGTAATTACCTATATTTATTAATATATATAATACAAATAAATTTAAAAAAAAATACACTTTTGTTTATATTATGGCCGAAGGAAGTATTGTGCATGTATGGATTGAGGTGAGTACTAAGGTAGTCGTACCCACACTCATATCAATATCTAAATTTAATTCATAAATAAAAAATACAAATTATATTATATATAAAAAAATTAAATTGTAATAAGCATACACTTGATCATAAAACTAATAAGTAATAACATCAAAGAAATCAATAGTACCAAGTAAATAAATCATGAATAGCCATAAAATCTGTTTGGTAAAATTAAGCTATAAACTATATTTTAGCCTTTTTTTTTTTTAGCGATTGGACCTTAACCCAAATATAGCTCATATTTTTATTCAAAATAAAAAATAAAAAAAAAAAGATAAAAAAGTATAAACATCAAGTTTCTAAATTTTGTTAAACTTCATCTTTAATTATCAAAGCATTGATTTGAAGGAAAAAAAAAATTCAATCTAAAAATTCATAAACCATTATATTATTAACATTTGAATAATATTGCTTGGTTTAATAATCTCTAAAATAATATAACACATTATTAAAATTGATATATATTAATGTGCTATAACTCATTATTAACATTTGAATAATATTGCTTGGTTAGACCGTTTTTAATTAAATATATATTTTAATTAAAATATAAAAAAAAAAAAAAATTACTTAATATTCCTTATTTTTACACATAAAAAAAATGAAATGTCATATAGTTAATATAAAATTAAAACTTTAGTACATTAGACATAAAATATCTAATTCAAACTAAATTAAAAATTATATCTATACTAATATAAAAAGGGGATACAAATTTTTGGGATGACTTTTTTATTATTCCAATTTTACCCTTAAAAAATAACTTCCTCATAAAAATAGATTATCAGTTTATTTTAGTAAATAATTTTTTTTCTTCTTCTTAATAATTAAGCACAACTTCCACATAAAAGTAGCTTTTCAGTTTTTTTATAGTAAAATAAATATATATTTTTTTCTTTTTAATAACTAACCACAACAAAAAAAGCATGTTACGTAGTTATCAATTAACAAAGTTCAATAAAAAAGGAGATTAAGTAATTATTTATATTTGCACAATACAGAATTGAAGGAACAATCAAGAGATAAAGCAGCGGAATATAAAATTTTTCCTTCTAATTGATCCTTACGAATGATCATGAATCGTGTTTAGGATTTTACCTCTTAATGAAAATCCCTTCTTTCACGAACAGTTGGTGATTAGTGCTTTGAATCACGAGCAAGATCACGAACAAGTCACCACCACGTTGATCACAAGCGTTAATAGTATAACGCCTCTAGCTAGTCCACACGAACAGATCCCTCCAAAAGAGTGCTAGCTCCAAGAATGAAGGTTTCTAGTGAGAGGTGGGAAAATAAGGATTAGGGTTTTAGCGATTGATTTTCAACAACACCTCTTCTTTCTCACAAGTGTTTTATTTATAGAACCACTTGTCTTGTGCACCAAGACAAACTATTTGTCATTGGGCCATAATTATACTAAAACCTTTTAATTAAATAAATCTTTTAAGAAACGCACCCCCATGTGTCATGTACACATGAGCGCTTTCTTTTCATAACAAATTATGATACGCTTATTTAATTACCATGATACCCTTATCATATTTCCTTAATTCTCTGAGGTGCACCGTACCTTACGGTGTTCCAATTTCACACTAGCCTGTTCTTATGTGTGTGACCCTTGTAGGTTTCCATAAGGTTGGCAATTATATTAAATCCTTTATTTAATATAATAAACAATGAGCGATATCTAGCAACACATCATTGCTACCCAAGTTATGAGAAATTAACATGTGATCTAAAACACAACCTCTAGTGATAATATCAGTGTGTATAATTACCCCTTTGCTCTTATGTCTATATTGAACACAAGGCATACACAGTGTCATCCTTGTCCAGTTCAATATTGGGCCCGTGACATTTATCCTGTTATGCAGGATTGCCAAATTCCATCTAGGTCACTACTGTCCCTCAGCATGCTTCGTAAAGTACCCATCAACTGCCTTTATAATTATCCTGTTACGGATAACGTTAAATCAACAACAAAGTACTTCACTCCCCATCTAGGGTACAAAGTGGTTTCAGGTCTAAGGGTGGTCTACACCATTATCACCATGAGAGTAACTTATGACACTTTGCATAACTTTGCATGTAGTACTCTCATAGCGGGTCAATCTATAAATATTACTCCTAATATTTATACCTACGTCAAGACTTGATAACTCCTTATCCCATGATACATGAGATGTGATCATCAGTCTATCTTCATAATAGTCTTTATGCTTTAAGGTTATCCCCTTTACCTTGAAGCTCGACTACGGATACTTTAAGAATAGTGTCCTTATGTTTAATATTATCTCATGATTAAGTCACACTTAATTATTAAACGGACTTTCTACTCTAGGGACTTCATTATTTTGCAACCTTACAAACATAATAAAGAAATGCCATATTTATATTCAAACTCCTAAAGCAAATACTATGAAAATAGATTGGCTCTTAGGGCTTACTCCAATAATCTCCCACTAGCACTAAAGCCAATCTAGGTTACTCTTAATACCTATAGACTTAGTATGCCCATCATGCTTCAACTGCGCAAGAGGCTTTGTTAGTGGATAAGGAACTATTTCCTATGTTGGTATCTTACGTATCTTCCAACGTTCTATTTCGATCTCTATCGAAATATATAAGTGTCTAAGTATATTCATGAATCGTCGGTGAGATCTATTCTCAACTGTTCTTGCAAGATTAAACTATTACCATCACTAATGTGATTAATGTGACTTGTAACACCGGAAACATAGATTTAGCTCAATCACGAGCCAAACGATCCAATCTTAAATACTCAACTTATTTAACTGAAACAAACATATTACGAAGCTTATCTTATAGCTTTCAATGCTTGTATTCAGCCATGATATACAATACATTGGTCTGGAAACTTCCTTCATTATAACTTCCTTATAATGATCCTTCCCATACCTATCTATTTCAAGAAAAAGGCCTTAGTTCCTTTAAGGTCCTTAGGGATATTCTTGAAGGTAAGTTAGTGTCAAACACTAATTTCAATTTTGGTACATAGGTTATTCCTAACTCTTTAGGAATTCTTGCCTAAGTGTTTCATCAAGAGTTATTTTCTTAGTCATGTCTCACATGTATAAGAAAAATGTCTTGATGATTAATATGATATCAGATATTATCACTCCCACTAAAACTTTGTATGCACAAGATTTATATTTGTCCTTCATTTGTTTTCTACAAAACTTTCAAAAGGAACAAATATTCAAATTTATTCGATCTAATCAAAATTAGATAGGTTTGTCCTTGTTAATTTGTTTTCATAAAACTTCATAAAAGGAACAAACAATAATTTAATTTTCTGAGAACTCTATCTAATCAAAATTAGATAGCTACAAGTTATATACCTTTCTAGCATCATTTGGATCAACAAAGCCCTTACTGTAAGACCCATAATTCTACTGTATCGTACGCAAGTTATAAGCGTAAGTAGTGGCTAAGAGATTTTAGGGTTTCTGTAAGTTAATTTCATAAGTATCGTGTAATAACAGCATTTTGCTGAGTTGGAACTGGTTTTGGATTCGTATACTATTTAAGCTCAGGCTTTTGGTTCTTAGTCCTCTTTTATATACGAGAACGTTCCTGTGATTTCAGAATTTTGAGTTTCGACTTTCTCCGTTTATTGGAAAAACGAGTAGAAAACTGTACCCGCTTCTTAAAATTTTACGGTTTCTGTTTTCCGTCGAATTTTAATTGGAGACTTTATATATCGGCGTAAGTTGGAATCTAGTTTCAGAATATTTTTGGGAGCTAAGGAAATAAATTTCAGTCGGAGAATAAAGTTTAGCGATAATATTTGGAAACGGTTTACGACGGACGTTTATTTGTGAGATTTTGTATTTTTGAGATTTCCGTCCGTTAGCGAGGCGCGACTCGCCGAGAGCAAACGCGACGAGCTGAGTAGCGAAAAGGAGATATTTGTTCAAAAAGCAATCATGAGTTTTTTTGATCCAAAGGCTAGGGTTTTGTCTTGCAAAAGTTAGTTTGATCCAATGGCCTAGATTGCACAAGAGGTGTTTTGAATAGTAAGGAGGTTTAACTAATTGGTCTTGGAAGCAAAATCACAAAAACTACTCCCTCCTCTCTTCTCTCACTCGGCCGAACCTTTCCACCCTTCACTATCCATTTCAAAATTTCATTTTTCTCAAGCTTGGATCATTTGCTTGTTAAGGAATCATCATCTTCTCAAGGTAACTAACTCTTCTCTTCCTTGATTCTCCATGAAATCCTCTTAGATTTTGAGTTTTATGATTATGTTCTTGAGAGAAAAAATTTGAGAATTTAGTTTTGATTTGTTTTGGTTCCATAGATGTGTTCATAAGAGTTATTAGTACACATGAGTGAAACATGAGTTGATTTCCATGGTTAAATCTTGTTTTCACAAATTTTTGTTTAAGAGTTTTGAAGAAAAATTTGAAAAAGATCATAAACTTGGATTGTGTTGTAAGATTTTGGTTTTGAAGTTAGATTTGAGCTTTTAAACAAAATGGATTGTTGAATATGAATTTTGTTTCGAAAAATAAGAAAAAAAAATTTCTCGTGTTCTTGAGCGACTCGAAGAACACAATTTAGAAAAATTTTATTTCGAGTTTCAAAAAGAGTCGGGTATACGATCGAATATCGTTACGAGCTAACAAATGTGGTTAGGGTTTCAAATGAAGAAAAATTGTGTAGGGTTGCCCTTTTGCCTCATTTGGCCGTGGCACCCATATAGGGTTCGAGGAATCGAATTTCGAAAATTGTTTAGAGGCAAATTGCTTCCCATGATCATTGTTTAATTGTTTGATTGGTTATGGGATGTTTTGAAAAGAAAAATGATCTCTTGCCTTAAGAAAAAACCTTAATTGAGATTTTTCGAAATTTGCGATTCGACTCGATAATTTCTAAATCGTTTTGATAAGTGCTAGTTAGGTATTATGGGATATTACCATGCATTTAGAAGTGAAAAATTTTGAGTAGAAGGGTGTTTTTTAAAAAAATGGCCATGGCTTCTCTTGTGTGGGGGAAGAAATTTCAAAAATTTTCTAAGTCCACAATTATGTGAAAATTTTGTGTGTGTTGGATTATCTTAGTTTTGAAGAAAAATGAGTGTAGGAAAGGTTGTTAGGAAGAAAAAAATGTGTAACTTGTAACGCAAGAAAACTTCGATTTTTCATAAAAATATTTTTGAAAAGTTTTAGTTGTGTTTCAAATGGTCTTGTTGTGTGTGAAACAAGTCCTTGAGGTGGAGAAATCCAAAATGGTTTTAGTTTATGATTTGAAAACAAAATGATTTTCGTGTTATAAAAATAGTACAATTTACTTCGTGAATTTTAAACACTATGAGAATAACCTGAAATCATTGAGGGATAGCTTTAGGAAGTACCTTAGACCCCTCTGGAGCTTTGAGAGCGAGTTTCGTTTCGATAGGATAAACGAGGAGTATTTTATTGATATTACGCTACATTTATTTTAGGTAGCGTGTGTTGTAGATTTCCGCGAAATTAAAGTAACGGAAGCTTGCTAAGGTAAGGGCACCTTTATTTTTCTGTCTGATATATGTATGCCTGGTTTTGGATTGTGTGAATGTTTGGGCATGATCATATTATGTATTCTCGTGATGAGAAGGTGTTTTGTATCGCATGTGTGGTTTACATATGTTTGAGAATATGTGTATGAATATGTGATTGGCGTGCATATGATTTTGAAAATATATGTACACATTTATGATTGAATTACATACGCTTGAGAGGTATGTATTTGTTGCATTAGCATATAAGGGGAATCGTATGCTCATGCATTCATAGTACGTGGTTAACGGGAATGGACCACGGGGTGCGACGACCAGTGATTGGTGTCCTCCTTTTTGAGTTTGGTGTTGTCCGTGTGACTCACCCGGTGTTATCCCACCGTGATTGTTTTGGTATTGAGTGAGTGACTCTACCTGGTGTTATCCCACCACTAGTAGGGGGTGTTATCCCACCCGAGCCTACGACCTTCTGCAGAGGTTTATTCCGGAATAATTCATGCATGTGAAAAAGACCCGGCTAGGGTGATCACAATCATTTAGAGTCTGCATTGATAGGCTGGTGTGTATTTCAATACTGTGTGAAAGTATATGAACTGCTAAGTGTTTATTCGCTGTTATATATATATGTTTTTGCTGTTGTGTTATGTGTGGTGACCCTTGCATCCTTTCATTTGCGGGCTCCTCCCACCCAGACGATGGATCACCCTTTGTTACCGGTATTCGTGAGAGAGACGGTGACGAGGTGGGACTTTCTTGATCGCCTGCTTCTGCCTGCCTGGAGCCTCGACCCAGCTTCCGGTACGGCTAGTTACCACGGGCGCGTTAGGATTACTACTTATCTTGGTACCCGTCAGGTTCACCAGTGTCTGATATGGCAGACTCCACCTTTCTCTATACCTCTACCAGTACTGCTCAGTGCATTGTGGACGGTTCCTGGGGGACCCCTGCCAGGGGCGCCAGATACACCAGAGGGTGGTGGATCGGTCGTTGGAGAGACCTCCACGGATGGACTAGTCACTTCTTCTTCCTCCTCCATGGGCAGTTGGGGTGATGGGGCCTTACCCGACTTCTTAGGGGAGCCGGATGATGTTTTTCAGGAGGCAGCGGCTGCTGCAGGGGATGGGTCCATTGGAGGACCCGGAGTACCTCACTTGGTATCTCTCACTTCTACCTTGAGCTTGGTACTGTTGTCGAGTGATACGGACGACTCCTGATGCCGATGTGCATGTTAGGACTAGGACCACTGACTTTAGAGTAGTATTCTTTTGGACAGGCCTTGTTGGCCGGTGACTGGTAGCATGATTTGTAGTAGGTTCTAACGTTTTGGATGACTGTACTCTATACTCTTACACTTTGGATGAGCCTCTTTTGGTATTGGCTGTAGTATTTCCCTAGTCGCGACTACCTTGTTTATTTGTCGTGAACTAGATGTTATGTTTTGGATATGTAAATATTCAGGTACACACTTTGCTTTGAGAAGCACTATTGATGCATATAGTACTATTTCAGTCACCTTGTTGGTCGTACTATTATATGCTTTAGTTATGTTGTATGAATAATGCCGGCTCTTGTAAAATATTTTTCCGCGCACTCTGTCTCGTGTTTTAAAAAAAAATAAAAAAATGCCCCTTTTTAGGCTTTGAAAAACGGGGTGTTACATTGTGGTATCAGAGCCCGGCTTTAGATCATCAAGGGAAAGGTGTGTTGTAAGAGTTGTCAGTCGAGTTAGAACTAGAGTTGGATTAGTTCTAAGTGACCATTGCTTTGGTGTGTTGATGTTATTGACTTATGGTATAAGATTTCTAAGAGAATTGGAAAAGAAATTTAACCAGAAAGTGGTTTGTGCAGGAAAACATGCCTCCAAGACGGGCACCTGCAGCTACTGGAGCTGATGATAATCAGGTAAACCAGATGGCTCATGCAATGAATGCCATGGCAGCAACTTTGACCGCCCAAGCTCATGTTAAGGCGCAGAGGGATATGGAAAAAAGGGAAAGAGAGATTCTCGCTGCTGGATCTCGAGTTCTCACGAGTTTTAACCATCAGAGTCCTCCGAAGTATAACGGAGAGGGAGGTCCTGATTCTGCTGACTTATGGCTTCAGGCGATGGAAAAGATCTTCGGAGCAATCCACTGCCCCGAGGGCGAAAAGGTGACTCTGGCCACCTACCAGTTGTCGGGAGGCTCTGAGTATTGGTGGAAGAGTACTAGTTTTATGATGGAGGCTGCTCACGAGGAAATCAACTGGGTGAGTTTTAAGAGAAAGTTTTTGGCCAAGTACTTTCCGCGCACTCTGTCTCGTGTTTTAAAAAAAAAAAATAAATAAAATGCCCCTTTTTAGGCTTTGAAAAACGGGGTGTTACACTTACGTATATGTCCAACACATATATATGAGGTCATTCCAATTAAGGAATGCAACTTTGTTATCCATCTACCAAAACATGTAGTACAACATTTAGCAGAAGCAATCAAATATTATAAGGTATTCTTAATACCATCCATATCAGTGTTCAAAAAGAATACTCATTTTTATCGTATGAGTCTTACTCATATTGAAGACATAACCATTATCTACATAAGGTTAGTGTATATGGATTCTGTATGAGATTTCATGGCATTTAGCCACTTCTCATAATCTAGATCGTCTTACGACCTTTTAGAAAGTCAAAGACTCATCTTCCATGAGAATCATATCACATTGCTGAGTCATGATAAAACCATACCTTGTAGCCATATGTGATATGTTAGACTTATCTTGGATTTGTGCAACTTTAAAACAATGGTTCTTCAACAACCTTGAGGAACCGGTTTGCATTCCCTTTTAAATAAATACGTTTTGTGGTACTTGAATTTATTCAAGTTCTATATCACTCTCACTGTCTCTTTTGGAGACACACTCCCACTAGAGGAATGTTCCAAACCTAGCAACAAAACAACCTTTTGTCCTTAAGAGTGATATAGGACCAATATCCCTTTCTTTAGGATATTTCCACTTATTCATTCATTCATTCATTCATTTGGAATTAGATTTATCTAATAAATTTTAATCCAAAATTCTCATAAAGACAAACTTGGTACTCTTACCTCCATATCGCATATGGTGTCTTTATGATCATTTTAAAAAGGAACTAATTATGGGTGAAGATTAATTATAAGTAAAGAGATTTATAGAAAGAGTCAATATATAATTAAACTATCCTTAAATCATGTCAAACATGATGTGATAAAATAGTTATTATAGTCCTTTAATTAAGTATTTACTGATATGACTCATTCATATAACTTAAATACTTTTGTCGAGTTCTATTTTCTTCATTGTTGAATTTCTTTGACAAATTCAAAGATTTATAATTGGTGTCATACACCTACCAACATCTAATGATTTTAATCATCAATGTTAATGAAGTAAAATAAACTCAATATACCAAATATGTTTAGTGGTCGACATACATCTAATGTATATTGTTCAAACAGGTCATGTGTTATTTTATTGACACATCGAATATTTGTACTAAACAACAATGCTCTTGATATATTTAAGGTCCAAATCATGTTTGGCTCTTATCACGACTGTTATAGATAACCCTATCAAGACCATGGAACCCTAGTCCATTACTTGACTTGGAGTAATAGTATAGAAGACTTTGCTTAAATGATAGGACCATTACTTGTCTTATCATTTAAGGCTACAATTCATATATTGTCAATACAAGATATACAGTTGCTACTTCTATTACTAGATGGAATTCAATAACAATTATTGTGTTCCATTTCAAACTCGATTTTAAGTCATTGCATAAGCTCTCATTATCAATGAAACAATTTTCATTCTAGATATGGGTTGACTTAAAAGTATAGCCAATGTTCTAATTCTTTAAGCATCTCTATTTTCGAAAAATTGAGATTCAACATCTTGTATCATATACTTTTGATGTAGAAATAGAAATTTTGACTTTCTATAACAATATGTGCATTATTGAAGTCTCACTTCATACTTTTGGTTTGACTCTTCCAAGAACTATTTACGTCATTTTTATTTAATGGTCTAACCATAGCCGTTCTACTTTGACAACCATTTTGTACTATTCAAATAAGAGGAATATAAATCTTATTTATATTATATCTCAAATCTTTGATAGTGCAAATTAATTCTCATTCAACTCAACAAATTCCGGTAGATATTCAAAACAATTTTGTCTATATCTATTCCATTATAATTTGTTGGATTGAACCTATGATCAACTCTTTGATCCATTGAGAAATTTATCATACTCTTAAAGTTCTTTCAAAAGATCTTACTTGAGATAAAATGATCACATCATTTATTATATATTCTATATCTAGACGTCAACTTGATGCTTCTAACAAGTATCCCTTTTCCAATCTAGTTATAGTAGGTTGTTCACAGTTTATAGTTCAAGACTTATAGTTTTCTCACATTTGAGAACAATTCTCAATTTGTACCAATACAGAAACTCCTTTCTGAAAATCTTGTCCTTCACAAGGACAACTTAATATGTATTGTATTTCGAAATTCTAATTACAAAGATATGTAAGATATTATGACTAAATCATATTTAATTTGGTCTTTAATTAAATACGCTCCCACTATTTTATTCAAAACAAATGACCCTCATCATTTGATTCGGAAAATCCCGTTGGAAGATTTTCTAGTGGGTCGAGATCCATATTTCACTTTGTTCTAAGTCCGCAGTGGGCGGATTACACAAAACTCAGTTATTTAGGTAGGAACTCCTTCCAATTGTATCTCATACAATTCTCGAATATCTCAGTTGGGTGAATAACTCCTTATTCTAATTCATCTTATGAATCGTTCCCAACTCTTGCTTCTAAAGTCATATAATCTTATTATATTTAGTTTAGTTAAGTTTGACCCTAATTTTAGAAGTTAGATATTACAATTATCCCATCGCACCTTACCAATGTAAAACAAGCACTTCGCGGTGGGCGAACCTACATTGTTCGATACTGGTCTTGATGAGTTCTAAAATTTGGAAAGCATAAACTTAATATCCACATATTTTATTATTAAAGAAAAATATACTTCGCGGTGGGCGAACCCATATCTTCTTTATTAATCTCTTATGTGTCTCTTGGGGGATTTTAATTAGTTTGATCTCACCGGCTTATTTATCATATAAATCGACACTCACATGCATCAACATACATAAAATAAATGAAACAGTTATGGCCCCTAGCGCATTTGTTCTCCCAAGCCAATGAGAGAACCTAATCTAACCTAAAACGATCTATACTTCTCCAAGCATGATCTCCAAGGTTGACCTCCATTGTTCTTCTTCTTCATAATATTACATAATAATATAAAAGAATACTCGTTTTACATACGAGGGAGTGGATGAGAAGAGAATATAGAGAATAGAGATAAGGCACGACACGCAGGCCGTATTTAAAAACCAAATGCAATAAAATAAATAAACTAAGGCCATAACCGATCATCAAATATAATAATAACAAACAAACTTTATTATTATTAAAGTCTCATAATTAATTAAATCCGGCGATTGATCAAATCAGGTAAGTTTGATTCAAATATTTAATTCACAATTAAATATTTCGAATCAAAATTTGCTAAAATAAATAACATTATTTTAAAGTAGAATTAAATCTTTTGACAATTCTCCAAATATGGAAAATTATTTAATCAAAACCTTTTTGAATAAAATATTTCCAAAATTGGTAATATTATCTTTTAAAACAATTTTAAAAGATATTTCTAGAGATTTGAAACGATTTCATAATTAAATATATTTGTCAAATATGGAAAATTATTTAATCAAAACCCTTTTGAATAAAATATTTCCAAAATTGATGATATTATCTTTTAAAACAATTTTAAAAGATATTTCTAGAATTTTGAAACGATTTCAAAATTAAATATATTTATCATCTACTTTTCGCATCAACACTTGATACGTTTTGCAAATCCTAATTTTAATGACACAACATTTGTGCAACCCTTAATTGATCATCACAAATCATAACAATAAACACATATTTTATTATTATAATCAATTCAGGTCGAGTAGATTAATTAAAATTAAAATTTCGGCGAACGATCAAAATTAGCTGTTGCCAGTCGCGCCTAGCGCAGGCTGCCCCGCGCCTAGCGCAGTGCTGTCGGGTCTCTGCGCCATAGCGCAGCAAACCCTGCGCCTAGCGCAGGCACGCAATCAGCCCCCTTTTTTTTTTTTTACAGCACAACCCTTGTGTTGTCGCGAATCCTAATGCAAAATTTCGTGCCGTCAAAACCTTTCATGACCGAAATTCAATATGATTGATTAACATGTCATTGCTTCACCATACTAATGTCGAATTCCAAAGCAATTGAACATGAATCAATTCAATATCAAATAACTTTCATAATTATGTTTTAATGAACGAAATTATGAACGATGTATCAAATAGACCGCTTTGCATCATGATCACTTATATCACATATAAGTTTTGATCATTCTTATTTGTATAAACTTATGACGATTAACATATCGCTGCTTCACCATACAATTGTCGGATTCCGAAGCCGTTTCAATGTCAATCATCAATTTTTACACAAATAGATGCCAAATTTTAATTACTCGATTTTAATCCTTATTAGATGTTTTAATCAAATTAAAACTGAATTCATGAAATAAACAGTTATCAATTCATGGATTAGTAAGTGGCTCTGATACCAATTGAAGGAACAATCAAGGGATAAAGCAGCGGAATATAAAATTTTTCCTTCTAATTGATCCTTACGAATGATCATGAATCGTGTTTAGGATTTTACCTCTTAATGAAAATCCCTTCTTTCACGAACAGTTGGTGATTAGTGCTTTGAATCACGAGCAAGATCACGAATAAGTCACCACCACGTTGATCACAAGCGTTAATAGTATAACGCCTCTAGCTAGTCCACACGAACAAATCCCTCCAAAAGAGTGCTAGCTCCAAGAATGAAGGTTTCTAGTGAGAGGTGGGAAAATAAGGATTAGGGTTTTAGCGATTGATTTTCAACAACGCCTCTTCTTTCTCACAAGTGTTCTATGTACACATGAGCGCTTTCTTTTCATAACAAATTATGATACGCTTATTTAATTACCATGATACCCTTATCATATTTCCTTAATTCTCTGAGGTGCACTGTACCATACGGTGTTCCAATTTCACACTAGCCTGTTCTTATGTGTGTGACCCTTGTAGGTTTCCATAACGTTGACAATTATATTAAATCCTCTATTTAATATAATAAACAATGAGCGGTATCTAGCAACACATCATTGCTACCCAAGTTATGAGAAATTAACATGTGATCTAAAACACAACCTCTAGTGATAATATCAGTGTGTATAATTACCCCTTTGCCCTTATGTCTATATTGAACACAAGGCATACACAGTGTCATCCTTGTCCAGTTCAATATTAGGCCTGTGACATTTATCCTGTTATGCAGGATTGGCAAATTCCATCTAGGTCACTACTGTCCCTCAGCATGCTTCGTAAAGTACCCATCAACTGCCTTTATAATTATCTTGTTACGGATAACGTTAGATCAGCAACAAAGTACTTCACTCCCCATCTAGGGTACAAAGTGGTTTCAGGTCTAAGGGTGGTCTACACCATTATCACCATGAGAGTAACTTATGACACTTTGCATAACTTTGCATGTAGTACTCTTATAGCGGGTCAATCCAGTATAAATATTACTCCTAATATTTATACCTACGTCAAGACTTGATAACTCCTTATCCCATGATCCATGAGATGCGATCATCAGTCTATCTTCATAATAGTCTTTATGCTTTAAGGTTATCCCCTTTACCTTGAAGCTCGACTACGGATACTTTAAGAATAGTGTCCTTATGTTTAATATTATCTCATGATTAAGTCACACTTAATTATTAAACGGACTTTCTATTCTAGGGACTTCATTATTTTGCAACCTTACAAACATAATAAAGAAATGCCATATTTATATTCAAACTCCTAAAGCAAATACTATGAAAATAGATTGGCTCTTAGGGCTTACTCCAACAAGAATATCGATCACACGGAAAAAAAAAGAATATCGATTACACAAACGGGCACGGCGTTTGGCGGCTAGTAATAAATAAGTCCAATAACACCAAATAGTACTATAACATCATTTGATGATATATATATATGGGAGGGATCAAATTACACCGGTGTAACATTTGAGTAATGTTACACCGCTCAATAACGCTTTAACGAATTCAAATTTTACAAAATCCACCGTTGTATTGAAAGTTTATATCGTATAGATCATCTATGTTGAGTTTTACAAAAATCTAAAATCGTTTGATATGTTATTGAGACACATTAAGATTAACGGTTTATGCATTTTTATTGAATACCGTCAATCTTTATGTGTCTCAAAAACATGTCAAACGAGTTTAGATTTTTGTAAAACTCAACATAGATGATCTATACGATATAAACTTTCAATCCAACGGTGAATTTTGTAAAATTTGAATTCGTTAAAGCGTTATTGAGCGGTGTAACATTACTCAAATGTTACACCGGTGTAATTTGTTCCCTCCCCATATATATATATATATATATATATATATATATATATATATATATAACACCCAAACCCGTATTTAATTAAATACAGCCTTAATAAAGTATTCTCCAAAATACGCAACGGAAATAAAATTTGATTTATAAAATGAATGGTTCGAGTATTACATCGTACACATAAAAGCTTACTAATAACTTAATTAGTAAAACAATTATTGTACAAAATAAGTTTATAGAAAAATACATCTTTAAATACATTGGAAATAAGAAGCAAGACTCTAAATATACATTATAGAAATAATCTCATCCCCGTGTCACACCAGTGCGGAGCTTCACTGACAACTCGATCACAAACATAACCTGAAGATCTGGAACCCAAATCCAGCACATACACAAAACAGAGGGTTAGATAATATAACCATAAAAGAAACTAAGTATAAGAGCACACTTAATACTTAGGACATAGCATAGTCATGTCTCACAATTCGTTCCATAAACAAATACCAATCCCATGTCATTCATATTTCATAATCATAATATATAATGCATCATAATAATATCACATTCACCATCAATTGACAAGTATACACATCATCATCAATTATCAATCAATATTATACATCTCATAACACGCTCAATCATAAGTATCACATTATTCAACCATTCACAATTATAATGAAATACAATCTCAATTATCAAATAACAATTAGAGTGCACAACTCCCTAATGCAAACTAATGCAAACACATAATGTATGTCACCCTAGACATATCTAATGCATGTGGTACCATCGTCTTTATTAGAGTATCTCACCTCTAATATCCTTCTTTATCAAATATTATCATTTGATATCCTTCTTTATCAAATATTATCATTTGATATCCTTCTTTATTAGAATCCACATGATTCTAATATCCGACTTAATAATGAATGCATGTATGTTCATGATTCTTTATCAAACATATGATAACAACTAAAATCAACTCATCACCAATATGGATAACATAATCCAATATTCTTCTTTATTAGATAACACAATATCTAATATCCTTCTTTACTAGATTACACAATCTAATATTCTTCTTTATTAGATAACACAATATCTAATATCCTTCTTTATTAGATTACACAATCTAATATTCTTCTTTATTAGGATAACACAATCCTAATATTCTATATTCATAAGCTTCAACATCATAATCACAAAACAACAACACACTCATCATTATAAAACATCACCTTAATTCATCATCATTAATTAACTTCTAATCATCACACGTCATTAGCTAATTAACATACATTATTAACTAATCCTCATACATCATTAATCTCAACTCAATTAAGTACACAAGTTATTATTATCAATCACCAAATAATAACCTTCACCATAATCAATCATCATGTAATCAAGTCATATATACATATACATATACTCTTCATTCAAACATATTCATAATCATATTATCATCATCTCTAATCATCAACAATTATCTATTATCATCATAAACATAGACTCATTTAATTTAGATATATCAACTTCACTTAACACATTAAGTAACATCAAAATTGGGTAAACATCATTAACTAAACTTCATCTCATAAAACGAGCTCCGGAATCGGATTCTACGCGAAAAATTATTGAAAATGGGTTCCAGGTGCATAAACCGTCAAAAAGTCAAAAGTCAACAAAAATCAACAGTCAACGCTGTTGACCAGATTCTGCGCCACTGCGCAGGCATCCGAGGAGGCTGCGCCATTGCGCAGGGACCTGATGGAAAAATCGTTTTTACGCGTTTTGAACCAAAAATCACTTTTCTTCACCCAAAATCACTTATTTGAACCCAATAATACTTATAAACAGTTACCAAGCATGTTTATGGATAAAATCACTTATTTTAACACTCAAAATCACTTATCATAATTCAAATTTGAGAATCTATACCCATTTTAACAAAAAACCCATTTATCACATAATCAATCAAAATCAAGGTTCAAGTAATCAACTTTATCATCGATTTACACAACAATCATAAATAGAAGCATATTATACATGAATCATTATCAAGCTTCAATTATAAACACATTCCCAAAACCCTTTTCTTCCCAAAACCCAAAAAGAGTGAAGAGAGTTTGGGAGTGGAGTCATAGACAAACTCCCCTCTCTTTGATCACTCAAAATTATATTATCTAAGCCTCTTACCTCAATAAAGTTGGAATCTCTACTCCACCACTTGATTCCCTTTAATCTACCATGGCTTATTCTTTATTTGATCTTCTCCTTCATCCCTTTCTCTTCTTTCTTTCTCAAACCCTTTCTCTCTTCTATTTTGTCTCTCTACCTCTCTTTCTCTACTATTTTATGATAATAAAATCACACCACTACTCTTCACAAAACCTTCTTATATATAACCCCAACTTAGGTTATATGAAATCTCTCAAATACCCTTAATTTCACTACTAATTCCACTCATAATCTCAACTTTACTCTTACCACAAATTCTTGTACTATTTACACCAGTGCCACTACTTTCTCTCCAAGACACTCTATCCATTAAGATAATAACCAAAGTGACACTCTTATCTCTACACAATCCACTAACTCATACTAGATTACTATATTACCCTTAATTCTACCACAAACTCTTATTCATTCTAATTAAGCCCAATACTCATAAAAGCCCATCATCAACAAACATAAATGCAAAAATTAATTAATACATATAAAACATATCAATTAACATACACAATTAATTAAATAACATCAATTAATCAAATATAATAAAATATAAGATTTGGGGTGTTACAATATATATATATCTACTTATAATATATTAAAAGAAACTACAACTAAAATATCAAATTTACCCAAACAAGTTTAATAATATTTCAGATTTTATTCCCTTAAATGTAATTTTAACTCTAAACTAAAAAAAAAAGATACAAAACAAAAATAGGAAGAATAAAAAAAGATAAACATAAGAGAAATCTTCCCTTTAAAATAGCATATGAAACTACCACAAAAAAAAATATTAATCCAATATATTTAATTAAAAGAGAGTTATTCATAAAAATAGGAAAATAAATAAATATAAAAGATACGCATAAAAAATATAGTACTCACTTTTGTTAATGAAAAAATAGTAACTTAAAAATAAAAGAACATAAAAATAGAAACAAAAACATAGTGAGCCCGTTTGAATTGACTTATTATAAGATTTAAATAAGGTAGTGTATGAATAGAGGTTATAAAGATTTTATTTTTGTAATTGAAAACTTATGAATTAACATGCGTAAAAAAACTACTTACGAATTAACACGGGACAATTACTTTAATAAAAAAATTAAATCATAAACGGGACAATTGCTTTAATAAAAAAAGATTAATTCAATAAATTTTACAACAAAGAACACAATGACGTTACTTATATTTAAAAAATATTTTTTCGTCCAAAATAACTTTTTAAAAATATTTTCTAACATATTTCTAAATATTTTATTCTAAATAAATGTGATACTTTAGTATAATATCAATCTTAAATATAAAAAAATAAAAATAATGGACATGAACTTTTACAAATAGTTTTTTTGTTAAACAACAGAAGAATGAATTCTTATCAATAATGAATATAAAGAAAAAACACAAGCAAAATATTTATCACTAATACATAAAAGGAATTGAATCAAAAATTCATACACGGGACAATTGCTTTAATCAAAACAATTATTAATCTAATAAATTTTACAAGAAAGAACACAATGACTCACTTATATTTTAACAATATTTTATAAATAAAAGTCAATAGTCGCACGGGTCTCAATCAAGTTTAATAATGTTTCAGAATTTCTGCCCTTAAATGTAATTTTAACTCTAAATTAAAAAAAAAGATAAAAAACAAAAATAGGAAGAAAAAAAAAAAGCATAAAAGAAATCTTCCCATAAAAATAGCATCGGAAACCACCTCTAAAAAAGATATTAATCCAATTTATTTACCGAAAAAGTTTTAATTAAAAGAAATTTACGCATAAAAATAGGAACAAAAATCAATATAAAAAATACGCATAAAAAATAGTAATAACTTATTTTTTAGAATGAAAAAATAGTAACTCAATCTAACATATGATATAACAACTTATATATAAAAAATAAAAATAGAAAAACCTAATAAAAGAAGATACTTATTTTATTTATGAGCTTAAAAATAAATAAAAACATAAAAATAGAAACAAAAACATAATGAACCCGTTTGGATTGACTTATTATGAGTTTTATAAGGTAGTTTATGAACACAGTTTATAAAAATATAATTTTTGTTAGTGAAAACTTATGGATTAAAATGCATAAAAAAAACTTACGAATTAACACAGGACAATTGCTTTAATAAAAAAAAAAGGAATTGAATAATAAATATTCATAAATATTAGTTTTATCTTATTACACAAAAATCATACACGGGACAATTGTTTTAATCAAGAAATATTAATTTAATAAATTTTACAAGAAAGAGCACAACAACGTCACTTATATTTTAATAATATTTTATAACATTTTTATGAATATTTTATACGAAATTAATTTTATACTTTAGTATAATATCAATCTTAAATATAAAAATAATAAATCAATGGATATGAGCTTTCACAAATTTTTTTTTTTTTTAAAAAAAACAACAGAAGAATGAATTCTCATCAATAATAAATATAAAAACCTTACCAAAAAAATAATAAATATAAAAAAAATACAAGACAAAATATTTATCAGTAATACATTAAAGAAATTGAATAAAAAATTCATACTCGGGACAAATACTTTAATAAAAAAAATTAATCATACACGGGACAATTGCTTTAATAAAAAAAGGAATTAAATAATAAATATTTGTTATTATTAATGATAATTTATTACACAAAAATCATACACGGGACAATTACTTTAATAAAAAAAATTATTAATTTATTAAATTTTGCAAAAAAGAACATAATAACTTCACTTATTTTAACAATATTTTTTGTTAGTGTTTTCAACCTGTAAGGTTTAGTTTATTTTAGGGTTGGCTTCATTTGTTAAAATAAGACTTTGGTCCATATGTGGTGACTGATGTGCACACATGTGGTACCTGAACTGAATGCCCTAAAAACGCGCTTTCATTAATTTGCGTGTGATCTTTTGAAAAAGATTTGTTTTGAAACAAACATATCCACGCTAGCTTGCGCGCCAAGGAACGAGCTGAAAGATTGAAAAAGATTCAGAAAGATTTAAAAAGGCCGGTTTGTTACTAGAAGATTCAAAAAGATTTAAAACAAACATATCTTTTGTTAAAAGATTGAGTTTGTTATTTGAAGAAAACGAAGGCCAGCTTTCAGGATCTCGCTCTATATAATGAAGACTGAAGACATAGTTTTACTTACTTAAATCAATATTCATAATTCTAGTCATTAGGATTTTCAGTCTTTGTCCCTATTGTTTCTTGTTTCCATTGAGACTTGAACTTAGGGTTGTATTTAGCTCTTAAGCTTTTAAGCACAGAGTTGTTCCTTCTCTTGGTTCTAGTTTGAAACAAGATTTGGTCTTTGAATCACTTAAAGCTTTGAAGCACGAGTTGGTTCTTTAGGTTAGGAGTGCGTCTCCATCATTGAGTTTGTAAAGATCCTTGTGAGGAGCAAGGTCCTTGTGAGGAGCAAGGTAAAGTCTTTGTGAGGAGCAGAGCAAAAGTCCTTGTGAGGAGCAAGGCAGAAATCCTTGTGAGGAGCAAGGTCCTTGTGAGGAACAAGGTAGGATAGCTAGGAAGTAACTAGGGGTAGTCATATCTTGTGAGGAGCAAGGTAGAGTTAGCACGGGTAGCTAGTGTCTAAGTGAAAAGTTGTAAACGGGGTTGTTTAGCTTTGAAGTAGAACTATCATAGTGGATTCATTCCTGGATTGGTATCCCCCAGACGTAAGTGCGTTGCGCTGAACTGAGTTAACAAACTCATTGTGTTCTTTATCTTCTGCACTTTATTTTCCTTGTTCATCAAGTTATTGCATGTTTATGATGTTGGCACATTAGGCAACACATCGTATACCTAAACCCTAACGTGCTCCACATCACGCTGCACATCTGTGACTTGCTACCAGAATTTCATTTTTAAATAAAAGTCAATAGACCCGTGCTTATGCATGGGTCTCAAAACTAGTATATATATATATATATAACGGCGTTGTTTTGACCTCCTTTTTTAAAAAAAACGGATCGAACACACAACCCCTGGTTTTTAGGTTCGCTCATTTACCACTTCGCCAACGCAACTTTTGTGTAAACTTATCGCTCATACTTATATATATAATATAACTATTAACAAAAATATCTATATATATTTACTAAAAGTTTTAAAAATTGGGGCGGGCCGTGACCCTGTCGAGCCCTCAGGTGGCTCCGCCCCTGATAGTAGATGAGAAGTAAAAATTAAGATAAATGTATATCTTTCACATCTCATTTATTAACATATTACAGGTAAAATATATTATTTTTCTCTTCTTTCACAGCTCCCTTATCCACTCTTTTTTGTGCAATCTCTATTATATACATTACGAGATTCCCACAGAGCTTTCTCGTGCATTCTCAATAGTAATTGCTTTTGTGGCATTCAATTATAGTTTCTCTTGCTTAGGTGTCATTCAGAGTTTTTAGCTTAATGTATGTTGTTCGAATCCCACTGGCAACAATAATTGAATTTTTATAATATTTTAAGGAAAACTACCTTTCTTTTTTGGAGAGAAAATTACCTTATAATTACTAACAAAGGTATGTTGTTCGAATACCATTGACAACAATAATTGAATTTTTATAATATTTTTTTTTTTGTAAAAACTCTTTCAAATATTATATTTTTTTGTTTTCTTTTTGTAGAAAGTTTTTCAATTTATTTTTTAAACTCTCAATCTATTTTTATTTTTATTTTTGTAAAAACTCTCTCAATTATTATATACTATCTTTTTTCTAGAAACTCTCAGAAATATTTTTATTTTTATTTATAGAATCTCTAAAATAATATATATATATATATACACACACACATTTTTTATTTTTATTTTTAAACCAAATGTATCATCCGTGCGCAACTGCAGAGACTAATCCCCTAGATTTAACTGAGATCTATTTAAGGGATTGACCTCTCCTAAGAAATGATTCTCCATATGCACCGGTCAGGATCGATCTTAAGACCACATGGTTAAGGGGCTCAAGTATCAACCACTTGTGCGACACTATCTTGGTACATTTTTAATATTTTAATTTTGTAAAATGAAGGAACATTTATATTTAGATTACTTTGAAACAAATTGAAATAAGAAAGTACACTATTTTTTTCATGGATAAGATCACTCGAAGAATTGAAGTCTTGAACCCAAAAAATAACTTATGACATATCTGTAAACTTTTTTTTACGTAAAAACATTTTATTTTATTTTGAAGAAAAAATTATGATCATTAGAGCCAAAAACAAAATAGAAGATTTTGAAAAGAGAGATAGAGAGAGAAAACTCTCAGTGTTGGAGAATGAAAAACAGCAAGTACTTTCCATCTAGAGATGTCAATAAATATTCATGGACGCGGATAGTGTGATATCCGTTAAGCAAGTAATCCACGAATATTGAAGTATCCGCGGATATAACAGATATCCATGGATGATATTTTTTTATTAAAAAAAGAACTAATTATTTAAAAAAAAATTATTTTTTTAAAATACAAAACATTAACACATAATATTATAAATTTTGCTCTCTATTTTTAATGAAAACACCAAAAGTACAAACAAAAATCACCTCACTGAACTGAAAAAGAGCCAAACAAAGTTAAATTTATATAAAATAGCCAAACTGCAAAAGATAAAATATAAAAATACAATTTTTTGTATATAAAAATACTAGAATTTATATGTAAGTAGAGATATTTAATTAATTTTACTAATTATTTAGCGGGTATGTGTAACACCCAAACCCGTATTTAATAAAAATACTATCTTAATAAAATATTCTCCAAAATACGCAACGGAAATAAAACTTGATTTATAAAAGACTTGGTTCGAGTATTACAACGTACACATAAAAGCTTACCAATAGCTTAATTAGTAAACGATTATTGTACAAATAAGTTTATAAGAAAATACACATCTAAATACATTGGAAATAAAAGCAAGACTCTAAATAATACATTATAGAAATAATCCCATCCCCGTGTCACATCAGAGCGGAGCTTCACTGACAACTCGATCACAAACATAACCTGAAGATCTGGAACCCAAATCCAGCACATACACAAAACAGAGGGTTAGATAATATAACCATAAAAGAAACTAAGTACAAGCACACACTTAATACTTAGGACATAGCATGGTCATGTCTAACAACTCATTTCATAAACAATATCAATATCATGTCATTCATATTTCGTAATCATAAAATATAAATGCATCATAATAATATCACATCCTCAATCAATTGACAAGTATACACGTCATTATCAATTATCAATTAATATTACACATCTCATAAAACACTCCATTATAAGTATCACATTATTCAACCATTCACAATTATAATGGAACACAACCACAATTATCAAATAACAATTAGAGTGCACAATTTCCTAATGCAAACTAATGCAAACACATAATGTATGTCACCCTAGACATATCTAATGCATGTGGTACCCGCATCAAATTAGGATAAACATATATCCATCGCATCAAGTCAGTTTTAAGTCATGGGGGACTCGCATCAAGTCAGTTTTAAGTCATGGGGGACTCGCATCAAGTTGACTCATGAATGCATGAATGTACACATACCATATAATGATGATAACACTAAACATCTACTCATGAATAATAGGCCGCTCAACCCTATTACCCCTTCTCAATTCGCATCAAATTCACATCATCATATCATCATATCATCATTAAGGTATACATTCAAGCAAGATACAACAACACACTCATCATCATAAAACATGAACATCATAATTCATCATCATTAATTAACTTCTAATCATCACACATCGTTAGCTAATCATACATTATTAACTAATCTTCATACATCATTAATCATCACACATCATTACTAATCATCTATCATCATCAACATAATCTCATCTCAACATACTCATAAATTCATAGTTAATTAGCATGTACAATAACGCATACATCTAAGTTAATCATAAGTCATCATTCTCAATTTCAAAAATTACTGTTCATACTGCACTAACTCGCCCCGGCGAGTGAATGGCGAGCTCAAGTCAGAAGCTACTGTAACCACTCGCCACCAACTCGCCACCAACTCGCCACGGCGAGCTCATGCATTTCTGGAATTTCCAGAAACATGAATACTCGCCACAGCGAGTAATATACTCGCCCTAGCGAGTCCATACAGAAGGCAAAACTCTGCTTCGGTTTTGAACTCAAATCCATCAAAAATCCCATTTTTCAACATGAAAACCTTAAAAGTTATTAACATTAGGTCTATCTAACATGTATAAGCTTAGAAGTACAAACTTTAACATCATCAAACACCATTTCATGATAAAAGCAATGATTTTCCAAAGTTTCACTAAAAACCCATTTTCAAACATCAACAACATAAATCATTCAATTAACACGAATTTGTTCATGGGAATTCGAAATAGAAACATATAGCAACATGTTAACATCATACAATAACATATAAAGCTATAAACACATTCCCTTGATTCCCATTTCCCACCCAAAAGAGATGAGAGGGTTTGGGTGTGGAGAATAGACATCTCCCCCCTCTTTGATCATCTCAAAGTTATATTATCTAAGCCTCTTACCTTAATAAAGTTGGAATCTCTACTCCACCACTTGATTTCCTTTAATCTACCATGGCTTATTCTTTATTTGATCTTCTCCTTCATCTCTTTCTCTTTCTCTACTCTCTCAACTCTCTCTTTCTCTTAACTTCTCTATTTCTCAAATTCTATGATAAATAACAACAACACTACATATCATAAAAATCTTTCCTTTATATATATCCCTCTTCTAGGTTATAGTCAAATCCCCATACTACCCTTAATTCCACTACTAATTCCACTCATAATTCCCCACTTTACTATTACCACAAATTCTTGTATTATTTACACCATTGCCACTACTTTATCCCCAAGACACTCTATCCTTTTTAAGATAATAACCAAAGTGCCACTCTTATCTCTACCCAACCCACTAACTTACTAGATTACCATATTACCCTTAATCCTACCATAAACTCTTATTCATTCTAATTAGGCCCAATACTCATAAAAGCTCATCATCAACCAATATAAATGCAACAATTAATTAATACATATAAAACATATCAATTAACATATACAATTAATTAAATAACATCAATTAATCAAATATAATAAAATACAAGATTTGGGGTGTTACAACTCTACCCCCCTTAAAGAATTTTCGTCCTCGAAAATTTTACGCAAAAGTAACAACTAACAAGTTCAAAAATCATAGATCAATCAATAATAATCAACGGCTATAACCATACCAAACAAATGTAATATTCATCACTCATTGCATACAATACCAAAATGGACAAGACCTAATCATGACACTACCTCTCATATTGCTACAAATTATATACACATAATAATATGGTATTTCAATCAACAAAGTAACATGCATCACATTCCAAGTTATGACTTCAACATAATTCAAAACTAAGATTAACTCCACAAAATACAAATTCACATATCATAGATGCGTACATAATAAAGTCATGCAAAATTACGAAACTAGCATACCCTAAACATGAATTACCAAATAACTCAATCTCACAAAATCATCTATAATTATCACATATACACATTCATCGCAAAATTTCAAGTTCGCAAAACACAGTCAATACATTCTATAAAAATCATCTTCCTCATCTCTAAGCAAACTCTAGACGCTACCAAAGTTTGACAAGATTAGTATCATCCAATCAACACAATCATGTCTATCCATTAACAAGAGATCAAGGACGGCCAATTCCTTAATTTGTTAATAAATGGACAACAATCATGATGGTGGTTCAAACCATCCTTACCAAGCTACGATAGTGTTTTCTTAAGCACGAAACACATAAGCATACAAAAGCATATCACATCGTCTAGCATAAACATTTAATTAGCATACATTGCCTCTAAACTTAAAAGTTAAGAATCAACTTAAAACAAAAAGATAGATATTCCACAACAATAAATCTTAAGAATCCAACAATCCCTACCAAACAAGGACACTCTCATCAAAACATTGCACTTAAAATCATGTAATGACTAATAAGGGAAACAATTATGGAGACATAGATCATACACACATAGATTCATACATTTCAAAATTCATCGAAAGAGAAAATCACAATTTGACAAATCGGTAAGGTCATGGAAACATGTTTACGAAAATAGCACATTCGAAAGATTCATTGACAATGCACAATTCATATAGTTACTCACATAGGAATCATGGTAAATGATATTCAAATAATCTACAATAAATCTATCATGGTATATTCATCTAATATCTCAATAATTCAAAAATAAAACATTGTCAACATATGCATAATCTACACAAGGATACACAAACAAATACCTACATGAAATCTCTCATTCTTAAATCATCAATCTAAGAGTTTGGTCATGGTAAAAGAACAAACATTTCATAACATCGAATTCTAAGTAACTCAAGAATTCACATTCATATAAATAAATCATGTAAGGAAACAATTAACTTAGCATGGTAATCAATCTAATCAAATAAGATCATCAAATTTCACATCACATTGAATTCATTCATTCTCAAAATTTCTCAAAGGAAACAATGATACAATTAACAACTCTTTAAAAGGCATTGCAACAATTTACGAATATAGTGCATATCATTACCCATCAAACACAAATCATGCTAAACATACTCATCACTTAAATAATTTCAAAATACTTCAACAATGATTAACAATAAACATTTGTAAGACAAATTAAATGCACAAGTGTCTATTCTACATTGTACAAGAGCACGACACAACATTTCACATAAGCATATCATACAGGATAAATAATTACTTTAACACGACACTCAATCATCTACACAAAATCATGAAAGCATTTAAGGGACATACAAGGAAAACAAATAGTCTCATATTCAAGCAACTAGGATAAAATATCATTTATCATTAATCAACGAGAATACAATCACATCATGTACTAATTTAGGCATATAAAGTTATAAGCTAACATAGAAGCATAGTAATAATCATAAATTAACTTCCAAACATGAAGTAAAAATTATAGATGCTATAGTTATTGCCAAATTAAAACAGAAGTTCCAAGAATCAAGTAAAACAACATTCTAACGAGGAACTAACAATAAAATTCATGAAATCAACCTCACACATAATCAATAAGTTATTCAAATACATAGAATTCACCAATACATGTTCAACTTAATAGATCACAATCTTTTCATGAATATTCACCAATAATCGTCATGTTAAAGCATTCAAGTAATTTCACTATTGCATTCGTATATAAATTTTCAAATAATTCCATGGATATATACATACATACATGCATACATACATACATATATACATACATACATACATACATACATAACATCATTTAATTAATTCAATCATACTACGCAAGCATTCATCACTAATAAATCATCACAACATTCATTTACGACACATGTATAAACAATCATACTTAATTACATATAACATAGATTTTCATCAACAAATGAATCTATAGTAATATGCGAACATAATCATTTTAAATAGAGCAATAACAAGAAGACATTATCATTTAAGTCATTATCTTGAAATAAAAACAACAATCATATTCTCAAGTTTCAAGAATAAACACAAATGATGACAATAATAATATTCACTCACTCCATCGAATGTAAACATCAACAACAACAAATATCATCATTAAGTCACAATTCAAAACAACAATGATGAACGCATATTCATTATCAATTATACACAATTATATTATGTTATAATCACTCATTCGTCATGAAATCATAAATAAATAAAATCATGTCAAAACTTCACAAAGATTATAGCTTTAAGCACATACAACTATTATAATCATAAAAGAATAACATTCATCATGAATCAACATCAAAGAATACATACTCATTACTAGATGACTTACAACTAAGATAATTATCAATCTCATCAAATACTCCCAAAAGAATGAATAACATAATTCAATTCATATTACTAATAGTTCATGAATAAACAATCACCAAGTATATTCATAAAATGAACACATCACAACTTAACAACATTTATGAAACAATAGATTCATAAGTCAACACCAATTAAAACACAAGTTTTAAGGATCAAGTAAAACACATGCCAATAAGCAATAAAAACAAGATTCAATAAACTCATCATACATCCGCAAAATGATTAATAGTGACTAATGTGCAAGTGTAACTATGAAATTACATCACAAGAGGACACAACTGATATACAAACACAACTGACACTATGCTCACTTAGTCTGATTGCACAGACTTGCTCTGATTGACACACGACACACAAGCTCACTATGTCCGAGGACAACCGGAGCTCTGATACCAAATTGTAACACCCAAACCCGTATTTAATAAAAATACTATCTTAATAAAATATTCTCCAAAATACGCAACGGAAATAAAACTTGATTTATAAAAGACTTGGTTCGAGTATTACAACGTACACATAAAAGCTTACCAATAGCTTAATTAGTAAACGATTATTGTACAAATAAGTTTATAAGAAAATACACATCTAAATACATTGGAAATAAAAGCAAGACTCTAAATAATACATTATAGAAATAATCCCATCCCCGTGTCACATCAGAGCGGAGCTTCACTGACAACTCGATCACAAACATAACCTGAAGATCTGGAACCCAAATCCAGCACATACACAAAACAGAGGGTTAGATAATATAACCATAAAAGAAACTAAGTACAAGCACACACTTAATACTTAGGACATAGCATGGTCATGTCTAACAACTCATTTCATAAACAATATCAATATCATGTCATTCATATTTCGTAATCATAAAATATAAATGCATCATAATAATATCACATCCTCAATCAATTGACAAGTATACACGTCATTATCAATTATCAATTAATATTACACATCTCATAAAACACTCCATTATAAGTATCACATTATTCAACCATTCACAATTATAATGGAACACAACCACAATTATCAAATAACAATTAGAGTGCACAATTTCCTAATGCAAACTAATGCAAACACATAATGTATGTCACCCTAGACATATCTAATGCATGTGGTACCCGCATCAAATTAGGATAAACATATATCCATCGCATCAAGTCAGTTTTAAGTCATGGGGGACTCGCATCAAGTCAGTTTTAAGTCATGGGGGACTCGCATCAAGTTGACTCATGAATGCATGAATGTACACATACCATATAATGATGATAACACCAAACATCTACTCATGAATAATAGGCCGCTCAACCCTATTACCCCTTCTCAATTCGCATCAAATTCACATCATCATATCATCATATCATCATTAAGGTATACATTCAAGCAAGATACAACAACACACTCATCATCATAAAACATGAACATCATAATTCATCATCATTAATTAACTTCTAATCATCACACATCGTTAGCTAATCATACATTATTAACTAATCTTCATACATCATTAATCATCACACATCATTACTAATCATCTATCATCATCAACATAATCTCATCTCAACATACTCATAAATTCATAGTTAATTAGCATGTACAATAACGCATACATCTAAGTTAATCATAAGTCATCATTCTCAATTTCAAAAATTACTGTTCATACTGCACTAACTCGCCCCGGCGAGTGAATGGCGAGCTCAAGTCAGAAGCTACTGTAACCACTCGCCACCAACTCGCCACCAACTCGCCACGGCGAGCTCATGCATTTCTGGAATTTCCAGAAACATGAATACTCGCCACAGCGAGTAATATACTCGCCCTAGCGAGTCCATACAGAAGGCAAAACTCTGCTTCGGTTTTGAACTCAAATCCATCAAAAATCCCATTTTTCAACATGAAAACCTTAAAAGTTATTAACATTAGGTCTATCTAACATGTATAAGCTTAGAAGTACAAACTTTAACATCATCAAACACCATTTCATGATAAAAGCAATGATTTTCCAAAGTTTCACTAAAAACCCATTTTCAAACATCAACAACATAAATCATTCAATTAACACGAATTTGTTCATGGGAATTCGAAATAGAAACATATAGCAACATGTTAACATCATACAATAACATATAAAGCTATAAACACATTCCCTTGATTCCCATTTCCCACCCAAAAGAGATGAGAGGGTTTGGGTGTGGAGAATAGACATCTCCCCCCTCTTTGATCATCTCAAAGTTATATTATCTAAGCCTCTTACCTTAATAAAGTTGGAATCTCTACTCCACCACTTGATTTCCTTTAATCTACCATGGCTTATTCTTTATTTGATCTTCTCCTTCATCTCTTTCTCTTTCTCTACTCTCTCAACTCTCTCTTTCTCTTAACTTCTCTATTTCTCAAATTCTATGATAAATAACAACAACACTACATATCATAAAAATCTTTCCTTTATATATATCCCTCTTCTAGGTTATAGTCAAATCCCCATACTACCCTTAATTCCACTACTAATTCCACTCATAATTCCCCACTTTACTATTACCACAAATTCTTGTATTATTTACACCATTGCCACTACTTTATCCCCAAGACACTCTATCCTTTTTAAGATAATAACCAAAGTGCCACTCTTATCTCTACCCAACCCACTAACTTACTAGATTACCATATTACCCTTAATCCTACCATAAACTCTTATTCATTCTAATTAGGCCCAATACTCATAAAAGCTCATCATCAACCAATATAAATGCAACAATTAATTAATACATATAAAACATATCAATTAACATATACAATTAATTAAATAACATCAATTAATCAAATATAATAAAATACAAGATTTGGGGTGTTACAACTCTACCCCCCTTAAAGAATTTTCGTCCTCGAAAATTTTACGCAAAAGTAACAACTAACAAGTTCAAAAATCATAGATCAATCAATAATAATCAACGGCTATAACCATACCAAACAAATGTAATATTCATCACTCATTGCATACAATACCAAAATGGACAAGACCTAATCATGACACTACCTCTCATATTGCTACAAATTATATACACATAATAATATGGTATTTCAATCAACAAAGTAACATGCATCACATTCCAAGTTATGACTTCAACATAATTCAAAACTAAGATTAACTCCACAAAATACAAATTCACATATCATAGATGCGTACATAATAAAGTCATGCAAAATTACGAAACTAGCATACCCTAAACATGAATTACCAAATAACTCAATCTCACAAAATCATCTATAATTATCACATATACACATTCATCGCAAAATTTCAAGTTCGCAAAACACAGTCAATACATTCTATAAAAATCATCTTCCTCATCTCTAAGCAAACTCTAGACGCTACCAAAGTTTGACAAGATTAGTATCATCCAATCAACACAATCATGTCTATCCATTAACAAGAGATCAAGGACGGCCAATTCCTTAATTTGTTAATAAATGGACAACAATCATGATGGTGGTTCAAACCATCCTTACCAAGCTACGATAGTGTTTTCTTAAGCACGAAACACATAAGCATACAAAAGCATATCACATCGTCTAGCATAAACATTTAATTAGCATACATTGCCTCTAAACTTAAAAGTTAAGAATCAACTTAAAACAAAAAGATAGATATTCCACAACAATAAATCTTAAGAATCCAACAATCCCTACCAAACAAGGACACTCTCATCAAAACATTGCACTTAAAATCATGTAATGACTAATAAGGGAAACAATTATGGAGACATAGATCATACACACATAGATTCATACATTTCAAAATTCATCGAAAGAGAAAATCACAATTTGACAAATCGGTAAGGTCATGGAAACATGTTTACGAAAATAGCACATTCGAAAGATTCATTGACAATGCACAATTCATATAGTTACTCACATAGGAATCATGGTAAATGATATTCAAATAATCTACAATAAATCTATCATGGTATATTCATCTAATATCTCAATAATTCAAAAATAAAACATTGTCAACATATGCATAATCTACACAAGGATACACAAACAAATACCTACATGAAATCTCTCATTCTTAAATCATCAATCTAAGAGTTTGGTCATGGTAAAAGAACAAACATTTCATAACATCGAATTCTAAGTAACTCAAGAATTCACATTCATATAAATAAATCATGTAAGGAAACAATTAACTTAGCATGGTAATCAATCTAATCAAATAAGATCATCAAATTTCACATCACATTGAATTCATTCATTCTCAAAATTTCTCAAAGGAAACAATGATACAATTAACAACTCTTTAAAAGGCATTGCAACAATTTACGAATATAGTGCATATCATTACCCATCAAACACAAATCATGCTAAACATACTCATCACTTAAATAATTTCAAAATACTTCAACAATGATTAACAATAAACATTTGTAAGACAAATTAAATGCACAAGTGTCTATTCTACATTGTACAAGAGCACGACACAACATTTCACATAAGCATATCATACAGGATAAATAATTACTTTAACACGACACTCAATCATCTACACAAAATCATGAAAGCATTTAAGGGACATACAAGGAAAACAAATAGTCTCATATTCAAGCAACTAGGATAAAATATCATTTATCATTAATCAACGAGAATACAATCACATCATGTACTAATTTAGGCATATAAAGTTATAAGCTAACATAGAAGCATAGTAATAATCATAAATTAACTTCCAAACATGAAGTAAAAATTATAGATGCTATAGTTATTGCCAAATTAAAACAGAAGTTCCAAGAATCAAGTAAAACAACATTCTAACGAGGAACTAACAATAAAATTCATGAAATCAACCTCACACATAATCAATAAGTTATTCAAATACATAGAATTCACCAATACATGTTCAACTTAATAGATCACAATCTTTTCATGAATATTCACCAATAATCGTCATGTTAAAGCATTCAAGTAATTTCACTATTGCATTCGTATATAAATTTTCAAATAATTCCATGGATATATACATACATACATGCATACATACATACATATATACATACATACATACATACATACATAACATCATTTAATTAATTCAATCATACTACGCAAGCATTCATCACTAATAAATCATCACAACATTCATTTACGACACATGTATAAACAATCATACTTAATTACATATAACATAGATTTTCATCAACAAATGAATCTATAGTAATATGCGAACATAATCATTTTAAATAGAGCAATAACAAGAAGACATTATCATTTAAGTCATTATCTTGAAATAAAAACAACAATCATATTCTCAAGTTTCAAGAATAAACACAAATGATGACAATAATAATATTCACTCACTCCATCGAATGTAAACATCAACAACAACAAATATCATCATTAAGTCACAATTCAAAACAACAATGATGAACGCATATTCATTATCAATTATACACAATTATATTATGTTATAATCACTCATTCGTCATGAAATCATAAATAAATAAAATCATGTCAAAACTTCACAAAGATTATAGCTTTAAGCACATACAACTATTATAATCATAAAAGAATAACATTCATCATGAATCAACATCAAAGAATACATACTCATTACTAGATGACTTACAACTAAGATAATTATCAATCTCATCAAATACTCCCAAAAGAATGAATAACATAATTCAATTCATATTACTAATAGTTCATGAATAAACAATCACCAAGTATATTCATAAAATGAACACATCACAACTTAACAACATTTATGAAACAATAGATTCATAAGTCAACACCAATTAAAACACAAGTTTTAAGGATCAAGTAAAACACATGCCAATAAGCAATAAAAACAAGATTCAATAAACTCATCATACATCCGCAAAATGATTAATAGTGACTAATGTGCAAGTGTAACTATGAAATTACATCACAAGAGGACACAACTGATATACAAACACAACTGACACTATGCTCACTTAGTCTGATTGCACAGACTTGCTCTGATTGACACACGACACACAAGCTCACTATGTCCGAGGACAACCGGAGCTCTGATACCAAATTGTAACACCCAAACCCGTATTTAATAAAAATACTATCTTAATAAAATATTCTCCAAAATACGCAACGGAAATAAAACTTGATTTATAAAAGACTTGGTTCGAGTATTACAACGTACACATAAAAGCTTACCAATAGCTTAATTAGTAAACGATTATTGTACAAATAAGTTTATAAGAAAATACACATCTAAATACATTGGAAATAAAAGCAAGACTCTAAATAATACATTATAGAAATAATCCCATCCCCGTGTCACATCAGAGCGGAGCTTCACTGACAACTCGATCACAAACATAACCTGAAGATCTGGAACCCAAATCCAGCACATACACAAAACAGAGGGTTAGATAATATAACCATAAAAGAAACTAAGTACAAGCACACACTTAATACTTAGGACATAGCATGGTCATGTCTAACAACTCATTTCATAAACAATATCAATATCATGTCATTCATATTTCGTAATCATAAAATATAAATGCATCATAATAATATCACATCCTCAATCAATTGACAAGTATACACGTCATTATCAATTATCAATTAATATTACACATCTCATAAAACACTCCATTATAAGTATCACATTATTCAACCATTCACAATTATAATGGAACACAACCACAATTATCAAATAACAATTAGAGTGCACAATTTCCTAATGCAAACTAATGCAAACACATAATGTATGTCACCCTAGACATATCTAATGCATGTGGTACCCGCATCAAATTAGGATAAACATATATCCATCGCATCAAGTCAGTTTTAAGTCATGGGGGACTCGCATCAAGTCAGTTTTAAGTCATGGGGGACTCGCATCAAGTTGACTCATGAATGCATGAATGTACACATACCATATAATGATGATAACACCAAACATCTACTCATGAATAATAGGCCGCTCAACCCTATTACCCCTTCTCAATTCGCATCAAATTCACATCATCATATCATCATATCATCATTAAGGTATACATTCAAGCAAGATACAACAACACACTCATCATCATAAAACATGAACATCATAATTCATCATCATTAATTAACTTCTAATCATCACACATCGTTAGCTAATCATACATTATTAACTAATCTTCATACATCATTAATCATCACACATCATTACTAATCATCTATCATCATCAACATAATCTCATCTCAACATACTCATAAATTCATAGTTAATTAGCATGTACAATAACGCATACATCTAAGTTAATCATAAGTCATCATTCTCAATTTCAAAAATTACTGTTCATACTGCACTAACTCGCCCCGGCGAGTGAATGGCGAGCTCAAGTCAGAAGCTACTGTAACCACTCGCCACCAACTCGCCACCAACTCGCCACGGCGAGCTCATGCATTTCTGGAATTTCCAGAAACATGAATACTCGCCACAGCGAGTAATATACTCGCCCTAGCGAGTCCATACAGAAGGCAAAACTCTGCTTCGGTTTTGAACTCAAATCCATCAAAAATCCCATTTTTCAACATGAAAACCTTAAAAGTTATTAACATTAGGTCTATCTAACATGTATAAGCTTAGAAGTACAAACTTTAACATCATCAAACACCATTTCATGATAAAAGCAATGATTTTCCAAAGTTTCACTAAAAACCCATTTTCAAACATCAACAACATAAATCATTCAATTAACACGAATTTGTTCATGGGAATTCGAAATAGAAACATATAGCAACATGTTAACATCATACAATAACATATAAAGCTATAAACACATTCCCTTGATTCCCATTTCCCACCCAAAAGAGATGAGAGGGTTTGGGTGTGGAGAATAGACATCTCCCCCCTCTTTGATCATCTCAAAGTTATATTATCTAAGCCTCTTACCTTAATAAAGTTGGAATCTCTACTCCACCACTTGATTTCCTTTAATCTACCATGGCTTATTCTTTATTTGATCTTCTCCTTCATCTCTTTCTCTTTCTCTACTCTCTCAACTCTCTCTTTCTCTTAACTTCTCTATTTCTCAAATTCTATGATAAATAACAACAACACTACATATCATAAAAATCTTTCCTTTATATATATCCCTCTTCTAGGTTATAGTCAAATCCCCATACTACCCTTAATTCCACTACTAATTCCACTCATAATTCCCCACTTTACTATTACCACAAATTCTTGTATTATTTACACCATTGCCACTACTTTATCCCCAAGACACTCTATCCTTTTTAAGATAATAACCAAAGTGCCACTCTTATCTCTACCCAACCCACTAACTTACTAGATTACCATATTACCCTTAATCCTACCATAAACTCTTATTCATTCTAATTAGGCCCAATACTCATAAAAGCTCATCATCAACCAATATAAATGCAACAATTAATTAATACATATAAAACATATCAATTAACATATACAATTAATTAAATAACATCAATTAATCAAATATAATAAAATACAAGATTTGGGGTGTTACAGTATGGATATCCACGGGCGTGGATAGTATCCATTAAATGCGGATAATTGAAATATCCATTTATTTTATCCGTGGATATCCATTAAGTTATCCGCTCCGTATGCATGTCGGATTTTATCCACAGATATCCGCAGGCATGGATATTGTTGTCTTCCATATTCCCACCCACTATTAAAAATACACATTGACGAATTAAAATTTGAATTTCAACTGCAAGAATTATCTTTATTTTCATATTCATATTTTATCATAGGGAAAACTTATTCAAAATTTTATCTAGCACGAAGAAACATGATCCTCATGATGAAAAAGTGTGTGTAGATCATAGTGAAAACTAAGCACGAAAATTTAATTGATATTCATTAAAAAAAAATAAAATTAACAACTATTTTTTGTTGATGAATCCTCAATAAAATCATATAATGAAGACGAAAGAGAGATAGAAAGAGAGAGAGAGAGAGAGAGAGAGAGAGAGAGAGAGAGAGAGATAGAGAGAGAGAAATCTCTTAGTGGTGTAGAATAGAAAACGAGGAGCATTTTCCACCCGACTATTAAAAATACATGCACATTAACTAATTTAATTTTGAATTCCGACTGTGAGAGTTATCTATATTTTCATATTTAATATTTATCACGAGGATCATTTATTAAAAAATTTATTTAGCAGGATAAAAAATGATCCTCCATGATGAAAAGTGTATGTAGAAAATAGTTAACAAGAGAATTTTATCGATATTTATTAAAAAAAATACTAGAATTAACAACTATTTTATTGTTGATGGAGCTCCTATAGAGTATTGCGACGGAGACGAGAGAGAGAGAGAGAATCTCTCAATGGTATAATATAGGCTAAACTATACATTTGGTCCCTTATGTTTATTTTAGGTTTCAATTTGGTCCCTTACGTTTAAAAAGTTTCATTTTAGTCCCTTACGTTTATTTTAGGTTTCAATTTGGTCCCTTCCGTCAGTTTTTGCTTATGTGGCAGACGGTTTGCTTATGTGGTAGACGGTTTGCACACGTGGATTGACACGTGGACACCTGGACACGTTGACACGTGTCCAATTGAAATAGTGGAACAGTGGAATCTGACGGAAGGGACCAACTAATGCAAACGTTGATAACGTAAGGGACCAAATTGAAACTTTTTAAACGTAAGGGACCAAATTAAAACCTAAAATAAACATAAGGGACCAAATATGTAGTTTAACCTATAATATAATAGGAAACTGGTAACATTTCCCACCCCACTATTAAAACTACACATTGACTAATTAAAATTTGAATTTTGACTAAGGGGTTTTTTTTCCATATTATGTGTTCATCGCACTTTCATTAGATTACATATGGCTGATGAAATCTATGGAAAATCTAAAATAAATTAATATCATTTTGATTTTTTGTAATGTATGTTATTTTAAACTTTTCATAACCTTCGTTGGAACTTTTTAAACTTTCCATAACCTTCGTTCGAACTTTTTTAAGAACCTTAATTTATTAATGTGAGTGCAGAGATTCACACATAGGTTTTCTCTTTTGACGCTCACGCGTGAAGATTGTTTCTTTGTGGTACGGTGTAAAGAAAAAATTTGAGAATAGAAACAAAGTCAAAGTATGTTACTATTCATTTAAAAATTAGTATAAAATTTACAATTATTTTTTGTTGATGAAGTCCTACAGAGTCCCATGTTAAAGATATATCGTATTTTCATACTCAAATAAATTAAAAGAAATCAATCTCATAGACAATTGAAAAAAACGTAGATAACCTTCTAAATAATATAAAATGAAAAAAAGACATCGGCAATCTTCAAAAGAAAAATAACATATGGAAATAAATATTATTGAAAAAAATAAAAATTATCCCGTGTTTGACAATGAACTTAATGTAGATTTTCTATAAAGAGTCGGCACGAGATGAAAAAAAAAATCATGGTATATTTTAATTTTATGGGTACGGTCCCAAAAAATCTTAAAGCCATGAAAAATCAAAGCATATTTTTTTTTGAGAATGAAGTTTATAATTATTTTATATTTATAGGATCACTATATAGTTTCGGGGATGAAGATGAGATAAATAATCTATCTCATAATAGTCTAAAATGGGAAGCGAAGTAATATAATACTCTTAATCTAGCTTTATTCTGTAACATTGTTAAATCTCTATCATGCAAAACCTATCTCAACTTTACCTTAAAATTTTAAACCAAAATAATCTAATAATATATCAAAATAAACGTATAAATAATATTAAAAAAGAAAATAATTTCGTGCATGACACGGACTAACATACTAATCATATTTCAAGTTAAAATGGGGTGTTGTTCAAATAATAGTTCAATCAAAACAAAAATCAAATAAATTGGATGGGGCATTCATATTATTATGCAGTGCGTGTGTATGATTCACATGGGAACAAGATGTTTGCGATTTCTTTATGGGGTTTACTTCTTCAATTGAAAAGTAGCGCCAAATATGATAGTAGAGATTTGAAATAAAAATACATGAATATTCAGCAGTTTAGTAGAGAAGATAGAAAAGTAAGGGTTTTATTTTTAACAGAAGCAGATTATCAAATGGTGTTAACTTGAGAAGGGGTGTCTTTGTCTATTTTAATAGATCTCACGGGAGATTTGTGTCTACTATTAAATTAGAGGGGGTATTTGTGTCATTTAAAGATACCTCAAGGGAGATTAGTGTAACTTACTCTAAAACTAACAAAGTGAAGAAAATAAGAGATTAAGAGTGAGAACAGGTGCTCAAAATTTAAAATAAAGATAAAAATAATTGTATTTTAGTAATTGTTCGATCGGTTTCGGTTTTAAATAGATTAATTTTTAGAGACCCGCCTCTACTCATATACAACTGTTCATGACTAATTTTTTACAATTGTTGATCCGAAACCTGACCAATATCCAACCGAATAATTCCATACATTAGCGGTTACGTCGGTTTCGAATTGGATTACGGGTTCATGCTCACCCCTACTTATCCTAGACTTAAAGCCATTATTAGTGAAAAGGTTAATAATATGGATATGGTACTCAGTAATCACAATCAAAGCCACATCATAAATACTCTTTTTTTAGTTAAAGCCATTTCACGAAAGTAGTATAAATGATGCATATCTAATCTAATTACTTACGTACACGATATATATTTCCCATGTTCTAGTAGATTTGAGGTTCAATTCTCTTTTTCTTGTTGATGATGTGAGGAATATTATTAAACTCTCACACTGCTATGACGTTCTAAATCGAATTTAAGGAAAAATATTCAGTCTAATAATGTTATTTTCTCCGTTTTAAAACTTGATTATTTTAAAATTTTACATGTGAATTAAGAAATAATAAAGATTTTGATAAATTAAATTATTTTTATTCTTACATTGTTAAGAAAGAAAAATTTATTTAATAAATATTTTAATTTTTGTAAAGGTACAAATAATAAATTATTATTAATTGTGCATTGATTTTTTAAAAGGATCAAAATTTTGAAACAAAAATAAAAAATTTAAAAACCAAAAATTTTAAACGATAGAATAACAATTTTCAGTTGACTTCCTCCCAAAAGGTAACAAAGGCGTGCAAAGGTTTCCTCGGGCCAGACGGAGATTGGCCCTCGAGTGCAAAGGCAGCAGGGAGCTTGACTGCAAGACCCATCCGTCGAGTTAGGCTCCGTTTGGATTAATGAAATGTAATGTAATGGAGCGTAGCGGAATAACATATAATAATGTTCCATTGTTTGAATTTGAAATATAATAATGGAATGGAACGGAGTGGAATGAAATAGGATGAAATCAATTTAATATCATACTATCACTTACCTTCAATTTTGTTCATCTCCTTTTTAAAATATCCAAACAATGGAGCGGAATATTTATTTCATTCCACTCCATCGTATTCCACTCCACTTTATTCCGCTCCGCTCCGTTCCATTACATTCTATCAATCCAAACGGAGCCTAAAAATAATCACAAATTTAGTTATTTCAGAGATTAAATTTTTCAATATATGCTTAACCTAAAAAAAAGAGTATAGTTACTAATTTAATTATCCAAATCAAAACTATTTTTATTGAACAATATATTAAAATTTAAAATAATTTGTAAATAAGAGTCTCTAAATCCAAGAGGGATTGTTAATAAATTGTAATTGATCGATTACAAATTATTTAAAAGTTCATATTTAAGGACTTAATTACAAATCATATAAAAGATCAGAGACTCAAAAAACAAAAAAAGTTTAGAGACTGAATTACAAATTATTAACTAGTTCAGAGATCCAATTACAAATCCTTTAAAGCAAATCTAAACATCAAGCATAGTCTTCTCCCACTTTGCCATTAATCTTCACAATCTTTTCCTTTCCATTCCCACAAACAAAATCCAAGTTATAAAGCACAGGAATCATAGCAACAGAACACAAGAAAACCAAGACAGGTCCAAAGATCCAAAGCACAAGAGGGAATGCAGAGTAGAAAAGTCTATTTCCAACAGTGCTTAAAACAATTCCTTTGTCCAAAAGTTCAGTCAAATATTCAGGTGTGATTACAGCTTCATAAGACAAGACATCTAGTGGTGTGCAAATGAGGATGCTTACTTGATTGAAAAACCTAATAGAAAGAGTGTGACAGAAAAATGAGAATAAGAATATAGTTAATAGTGTCACATATTTAAGTGCTACCATAAATTCACTATGTGCTCCATAAATGCTATCATTGAGTGGCTTCTTCACACTATATGTGCTGCTTATCACTGCTGCTAAACCTGCTGAGAGAAGGATTGATGTTGTAGCCATAAGTGTTGATCCCATTATTAGATTACGTAGTGTTTGAACTGCTAAGATGTTCTTCTTTTCAATGTCCTATCATCAATAAATTAAAAATATTTTATGTTGACTTTATCAATCTAACAGATTCCATATTTTATATAGAGTGCTGTTATTTGAACACCCAAAAAAGTTGTCCCGAGTGGACAACCGGTTTTTTCTTTCTCTGCACGCAAATTGAGGCAAACCAAAAATAATAAAGAATAGCAAAGAGGTGGAGGGTTCCACGTTTTGTGGTTATCGGACAGCTCTCTTTGCTATATTTTATTAGTTTTGGTTTGTCTCAGTTTGCTTGCATAGAAAGAAAAAATTAGTTGTCCACTCAGAATAACTTTTTTGGATGTTCAAATAATACTAATCTTTTCTTGTATTCTTACCAGACTAGATTAATTTCAGAGTTGAATTCTTACCAACTAGATTAATTTACATTGACAAAAATATTTTTCCTTTGTATTCATATTTACGTTGAATAATGTGTTAGTATCCACATACCATATACAAAAAGATATACCAATCGAAAGTCAATAAATATAAATAAATAAACATACCAAATAATTTAAAGGTATAAATATCTATATGGTCTGCCCTCAAGCACACGCCTATATATTCCGCACAATTATTTAATGAAAATTAATTAACAAACTAGAATTATAGAAAAGCATTCTCCACTTAGTTAGCGTAAAGACAAACTTTTGTGGATTGTGGCCAGAAACATGAATATGACACCTTTCTATTGCTAATATTTTCAATTTATATAAATCAAAACTTAGGACCACGAAAACAAAGTGCAAACGTCATCAACCAACACTTTTTTTTACTAACCCACTTTTTATGAGAAAGTGATGGGCCATATTTTTTGCCAATAAAAATTCCAAAACCTAGCTAGGCCAACCAAGTGTATGAAGATTCTCTTAAATGTTCATGTGATTTCAAGATTCCAAACTTATAAACATCGATCATACCTAAAGCAAGGGCCCTGAAATCCATTTAGCTAAAGCAATAATCTTCCATGTTGGGATTATTTTTTGTTATTTTCAACTTAATTGATTCTGAAATAATTTTAAGCATGTGCAAAATATATTCTTAAAGTGTTTTCCCCTTCAATTAATAATGTGGGGATGGCATAACTAGCAGAATTATATATTTTGATAAAATAAAAAAATTGGACCTATATATAACTCACGGTAAAATATTCTTCAATTAATTAATTATATAATATTGGAACAATATATACCACTTTAGATTGAATAAACAATTTGATAGAAATTAAGTGATTCAGAATAAACGAAAATCAAATAAGTTCTACCCCGCCAATCCACTCAAATTGGTGTATGTTATTGCCGGTATGCCCTCTAAGATATTCCCACAGTTTAGACAATTTGTATCCATCAAACTTTTATAAAATTATTTAGTTGATCATCTTTACGAATTTTCATAAAATCTTAAAACAAATTTGATACTTCCTAATATAATTTAAACTAGACGTATCATAAGCTTTTTTAAAATGGAAGCGTGGTATATAAAAATGTATTTGAAATTGTTTGTTTGATCGATAGTTTGATATGATGATATTTAACGTTATATTATTAAATTTTTTTTTTTTGTTAAGTATGTCTAATAACTAAAAATTTCATCTTAAATGTGAATAGATAAAATATTTAGGATTCGAACTCTGACTCCTGCATTTATAATACGATGTCACTGTTAATATTCAATATTCAATGGGTTAGTAATTAAACACAGCAACACCTTTAAAAGTTACTTGACATCCATCATCTATATATACAAATTTAATTACTTAAATTTCTAACCTAAAAAGTTTGTGCAACAACTTATTCAAAATGTATAATTTAATATCATCGTTACTTTATCAGAATCTTAGTTGCTCATTTTGATTATGGTAAAGCCGCCACAATATCATATCAATCATAAAAAAATTAAAAAAGCTATTTAATAGAAAAATGCTTGTTGTTACGAAACACAAGAAGAATTACAGTCATTGGATATATATCCCAATCACACTATGATTTGCGCTCCACTCAAACATTACATGCTTGTTCTTTTTTGTTTTTTTTCTAACATGTTGTTCTTGCCTTTCGTTTTGGCTACCGTTGGTAATAAATAGCATTGCTGTATTTAATAATATCATACAAGAATCGTATTTTCTTTTTTTTTGGGTACAAAAGAATCGTATTTTCTAAATATTTATCTTAAACACTTATAAATGATAATGATATTTGTTGCATTAGAGATATTGAAAAGAAAAAGAATTGACCGGGTAATGAAAGTAAACTTAGACCTCAATCACTTCTAAACCAAAATATTCCAAGTGCACTCTTTCTTTCAATTCTACTAACTTTTTTCAAAAATCTTTTAGAACTTAACTATGCAGCTTTTTTGTAAAGAAAAAAAAAAAACTATGCAGCTTTTATTTAATTTTTTAACACATTAATTTTTATCAGAAAATCTATACGGCATATATAAGATGTGTTTTTCGTTTAAACAAACTTTTTATACACAAAAATCAGAGATTAAACACGTGATCACATATTTAAAGGGTCTAATTTCATACCATTTCGATCAATTGATCGTTGGTTGACACATGCAAGTTTGAGTTATCAATAAGCAAAAATATACAAGTGCCACGCGTATTAGGTATATTAATTAATTTTGTGGCTTAAAACATGCATGCAAGATATATATGGAGGTATAAAATCATAATAACAAAATAACTTGGTCATGTGAAATTTGACCACAGAAAAAAAACTTGGTCATATGATATCAATACCCAGCTCGTTCATTAGATTGATTAATAAGAGAGTAGTAATTTATTTAATTAAATACGTGATATATATTATAATAGTAAAGAGATATCATATCAGTTATCACGTTTTAGAACTAATAACTAGCTAGGAAAACATATAGTGCTAACAACAAAAAATTAAGTAGGATTCCATACATATGAATTAGATTTGTCATGTTCATTATTCATTAATATAGACAATAAATCATATTATAAATATATGTTATAGCAATGTTTTGAGGATAAGAAAAAAAGAGTTATACCTTGAGCATTGAAGGGACCCATGATCGTCTTCCATGAGTATTGATTCCAATTATGGTGGAAGAAGGCTGAGTTCGAACCTTATGCCATAGCCAAACATGATAACCAATTATTATCATAAATCCTAATGGTACCAAAATCATATCCAAATAATATTTCCTCCATTCCATCTTTTTTTCTTTTTTTTTCTCTCAACAAGTTTAATATGTTTTATGTGGGAGCGAGTTTAGTGCTTCCTCTCTTTGTTGTAAACCTTTGTGAATTCTTTCTTAAAAAGAATACAAACGGTTTTAATGTGTCCAACTTTGGACTAAGATGTTGTGTTTATAAAGGAAAATTACGTGAGTGGGATGACATTTTATATACTAGCTATTAGCTAATGCCTAGCTAATAGGCATGATCTATAAAATGAAATCTTTATACATATGTGCCATACATTTATTATTTTATTTTGTTTTATTTTGTACATGTGATTAAAAATATTTGAAGTTTTGAATGCTGGATTAGGTAATGAGATAATTATGGATTAGAGTGGAATTATGAAATGGCAGAATTTGCTGGCAATTACATAATCACCGTGGTTAGGCACTAAGTAATGGATCTCAAGTTGTTGTCATTAGTTTTTTTTTTTTTTTACAGCAAGTTGTTGTCATTAGTTTAAGGATATAAAAATTCTTAATTTTTGCTAATAAATTTTAGGGTGGGGGTGTCCCATGAGCTTTAGATCAATTAGCAGGATATTGCATTATATATATATATATATATATATATATATATATATATATATATATATATATATATATATATATATATATTTATGCAGAAGGTCGAGGTTCGAATTTCAATCATCTCATTTTTCCATTTTAAGTGTGAAATTTTTAGTCACTAAATTACTTGACAAAAAAAAATAAATTAAAATACTGGTGTCCCAGTCTTATGTCGAAGTTATGTTGAAGACAAAGACATATAAAAGTATTTATATTTACTTTCTCGGTAATATACAAATATGTGTAGAGATTAATTATAAAGTATCAAGCTAATTAAAATTATCAAAAAATTAAAATTATTTTTGATTTAAACAATTAAGATTATTTACTATTTAGATTAATTACGAGACGTAGTTGAATTGTTTACGAATAACAAAGTAGTTAAGAATTACAAAAAGTAAAAATGCAAAGTTGTAAATTAATGAAAATATGTCTAGGTGATGATTTCATTTGCAAGTTCAATTCTAATTCACATATATAGTTCTATTTAAATTCCTCTTCTTTTTTTTTTTAAATTATTCATTTTTCTATTCAATTACCAAAAAATTTATGCATATAAACAAAAAATTTCATGTTCGAACTTGTATAATTAACCGGTATATATAGAGTCTAATAATCTCGACATTGTCAATTGGACTTTCTTTACTAAAGTTGTTTGCAACTTATGTCTGTGATTCTTTTTAATTGACTTTGTGCCATCTATCTCTCTTTCTTCAAGCATTATGTCGCCTACTTTTTATAATTATATTGCGTGCCCTTTCTTTTGAAAAATGACCATTATAGAATTAGAAACTCTTATCATTATACTATATTCCCTCCTTCTTATTTTAGTGTATTATTCACATATTTTGTTTTAACTATATTTTTTATTAATAAATAACAATAAGAGTTAATTATTTTTTTATCTCTACAAATTACAAGTTTTTTACTTTTAAGTTTAATCTTTTTAAAAAGTTATTCATTTTTAGTTACTTTGTGCATTTAGAATTATTTTGAGGAACTAAAAACATCTATTTTTTGCATAAAGTTTTCAAAATAAAGATTATTCTTATAAACTACAATATTATGGAGAACTAAAATTACTATTCCATTCATTCCTTTTTATAAGTGACAGTTGACTTTTTAGATTCATTCAATAATGAATGTATTTAAACTATAATATAGACCAAATACATCAATTATTGAATTAATCTAAAAAGTAAATTGTCACTTATAAAAAGAAACGGAAAGAGTATTAGAATTTAATATTGACTAAACTTGAAAGAACGCGATTTTGAGAGTAGTAGAAATATATAACCTCAAAGATATTAGTAGAAATTACTATTAGCATATAAGATGTTGAATTTGTTACGATGAATATTTTTAAAATTTCAACCTTTTATAATTTTTACCAATAGATATGTTAATGATTCAAATTATAAATTGACATACCTAAAATCTATGTTGTCTAGGTGCGGTCACGACACCAGTATCTGATACCGATACTGGTATGAGGTACGATATTTTAAAAAAAAACTAAAATACAAGTACATCCGTATAACTTTTTTTTAATAGAATTATGTTTAATAAAAAATAGAGGGGGTTTATGTTAAATAAAAAATAGAGGGGGTGTTTGTTAATTTAGGTAAAGGGGGAGGTGAGTGTATTTTACCCTAAATAAAATAATAGAACTATAAAATAATAGAACAATATCAAAATATCAAATTAAAAAGCAATTAGCTAAAAAGAGTCAAATTGTTTCCCTCTCCATCATCATTAGAAAAAGCGGCGTCTAGTTTAGGTTTTTCGCGAGAAAGACTTGCAACTTCAAGAATACCAGTCACATCAAATAGATCTCATTTATCTCTACCAATATCGTATATTTTTGTTGCTCCTTCATTATAAGTATTATTATTTCTCTTTCTCGACAGCAGATGAAGATTTGCATAAAATAAGACTGAGTCTATTCCTTTTCAATGAATGAGTGAATAAATCAAACTACTACTTTGTTATTGTTTATTAGTAGAGCTGCTATTTTTATATTATAAACAAATAAAAAACATAAATCTTCTTATAAATAAATAAAAAAATTGCATTTTTTTTATTCGTGTACCACACGCGTACCACAGGAGTACGACACGTGTACCCGTTGCAAAAGAATAAAATAAAAATAGATATGCCATCATTGCATACTCAAGGAATACCATACGCATATCATACCCGGTACCGTACTCTCCATAAAATGGAATATCCATTTCTTCATAGCCTAAAATTATCAAATGGATCACTTAATATGGAATGAAGGGATTATATTCTTTTCAAAATCACTAGTACAATTTCTATCTAAATGACAATTAAGTGTATTTAATTTCTTTTAACTATATATGGTTAAGTTGTGATTAACGCTGAAACTGACCTCAAACCAAATTAAACTGATGGTAAAAGAAAAAAAATAAAAAAATAATCTTCGTCCAAAACTATTCAAAGGAGCTCGTATTAATCCCAATCAAATTTTCTATATACTCAAAAGTTAGAGATTCAACTCTGATCACCATCATGGTTACAAAACTCGAATGACACCGCAGTGATGGAATAAAACTCACTTTATTTCAATGGTTTTCTCAATAGCAAGTACACTATAAAGATTCTTATACAAATAAAGGAAAAGTACAATGAGTCTAGTGAGCAAAATAGTAAGCCTGACACCTAAAGAGAATACTGAGAGGAATAAATCAGAATCCAATCATTACCTACTCAATTCTTACTCTTCTCCTCTTTTATACCACAAAATCATCCAACACACGACTCCCTCTAATCTTTGATATAAGAAACTCATTTCACTACAAGAAAATGGCATTTTACTGGCGTATTTTTTAAAGGGGTATTGGCGGCCTAGGCTGTCTATAAGTTAGTGACGGCCTGGGCCGTCGCAACATAAAGAAAATCCGTTAAAAAATTAAAAAAATAGTAAAATTTCTGAACAATTCTGTCGAAAAGTTACTGACGGCCATTTCCGTCACAAAATGGAGCGTTACTGACGGCTGGAACCGTCACAAATTCTGGACGGACTTAGTGACGGTCTAAGCCGTCGCTAAATATTACACCATTTTTTAAAAAAAAAACTGTTCAGTCTTGGTCCACGCGCAGCATTTAGTGACGGCCTGGGCCCTCGCAAAGTCATGGCACAAATTTTTTTAAAATTTTGAGAGGATTGCAATGGTTATAACCATTCTTCCTTCCCTTTCATTTCATTACACTATTATCTTTGAAAAATTCTCCTCCATCCCTCTAAAAACTCTTCTACACCTTTCTATAAAATCTTCATCATATATATTGTTTTTGTTCTTCTTCAAAGCTTTGATTTCTTAATTAAACTATGTTCTTCTTCATACAATATATATATATTTCTTCCTTCCCTTTCCATTTCATTTACACCATTCTCTTTGAAAAATTCTCCTCCATCTCTCTAAAAACTCTTCTACACCTTTCTATAAAATCTTCATCATATATATTGTTTTTGTTCTTCTTCAAAGCTTTGATTTCTTAATTAAACTATGTTCTTCTTCATACTATATATATATATATATATATATATATATATATATATATATATTTCTTCCTTCCCTTTCAATTTCATTTACACCATTCTCTTTGAAAATTATTACTATTTAATACATCCTATTTTCTTCCCAAGAAATCCTATTTTTAATTTTAATTATTATTATATTTTATGTGTTAATATGTATTAAAAATTATGTTATGTTGATTTTTATTTTACAAAATAATAAATAAGTTTGTTTTTAAGAAATAATAAGTAAGTTTGTTTTTTAAATCTTTAATTTTTTTAAAAAAATTAACTTTTTAATTTTTTTGAAAAAAAAATAAATATTTTTTTTAAAATTCGCTCAGATTTAGCGACACCTGAAATTCCCAGATTTGACCGTTACCCATTAGCGACGACCTCAAGCCGTCGCAAAATCCGTCCGGTCCATTACTGACGGCCTGGACCGTTGTAAAACTTACCGACGACCAATGGCCGCCAGCTGGCCGCCAATAACATATCACTTAGCGACGGCTTTTAGGCATTAGCGAGGGCTTTTGGCCGTCGCAAAATTGCGTTTTTCTTGTAGTGTTTGGCTAGATAGTACTCATTTGACTCTTAACATTATAATAAAACTGGAAAGCGGCAGTAATTGGATTGAATATGCAGCGGCTAACGCCCACTAAGCATTTAGCAGCGCTTAGCAAAAAGATTGTACACTATTAATACATCATAAGTCATAACCAATCATATACATCACTTTCGAAATATATTATTTCAAATATATTTTTTTCAACAATCTAATAGTTTTATTTAAAGTCAAATATTTTCATTATATATTATTTTGAATTTTAGATGGGTCATAGATTACACTTATATTTTTGTTAATATTTTCTTATTTTCTACATAATATAAAGCAAAATTTCAATTAGTTCTATAACAGCTTGTAATTGGTCTAAAAATATACTAATTTAGGATTTATCTTCGAATGGTGTTTTTATATTTGAGAAAACACTACCAAGATTAGCAAGATAAAGTCTGCACGCTGGATATCTACATGAATGGTGTGCTAGCTTCAAATGCACAACTTAGTTGCCTAGCTTGTTGTTATAATTAAATAAATATATGTCCTTAATTAATTATTATGTGCAAGGAATGAATAATAGCTGCGTAGTAGCAGTGGTTCCTTGGAACTTCAGTAAGATAGATAAGAGATGTTTGGAATCACGTTTCCAATTCCATAGTTTGACTTGCATTCCCATAGCCGCCATAGTGTGTGAAAAGCTTTTATATTTTGGTTAGTTTTTATGTTTCAAGTACGAATTTTCACCGTCGTAATCGTAAGATACACAGAATAAATTTTCCCTTCTTTTTCCCTTCTTATTTCTTAAATCTCTATTATATACATTACGAGATTCCCACGGAGCTCTCTCGTGCATTCTCAAGAAAATCTATATTATCTCTATTATATACATTACGAGATTCCCACGGAGCTCTCTCGTGCATTCTCAAGAAAAAAAGTCCTATGTGGCATTATCATAGAGATTCTACTTATGCAGAGCTTTTAGTACGAGGTCTGCGGTTCGAATCCCATTGACAACAATAATTCAATTTTTATAATATTATATGGAATTCTACCTTCTTTTTTTTTTAGACAAAACTACTTTGTTGTTAGTCTAAGGTATGTTCTTCGAATCTCATTGACAACAATAATTTAATTTTTATAATATTTTAATGTTATGGAAAGCTACTATCTTTTTTTTTTTAGAAAAAAAAAACCATATTGTTTGAAAAAAAATGGTTTTGGATATATACAACTAAACTAGAGCTTCTCTCTTTTTTTGTTTTTTGACTCAAGCTTCTCTTTTTTTTTTGTATCTTTTTTTATCGAGTTTTTATTATTTTTTGTCATTCAATTAGAGATTCTCTAATATTTATTTATTGTAAAAACTCTAATTTTTTTAGTAGAATCTTCGATATTATATCTTTTTATGTAGAAATCTTTATATTTGCGGGGATTGGTATTTTTTTATTTTAGAAATCCTAATATTATATTATTACATAGGTGAAATTCAATTAAAGCTTTTCTAATAATTTTTTTTGTAGAAATTCAAATATTATATTTTAATTATTAATATATATTATATTTTTAATGACGACAAGTTTATTTAATCTATTAAATATTATATATTTTCTATGTAAAAACTATGTGAACACTTCGACTAAAATTTGATTGGACGTGTGTATCTGTTATCCAATCATTCAATTACATGTTATATTTATATGTTGATTTGTTTTAAAATAAATTTAAATCATATTTCATATTTTTTTATGGGATCACTCATTTAAAATTGTATCTACCACAATGAAAACTGATCATGTGATGAAGTGTGTCCATAGATGATAGTGAGAACTGACCACGATAATTTTAGTGTAAATTGATGAAGGAAAAAATCAGATTTCATATCCTTATATAATTAGATTGCACACATTTGAGTCATGCAACAGAGATTTTATATATATATATATATTGTGAGAGAGAGAGAGATAGATAGATATAAAGAGAATCTCTAAAATAATGTAGAATAGGAAATAAAGAGCACTTCACACCATACTATTATAATTATACATTGACTAAATATCTCTAAATTTTATCAAGCACGACGAAAAGTGATCCTTATAATCAAAAGCGTTCGTAGATAACAGTGAGGACTAAATACGAGAATTTTATTGATATTCATTAAAAAATAATAAAGAATTAACAACTATTTTTTGTTCATGGAGCGGTTAGAGTCCTGTAACGTACACAGAAGATGGGTAGAATGGGAGAGAGAGAGAGAGTCTCAATGGTGTAGAATAAAAAACGGGGAGCATTCCGCACCCCACTATTAAAAAAATACATTGAATAATAAAAATTTGAATTCAAAGTGTGGATCTATATTTTTATATTTTATCATGGGGATTATTTATTCAAAATTTTATCTATCACGATGAAAAGTTTATGTATATGACAATGAAAACTGAGCATGATAATTTTATTAATATTCATTAAAAATTAATATATATATATATATATATATATAGAGAGAGAGAGAGAGTGAGAAATCTATTAGTGTTGGAGAGATAAGAAACGGGAAGAACTTCTAACCCCCATTTTTAAAAATACACATTGGCGAATTAAAATTTGAATTTCGACGGTAGGAGTTATCCATATTTTTATATTTTATCATGAGGATTACTTATTCAAAATTTTATCTAGCACGATGAAACATGATCCTCATGATGAAAAGTGAATGTATATGATAGTGAGAACTCAACACGAGAATTTTATTGATATTTATTAAAAACAAATATAGAATTAACAACTTTTTTTGTCGATAGGTCCCTATAGATCTGTAATAGAGGCGATACAGAGATAGAAATAGCGAGAGAGTGAGAGAGAGAGAGAGGATCTCTCAGTTGTGTAGAATGGGAAACGGGGAACACATCCCCCGACTATTAAAAATACACATTGACTAATTAAAATTTGAATTCTGACTGCGGGGCATATCCATATTTTCATATTTCATATTTTATCACGAGGATCCCTTATTCAAAATTTTATTTAGCACGATGAAAATTGGTTCGCTATGAAGAAAAGTCTATGAAGAAGAAAGTGATAAATTAATGAGCAAAAAGAGAGATAGAAATAAACAATGGGAAACGGGAAACAATTCTCATTCTACTATTAAAAATATACATTGACTAATTAAAATTTAAATTCCGACTACGGGAGTTGTTTTTATATTTTGTGTTTATCAGACTTTCACTATATTACATCAAACTAAAAAAAATCTATGGGAATTGAAACCAAAAATAAATAAATATAATTTTAATTTTTTATAATCAATGGATTTTTTTTATAACTCCAATTTTAAGCTTTCCATAAACCTTCGTTCAAATTTTTTTCGGGATGCTAATTTATCAATGTGAGTGGAGATTCATATATAGATTTTTCCATTTTACGTTTACACGTGAAAATTGCTTCTTTATGGACAATGATAAAAAAAAGTTTGAGAATGGGAACATGGTCAAAATATGTTAATATTCATTTGAAAAATAATATAAAATTTATAATTATTTTTTGTTGACGGAGTCCCTATAGAGATGTGAGAGAGGGAGGAAGAGATAATCTTATAGTATTGTTGAACGGGGAATGATGGATTAGTTACCACCCCACTATGCCCCTGTAACATTTTTAAATTAAACATATAGGCAACATTCAAAGTAATATAAAATGAAAAATGACATAGACAACATGCAAAAGAAAAAAAAGAACATAAACAAATATTATTAAAAAATGAAAATTATCCTGTGGGAGAGATGTAGAAATAGTGAGAGAGAGAGAGAGAGAGAGATAGAACTCTCACGGGTGTAGAATGAGAAACATGGAACATTTTCAACCCCGCTATTTAAAGTGTATCTAGACTAATTAAATTTTCATTTGAGAACAAAGTTTATAATTATTTTATATTTAAAGGAACACTATATAGTCCCGTGAATGAAATTGAGAGAAAAATTTATCTATCAACAGTGTAGAACGGGAAACGTAAAAATATTCTTCATCTCGCTCTATTTTATAACATCCTTAAACCTATATAATTCAAAAATTATCTCAATTTTTATCGTAGAATTTTAAACTAAATTACTCAAATAATATTACAAAATAAACATATAAATAATATTAAAAAAGAAAATTATCCCGTGCTCGGCACGGGCTATCATACTAGTTTATTTATTTTCATATGCAGAAGTGAAAAATTAAACTTCTAACCACTCTGTCCGATAAGTATAATAAGTAAAAAATTACTTTTTAAATTTATTAGGTAAATGATGTAATTAGTCTATAATAAAAACCTTATTCATAATTTATTCAATAAATATAAAAAGTATTGTAGTAATTTTTTACTTATAATAATTATTACTGAAAGAACTATCAATTTATAAGATGCCAAAATATCTCATCACTTAGATCAATTTTTTGTTGCTTAAACAATTGAAATTGGTGCGTCGAAGAAAAAATTGAAATCGAATTTTTGAACGTCAGTCAATCAACTACTTTTAACCCGAAAATAAATTGACGGTATGTGTGACGTGCTCGTGTGTGCCCTTTTGTGATTGAGTGTGGTGTAGGCGTCATCTTAAACTGGTTTTTTTAAGGTAATATTTAGGCTAAATGTAGTTTTGGCCCCCTAAATTTCACAATTTTTTGATTTTTGCCCCCCATATTTCAATTGCTTGATTTTAATTAAGCCCCTAAGTTTCACAATTGCTCAATTTTGGCCCCCCGAGTTTATCCTCTTTTGCATTTGCTAGCCTCCCATTGATTTTTTTATTAAAAATTGGTTATGTGATATTTTAAAATTAAATAAAAATATTTTTACATTTTAAAAAAAATAAAATTGTTTTTTTTAAAAAAACTTATAAAATATTTTTTTTAATATATGAATTTTATAATATAATTTTGTTATAAAAAAAGTAAAAAAAATTATGAACTATTTTTTAAAAATTTTGTAAATATATTTTAATACATATTAATAAAAATTACAAATTGTAAACCTTTATTAAATTAAAAAAGAACTTTTAATACATTTTTATAAAAGCAAATATTTTTATTTTATAACATTTTTTTTTAAAAAAAATATTTTATTTAATTTTAATATTTTTTTAAAAATGCCACAATAGTAATTTTAGTCAAAAAAGTCAACGGAGGGCTAGAAATGCAAAATGGGGTAAACTTGGGGGGCCAAAATCAAGCAATTCAAAACTTGGGGGGCTAAAATCGAGCAATTGTAAAACTTAGTAGGTTAAAATCAAGCAATTGAAACTTGGGAGGCAAAATTGCATATAAGCCAAATATATATTTAGTTGTGGATTCAGTTTAACATCAAGGACAGTGATGGCTAACTAAATACAAAATTAACCATTTTCACAATGTTTGATGAAGTTTAAGCTTGTATTTGGAAAGGGTAAAATGGAGTAAGAAAGTTACTTATAAAATATAGTTTATGACATAATGCAAACATAGAAATAGATTGAAGAATGGTGGAAAAGATTAGAAATGGAGTGCCACACTCTTTCTATTGATTAGAAAGGATGATAAGTCAAAATAAGTATCACCACAAGAAATTTGATTTCTTGATAAGATCAAAAGCATGGTCCAATCCAGAACCAAAAAGAGACAATATATACTCTCAATTCACACAAAGTGTAAATTCTGCAAAATACTCTTTATTCATTAATTTTCGTCCCTTTAAATAAGGAAAATTACAAAAGCTAAAAACTGATCCAAATCTCTCTCATTATTGCTAATAATTAGCATTGATCAGCCCATTGATTCACTTGGTGGCCGATTAAGGAAGGAATGAGTCACACATTAAAAGTGAACTATATTTGGCAATTTATACTAGCTATTTTCTTTTGTCACCAGCCTTTGAATTTCGCCCATGATCATCATAGAGAATGATTGCTTTTCCTCTCCCTTGTTCAGCTCTTTATTTGCACGAAAATAAACACACCAAATGACTAATTAAAGCTTTAAAAGCTTATAAGAGCATTTTATTTTATTTTTTTGGTCTTAATAAGAGCATCTTTATCCCTTAATACTTAAACTGAGTTCTTAACACTGTTCACATAAATTCTATTGTGCCACGTAGGGTTAAGCAAAATAGATTTTACTTCATCCACATATTCTTATTTTGGACTTTGGAGTACTCAACACTATTTCATGGGTCTCGCAATAAATATAATTGCATAAAACAGGAAAACAAATATACACTGGCATAAAATCAAAAACAAATATACATCTCCCTGAAATAGAATTTCAGCAGCATGAACATAAAACTCCTTCCTGAAATTGAATTCCAGGAAACTACTGTATTTCAGCCTCTATATTTCTTCCTTCCTGAAATTGCTTTTGTGAAATAACAGGCCACCGCCGCACCAGATGATCTTCGTCTTCTCTCTTAACGGTTTCATCTCTCTCCCACCATCGCAACAACAACAACCGAAAATCTCATTCTCTTGATTTTGGATAAAATTTCAATTTTTGTTTTTTGAATTTCTCTGTATTTGTTGAATGTGATTCGGTTAATTTTTCCTTAATTTTGGTTGTTTCTGTAGATGAAGAGTGATGAATGAAAGAGAAAGAATGCTTATTTTAATTTAAGAATCAAAAGATTCTTGCAGAAGAAACTTTACTTAAAAATAAGAATCAAGCACCACCAGCTATACTCTCTCCAACGGCAACAAATTTTAAGAATCGATTACTTGATCTAAGAATCAAACTAAGTATCCTCCGATAAAGATGCTCTAATTGGCAAAAAAAATAAACTAAAAATATTCTAAGTGTTTTGGTCTAATTTAAATAATTTGGACCTCACACTTTTATTATAACATGAAAGGGTTAAATAGTTGATACCCCCTGCAAAGTAGGTCGGTTTTTGAATACTCCTGTAAAAAAAAAATTAAGATCCCCCCCTTGCAGACAGAAGATTCTTTGGGATACCCCCTGGAGTGACACCAATGCAGGGAATCTCCACGTGGCACCTCCACGTGGATATTTTTTTATTTTTTAATTATTTTTTTTGCCACGTGGCATTAAAAATTAAAAAAAAACAAATTATTTTTTTATTATTTTTTTTGCCACGTGGCATTAAAAATTAAAAAAACATCTGTTAAAACACTCTTCGAGACGAATCCAAAAACATCTTATAATAAGAAAACGGAGTTCAGTAGCGGCCTAAATATCAAGTTGTGTTTGGAACCATAATTTTCTACTAATATGTTAATTTATTAGTAGCAATCTAATTGGTTTCATCATCAATTGATCAGTACAGGCCCATTGCAATGGCTAATTTCAAATTCAAAATCATCTCTAAGATTCTTGCAGACATACTTGCTTCCATCATGCCTTCAATTGTGTCTGAAGAGCAAAAAGGTTTTATTCATGGCAGGGACATTAAAGATTGTTTGTGCATTGCTTCTGAGGCTGTCAATCTTATGCACAACAAGTCTTTTGGTGGTAATGTTGCCCTTAAAATTGACATCACCAAAGCTTTTGATACTTTGGATTGGAATTTCATTCTTAAAGTGTTTTACAATCAGCTCATCTTTCTATTTCAATCAATGGAAAGTCCCATGGTTTTTTCACTTGCTCTAGAGGGGTCAGGCAAGGAGACCCTCTTTCTCCACTTCTCTTTTGCCTTGCAGAAGATGTTTTGAGCAGATCCATTTCAAAACTTGTGTCACAAGGCAATTTGAATCAGATTAAAGGGACTAGGAATTTCATGGTGCCTTCTCATTCCTTATATGCTGATGACATTTTAGTATTTTGCAAGGGCAATTTATCTGGTATCAAGGCTTTAAAAAATTTATTTGATCAATATGCTAATGAGTCAGGGCAAGTTATCAACACTTCCAAGTCTACCATTTTCTCTGGGTCCATTTCTCCAGGCAGGTTAGAGCTCTTAGTTCAAGTGTTGAATTTCAAGTTGGGTTCTGCTCCTTTTATTTACTTAGGTGTCCCCATCTTCAAGGGCAAACCTAAATCCTTCCATCTTCAGCCAATTGCGGATAAGGTTAAGCAAAAATTGTCAGCTTGGAAAGCTTCCTTGCTTTCGATTGCTGGTAGAGTTCAACTGGTACAGGCAGTTATTCAAAGCATGCTTATTTATAGTCTCACTTTATATTCTTGGCCTGTTGCTTTACTTAAAGAAGTGGAGAAATGTATCAGAAATTTTATATGGAGTGGAGATATTGATAAAAGGAAATTAGTGACTGTGGCTTGGGAGAAACTGTGTAGGCCTTACTCTCAAGGTGGCCTCAACATTAGATCACTCACTAAATTGAATTCAGCTGCTAATCTTCATCTCTGTTGGAAGCTTTTTAATTCTAAGGGTTCTTGGGCTAATCTGTTGAAAGATAGAGTTGTTAGAGGCAACAACTTTATTCAGCACCATATTTTTTCTTCTATTTGGAGTAGCATGAAGGAGGAAGTGTATTCTCTCAAAGCTAATTGCACTTGGCTTTTGGGTGATGGTAAAGATATAAACTTTTGGAATGATAGTTGGTGTGGCATTCCATTATCAGATCAGCTCTCTATTCCTGTCCATATTAGTCAATCTCTAACCTCCACAGTTAGTGATTTTTTAGTGGAAGGCAACTGGGTTATTCCAGCTCAATTAATTCAAGCTTATCCTACTTTGTTATCCATTATTTCTCAAGCTACAATTCCTTTGGTTTCTTGTGCTGATCAATTGTTGTGGAAATTGACTGATGATGGTGACTTGAGTCTCAAAGATGCTTATTTGTTCAAATCTCAACAAGTGCAAGATGTGTCCTGGGCAAAATGCATTTGGTGTCCGGATATACCTCCTTCGAAAGCTTTGTTTGTTTGGAGAATTATGCAAGGCAAAGTTCCTACAGATGACAATTTGATGGTTAGAGGCTGCTCTATACCGTCTCAATGTAACCTTTGCAACAGGCATGTGGAAACCTCTTTTCACCTCTTCTTTGAATGCCCTTTTGCTGTGAGATTGTGGTCTTGGTTTGCTGGTTGTTTAAACCAGACCTTGCAGTTTACTTCCATGGAGGACATGTGGTCTATTAGTGATGGGCAGTGGTCTCCTCAGAGCAAAATTACAATCAATGCTGCTATTGTTCATTTGTTGAATACGATTTGGTGGGCTAGGAATCAAGGGAGATATTACAATTCAAATATCTCATGGAGAAATGCCATATCTCTGATCATAGCTGGAACTTATTTATCTGGTAACAACACTCTTAAATCGGCTTCAAACTCCTTAAGAGATTTTAATTTTTTGAAGATGTTTAGAATTAGCATTCATCAACCTAGAATTCCTGTTTCAAAAGAAATTATATGGCAGCCTCCTCTCTTGAATTGGATTAAGTGCAACACCGATGGAGTTTCTAATGGCAATCCAGGCATAGCTTCTTGTGGTGGTATTTTTAGGGATCATAATGCTAACTTTGTTTATGCTTTCGCTGAACCTTTAGGTAGGGAAACCGCTTTTTTTGCAGAGTTATGTGGTGCTTTAAAAGCAATTGAACTGGCTTTTGAGAAAAATTGGGTTAATCTTTGGTTGGAGACAGATTCTACTCTTGTAGTGGCAGCTTTCAAGAATCCTAATAATCCAGTTGCTTGGCCGTTAAGAAACAGATGGAAAAATGCTATGTTTATGCTGAGTCAAATGAACTGCATTATCACTCACACTTATAGAGAAGGTAATAAGGTGGCTGATCTTATAGCCAATTTTGGGTTGTCTTTATCTGATTCTACCTCTTGGACGGTAGGGCCTGACTTTTTGCTTGCAGCTCTTGATTGTAACAAACGTGGCTTGCCTTGCTTTAGAATTTGTTTTTCCTAATGGAGTTTTGGTTTGGTCCCCTCCATTTGTATTTATGTCTCTTTTCCTTTAATATATATACTTTTTGTGGTGGTTAGCTCTTTGCTACCACCCTTTGGCTTAAAAAAAAAAAAAATTATCAATAATTTAGTAGCAGCATAATTTTTTATTAAGCATTTCAATTTCTGAGATTTATTACAAAACCCATTTCCTTTTTTTTTTTTTTTGTTAAATGACATAGTTTCAGTTGGTGAAAAATTGAGATGAAGTATGAAATTTTTGAGAAATTATAGGGTATGAAAAATTTGGGAATTTGGGAAAATGTATGAAGATGGGAATTTGGGAATTTGGGAATTAAGTGTATTAATTTGAATTTGTTTGGATTTTGAAGGTTTGTTGTTTGAGAAGAAAATGTATGAAGAAGATAGAGATATGAAATGGAGGTGGTGATGATGAAGATATTGAGAGAGATGATTGTCCGTTCCAATCCCTTTTTTCCTTTTTTTATTTTTTTTTTAATTTTCAAAAGCCTATTATTTCTTTTTTAATTAATAAAAAAATAGAGAAATCAGAAAAAGCAAGGTGGGAAAAAAAATCTTTTTTAATTAATTATTTTATTTCATTATGTTTTTATTTTTTATATAATTTATTTAAGTTTTTAAAATTAATAATAAGTTTTAATGTTTTTATTTAATATTTACTGTTTTTTTAAATTAATTAATATAAATAAAAAAAAGAAAACAGAAAAAGAAAAAAAAATTTAAAATTTTTTTAATGCCACGTGGCAAAAAAAATAATTAAAAAATAAAAAAATATCCACGTGGAGATTCCCTGCATTGGTGTCACTCCAGGGGGTATCCCAAAGAATCTTCAGTCTGCAAGGGGGGAATCTTAAAAAAAAAAATTTACAGGGGGTATTCCAAAACCGACCTACTTTGCAGGGGGTATCAACTATTTAACCCCCCAACATGAAATAAAAACTTCAAATTTGGGCAGCATGCCCTGTTCCAATGTCATCATCACTTAAAGTGATCAAATTGACAATCATTGGCACTATTTCGTCCTTTTGATCTTTTGCTCCCATCAAGTTGGTTATTAAGTTAATTAAACCTTACTTAGCCTTCTTAGCTCGTGCCCTTGTCATTGGACCTCCCAAACCTTGGATTGCTTCATTAAGGTCTTGTTGGGTAATTTCCTCATCGGACACTATTGGATGGATCAATGATATTCGATGGAAAGATTTTTGGACGATGGTGTGTCATAGTATAATTTGGTTGTGGCGGAATGGAGAATTACATATAATGATGATTTTAGTAGATTGACGAACCAGGTGTATCATGTGATGAATTATATTAAAGAATACCACCAAGCAAAAAAGGCAAATAGAATTGTTACAAAGTTGCCTTGAGAAGTGTGTCTGGTTGGTTGGAAGCTTCCGGTAGAAGCGGAAGGGTAAGTGAAGTGTACGGATGGAGCTTGTAAGAATAGACGTATGACGGGATGTGGAGGTATCATTCGGTATAGCCGGGTGAGTGCGTGGCATACTTGTCAAATTTGTTGGTATATATTTGTAATGTTTTTGTAGCAGAGTTGTGGAAAGTGTTGGAAGAAAGGGTGAACTATATATGGTTGTTAGTAATGTAAAATTGTTGAGTTGAACGTCGACTCTATAGTAATTGATCATGTAATCAAAATTGATACGACAAAAAGTAGTATGAGCTACTCCTTGGTGAAGAAAATTAGAAGATTGTTGGAAAAAGATCGGGACATTAACATTTTTCATTCTTATAGGAAACTTAATCAGTGTGTGGATTATATGACTAATATAAAGTGACTTAGTTAGTAATGTTTATTTTGAATTTGATAGTTGTCTTAATCAAGTTCAGTGGCGGAGCTATACGAAAATGTTGGGGAGGGCCGCAACGGTGTTTATTTTTTTTTTATAGGAGTTAAAAATGTATAAATGGTATAAAATTTAAGGAAAACTATATTTATAGATAATTATATAACATTTAAGGAAAACTAATAATTTAATATGTTATTGAGGAAAACTAAATTTAAGGAAAACTACCTTTAAAAAATAATAATAATAATTTTACTACAACTAATATTCTTCTTCTATTGAAAAAATTCAATAGAGAAAAAAACTGTAGCATGGGAGACTTGAACCTAGGACATTTAGGAAAGTGAGCAGAGTACTCAACCACTAGGCCACGCTGAATCTCATGATAATATATGAAGCGCTTATATATATATACGATCATATCTATAAAAATGAAAAAAAATAATAAGTTGGGGCGGGCCATGGCACTACCCAGTGCACAAAGGGCTCCGCCCCTGATCAAGTTAGACATATTATTGCCTCTGATTGTATGGCGCATAGTACCCTCGTTTAATTCCCTTGTAACTCTTCAATGATATATAAAAATAAAATAAAAAATCAATTTTAATTCAAATATATAGATAAAAAATAATCATTTAGATTTAATTACCAACAACATTACACAACAAAGCCTACCCAAACAGTATTGACCCATGTTTGATGTTACAAGTAAACTTTTACTTAGATGAATTATATTTCATAATGCAAAGAATCAAAAAGGATCTAAAGTAGATAAAGATTAAGATTCATTGCTTATGGTAAAAAAGGATTGAAGATTCATTTCATCCACAAAATAAAATGAGACAATGAAAGGAATGCTATTGTGATACACAAAAAGTGTGATCTTTGTGCATTGATTGATGACGAAAGATCTAATTAATTAATTTTACAAAAAAAAGGAAATAGTGTATGTTGCTTTTATTGGATTGTTCCCATCATTCATATGACACAACACAACACAACACTATGTCCCATAAAGCCAAATTTAAGACTTTATTCGAAAACTACTTCTATGATATACAATTAGGAATGTCAATTTCATCCGTAAATAGGAATCTCTTTGCTATTTGATGATTTGAAGTTGGGGAATTTTTCTCCATGGAGATGGAGATGGAGGTGAAAGTCCTCCCGAAAGAGATTTGGAAATGGGGACGGTATTTTATCCTCCGCCCCGCGGAGACTCCATCCTAGAAAACTATTAGAATAATATTTAAAAATTTATATTTAAGTGCTTTATAAATTATTTTTAATTATATTTTCACACAATACGTATATACATTTGTTTATCTATGATGCTTATAACTGTCACAAGATTCACAATATTTTAATATTTTTATTTGTTTTATAATTAAACTTGAATGTTTTTGTACAATTAGTTTGATTGAAAATAATAGAAATTTGGTAGTTTTTTAAAGTTGATGGATATCCACGAGAACTGTGGGAATCCGTGGGGATAAAGATGGAGGAAGACTTCTCCCTGAAGCGGGGAATAGAAACGGGGATGGAGAATATTTTAAATGGTAAAGCAAAATGTGGTAAAGTATCATCCGGTCAATCTCTATCATCCCTAAGCTACATGAGTATTACAAAATTACCTTTTCTTCTAATAAAATTCATGTACAGATAAATTTAAATATGTTTTGTATTTTAAGGTCTTTGATTCTTAACTGTTTTTGGACTTTGTCGTGTTCTTACGTTTTTACTCAGTTATTTTATTCAAGATGCTCCCTATGTTGTTCTATCTTAAGTGTCACGTCACTAAAAGAAAAATACCTCAAAATAATTGTTTCATCTCAAATACTAATCTAAATTATTATCAAGATCAGTACTATTTCACTGTATATTTATGGTAGGTACACGAAGTGATCAGTAAGGATACTTTTTTATTTTAATTGAATAGTGAAAACAACACCTCTTTTATTAATTTTTTTTACCACTCCCTCTTTTATTAATTAAAATTCAAATAAATTACACTAAATCTTATCACCCCACATAAAATTAGTTGAACTCGTGAATTTGGACTGATAAAAGAGTAAATAAGTTATTGTCAAAAAAAATCATTTAAAAAAAAAAGAGTAAATTAGACAATGTGCTGCTAACATAGTTTTTTAATTATTGCTATTAAACTTTGATATTTATTTAGAACTTGTTTAATCGGTGTAAGAAAACATGGCATTTGACTTAATATGGTCTAAAAATAGTAGTTACGAGTAATAATAAAAAGTTAAAACTTATTATTTATTTATAAGTCTTAATTCAAAAGGTGAGAATTAGATTGAATATATCTCTGTTGTAAAAATTGGACCTATTCAAAATAACAAGCAACATATAAGTTTAAGTAATCAAACAAGTATGAATAAGAATAAAATAAAGAGTGAGATCACATGAACTTATCTTTCGGTGGGTTTAGCGATTTGATGTCGACAACCGCATACAAAGAGGGATGACTGCAAAGTAGTAAACGAACAATACCTGAGGCATGCTGATCACACTGTCCTTAAGGATTTATCCGCCTCATAAGCGCAAATCCCTCAGGATTCAACAGGTTCTTCTCAAGTATAGATCATACTCGAGGTGTAACAGAACTAGCAAGATGTTAATAGACACCTGTGATGTAATCCAGAAAGATAAAAACTCAATTCTATGAGAAGGAAAATAATCTTATGAAAACAAATTAGGAAGGAATCATTTTTGAGTGTCTTTTTCTTCCCTACCTTTTACAAACCCACGTACCCTATATATATACTCATGATCTTCTTAAATTGATCAAGCCTACCGGTCAGCAATGATAAATCCTCTTTTTTAGGAATCACAACGGTAGTGTATCTCAAGTAAATGCAGCAACTAATGTGAGTAAATTTAGGAATGAAAAAAAACGTGTTATGAATAAGTCAGAGGAGAAAATAAATTAATATAATAATTAACTTTAAAATAAATTATAATATAAAATATCTAACAATCTCCACCCGAGTTCAGGCCTTAGACATTAGAATGCGTTTGAGTTTCACTGTTATTTGCCATTTCGTCAACAAGACAAAAAAAAATATACAGGACTACTTTCGGTTCTAAGTATAAGAAAAAATGAATCAACAAAAAGTAAATTATTTGTTCTAAATTTTGAATCAATTACATCAATTTTTGTCGATCCATTTTTTTTTTAATTCAGAGTAGGGATGACAAAAAAAACTCATATCCATGGATACCTACAAATAAATTCCACCATGGAAATGGATATCTGCAGACAAAATGGATATTTAATGGATATATGCAGACAAAATAAAAAAGATCGAAGAGCAAAATGTATGAATATTATATTTTAATATTTTGTCTTTAAAATAAAAACTAACTTTTTTTTATAAAAAATGTCATTTATGGATATCTGTTAATACCCGCGGATACCTCAATATATATGGATTACCCGCTTAGAGGATATCCTCGCGGATATAGAGCAGACATGCACAAGTATCATATTTGTCCAACGGGACGGACACGAATATCACACTATTTGTGTTCATGGATATCCATTGATATACTTAATTCAGAGGGAGTACTATACTATAAATAAATTTTGCACAAATGTGTTTCGCTAAATTTTAAGAAACAAGATTCAATTTTTCAGATTTATCGTTTAATATATATTGAACTTATGAATATGTCATATTGTGTACTCGCATGCGCGTATGTGTGTGTCAAAATAAATAAATTATATAATTATTATAAATATATTTTAAAATAGATGTAAACTCTTATAATCTTAGTTAATAGTGAAATTTATTTGGAGAATTAAAAATTATCAGAGAAATTCTATTAATTGAATCTATTTGATGTGAACTTTTTAATATTTATATAATCTTAACTTTTCTTTCATGCATTTTTCCCATTCTAATTGGGTTCTATTCTTCTCAAACATTTTTTTTTCAAAATCCAGTTTTAGTTTGTTCTAAGTAGTGTGTTAGATTATTTTGGTACAAATGAGAGCTCGAAACTCAATTCGAGTCTATTACGAACTCTTTTAAGTTCACGAACAATTTATTTGATTCGTTAGGTTCAACTCGTTAATTGGATCACATGATTTTAAAGTCAATTTTTTTGTCAAAATTTCAAAATTGGATTCTCTAACCTTTTAAACTATTTTTTTTATCAAGAAAAAACAAATATAAAATTAAAATTAAAGTCATCCTAAGTGTATAATGGATAAAGTATAGTAACTGCTGCACTATCTAACTGTTCCATTTAATTTCCACCGGCAGTTTTATTTCAATTCTTTTTTCTTTTTAAAGTTATGGTGTGAGCTTGAGGGAGGAAAACAATTTGTAGCGAGAAATTGTATAACTTAACTCAATTATAACAACAAATATTAAGATAACAGAAGAACGAAATTAACAAATATATTTTCATGAACAAGTGTATGGTCGTTAAAGTACACTTTATTTTTTATCGTGTCCCTTTAGAGTTTTCATATTTTCACAAATTAAATTTTTTTGCATATAAGCTTTATTGTGACTTCAGGTTGCATCCTGGACTTTTTTTAAAAGCAGCCAAAGAGAAAATCAACTCCGGTATTTCAATGATAATGCAATCATATTATTCAATTTTCCCTTTGTTTTTTAAAGTTTTACCACCTTTTTTGTTTAAGAAAATATAAAACAATAGTTGATGGCTGGGTTCTTGCTACTGTATCACAAACTCAGATTATACTGGAAGACTAAAAAAACAGGAATTATAAAAACTGAGAAAATAAAATAACTTCATTCATATCCTCTAAGGAGGCAGCACATACACTTATATAGCTAGGGTTTGTTTGATACTATTGGATCCAATTACTAATGGGCCTAAGACCACTTGAAGGAAATTCAAATAACTATTACATAAAAACATAAATAAAATTGATCCATAAAAATAAAGTTACTTAGAAACAAAATCATTGATCCAATAAGGCTTGAATATCTTCCTTTTGGGCTTTTGAGTAGCTGGCCCGCTAACATTACTATCCGGCCCAAAGAAAACCTTGTCCTCAAGGTTTGTGATGAGTGAAGGAGTGCAAGTTGTTGTGATGTACGGTGGTGATGAAGTAGGAAAAGGAGGGAAAATTGCCTTGGGACTACACATGTGGGGACACGTGATGGAGGGGTTTTCAAGTCCATTTACAGATGCATCCAGCTGGCTTGGGAAAACGTGTGGACCATGTGAAAGGGTGGGAAAAGGACCGTTGGGAATAATTAAAGGAGGGGAAGGAGTTGCGCTGCCACGTGGCAAATTTTTGGAAGCAACACAGTCAACAAGTGGTAAAGGAAAGACTTGGGAAGTCACAAAAGGATCCAACGGTGAAGGATCTGTCCTTGGTACCAACTCTTCTGAAACAATATCCAAGGGAGTATCTAATACGCCTGTCCCCTCTTTAACTGCAGCAGGGTTATTTTTCTCTAAGTCATTACTTCCTTCTTGTTCCCAAGACATAGAAACTTGCTCTCTTTTCGTTGAAGTATTATTTCCTTGCATAAGAGACTTTGAACTTTCTACCTCTTGTTCATTTGAACCCAAAACAGAATCATGAACTTCATCCCTGTCCAAAATGATATAGTCTTTTAACTCCGGTGGAATAGGAGAAAAATGAGAGGAGGGATCACTCCCATGATAGGCTCGTAGTTGAGACACATGAACTACTGGGTGGATCCGTGATGACGCCGGAAGGTCCAACTCATAAGCCACAGCGCCGATGTGGCGAATAACCGCAAAAGGACCAAAAAATCGTTTTGATAGTTTCTGAGAGGTTCGACGTTGGACTGTTTGTTGTCGATAAGGCTGCAACCGCAGTAAAACCAGATCACCGGGGGTAAAGGTACAGTTCTTCCTTTTCTTGTTGGCTTGAGCTTCCATTTTATGTCTACTGCGTTTCAAGTTTTCCTTCAATGTATTAATTATTCTCTGTCGCTCCGTTTTCCTTCAAAAGGCGACATCTTGATGGCAGAATGGAAAGTTGAGTTGTGCCAATATTCAGCCAGGTGAAGGAACTTGTACCATTTACAAGGATGTTCACTTGCGAAACATCGTAAATATGTCTCTAAACTTCTATTGACGACCTCTGTTTGTCCGTCTGTTTCAGGGTGGTATGCCGAGCTATACTTCAGTGTTGTTCCTTGCACGCGAAATAGTTCCTTCCAGAAGTTGCTGAGGAAGAGAGGATCTCGGTCGGAGATGATGGACTTTGGGAGACCATGTAGACGACAGATCTCGGTAGAAAAACGAGTGGCGATGTCTTTGGCGGTGAATCTTGTCGGAAGGCCAATGAAATGGACATATTTGGTCAAACGGTCACAGATCACCCAAACCACGGTATGGCCAAATGAGTTAGGTAAATGAGTTATGAAGTCCATTGTAATTTCTTCCCAAACTTTTTCTGGTATTTCAAGTGGTTATAACAATCCCTGTTTCTTTGTTGGCATGTATTTGTTTTGTTGACACACGTCACACTGCTGAACAAAGTTCTTGACGTCCCGGTAGATTCCTGGCCAGAGAAAAGATGCTGAGAGGCGAGCCAGAGTTGGTTGCAGACCAGAATGACCAACTGTGGGAGTGTTGTGATATTCTTTGAGGATGGCAGTGCGCAGATCTGGGTTTTCTGGTATGTAGAGTCTGTCCTTAAAGTAAACCAACCCATTTTTGAAATTTTAATGTTGTGCTTGGTCCTTTTCATTGAAAATCTTGGATACTAGGTCTTGACCATTTTTGTCTTTTTGGTAGTGCTGTTGGAGTGTAGATATGAGAGCTGGAATTGTAGAAGAGATAGAGAGCAAGAGGCCTTCAGTCTCCACATCTGTGTGTTTGCGGCTCAGTGCATCGGCAACCAGGTTAGTTTTACCGGGTTTATAAAAAATATCAAAGCTAAACCCTTGTAATTTAGAAGTCCATTTTTGTTGTTCTGCAGTTTGAATAGTTTGCACCAGTAAACTCTTCAAACTCTTCTGATCTGTGTATATGTGAAAATGCCTTCCGATGAGATATTGACGCCATTTTTTTACTGCTTCAGTGATGGCGAACATTTCGCGGACATACACCGAAGAAACTCTCATGCGATTGCACATCTTTTTGCTAAAGAAGGCGATGGGGTGATGGTCTTGTGAAAGTACAGCTCCTATGGCAACAGAAGAAGCATCAGTCTCTACAACAAAAGTCTTAGAAAAATCCGGAAGCACCAAAACCGGAGTAGTAGTCATTTTATTCTTCAATGATGTAAAAGCCTCATCAGCTGATGTACTCCATGTAAATTTAGTGGAACTCAATAAATCGGTGAGTGGAGCGGCGAGAGTGGCGTAGTGGCGTACAAAACGTCTATAAAAGCCGGTGAGACCGAGAAATCCCCTAAGAGCTGTGAGAGAACGTGGCACTGGCCAATCTAGAATAGCTTGAATTTTTTCCAGATCAGGGGTAACACCATCAAAAGAAATAACATGACCTAAGTAATCAACCTTAGTAACAGCAAACACACATTTAGATAATTTTGCAACAAAATGATTTGAAGCAAGTAAGTCTAAAACCTGTTTTAAATGAAGTAAATGATCAGAAAAACAACGGCTGTAAATAAGAATATCATCAAAGAAAACTAAAACAAACCGACGTAAATAAGGGCGAAAAAGGTCATTCATTGCCGACTGAAATGTAGAAGGTGCATTAGTTAAGCCAAAAGGCATAACCAAGAATTCGTAGTGTCCATCAAAAGTTCGAAAAGCTGTTTTGTGAGTGTCTTCCGGTATAACCCGAATTTGATCATAACCCGAGCGTAGATCCATTTTAGTAAAAACAGATGCTGAACCCAACTCATCTAGTAATTCATCAATTGTGGGGATAGGGAATCGATCTCGAATGGTAACGGCGTTGAGGGCGCGATAGTCAACACAAAAACGCCAAGTACCGTCTTTTTTTCTAACAAGTAGAACGGGTGATGAATATGGGCTATTGCTAGGGATAATAATTCCCTCTTGTAGCATGTCATGAATAATGGTAGTCATGGCTTCTTTTTGAGAGTGTGGGTATCGGTAGGGGTTGACGTTGACTGGGGTTGTATTGGGTAATAGTGGGATGGAATGATCATGTTGCCTTGAAGGAGGTAGGCCATGAGGGGTGTCAAAAACAGTTGGGTATTGTTGAAGGAGTTGGCAGATTTCAGGGGGCAAGTTGTGGGAAATGGAGTCTAGGGTAAGTTGGGAGGAAGTAGTGGAGGTTAGTGCTAGTGGTGGTGTGGGGGTATATGTAGGGGTGTAAGCGGATCAGAAAAATCCAATTGAACCGATGATCCAAACCAATCCAAACCGAAAAAAACCGATTTTTATGGTTCGGATCAAAAACCAAACCGAACCAATTGAAAACCGAAGTGGTTTGGTTCGGTTCTCGGATCCATTTTTCAGATCCATTGGACAAACCGAACCAAACCAATATATAATATATATGTTAAATTATTTTTAGGCATGTCATATCTATCAAAAATTACACCTGACATAATTACTTCTAAAAATTAAAATAAAATTTGGCCTAACTTAAAAACCCAAGCTTAGATACACGTACAATTGCAAACGCAAACTCAGAAACGCTGCTCTCATCTCACATCACCCTCATCCTCAAGATGCTCTCATCTAACATCACCCCATCCTCAAGCTGCTCTCAACACTACTCAAACTCTCACGTCATGTTGCTGTTCTCATCTCAAACCCTCATAATGGTAACTTCTCAAACGTTGTTTTAATTTATTTTATTTTTTCCGATTTAAGTGGGAATATACTGGAAGTTTTATTTTTATTGCACTTTATAATTTGAAGAACTTATGAACTTAATTTCAATATAGTTGTATTTTGTATTTGATGAACTTATGAACTTAATTTCAATATGGTTGTATTATGTATTTGATGAACTTAAGCGAAAAGAATTGTATTTTGTAGTTGATGAGCTTATGGGAAAAAAATATATCGAGAAAAAATAATAGCATGAAATACATAGGAAAAAACCGATTAAAGTATCCGAACCAAACCGAACCAAACCGATGAGTTTGGTTCGGATTCATTTTTTAAAAACACTTAAATCCAAACCAAACTGAACCAATCGAGGATTCATTGGTTCGGACATCGGATTCACTCAAAACCGATCCAAACCGGTCCAATTACACCCCTAGGTATATGAGAGTAAGTGAATTGAAGCTATGGAGTCAGTATGTAAGAGGTGGCATATTTGGTGGTATGTTGAGTGTTGAGGGAGATATTGTGGGTCTCTTTGGAGGGTAACCTCCTTGTTTGCATGGTTGAAGGAAATAGAAGGTATAGAGAAATCTGCAGAAATAGGTCCTAACTTTCTTAGCCATTCCATACCAAGGACCACATCTGCCCCTTCTATAGGTAATAGGTAGAATGGGATGTGAAATAGGTGATTTTGGAGTGTAATTGGGACATCATGGCATAATCCAGAACATTGAATGTGGGATCCATTTCCCACCATAACTGAAAAATTTGGGATAGGTTGAGAGGGAATTTGGAGATGGTTTGCAATTCGTGGTTGTAAGATATTGTGAGTACTTCCCATGTCAATCAGCACAGTAACTGCCATTCCTTGTAGTAGGCCTTTGAATTTTAATGTTTGAGGGGAAAACTGCCCTGTTAATGCTTGGGGTGAGAGTTGAAAGTAGGTTTCTTCAGCTGTAATAGTGTCAACAAGGTCTGGTTTTTCTTCATTAGTGTCTATTTGTTCATCGGGATCGAGGATCAGCAAGAGATAACGACCCGTCGCACAACGATGGCCCACCACATACTTTTCATTACAATTGTAACAAAGCCCTAGAGCTCTTCTCTCTTGCATTTGGGCTGGTGAAAGGCGTCTAATAGGAAGCTTTGGGGTAGTGGAAGTTGAGGGTTGGGATGATGTGGGCTGTGTGGAAACTTTAGGAAGGGTTGGAGCAAAATTGTTGGGCTTATTGGGCTGTGAAAGAGTGCTGTTGGTTGGGGAAAAAGGTCTTGGGAATTTGGGTTTAGTGTCTCTTAGTTTTGTTTCCACTAGTTTGGCTAAGCCAATTGCTTGAGAGATATTGTAAGGTCTTTGGATGGCTAATTCATTCCTAATGTCAGCATGTAAACCAGAAATAAAACAGTTAAGCATAGCATCAGCAGGCAACCCCATAACTCTATTTGCTAATTTTTCAAAACTAGCTTGATATTCTGAAACTGTCCCTGTTTGTTTCAACTTAAACAATTGGACTTGGTGATTTTCATAAGTGGAGGGACCAAATCGTAATTCTAGATCTCTAGCAAATGACACCCAATCAGTTAATTGTTGGCTTTGAAACATCCACTTATACCAGCTAAGGGCTTCCCCTTTCATATAAAAAGCAACCATTGGTAGACGATTTTCTAGGGCAACATTATAAAACAAGAAAAATTGTTCCGCTTGAAAAAGCCAGTCCAAAGCATTGGTTCCATCAAAAGTTCCCATTTCAATCTTAGGGTTCCGAAAAGGAGGATGTGGGTTGTTTTGTGGGTGTGGAAAATTCTGCATAAAGTTGGGGTATGATGGTAGTTGTTGTTGGGGTGTGGAATAAGGAGAGTTTGAGGGGGAAAACATGGGGTGAGTGCTGCCAATAGAGTATGGTGGAGGTGGAAATGGTGGTGGTGGTGGTTGGGGTGGGTAAACAGATGTATTCAGTATTGGTGGTGTAAAAGTACCATGTTGGTAAGGTGGGTGTAGTGAAACAGTAATGGGGGTGGTGGGAAAAATTGGTATATGGTGGCTGATGGGTAAAGTGAGTGATAAGGTAGTGGTGTGAATAGGTGTTTGAATGGGGGTGGAGTTTTGAGGGAGTATAGTTTCGTAACCACAGGGTGCAGTTGGGGAAAGAGGGGTACCTGATGCAGTTGCAGTGCTGCTGTTGGCAGCGGCAATGGTTGCAGGTGTGGTGGCAGCGCTGGTGGTGGCTGCTACAGTGGTTGTTGTTGAAGTTGCAGGAGCAGTGGTAACACCATGAGCTTTGAGTGCTTCAGTAATGAATATTTTGAGAGACTCATTACTTGCTGCTAGTTCTCTATGAAATCTTTCTTCCCTGCTGTCTAGGTGATGTTGCTGATTGTCAAGTTTAGTGTTCAAAATCCCCAACTCCGCAGTCAAACGGTCGTTGGTGGCAGCAATTGCTGTGTTCACTTCCCCCAAACCTGTGGTTAATCGATTGTTGTTGTTGTTAATGGCTTCCTCAAACTGTTGGGTGGCTGCTTGAATGGAATCATCAAGCTCTTTGTTGGTTGGATTGATAGATTTAGGCATGGTTCAAGTGATGAAAGCACCAATGATGGCTGGGTTCTTGCTACTGTATCACAAACTCAGATTATACTGGAAGACTAAAAAAACAGGAATTATAAAAACTGAGAAAATAAAATAACTTCATTCATATCCTCTAAGGAGGCAGCACATACACTTATATAGCTAGGGTTTGTTTGATACTATTGGATCCAATTACTAATGGGCCTAAGACCACTTGAAGGAAATTCAAATAACTATTACATAGAAACATAAATAAAATTGATCCATAAAAATAAAGTTACTTAGAAACAAAATCATTGATCCAATAAGGCTTGAATATCTTCCTTTTGGGCTTTTGAGTAGCTGGCCCGCTAACAATAGTGCTATTTTTTTCAATTATTTTTGTGTTCAACTTTGATGCAATTCCAACATAACAATATCTTGGATTTTTATGGTCTTCACAAAATTAGAAAACAGGTCGGTATGTCTTGATCTATGTTGAAGGCTGGCTCAAAAAATAAAACTACATTAAAGCCTAACAGTGGCATATCATATGTGGTACGTATAACTTTCAATAAAATTTTGTGTGCATTTTTGTTGTTTCTCTCTTTTGCCAATTATGATCTATTTTAGTTTATTAATCATCCTATTAATACTATAAATTTTTATAAAATATTATATATATATAAGATAATTACATATGAATAAAATGAAGACGAGTGAGGAATTAGCCATAGAGAAGGGAAAGCTCCCAACCCAAGTGCAAGTGCCATCCTCAAATTTAGCTGTATTCCTGCCTTTTCCTTCTGACTTTGCTATCGACGGCCAAACTAAGCTAAGCGCTTGGCTTGTCTTATTAGGTTCCCGTCAGCCTCACTTCCAAGCTTGAGACCAGACAAGAAGCGGTAGTTGTTGTTGTTGAGACAAAATCCACTCTAAATGTTTTAAAGATAACAAACATCTTTAAATATATTCCAAAATTGATTCTGAACATTTTGTTGTCTAACAAGTGCTTTTGAGTGGTTATAAGTTAAAACAGATCCATAGAAGCAATTGCTAAAAAGTTGACAGGAAATCATGAATCAAGATCAATCTGAGATCATTCTGACAGACAGACAGCTACTATTCAACTTAATTAATACTTGTCATTAAGTTCAGAACAAATAAGCACTTTTCTATGGAATATAGAATCAAATCAATACAGGACTTCATCTACTTTGAGCAAGGAATTTATGATCAATCATAAGGTCTCAAAACATAAGACTTACTACTTTGAGCTTTTAGGAAAAGCCAAAGATTTGCAAAGCACATGGTCTCATGGATTGAAACTGATATCATGGTTATCTCTCAAGATGCCTAGACCAATCACAACATCACAGCAAGACCTTAACCCATGGTTAAAGTTGTACTTGAAACAAAGACAAAAGAAAACATTCTTTAATAAACATAGGCAAGTACAATGCTAGACCTTCACACCTTAGTACTTATCCAGCTGCCATATAACAGCTCACTACAGCTGCTTCTATCTCTGATCAAAGCTTCTAAGGATAAGGATGAGAAAATTACTGAGTTAATTTTCTAGCTCATTTTCAAGAATGTTTTAAGAATGATTCAAGAACGAACAGTAACAGTCTAGCACACAGTTTTTGCTAAACTACTCCAACTGTCAAATGTACTTTCTGAGCACATTACAAACGGCTATTTTGTGTACTTCAAACTTGGGAAACAAGCATGCTACAGCAAAGAACAACTCACACAACCACTAGCCACAACTCAGATCCACACTTTGCTTTTGTGAAGCAAGAATGAATGGAGAATATGCAGAGATCGTTCAGACCTATTCTAAAGGTCTAGCCTGAGATATTAAGTTGTGAGTAACGGCTAATTTTTGGCTCCAACGGATACATCTTCTACCAAAAGCCAAGCACTCATTTGCCCCTATAAAAGGAACAAGATATCAAGCTTACAAACACACTTTTCTGCCCAGCAATCTCAAAGCAAATTTAAATCATTCTCTTATAGATCTGGTTGTAATTTAATCATTCTCATTCTCTATTAATCATTTTCAAAAGGATCAGAAAGATCCAAAAGAGAACTCACTGTTTTAAGCAATCTCACTTTGTGTTGAGGTTTGTAAAAGCTTAGAACTAAAATCATCATAAATTCTGTGATCTCAAGTCAATAAGTGTTTATTGATTGAGCACTTAGTCTGGTGAGACTAAGGAAATATCAAGCTGTAAGTGCTTGGAAGAATTTGGTCTTAGGTCTAGATCAAAGTGTAAAATCTGTAATCTTGGATTTGTAACATCAGAAGATTATAGTGGAAAAACTCACAGGTGGTGGGGACTGGATGTAGCCCAAGATTTAAGGGTGAACCAGTATAAAATCCTTGGTGTCATTTTATTCTTTCTTTTACTCTCTTGCTTTTTAATTTAAACCAAAACTGTCTTTTCTAGATCATTCTCAGATTGATCTTAAACTCTGTCCTTCTTTCTTTTCTTTCATTAACAGAGTCTGATTTAATCTTGAGTAAAATTTTTAAAGGAACACAATTCAAACCCCCCTTTCTTGTGTTAAACTTTGCTACTTCAATTGGCATCAGAGCACTGGCTCTAAAACAAGCATCTAACAAGTGCTAGAGAAAAAGATTCAGGAAGGAAGTAATGGCTAAAGCTGCAAAGTTCATATCAGAAGGTGGATCTTCAAATAGGCCACCACTATTTGAAGGAGATGACTATTACTATTGGAAAGATAAGATGGAACTATTTCTAAGATCACAAGACAACAACATGTGGTCTGTGATAGAAATTGGAGAATACACACCCATGAAAGATGCAGCAGTAAAACCTCAAGTTGAATGGACCACTACAGAAGCTGACAGGGTACTCCTAAACACTAAAGCTAAATTATTTATTAAATGTTCTTTGTGCAGGGAAGAGTATGATAGGATCATAGAATGCAAAACTGATAAAGAAATGTGGGAAACTCTCAAGACTCATCATGAGGGAACTAACCATGTCAAAGAAACAAGAATAGACATTGGTGTAAGAAAATTTGAGCTCTTTGAAATGAAAGAAAATGAAACTGTAGACCAAATGTATGGAAGGTTCACAGTTATCATAAATGAACTAATATCCCTTGGAAAAACCTACACTGCTCATGAAAAAGTAAGAAAAATACTCAGATGTCTTCCAAAAACTTGGAGACATATTGTCACTGCTACTGAATCCAAGGATCTTACTCAACTTAAATTAGAAGATCTAATTGGATCATTAAGAGCTCATGAGTCAATACTTCTAGAAGATAAACCCTTAAAGAAAACGATGACTGCTCTAGACTGTCAATCTGAGGAAACACAAAATGATATCTTCTATGAAGATAATACTCTAGAAGAAGATAATGAGGAAGAACTAGCCCTACTATCAAGGAGAATTCAAAGACTCATGCAAAGAAGAAATCAACTCAAAAAATCTCCATTCAAAAGAAATGCAGTAAAAACTGAAGTTGATATGAGCAAAATCCAATGCTATGGATGCAACCAATTTGGTCATTACAAAAATGAATGCCCCAAGCTAAAACAGAAAAAACCTCCATTCAAGAAAAAATCTATGATGGCTACTTGGGATGAACTAGAAGAAACCTCTGATGAAGAGGATCAAGAGGCAAATGTCTGTCTCATGACAAGATCTGAAACAGAAGAGGTAAATCTTGAACCTTGCTCATCATGTCAAAAAACTGAATATCTGTTTGATAATCTATTTCATGACACTCATATTTTAAATCAAAAAAATAGTCAACTTAAAGATGAGTTAAGTAATGTAACTTCAGAATTAGAAAAATCTAAAAATGATAACCTAGCTTTAAAACAAAAACTAGAAGAATTACAAAATTCTAATAATATAATGACTAAACAAATTAAAGATTTTCAAAACAAAAAGGAAGATAACAGTTCAGAACTTCAAAAAGAAAATATCTTTCTAAAAGAAAGAGTTTCAACTCTTGAAAAAGATATAACCAACTTTATCAAAACTACTGAAACCTTCAACAACATTCTAGGGTCTCAGAGAGGTATATTTGATAAAGCTAGTCTAGGTTTTGAAACATATAAAAAACAAAAACTATATAAAGACTTCTTTATTCCCCAAAAAATTGAAGAGTTTAAATGTAAATTCTGTCTCAAAAAGGGACATATTGAAATGTTCTGTTTTAAGAAAAAACACAAACAAGAACAAACTAAGAACAAACTAAGAACAAACTAATTAAACAAAATAAAAGACATCTTCACAGAAAACATAAAACTAACACTCAAGGACCCAAAGCAATATGGGTACCTAAAAACTCAGTAAACTTTAGTGCAGGAATGTCTCTTAACCATGAAGAAAAAACCATGGTACCTAGACAGTGGATGCTCAAGACACATGACTGGGGACAGAAAAAGTTTCCTATCTCTGGAGAAAAAAGAAGGAGGATCAGTCACTTTTGGAAATAATGAAACTGTTGTCATCAAAGGAAAAGGTACTATTGGTAAATTAAACTTTGCTAAAATAGAAAATGTTCATTATGTTGAAGGTCTAAAACATAACCTAATAAGTATCAGTCAACTCTGTGATAATGGACTAGAAGTAATCTTTAAAACTGATTCTTGTGAAATCAAACAACCATCCTCAAACAAAGTATTATTTAATGGATCTAGGAAAAAGAATGTGTACATCCTATATCATAAATTCTGTGATCTCAAGTCAATAAGTGTTTATTGATTGAGCACTTAGTCTGGTGAGACTAAGGAAATATCAAGCTGTAAGTGCTTGGAAGAATTTGGTCTTAGGTCTAGATCAAAGTGTAAAATCTGTAATCTTGAATTTGTAACATCAGAAGATTATAGTGGAAAAACTCACAGGTGGTGGGGACTGGATGTAGCCCAAGATTTAAAGGTGAACCAGTATAAAATCCTTGGTGTCATTTTATTCTTTCTTTTACTCTCTTGCTTTTTAATTTAAACCAAAACTGTCTTTTCTAGATCATTCTCAGATTGATCTTAAACTCTGTCCTTCTTTCTTTTCTTTCACTAACATAGTCTGATTTAATCTTAAGTAAAATTTTTAAAGGAACACAATTCAAACCCCCCCTTTCTTGTGTTAAACATTGCTACTTCAGTTGTATAGTATAAAAGAAATCCCCTCATTTATATGATGGATGAGCCAAAGATAGGGCAGTAGCCGCAGTTGCTGTAAGAGGTGTCCCAGCAGTTGAAGGAAATAAACTGCGTCGCTAAATTGTTTTGTATGCAAAAAATCATTCTTTAAAAAATTATATTCATAGACCTATGTGACATAATATTATAACTATGCATAATCTTTTAAACCTTTTTTAGAAGGTCTACCGCATCTGGTGCTAGAAAAAGTCAAAAATGTCAAATGCAAACGATATAAAAACATGTTGATTGTCATACTTTCTCATGTTGACCATCAACATAAGATCTAAGATCCATACCTTTATTTACAGATGGTTTGAGAAGACTTCTCTTTTGAACATCAAAATGTCTCACACCATATTCTGCTAGCACCAACGGTCTATAGCATAAGTCGGGGCGAACCATATGTATGCTATAAATTTAAAAGTCAATGCATGGTGCCACCACATATATTTTAGAAGTAGCTGATCCTCAAAATTTCTAGGCACTTGGAGCCTATTAGAACCGTATGACATCCAATTTATGTCATCTACCATCATATTTTTAAATTCCTCTTCCAACTATTCAGCATTTTTTTTTCTTAATTGATGGCTTGAAATATTTGACGAGCACGTCAATCCACCCAAGAGATAAGGGGAATTCAGTTGATAAGTTGGGTGTCGACACTATTCTGCATTAGGGAAGGGAAACGCTCGAACGCAAATACCGTCAAAGCTAAACTAAAACAGCAAAGATTTTATTTTCCTTTTTTAAAAAACTATTTCAGTCATATCACTCTCTATGTGGGCCAACTGCTGATTCCCAAACATATTTCTTGATCGCCTCATCTGAAAGAGGCAGATAATGTGGCTGACCGGTCCTTGACCTGGTAGGAAACAAAATAATTCCTAAATTGTAAAATATGAAAGCCTTTTCTAGGATCCCAAAATCCATTGTAGATCTAACATCGGGCCTCACAAAGTGTTTTAACAGTTTCTTTCTGTAGATTAACTTCACCTTTCAAATTTGGTTTTAATTCAACTTCTATAACACCTCACCTAAAATATCTAGAATATTTAGTCAAGACATACATAATATGGATCTGAGTACAATTAAAATTTACTGAATAAATTAGCAAGATACAAATTGATTCGAATACAAAAGGGATAATGAATAAAATACAGCGGGGGTAGCTAGTATTCTGAGTAAACATGATAATAAACTAATAGCAAGACAAAGAAATAAAATTCTTCTAGGCGGACAATCCAAGCTCAGCTCCAACTGCCAGCCTCCTACTTGGTCCTTGCTCCGAATATCCTGTTTACCTAAAAAAAATTGTTTGGAGTGGGGTGAGACTACTAAGCCTCAGTGAGTCCTACTACCCTCCTAATGGTGACTACACCGGGGAACCTAATCAGTCGTAACATAACTAACTTAACTAACATGACATAATAGCATTATATAAAGGTGTATCACAAATTAATAAACTCTTATTCATTTTAAACGCAAGGACACTTTGAGGTGAGCATGTCCCAGAGGCCTGCCATATCCGTCAACCGATTCGGTCACGGCAGGCAGCTCACAATAACGTATCCTAATGGATTGTCCCATTGGGAGTCCATAGCGCGATATCACAAAATCGCTCATAATTGACTGAAACTAAAATAGTTCTTACTACCAATATTTCCCATTCCCGGGGAGCATACAAGCCTAATTAATTTCTAAGTTATACCCTAATGATTATCTGTGATTAACATTCTGTTCGACATTATATTAATTATATTACTGCAAGCTATCTGCTTCTAATGAGGATATAAAACGAGTGTGGAAATCTTTATTTAGAAAACAAAAAAAAATGTGGGTCAGTCCTGTACAAGCTCGCTACGGCGAGTCACCAGCTCGCTATGGCGAGATTATAGGTCCTGACCTAACTCAACTCGCTGTGGCGAGCAGGAGCTCGCCATGGCGAGTTTCATCAGCTCAGAGCCCAGCTCGCCATGGATGCTCGCCAGCTACTCGCTGTGGCGAGTTCATGCAGAGTTTACCCTGTTTTGCCAAAATCATATTTTTCTCAAAAATACACCTACAATCCTCATTTTAATCAGAGCAGCAAGATAAATTATATAACATAAATCAGAATGGAGGTGAATTTGGGGTTAATTCTCCTCACACAATAATTCCCTAATTTCCTATGTTAACATGCAATTTCGTAATTTTGGGAAAACTAACTAAACTATCCTAAAGAACCCACCTGGAAACGACGCTTGAATGGAAACAATGACGACTCAGAAACTTGCCGGAACACCGAAATTGTTTTAATTCCATAGCAGAATTTTCTGCACAATTCTGCAGTAACGCGCCATCTTCGGAGCAACCTATAGCCCTCGTTCCTTATCCAAACTCCAAGAAATCCAATATCAAAACGAAGGAAAAATCGTAAGCTTTCTAATGGAAAAGGAATCACTCAAATCTAAGGTACGAGGAGAGATATCTTACCATTTCATTACGGGTGCAAACCACTCAAATTCTGCAGAATTTCTGAATTGAACATCCAACTTCAAAAATTTGTGCAGGCTTCGTTACTCATTCAAAATGCACGCGGCCGGTGCCACAACGACCGTATTTAAGTTAGATATCCACAGAATCAAACCCCATTAAATTTCAAGTTACAGAGAGAGATTTATTACCGATTAAGTGCAGACCTATCCCAAAAACGAATTCTGCAATTTCCACAACATCACAGACCCAATTTCAAACGCGTTTTTAGAGGTCGATACTAAGCCAACTGCAACGAAACGAGTGACTAAACTGAAGGGAATTTCGTCTAGATTCTGAAAATTCAACAATAGTTTAAATCCGAGTTACAGGGTGGGAATTATGACAGAAATACCAGCAGTAGTGCATACGAAAATTTCTTACATTACCTCCAATACAAAGCAAACATTCATGAATACAAGTCTCAAGAGTGAGGATGAGTTCTGAAATTGGCCAAAAAGACAACAACTAAGATGATTGAATTTGGGGCTTAGGGTTTCACTAACAGAGGAAGAAAGGGAAATAAATCTATTGGGGTCTTACCTTAGCTTCTCAACAGAATATGTGGATGATTGAAACTCTAACTTTGCACATGCATGGTTGATTAATGAAATGGGTAGAAAACCATGATCTTAGCCATAGATAGAGGGTCACGCCATTCTTGTAGGAAGAAGGATAAATTGATAGTTTACTTCACTTTCCAATAACTTATAAGAGGTGGGGTTGGTTTAACAAGAAGATTTGGGGTTGTTTTGCACTATTTGGATGGTGATGGAGAATATGAGCGTGAGAGAGGAGAGGGGTTCTGTATGTTGCAGAGAAATGGAATTGGGGAAAGTAAACACAATCTATTTACTTGCTTTGTTTTAAAGTAGATGGGTCCCACCACGTGTTTATTTTCTATCTATAAGATTTCACTTAGCAACTCTAAATACACTACTAATTATTATTGTTACTTCTAATAATTAAAGTGAGATGTTACAACTTCAAGCAAATTTTCTGCATCAATTTTTTCCATAATTAAATGTGTTACCAGGATTTGGACAGCATCTTACGATATTATTCCCATCACCGGCATCCCATCGATGGGAAGTCCGGTAATTTAGAGGATATCCTCTAGCCCAAAATCTAAATCACACCCATTCACACCATTTCCAATTCTAAAACAGTAGCTTCAACATTATAGTTGCTCACAAGAACGCCCCCTTTCATTTGTTGTTACCCCTGAATTATTTTGTTTCCTACTCGGTCAAAGACCGGTCAGCCACATTATCTGCCTCTTTTGGATGAAGCGATCAAGAAATATGCTTGGGGATCAGCAGTGTTGGCCCACATATGAGTGATATGGCTGAAATAGATTTTAAAAAAAGGAAAATCGAATCTTTGTTGTTTTAATTTAGCTTTGACGGTATTTGTGTTGGAGCGTATCCCTTCCCTAACGCATGGAATAATGCTAGCGCCCAACTTACCAACTGAATTCCCCTTATCTCTCGGGTGGATTGACGTGCTCGTTAAATATTTATGGGCATCAATTAAGAGAAAAAATGTTGAATAGTTGGGAGAAGAATTTAAAAATATGACGGTGGGTGACATAAATTGGATGTCATACGGTTCTAATAGGCTACCAGTGCCTAGATATTTTGAGCATCAGCTACTTCTAAAATATGCGGTGGCACCATGCATTGACTTTTATAGTATACATATGGTTCGTCCCGACTTATGCTATAGAGAGTTGGGGCTAGTAGAAGATATGGTGTGAGACATATTGATGTTTCAAAGAGGATTCTTCTCAAACGATTTGTAAATAAAGATATGGATCTCATATCTTATGTTGGTGGTTTAACAGGAAGAAAAAGAAGGAGTATATAACTATGCGGAGTTGTAGTCACCAATTTTTTTAAATTTTTCGGTCGGTTCTGGTACCAAAAGATTTCTTTAACCAGACCAATACCGACCACGTGAAACCGTTCTAAGCCGCAGCAACATTTTATGAAAACCCGATTTTTTGGTCGAAATATGAGTTTCATGCTTGTTTAAATTAGGGTTTCAGTGAGTTTCTTGTCGAAATTTGAGTTTCGGTTGGTTTTTGGTCGAAATTATGGTTTCGGTGGGTTTGTTGTCGATATTTGAGTTTCAGCCGATTAGTGGTCGAAAATTAGTGCTGTTTTCAGTTTCTGGTCGAAAGTTGAGTTTCGGACGATTTTCAATCGAAATTAGGGTTTGGGTTAGTTTCTGGGCAAAATTTGAGTCTCGATTAATGTTTGGTAAAAAAATTGGTTGTTTTTAATGGTCATATCATAATCTCACAATTAGAAATTTAACTCCTCATTTGTTCATTTATCTTTTAAGGGTTTTTTATATTGTTTTTTAACATTGAATTCACATATCTATGTGATTTAATTTGTTCTTTTTCAAAAACAAACTATTTATAAAATAAAAAGAAATGCATGAAAATTTGAGAATAACTTTTTACACACGTTAGCATAATAAAATATGCGGACAGACAAACACATGATATTCAGGCCACATTTTTTATTATGATAACGTGTATATCTCCATTAATAATGCAAGATAGTATGTCTGATTAGATGTCCACATTTTTGCTTAATGATTTTGTTACATTTTAATTCAACGTCGTTATGTGACTTAATTTTTTGTTTTACAAAAACCAACTATTCATAGAAAAATAAATGTACAAAAACTTTAGAATGATTTTTAACCTAAGTTAGCAAAATAAAAAATGTGGATCACACAGACGAGCACGGACATGCCCGTCTGGCCACTAGTTTACCAATAATAAACAAATTAGGTTAAATAAGTTGTTTCTTTTAAAAATAATTCCTATTAATCAAATTTTGGTTTTCGTTCCAATAATTTATCTACTAACAATATATAAAAATAAACTACTATTAAAAAATCTAACTTGTCTTCATCGATTTTAATAATATTTTAAATATTTTACCCTTAACTTTAATTTTACCTCTAAAGATAAAAAAAAAAAAAATACGAAACATAAAAGTAGGAAAAAATCATAAACATAAAATTAGGAAAAGAATTACTTAAAAGAAATGTATGCATAAAAATAGGAATGAAACAATGCTAAAAAGATAAGCATAAAAAATAGTAACTCAATCTACCACATATAACACCTTATATAAAAAAATGGTTATACCTACTTTTTTAAAAATAAAATAAAAGAACCTAATAAAAGAAGATACATTGAGAAAAAAGATTAGGCCAACTTATATTATAATAAAAAGAAAATTATGTCTACAAGAAAAGATTAAGAACAGAAAATAGAAACAAAAACGCAATATATTAAAAAAAACTATTACTAAAAAACTTAATTTGTTTGATTATATTTCAAATCTTCTACCCTGAGAAATTTACAAGGAACTACTATTAAAAAATTAATTTGTCTTCACCAATCTACTAACAATATATTAAAAGTAATTACTACTAAAGTGTCTAATTTGTTCTCATCAATTTTAGTAATATTTCAAATTTTATAACCTTAAATGTAATATTATCTCTATAAATATGAAAGATAACATATAATTTTAAAAAAACAACTTTAAAAAATTTACTCTCCCCTTTTCTTTTTAAGTCTCCATTAATATCGGATTTAATGTTTCTATTTAACTGTCTTGTTGGTATTTTAAGGGTACGATTTATTAATTGTACATTTTATCCCATTTCTTTTTAAGTCTCCATTAACATCGGATTTAGCGATTCTATTTAACTGTCTTGTTGTTATTTTAAGGGTACGATTTATTAATTATACATTTTATCAATTACAATTACTCTTATCTTTTTTAATAAAACTTATTTTATATATATATATATATATATATATATATATAGAGAGAGAGAGAGAGAGAGAGAGATATGTGTCTACATATAAAAAAAAAGTCTTCATTGTTTAACTTTCAACTTCATTGTTTTTGTCTTAATTGATTAGTTTATGTTTTCTGATATCTTTGCTGAGTTGTTGGCATGAAACACCCCCTCAACAAAAATGAATAGTTGGTCTCTAGCTTCGTGTGATTAGATTCAATATATCTTCCTCCTCAAACACAAATCTAGAGACCAATATCTCAACCCCCAGAATTTACAACCAGTTGAAGCTACTGCATAAACTTGTCCAAATTTTGAAGAGTTGCAGAGTTGAATTATGAACTGCACTCATTGTGTTCAACAAAAGAATTGATTCCCCCTTGGGTTGCAATGCAGTTTTATATCTAAACCATCATGAGTCGTTTTAGTAAGCTTTTCATTTTTATTCTTCAGCTTGCACAAATTCAGAACAAAAAGATGAAGAGTATATTGAGTTAGAAGGGTTGTATATAGGTTTGATTTTGTTGGAATTGGAAAATTGAATGCGAATAGTATTTTTAATTTGTTGGAACCGAAAATAAAACCAAGGGCCAGAGGGAGTATATTGGGTAAGGTGATTCAAACTCAAAAGACATTAAGAAGGCGGATGAAGTTTGGGGAAAAAGAAAACTTTTATCATTTCCAACGGCCTCCAACCTGTCCTTTTACTTTTGTAGCTTTGGATTGAAGATGGATAAAAGTAGGCTCTGGCTTTGCCGCTAAATATTTTATTCTTCTAAATATCATTGGCTAACATTGATGTTAACAAATATCAATAGAAGAAAAAAATTGATATGAGAAATATCATATATATATATATATATAATTTGAACATTGAACTTAAATTATAACCTCAAAAATGGGAGCACACCCGTTAAAGTAGTGCTTCTTACCGAACTCATCCTTCATAGCCTTAAATTTATCAAAGAGTCATGGAGATTATCAAAAATGATTTTCGGCCAATTAACGTAATTTCTACGGCGTCCAAGTTTTCTACCATTCCACAAGACGATACACGTGGCCCCTTGGGCTCCGAGGAGCACATCAAAATGAACTCAATCAAAAAAAAAAGTTTCTTGAAGTTTGATTGGCTTTGCTCGTCATCTATGACCATTTTTTCTAAAATCATCTTAACATCTGATGTTTTTATTTTTATTTTGGCAAATTGAATTCTTTTTTCAAGCCAAAAAGAAACCCAGGGAATGTTGCTGCAGGACAGCAGGAGAGTATGTTAAACTAGTCCAGGTATCTTCAATACCAATCACATGCGCGTCCTCTGACACAAAAAGAAAAGGATACATCATTGTTGAACACAAAAAATTTCTTTGTTGGTTGATAAACGTCATAGAAAAGGGAAACTAATATGGCAGAACTCTCTCTTCCATTTCCAATTTCTAAGAAATCATTGAAAATGGAGTTTCTCATTTGAGCCTTTTTTTCAAAACTTAAGTTTTTGGTCAAGGCCACTAGAGTTTGTAAGCTTGCATAAAGCTTAAGAGGCTGAATCTTTTTTATATCCTAGAAAACAAAATTAACTAAAGATGCAGACCTCTCTCCAAAAAAATATAGCTAGATTGGCTTTTGGCATTGATTTCAATTTAATATTTTCTGCAAGCTTACAGAAAGGAGGCAACCTTTAAGGCTTCTGCATGCTTACAAACTCTTGTGCCCTGACCAAAAACTTATGTTTTAAAAAAGAAAAGTCTCTAATAAGAAACTTCATTTTCAATGATTTCTTAGAAATTGAAAATGGAAAAGAGAGTTCTGCCATATTAGTTTCCCTTTTCTATGATGTTTATCAACCAACAAAGAAATTTTTTGTATTCAACAATGATGTATCCTTTTCTTTTTGTGTCAAAGAGGTCACGCATGTCCTTGATATTTAAGATATATATCAGGACTAGTTTAGCATACTCTCCTACAGTAAAACTCCCTCAGTTTCTTTTTTACTTGAAAATAGAATTCAATTTGCTAGAACAAAAAAAGTACAAACATCAGATGTTAAGATGATTTTAAAAAAAAGGTCATAGATGACGAGCAAAGTCAATCAAACTTCAAGAAACTTCTTTCTTTTTTTCTGATTGAGTTCATTTTGATATGCTCCCCGAATCCCAAAGTGTTGCGTGTATCGTCTTGGGGAATGGTAGAAAACTTGGACGCCGTAGAAAAAGTTTAATGGCCGAAAATCATTTTTTATAATCTCCATGACTCTTTCGCTAAATTTAAGGCTGTGAAGAATGAGTTGGGTAAGCAACACTATTTTAACAGCCGTGCTCCCTTTTTTGAGATAATAATTTAAGTTGAATGTCCAATTTTTTAATATCTAATATTTCTCGTATCAATTTTTCTTTGCTATTGATATTTGTTAACATCAATGTTAGACAATCGTATTTAGAAGAATAAAATCTTTAGCGGCAAAGCCAGAGCCTACTTTTACCCATCCTCCAATCCAAAACTACAAAAGTAAATGGATGAGTTGGAGGCCGTTGAAAAAGAATGAAGGTGGGTGGCAGAGTACTAAGGCGGGATAATACAAAAATGTTGGCTTCAAATGTTTGTTAACATGTATCTTGTCATAATATATAAAGGATTACCATATAGATGCAAATTAACAATTTAAACCAGTGATTGCAATAGTGATTTTACACCTAATCTTTTCAGAATCCACATCGATGTCACTCTCGGTGATCTGAAGTACCAACTGACCCAACTTAACAGTCGTCGCCATTCCCGCGATCAAAGAAAGGTCATCTACATGGAGTATTGTCGTCTGTCGGTTTGCTCAGACGGAACCGTCCTATTCACCAACATAAAACTTTAAAACGACGGCGACGTGAGAACAATGTTCTCTATTTTCTCTTAGTACATGACCAAGGAAATGATCGAGCTCGACGCTAAGTTGGCGTTCAAGCTATATATTCAAAATTAATCCGGCCGAGGACATTCAACGAAATTGCGGCTTGCATGGTTCAACCCGGAGAAGAAGACGCTGTAGACATTAACTTATCCGATCCGTAATGTCTTTACTTTTTTATTTACTGTTTTTAATATATGTATAGTATAATTTGGTCCAATGTACTTTGTTCTTGTGGTTATAATCTAAAATTTCATGTCTTTATTTTAATTCCAGTTCTTGTAATGTTCGCTATGTAGGATGCGAAATAATGAAATGTTTTCCTACAGGTAGCAAACGTGTATGATTTTGCCACCCATAAAGCGAACCTGAGAGATACAGACCATGCATACGTTAATTATACAAAATTTAACAACATATGATTTTATTACGTAACGAAATGATGATTACAATGTAAACCATTAGACAAAAATTTACATCATAATAAATTTTAATAGACAAAAATTAATAATATTAAATTTAAAGAAACAACAAATTGGAAGCACCGCATGAGGGATATAGAGGTGCAGGCACCTCTTGCCATGTTTTGTTCCCTCCTCAGCTTGAAACCTGACCTGTTTGGACCTGTGGAGGAACCAAAATTTTATATATTTTTAGACCTGTACAGTTTTGCAGTAGAGAAATTGGTGAGATTGGTCACAGAAAGTCTACCATCCGTCGACCCAAGATTAAGTGCGGTAACATTCGCTTGAGTTACTCATATCACTCCTAATTAGGAAAAAATTCCCTCGTGAATTACTATATCGGTCCCAACCATGGAGACAAAACCACACCAGTAGGACTGATATCAGTAACCTACAAAGTTAACTAAAATTCTAAACAAAATAAAAAAGATATAAATGTGAAGAAAAATAAAGTATATGGAGGAAAAAGTGAATGTGTCACTTTTTTTAACACAAACTCAATCTTTTTACAGAAATTTTCCTACAATGTGATTGGCTGGGCACTATTTACAGCCTTCCGCGTGGCCAATCACATTTGGCCAAGTGGCAACAACTTTTGACTGTATGGGAGGCTGAGTTTTTTCACTGCCGACATGTTCGCTGCATAGACAACGAACGCCATCATCACAGTATTCGCTATGCAGCAAGTGAACCGTGATGTATCTGTTTTTTGCAAATTGCACACTCGCTTCTTACGTGGTGAGGGGAAAATTGAGAACTTTGGGGGGTGTGTGAGTGTTAAGCGGGGTGCAAAAAAAAATCTCTTTTGTAATTTGTTAGCAAATTAAGGCCCAATATTTTTTGGTTAGTTAATTGAGGTCCATATACCAAATTTTCCAAATTCATTAAATTATTTATATAATTTAGTAACACTGATGTTCTAATTGATTTTTATTTATTTCTAGGTTTCGCAAATTCTAACAATGTGTTTCCAATATATATTGGTGACGATCGAACTGATGAGTATGCTTTCAAGGAAAAATCATCGTCACTTTCTAACTTGTTAAAAATAATTTTTACTATTAGTTTTTCTAACGTGTGACTTTGAATCATGGGTTCCGGAGGGTGTTCTGGAGGAGCGGCCACACAGGGCACCAAAATTTTAAGGCACCGGTTATTATTGTTGCTTAGTATGTGAATGTGTACAAACTTTTAAGGATACCAGTTATTTTTAAAGTATTTGTCCACAATAGATTCATATTGGAATTGTCCTAACCGAATATGCCAAAGTCATTTTCCTTCATTCTTCCATTTCTCCTCTTTTGATGTTTGATGTGTTTGTACTGTGATATTAGACCCGTGAACACAAGTTCAGATTCTCTCTATTTTCTCTTTCCATTGCTATAATTTTAAAATGAATATAAATAATTAGACCCACCAAATATCACATTATTACATTTAATTATATTCTCATAATAATAGTAATGGTAAAAATAAAGAAAATAAAAAATGTAGAGGATTTTAACCCCATCCACCCCGCCCCTACACGCGCGCACGCATACACGCCCCACCACCAGATCAAATTAAAAGTATTGCAAAAATACAAGGGTAATTGAGCTGATTACAAATAATTACTTATAATTTGTCCCCAAAGATGTAGCTAAGTTGATATGAGATGGAACGATGAAGTATTGCAAAGAAAATACAGAATTCGAAACCTGCTACAAACAAATTTCTCCTCCCCTAACAAACTAACCAATAACATTTAACTAGAAAAAAGAAATTATTCATTATTTATTATTCAATAACAGAGTTTTGAATATAGCAACATGATTCACACATTTCAAAACTCACCTGAGGCTAACAATTTCTATAGAAAAATAAATTATCCATTACCTCCTTAAGTATTGGTTAAGTCGGTTCTTCACGGTTTGGGTCGGGATTTTTAGCCCTAACCAATAATAAACAGCGGGTAATTTACGGGTTAAGTCACATAATGCGGAAAATGGCTACCAAGAATCATTAAATAATTTTAAAAAGAAATGATAGGTAACTTTACTCTAACAAATGATGACCTATAGAATCACAATTACAGCTCAAGCTAATTCTGCCCTATGATAGAATATGAAATGAGCAAAAATTTATGTAGCACACAGAACACATCTACCAATCCCCATCTACGATCAGCACATTTCACTTACAGCAGAGATTTTCTGCAAAATAGCCGATTTCCCCTTACTTGTTAAAGAATAATCCCTTCCTCTTTCCTCTCTTTCTGTCCCCAGCCTGCACAATAAAACAGATTTATAACATAATGATAATGATATACAGAGGAAATAGAAGAGCAAAATGGAAAATGTCTAGTAAATTCCCATGGCATTTATATTAATCAACGGTATATAAAGTAAGGAGAAGATTTATATACCCTTCGGATAAATAATCTCAACGTGAGCACGATAGTGTCTCTAGCACTGCACAAGAAGCAACATAAATAATCAGACAAGAATCAGGAATAGCCCTATTACACAACTATTTGATATTTAGAGATTAAAGAATAACAAATCCATAACAAACAAATATATAAGAATACTACTTACCCACTAACATCTGTTGAGTTGTTCTCTGCTCTTAACAGATGTTCAGCACCAGTGGAGCCAATTATAATAAATTCTGAAATATTACCATATGGAATCACAACCTGCAGAAGAGAGGAATAGATGGAATGAGATAGTATATAGTCAAGGGTATATTGTAGGGGAAAAACAAATAATTTCATCAAAAATAACAAAATTAATTGGTTTTCTTGAAATGTGTATATAACTTTAAAACGACAACTAAAAAGAACGGAGGGAGTATGTTTTATGACTTTTTTATATATTATAAGAAATTTTAGCTTAAAAAAGAAATAATTAGAGAGATTTATGTTATAAGGCAGAAAGAAAAAAATTCACTGAATGATTCCCAGAATCTGTCACTTTATTTTACTAAAAACCGGTCGATGACTTTGCCACAATTCCAACTAGCCAAAACTGTAATGCAGAATTTCAAAGAATAAGACATACATTTGTCGATGGAGAAAACTTTTCTGTGATCACAACTCCATGTCCGCTTTTGATACTGTAACCTTCCTTCTTAATGGCCAATGTGGCTGGTTCCCATATATCAAGATATCCGGTCTGTAATATCGAGAGAGAAGAAAATATTAAACTGTTGGAAATATTCGTATAGAAGATCGAGTAAAATAAAAATCTGACACTATCATATTCTAAGGAAATTGATAACAAATAAGAAAACTAGTTTTATTGAATTACCGAAAGAGAAACTTTATATGAAGCATGTCCGCTATAAAAACTCTTCTCTATGTGGCTCTGCATTTCAGAATCTGAGAACAAATAACAAAAGAGAATGACTCAATATTTTAGGAGCTTATTTCAAAAAGATATCTGAACAACACTTTCAAATTACTGAAAAATTCACTGGAACTTGTAATCATTTTCAGTCTATCTCACAAGTTACATAGAAGGAAGCAACAACTACATTTCATAAACATTAACTACGATAGATGTACTCACCACAAACGATCTTCTTGTTATCATTCGCAAAAACTTGCACAGGTTCTCCCTACAATAACAAGTAATGCATGAGATTTTGTGAAAAATAAATCAAGATAACAATAATCAGAAAGCCAAACTTATTCTAACTCGATTTACAAAATACACATTTATGAACTGTGTTTTATTTCCTCTCTTTGCATCGGAAGTTAATAAGCATAATAATGCACTATCGTGCAAAGGGATTATTGATTTGAGCCATGGCATTGCAGGGAAATATTAAATAAATACAAAATTCAAAACTTATAAGAAAAACGCAGCATATTAACATTATAAATATTTTATGCAATTCAAACATACCAAAAAGATCAAAAAATAAAAAATATGAAAAACTTAATTAGCAACAAATATATAAGCATACAATATATAGAAAAGTACCCAAAAGTAGGAAAATTGAACATGCACATTTCAAAACATCATATAGGAAGGGACAAGTGAAACTATATGTCATGTAATGACAAACATGGGTTGAACCTTGACTCCTGTATCAAATCCACACTGAATTTGGAGTCAAGCATTTCAGCCTATGTTATCAATCTCGGATAGCGGCGCGGGAGCGGGGAGCGGAGTGGGCGCTATTTTAGTGGTGCTATTTTAAAAAATAATTAGATAAATAGTTGCACTCACGGAACAAGGAGAATAAAATAAATTTGATGTTGAAAAAATTTACTATGATCAACGAATGAAGATTAAAAGCAGCCACTCAATGCACAAACACAAGTTCCAGTATACACTAATCCTCAGTGTGAACACTATGAGTAGTTTCCAAATTCCACAACAACACTCCCTCAAATTCTTAATTCCTTGACAAACTGTTTTTTTTATGAAGGAAAGATCATAACGAAATAAAAGCCAATTCATAAGAATTCCAATCATTTGTCACATACATGTAAAAGACTGCCATTATGGTAAGTTCAAAAAAGTACCTTGCGCTTCCTGTCATCCAGAGGCTGGACTTCAATGGCAAGTAATGTGTCAACATCATCAGCACTCACAAGATAGTTGGGTTGCTTTGCCCCTACATTTTTGACAACGGTTATAATTGAGTTTATCACATAAGGATGGAAGAAAGGGAGAAAAAAAGCTCAAACAGAAGCTGAAAAACACCTTCAATATAATTAAAGGAACCGTCTTCCAGGTGCCGAATCCACTGGAAGTCCAACAAGGGACAAAAAAAGACAATGGTAAGTGATTGGAAGAGATATCTAACATTGATATCATACAGAAAGAAAAAAAAACACTAAAGAAATAAATCAACAAGAAACAAGTTCTAAACTATATACGTAAACTGCACCTCAAAATTACAACTAGTGGTGCCATTGACGGAGTATCCGCATGCCTGAAGTTCCCTTCCTGGAAAGGCATCTCCTGAAATTTGAAGGCCCTCTATACCCGGTAATGGATCGTCATCTGCAGCTGCAGAATGATATGTTTGCTAAAGTTATGTGTTCCGAGAAAAAGGAGGAGAGAAACAATAAGAGTTTGAATATATTTGATAAATAACTTTATAGTAACTTAATACAAAAGATTAAACATGAATCCCTGTATATAGGCTGGCATAAAGACTCGATCCTAAATAAATATTGAAATCAGTAAACCAATCGTAATAATATCAAGTAAAACAAAAATTAATCATAAGAGATCATCTAAGATTACAAACTGATCCAAGAAAGTAAACCGCGATACTCAAATATAATATCAAATATACTATAAGATATTTACTTATATCCTAACAATGTTCAAGTTAGTAAAGCTTTAAAAGAAAATAAGGGCTCATTTGTTTGATAAAAACATGTTGTAGAAACAAGCTTTGTCTAGAGATCTTTCCAGAAACTATTATTTTAGCTTCCAAAAAGAGCATAGAACAACATTTTTTAGGTTTTTACTTTGTTTAAAAAAATTGAATTATTACAATTTTATGAACAAATTAAAAGTGTTTTGCCAAATATAAAACAAACCAGCCGTAATCCTAACCTTCAGAAAATGAAGAAGAAGGTTCTTCAAGAACTGGCGGTAGATAAGGGGAATATGATGAACTGGGATCATCAACGGTGGTTGTATAAGGAGGGTTTCCTGAACTCCAGTTAGCAGGTGCGTCTCTCTCACTATGGTCCCCATCACCCTCCGGATCATCCACGTCATTGTTGCTGACAGGGTCACGAAATGTGACTTGTTTGTTAGGCATCTCTCCGTAGTATTCATTCTGACTATCCCCCTGAGCAACTCCCTGGTGATTGGGCACATCATGGGATGAAGAATTCCTGTAAAATGACAAATATATTTTAGCAAACATGGCATTGTCTAAAAGCCCATAGAAAGTCTACTTTGATCACTTCTCTACCATTGCTAGATGAAGTATAAAAAAACTCAATACAAGAACTATAGCAGATAAATAAAGAGAGTGAAATCATATCAATTAGCACTTGATTATTTTAAAAAAGACCACCTAACAGTGTGTTTGGTTTAAGAGAAAAAGGGACAAAAGAGATAGGAGCGATAGAGATAGGCAAGAAACAACAATTTCATCTGTTTGGAACACATGAGAAAGACAGGCAAGTGACTAAATATTGGTGAGTCCTACCATGTTTTTATTTCTTCGCTAGATCGCAAAGTGGAAAAAATGCTTCATTTTAATTCATTTCCATTTGTACCCTTTGTTTTCTCACTGTCATCTGTCTCACCGTGTATCAATCAATCCAGTGTATCACACTATGCATTAACATACTTCATCAGAGAAGAATAAAAAAAGTGAATCACTAGCATGACAATTTACATATACTAGCAGTATCAATGCAATTGTTTAGGCTTTTATACTCCGGTAACAATTAAATGTCTTAAATAGGAATTGGTACCTAAACGGTGAGATTGAATGGTTGGTGTAATAAAGTTTTTTTTTTGGTCAACGGTTCAATTAAGCTATTAATCACTCCATTAATGCATGTTAACATAAAATATTCGATTTCTATATTAAAATAAAGTGTGCATTACGCAAGTTTTTTTAGTTTACAATGGAGCAGAGGATCGAACCCAGGAACTCATGCATACTACCCAAACCCCTCACCACTAGACCTCATGCATTACGTAAGTTAATAATGTAATTTAAATAATTAAAATAAATATAATTAACTAATATTCTATTTGTTAAGTTTGATAAGGTCATTTTTGTCAATTTATAAAGTTATTATACTTCTCTCTTCTCTTTCTATCATACCAAGCAATAACCTAAATTTACTGTATTTCTAACTTATTTCTCTCTTTCTCTCACTCCCTCTCACCTCTGTCTCTCTTCACAATTTCTTCTTAGCACCAAACAAAGCATGAAAGATTACTTTCTTTTCTTAAAAACTTAAACAACAAGCTACGAAAGACCAGTTGGAGTGTAGTTGCTATAAAATAAGCCAAAGGTAGATAAATATGGCAACTCAGTCAAGCCAGAATTCATTTCATCTATATCAGAACCCCAAAGCAATTACAATTTACATCACCGATAGCAATTGAAAATCTGTTTCATTGGGAAGTGAGGTGCCAAACTCTACATGAAAAACTCTTATGAAGTTGTTGTTCATAGCCAACTGGGAACTTGGGTACTAATACTGCTAGGACAGCATTGTAAACCATTATATGTTGGAACTTGACAACATTAGAGGTAAAGTTAACCTTAACACTGTTTGTTTCAATAGAATTTGTGAAGAGAGAAACATCGAAGAGAGAAGAAGAGAAAGACTCAATTTCTATTGTTTGGAATGAAAAGAAATTGGGACGAGAGACAGTTTTTATGGGACCCACGCCTTAGAGGGAATCAAATTACAACGTTAATGGAAAAAAAAATTGGAGGTTGTCACTACTCCTAGTTTGAAGTAAATTGTATAATTTTTTAAAATAATTTTTTATAGATATGTAATTTATTAAATTCCTCTAGTACAAATAAAATTATTTTTTATAAGTTTTATATTTAGGGGCATATATGTACTTTCAATTATAATTAACACTTCTTTCTTCTCTATTTCTCTTCACTCTCTCTTATACCAAACATTACAACAAATCTACTCTATTCCTATCTTCTTATATTCTCTCTCACCTCTTTCTCCTTCTCACTTTCTCTTCTCAACCAAACAAACCATAAATTTCCTACTCTATTGTCTATAACTGAAACAATAGCTAATTGTACTTATCAACATGGATGCCAATTGCCAAGCTGTATGGCATACAAAAGCTTCTTTCAATTTTCCATTTTAAGACAGTAAATTCAAAAATAAAAGGAAATATAGTCAACCTAAATACTCATTGACGGCAATAACCATAATATAATTAGTTTAAATATCGATGTAGCAGCAAAAAATGCATATGACATTAAGCAATGCATTATAGAGACGGGGCCTTATTTTTAATAGTATTATTTCCCATCTGTTAAATGGTTCCAGACACATTGCCTAATAGTATTATTTCGTTGAGTCTAACAGAAGGAACAAAATTGCATGCATCAGGACCACTTTAACAAAGATATCATGAAAACAGAACCCACCAATACATTCAGTTCAGAGTAGATGTCTTCATTTGATCAGGCTCACCTGCTTCCAAGAGGTGAATATCTCCCCATGTCATCAGCATCAACATTCGCTACCAGCCCACCACCCATGCCGCTCTGGTAGCGGCCCATTGCATCCCAACCAGTGCCGCCTGACTGAGCATCAACAGGAGCCTGAGTCATAACTTGAGGGTACCTATGCTGAGGTACCAGTTCAAGCCCATTTTTATTCTGATTAAAAAAAAATGCAATATTTAGAATTTTATTTAAGTATAACAATGAAAAGTGACAAATTGATGGAGTAAGCATACTGTAGTAGCCAAAGGTGCGCCAATGGAGTTCAATGGTGATTGTGCAGCAACATTTCCATGGTTCATATCTGAACGCCAAGGTGTTAGTTGATATTGTGACTCCTTTAGCTTTGACTGTAACACAGCAATAAAGAACATATATAACTAATAAAACCAATTCCTCAAGCAAAAATGGAAATATAAACTCCCAATATTTTGGAAATAGTTACAGTTAAACTTCAGCACTGATTCTATTAAATAATAGACATCAATTCATATTAGTGTAAATGCAAACAGACCACCTGAGTATCTGCTCAACATACCTCAGTGCGATAAAGTTTTTCTTGCAAATGTTTGAACAAAACCTGCCAAAAGCAGAAACCACTGTTAATTCAAGATAGGTGAGGTCCTATAAAATGGATGTAAACAGAGGAACAGGTTTTAGTATTACTAAAATGACTTTTTATACAGAAAAAAATACACGTGTCCATGTCAAAATTGTCGAAGTTTTAGGGTTATGGGTAAATTATGGAAGAGAAGGAATGAAGATTTTGAATTTTGATAATGATTTTGATTATTTATAAGAGTGTTCACTGTCCCTTGTTAACATTAACAGCAGACTCCTAATCATATTTCTATAAGAAAATAAACCGTGAAATATAACGAAATATGGAAGCCGAGTTAAGAAATAATATAAAATATTCAAACTAACAGATATCAACTCAAATATTATGACATATTTTCTGTAACAGATATCAACCAACTGCTTGAGCAAAGGTGGAGTCAAATTTTAAAATATTTTACATCCCACCACAATTGACGGAAAAGGAAACAAATATTCTCCATAACTTTATTCAATGGAAAAGATTGAAACAAATATATATTTCTTAACATGTCCTTTAATAACTATTCCCCATGTGTGATGCTAATCTAAAATCAGAGGACATGTCAAGATATCAGCAGGGGGAAAAAGCCGTCTTCCATGACAGTTACCTTCATTATATTAATATTTCTTATTTTTCTCTCCTCCTTTTATCTAAAATCTCACAATTTCAACATGGTGTCTAAAGCCTAATTTGGTTCTCCTTGAACTGTCTCACAACTATTTCTACGCACATGCCACTGCTACAGTCACGCATCAGACAGCCTTTAGGCTCGATGATTTGGCATCTAAGTCGATTTCTTCTCCTAATTCTACATCTGCCAACAGTTATCGGTCTCAGGCCATGAGTACCTAGGTTCCTATTCAAACAACCCTTACCTCTTCTCCTAGTTCTACATGACTACATCTGCTGCCAGTTATCAGTTTCGGGGCACGGGTACGTAATTGAATTTGAAACCCCTTATGCAAGGTTAACAGCATTACTTAATTCAAAAAAGGAACAAGTTAAAACTAACCTTAACATTGCTAACAATTGACTGGGCATCAGCAACAGGTGGCTGCAGGGAGTATTCTGCAAGAAGAGGCAACAGCGATGAAACAAATGTTGACCTTTCTTGCTGTGCATCCTGACAAGAAAAAGAAAAGGCAAAAACTTAGAAATTTATTATGAAACACAACAAAACAAGGTACTATCAGTTAGAATATTAGAAAATATCTTATAATATCTGTAAAGATATCTATAAGTTTTAAATTCTATTCTGTTGAATCGCCATGTATGTGATCACCGCATTGTCGAAATCATCATCCAGAGAGCCATCAGCATCAGACTTCTTATTCGCAAGATAGGAGAAAAGATAGTGATGTGCTATATACAATGCTATGTCAGTTGTGTCCTCAACTTTCTTTCTATTTCTTTTCATTTTGGCCTTACTTCTATACTTGTGACTTGAAAATGACATATCCAGACTCTTCTGAGTTAAAATGATCAGGTTTCGTCCGTTTTCCTATATCATACTCTTCAAATTCTCTAACTATACTTTAATCTTGTGACTCAATTTGCTTGAGTCTCAGTTCGGCCCATTTGAGACGTTGCATTAGAGGTTGTATGAAATTTCTCCAATGACTTTTAATTGGAGGAACCTCTAATGTGGCGTCTCAAATGGACCGAATTGAGACTCAAGCAAATTGAGTCACAAGCATTAAAGTATGGTAGAGAATTTGAAGAGTATGACATGGGAATATACGGCACCAAATCATTTTAACTTAGAAGAGTCTAGTTCAAAGTCTATGCGATTTTCAAGTCCCCAGTACAGAAGTAAGACCAAAATGAGAAGAAATAAAAAGGAAGTTGAGGGACACAACTGACATAACATCTATACGGCACATCACTATCTCTTCTTCTATCTTGAGAATAAGAAGTTTGATGTTGATGGCTCTTTGGATGATGATTTTGACAATCCAGTGATCACATAGCCACATGCCGATTCATCAGAATATAATTTAAATCTTATTATCTTAACTGATATTATAAGATATTTTCTAATGTTCTAACACTACCCATGGATATTTGTTGAAAAATATTAAGTTAGAATATCCAAATTATCAGGTAAATTTCAGCATATACCATACCAATAACAAGAGGAAACAAGTAGGAAAAATTACCTGCAATGCATAAGTAAGGCGTATATTTTCTTCTATTATGTCTTGTCGGTATGATAAAGCCTTGGATGCGGCATCTACAAGGTCTTGTTGCTGTTGATCAAATGCCTGGCAGCAACATTACAGATATTTTAAACAAGCATAATCTCAAATCAAATATAGGTGAAGGGGAAAACATAATGATGCTGAAGGAATATCATGAGGACTTTAAAAATTCTATGCATACCAGACGCATATATGCTATGCGCTTTTCCAAGACATACTTTTCGTTGCGTATTTGTGCTTCCTATCAAGGAAAACTCATTAGTCACCATAATAGACATCAAGACAAAAGAAAATAGAAAGATCTATTCATCACCACTTAAAAACATATTTACATCTTTACCTTAGCTGAATAATCTGCTAGATGTTTCCTTAATAGAACGATCTCTTCTTCACGTTCCTGAACATTGATGGCCAGATCCTAAATAGATACACAAATGGCTCCATAAATATCAAGCTCTGAATTAAGATGAAATTTTAAAGAACAGAAGGTGGTACCTGCTTCAGTAAGGAATTAGAGTGGCCAACATTATCCACAGGCAGCTGATCATTTGGCTGCACTCTCAGTGCTCCATTTACGTGACTGTTCTCAAAATGGTTACCTGTATAATTTTGACATTAATTATTGTTGGGCAATTACTTTACCAATTAGCTTTCCTAAAAAGAGGCCCCTGTAGTATTGAGCATACATAACCAATTACCTGATAATGGAAATGATTGACGAGCTTCATAAGATCCATGACCCTGCTCCTTCCATGGAACGGCTGGCTGTGATTTTTGATCCAGTGATTCATATAACCTCTGTCAAGATGTGTAAATTAAAATTGTAAAATTAGATTTTACTAGTTTCTTTTAATTTAAATTAGTAAGAGCAAATTAGTATACTACTCTAGTCTGTCAATCCCAGACACCGAAGTGGAAAAATAATAGTTAATCAGTGTTTTCAAATAACCAATAATAGTTATGCAAGGAGGCATCACTATAGCATAAGCAATGGGAAAGCATGGGCCATTTACTCAACGAGGCCAAAATATACGTATATATAAATATGATGTCACTTTAGTTTGTTATGGTCCCTTGGTCAAACTTAAAAAGATACTAATTGCTAACAACTTATCCTATTAAGTAGGAAAAAGATAATAATTTCTAACAACTTATTCTAAAAAACTGGATTAGAGCTCTTCCTCCTTTGATAATGTTTTCCCACAAATGAGTCCATATCATAGTTCCATCAAACATTGAATTAAAAAATACTAATTTTAAACCTTTTAATCTGGAACATTAAAAATGTTAAGTGCCACCTGTCATGCATCTGAGAAAGTAACTGGGTGAATGGACAGATTGTCAAATGGAGCGTAGCCGGACTCACTAAGCATAGCGTAATTTGAACAAATAGTTATTGTTCCACGATACGCTATTTAGAACAAAGTGTTGTCAAATAGCAGCAGCTGTATCCGAGCTATAGCATAGAGGAATTTGAAACAGACACTATTGTCGGTGATCTAGGACTGACAATAGTGTAATTATTACCATTTGTTAAATTTATTAAATAATTAAGAATAAAAAATCATACTATAGATAGATAGATATATTCTATTTATTTTATGTTGTTGTTATTATATGTTTATATTCAGTTAAAACTTTTTTAGGTCAAATGATCAGTTCAAACTTTGGAGTTAAAACTTTGTTATTATTCAAAAGAATTAAAGACTCGGTTTCTGCCAAAAAAGAAAGCAGTTAAAGTTGATCACTATCGCAAAGGCCCGTGATTCAGGTCAGCCTATGATTGGCCCAAACAAAAAAAAAAACAGTTATATAATTTCATATAAACAACCGTATAAATAATGTCTTATCTAACAAAAACTCTAGAATCCTCAACACATGTAACAGGCCGCAGCACCTAATTCACAACAGTCAACAGTAAAGTTGTTCATTAGTCACTTATTCTCACTGTGAACTCTTCTTCTAATGTTTGCGATCCTTCACTCCTTCATTCTTTCTCTTCCTCCTCCTACGATGGAGAGAAGGAAAGTCCAGGTTTGTTCTTATTTTAGGGGTTTTAAAAAAAATAACATAGTTGCAGTGCCTTCGTGCGCTCCATGCACAAAATGGATTGCAACTTTGAGCCAGGAATGGTGCTTCTCAGACCGCGTGATTTATGTGCACACACCAGGAAGCACAGTAGTGGTGGCGGCAACCCCTCTCTCCACCGTGATAGCGGAGCTATTTTCCACTATTAACAACGTACATACTCCTTTCTACCTTTTTTTAATGAGATAATACTACTTTCTACTTTTAATAAGTCTTTACTCTCAAAAAATATTTCATCTTTGATAAAAAAGAACTACAAACTCTGTAATGTCATAAATCATGGAGAGTATAAAAGGTTCATCAAAATGAATGGGGATAAAGTTTGGAAAACCAAAGTTTGGGACAATATTGCTTGATGGAGTGAACATCATGAAGCGTATAATTTAAATTTATCATCTGCTTAATGTCATCATTGCATAATTCTTGGAAATAAATACATCTTTAAATAAAAGAATTATTCCGACATTGTAACAGTGTTTGTCCCTTGCACCAAAATTTGGTGACCAAATAATTATTGTCAAAACCGCATCATTGCCCCGTAGGTCTACACCAGTGAACATCTCAAGTCCACAAAGGCTCCAAAAAATCATCATAGCGTATCTTGGGTCAATATGTAGGTGGCATATTAGACATAACATAAGATGGGCGGATGAAATATAAAGCATTCATTAAATGAAGTTTTCTCTTTCTTAATAAAGTAAGGGTAAAAAAGATTTAACGTATCAATATTTATTATTTCTTAATCCATGTGTAAAACTCTAAAAAGACCAAAAATTTGGGATGGAGGAAGTAAATTTTATCAGAAAACACCTATGAAACTCAAAGAAGTTCTACAAAAAAAAAACTAGTAAGACCAGCATTTGTAAAATTTTGGGCGGAGAAGACCAGCAAGAGCATAATGAAAAGTACAATGTAGACGAAAACGACAAAGTGGATTGATGGATGAGTGGACATAGAAGAAACGACAAGAGAAGAAACAAATAAATGTGAGAGAATATTCCCACTTTTTCTCAAATAGGATACGCACGTCATTGAACTGCATATCCATTAAACTAGAATACAATGCCTGTATATTTTGATGGAATAAGAAGCTTGGTTCCATTTAAGGCCTTTTCCCTTTGTTATTAATGTTGTCTTTTTATGTTAAGGAGGACCGCTTATCTTCCAAAATCTTTGTAATTATCTTCTCTTTGAGTTAATGAATTGTTTATTATTTCTATCAAACCATGCACTCACGTACACGTTTACCGGACCTTGGGGTGGCACTATTCTCATGCTCCAAACCCCATTTCCAAATATTGGTAGTCTAAGATTGTCCTAGAATCTAGGTCATGGACATGTAGAAACCAAACAACGTTCTCATTTTTACTAAAAATGTTACAGTTAGCAACTCCTACCTTAGCAAAACAAAACTCCATTACATAAAATAGAGAATCGCAAAAGAATTGGACCAACAGCATAGCAATCAAATGTAAAAAAAAATTACAAAAAAAAATGTTCGTATTTTAAAATAAAAAAATATCAATATGTATTAAATTGAGCAGGGACCATTTCAGAACTTACATATTTTTCCAGTTCCTGGACTTTATTCTGAAGCTCAGACCTAAGCCGGCTATTCTCTTCTACCTGTCAAAGGAAAAATATCGCATCCTTAGGAAAGAAGCCTCGATTGGACTAAAAAGTGAATGGGGTTCAAGGTAATGTTTGTGCTCAAGAACATCAGTTAAACCCCATTGATGACAGCAAGTAAACCAAAAGGGAATGGAGGAAGAAAGATATTATATTAATGTACACAAGTAACAAATACTACTCACTATCTCTATTGATAAAGGTTCATATAACTTCCAAATATCTCATTAGTACAAAAATAAGTTTTCTATCCAATCTACAACAAAGGTTCTATTTGGCAATGCAAAATTTTGAGCTTATCGCGTATAGCTTATCATTTTTTCTCTCAATTTTACCCCTATCATCTTACTGTCATTTCATATTTATAAGCTAGTTCAAGTTCAACGACTAATTTTACCAAATGTTACAAATTCAATCAGTTAACTTATCCACTATAAGTTCATCGACTATAAACTAGCTTATCAACTATCACCTATTTTTTGCCAAACAGAGCCTAAAGAAGTGTAACTAATACATCTGTCAAGCTAGACTCAACATATCATATTAAATAAACCATGATCAAAAAAATGAAAAAACTTCAACCATGTAGCAATACTCATACACATTAATCATAAACCATACAATACAACTTAACCATAACCAATCATCACAGTTGAAATGAAACAGCATGAATTGAAACCATAGCTAAAGTAAGTACCTGCTCCTTAATGGTAGCTTCAGCAGCTTCAACAGCTTTCATAACCTGAAACAAGTTATCATTGTTGCTGTTGTTGTTGTTAGAAGAGAGATTAGATTGATCATTCACATGTTGTTGACCATTCTGGTTAATATTCATTCCTGAAAATTTATCAGCCAAATTCCCATCATAACCATTCTCCATACCCTTCTTCTGAAATGAATCCACTCACTCCCCACAAAAACAAAAAAATAAAGAAAAAATCCCAAATCAATGAATCAATCAATCACTAGATATCATAACAAAATCAAGCATCGATTTGAACAGGAATGAAAGTGAAATTAATTAATCTGTGAATGAATCGGGGTAAAGAAAGAGTTGGAATGAATCGGGGGAGGAAATTGAAATTGAAGAAATGGGAGAGATTTGAAAACCCTAAAAAGAGACAGAAAGAGAGGTTTTTGGAGTGATGGAAATTGAATGTGTCAAATGAAATGAATAATACGCAGAAACGAAACAAGACAAAGAAGAAGAGAGAGTTGTATTGTGTTGTGTTGTGGTCAAGTGCGCGTGGTGTGTCTTTGTTCTTATGATTCATTCGTAGGATCGAGTTGGCTTTGTCCTCTTTTTACAACAATAATAATTAGTACTCCATCCGTTTCTTTTTAATTGTCTTTTATTATCATATTTAACATTTCTATTTAATTGTCCTTTTTGTATTTTGGGGTATGATTTTTCAATTATACCTTTTGTCAATTGCTCTTATATTTTTTCATAAAACCAATTAATGCTATATATTTGGAAAACTAAATCTTTTTTTAAATTTTTTTTTTTTGTTGGTGCATAACATATTAATTTTTTTATTTATTTTATAATATATTAAATTTATTGGAAAGAACCAATCGTTAGTTGGTTCAGTGGTGATTGGCGCTGAACTTGGTAGGGAGGACCACGGTTCGATCCCCCGCAACTGCGATCGGAAGATGGCTGGAACCACTTGATGCCAGAACTGACCTCTAAACCAAATTCAACTGGTGGTGAAAACCAAAAAAAAATAAAAAAAAAATTATTGGAAAGAGAAAGTGTGGGCAAAAAAATAGAAATTTATTGGGGGATTAAAACGAGGGTATAACAGGAAGATAACGTGCAAAAATACACTTCCTTAATTTGGTGTTATCTTTCTAAAAAGACAATTAAAAAGAAACGGAGGGAGTATAAATTTATAATTATATACACTAAATCTTTATTATAAGAAAATAATTATAAATTTATAATTATGTACACTAAATCTTTATTTTAAGAAAATAATTATTTTTAATTTTATTGAATAATCAATATTAATTCCATACCAAAAAAAAATAATCAATATTAATTAGATATACTCTCTCTAGTCTTTTATATAAGAAAATTTTTACTTTCTAAATTCATAGAATGATTGATGTATCTAGTCCACTTTTAAGACTAAATACATCAAGCATTTTATGAATCTAAAAAGCAAAAAATTTCTTATATTAAGAATCGCACGGAGTATCCGGTAATTAGATATAAAGTCTGTTTGAATTGACTTATTTTTAAGCTTATGCAAAATAATTTATGTAAATAAATAAGTTTTTATATATTTATCATAATCTTGTCACGATAGTTTATGATAAAGTAACTTATGAAAATACAATTTTTGTCAATAAAAACTTATTTATTTGTATAAATTATTTTTCATAAACTCAAAAGTACGTTAATCTAAACTGGGCTATAGATTATCAGAATATATACAAATAGATAGTAGTATTGCGGTCTAGTGCACGTTGTAGTTTGGCCTAACAGTTTTCGTTGTATAAAAAAATAGTCGATATGTATTATAAAATAAAACAAATAGACTCGTGCAGTATTTGATAATAAGATATATCAGTTATTCAGTGAGCCTAAAAATAAAAAATATAATAGAGACTAAAGGAAATAAAAATTTGGTCAAAAAAATATAAATAAATAGATATTATATTAAAAAAAAATTATATGCATGTTGCAAAAAAAATTACACAATAAATCATAATCGCGAGATTATGAAAATTGTTAACCCGCTAGGTTTGGTCTAGTGGTGAAGGATTTGAGTAGTATGCTAAAGGTCGTGAGTTCGATCATATCAAGGTCGTTGTAAATAAAAAAAATTATGAAAATTGTTTGATTTTAATAGTAATAAATATTTCTAAAATGTAAAATCACACATATAAATGATCCTTTTAGGCCTAAAATATATAAAATTAGAGTAAAGAAACCATAATTAGACCATTTATGAATTAGGAGTTCTTTTGTCTCTTATTTTCTATAAAAGCAAATCAAAAATAAATAAAACATGTGTTTGGGAGCATACTTTCGACGAAAAACTCAAGTTTTTGCATGGAAATATACTTGGCGTTTTTCAATAAAAGTATGTTTTCGAAATGAATGTGAGTGAAGAAGAAAAATTCTCTTCTTATCCAAATGGTTAATTAACTAATGGAGATGTTGTGGTGTTTTACTATTATTGGCCAAACAGCAATCCTTTATTTCTTCTTTTTTTTCTTGGTACGGACATAGCAATATCCTTTATTTCTCGTGTTTGTGGTTTTACACTTCAAAGATTTTTTTTCCAACAATTCATAATAGAAGGAAATTATCATTATAATAGTTGATTATTCTTTTGAGTGAAGTGCAATCCACGACTTCAATGTTTTATATGTATTTTGTTTTGCTTTTATTTTGTTGACATGAATATTTTTCCTCTTGTGTTGACAATTGATATTGCATGTCTAATGGTCTATGGATAGGTAAAATAAGTATATACTTTTTAGTTTATATAAGATGAGATAAGATTTTTTTATGGGAAGTACATATTTTTTTATGATATTTTTCTATCATTTAATTTTAAGAGTTAATCAACGAGTAGTTTAGTTTGATCTCTAACTCTTGTGTATCATGCACCATATGCATTACTTATGTGCACGTTAGAATTGGCATAACTTAGTACTTGATGATTATTTTAAAAAAAAATATTGCTAAAAGTTTTATGATCATCATCAAGAAATATTATAATACCATAATTTAAAAATTATTTTACCATTCTGAAAAAATATATTACCAATATTTAAGTTTTGTTTCATTATGTTGATGAGATTATTTTCATACTTAATTAAGGTTTTTTCGATGTAAAACTCTGAAACTTAATTTAGAAAATGTTAGACATAGATTTAATTTTATATTCATCTATAGATGATAGTTGTATGACATGGAGCAAGGTTACAATCACAACCTCCTATCATAACTTAATGTTATCATATCAATTAATCGAGCGAGACATCAAAAGTTAATAGGTACAATAGATCTCCTATACTATTATATATCAGTCATGAAGATGTATGGTGAGTGATGAATGAAAGTATATCGGAACACCACAAGTGTATAATCGATCAAAATGTTACCGATGGTATAAAACAATTTCACATTGTCAACCATTAGTTAAGTCACTCGTTCTTCTTCTTCTTCAATTTCAACTTTTAAGACGAATAAGTGAAGTGTTTGAGATTCAAACTTCAACTCCTACATATAAAATGTGATATCCCTATCAACTGACTTGTGCTCAGAGGAACATATTAGATCATTTTTATTGAATTTTACACCAAATGCTTATTCATTAAACTCTTAAAAATATGTAAAATAAAGTAATATTTTCTAATTAGTCTTGTGAATACTTAATTATTTTTCATCCACATTTTATAATAAACAATTAAATTATTTAATAACTATTTTTTTTTTTTAAATTAAAGAGGGATGATGGCCCTAATCAAAATGTGTATAACCCTCATAAAATATAAAATAAGAAAGAGGACCGAACTATAAAAAATAAGAAGAAAAAAAAAAAACTACACAGCAATAATTTTGGGATGGATCTTTTCTACATTATACTATATCAACAAGTAAATTACTCCGTATCAATTTGAGTAAGAGGTTGCTCAACACTCAAGTCGGGCTCACTATCCCTTCACCCTATAGGATTGTTAAGGCATCGTCTCATATATTAGCTTCTCGAAAAGTACCACATGCTTTAATAAGTACTTGATATTTTAGTTATATAAAAATATACAAAATCTTAAATTCATTAAAAAAGTTTGTATTCAATCTACCAATGATGTATAATATTTTTTGTTTTCATTAAAAAGGGACTAGCCAAGAAAAAATTACATCTAAATAATACGGAGAATAAGGGTGCGTTTGATTTGCAAAACCGTAAGTACTAGACAGAACAGTACAGGACAACACAAGATAGAACAGGACAGAACAAAATTGCATCGATGAGAGAAATAGAGATAATATTTTTTATATTCGAAAATAAAATGAGTATTTTCGTATTTTTTACAGTTGTTTTTGTCTTGTCCCTTACTGTCTATTTTGTCTAGTATCATCAGTGGCGTCTCTCGGACCCTGGGTCAGGGGGTGCAAATAATTTAAAATTCGATCGTGACATAAGTAAAGTCTCTTTATTGATAACCAAAATGTACTAAATGAGTTGGAAAATTGAAAGAAAAATAAGTTCCACAGACATACCGATAAGATTAGGAGTCGAGCAACTTTATAAAGTGTATATTATTAGTAAAGAGGGACGACCATTAATTCTACTCCCTCTGTAATAAATGACCTAATATTGATTTGTTGTACTATTTATATGATCTACTTTGATAATATTTTTCTACTAATATGTAGATGCAAATATTAGCATATAAAATGTTATTTGATTTGTCTCGATGAGTATTTTCAAAATATATACTCCATCCGGTCCTTTTTATTTGAGACGGTAGACTTTTCAAATTTATTCAATAATTAATGTATTTAAGCTATAATATAGACTAAATACATCAATTATTGAATGAACCTAAAAAGTGAATTGTCTCTTATAAAAATGACCAAAGAGAATAATTTTTAGTAATTTTTTTGTAATAGATAACCTAAGATTAAGAATTAAAGTTGCACACTGGCACACATAAAAGTGGTTAAATAAATCATTTATTTTTAGAGAGAGTATATGATTTTGTGCTCTAACATGTAGCAATCAAACACTTAAATGTGAATTCACTAATTGATTTTGGCCTGCCACTAAAGTACTCTCCTCAATCTCCTCGTTTAGGAGGCAATGATTCTCAACTCTCAACCAACAAAAAAGAAAATAGTGCATTGGGTGCAGATATATAAACTTCAGGGGGTTCAAAAGTAAGAAAACACATGGTATTATTACATAATAGTAGCAAATAGCAATATATGTGTGGACTTTTTAAAATCTGAGGGGGTGCATGTGCACACCCTGGCTGCTATGCAGCCCCGCCACTGAGTACCATGACCAGTTTCTGAATCAAACAGAGTATAAAAAAAGTTGTCATGTCCAGTCCCCTGTTTTTTAGCAAATCAAACGCACCCTAAGTAACTCCCGAAAAATCAAAAGAACACAACTTATATATCTCATTAGGTGGATCATCTTACAAAGAAACATCAACTAGCTGACACCCTAACAACGCAAAGCATCAGCCACTCTATTTGTCTCTCTATACACATGACGTATCCGAACATTTCACCCTTCATGAATAAAACTACAAATTATGCGAACCAAACTTCTACCTCCATTGTTACCAAGATTTGCTACCTCTATTGCTTTCACCACCGGCATAGAATCAAGTTGAAGTTCTATATTGGTGAAACCACTTCGACAGATAAGGCATAAACCATCGTAAGCCCCCCATAGCCCAACATTAAAAGCAGAAGTTTTGTACCAATATTCCTAGCAAAACCTTTAATCCAAAATCCAAAGTGGTCTCTCAAAACACCACCATACCCAGCTACTCCATGTTGTAAGAAAATTTCTTTCCCCACCCCCCGTAACTCTTTTCCACCCCCTAGGTTTCCATTTTTACCCCTAAGAAACACCCTCGGTAAACGCGTACCGAAGAAATTGTTCAGTTACACACCATTTACACCCCTTATAACATCATTTATTTCGGTGAACGCGTACCGAGAATTTTAAAAATCTCGGTAAAGGTGTACCGAAGCATATGTATATAGAAACAGCGCGTAACTCCCTCCTCTCATTTCAACATTCTGCGTTTTTTGAAAACAAATGAACCCTAAGGGGAAAAATCTTCACCATTGTTGCTCATCAACTCGTTTTGAGGCCGGAATCCACAAATTTCATCAACTTCTACTCCATCAAGTAAGTTAATTTGTATTTTAGTTTCTAATTTGTGTTCCTCTTTGTTCATCTCAGTGCAAATGAATTTTTTAATTCTCCATGTCAATCTTCATCTCAATCATCATCTCTGATTCGCGAAAAATTGTAGATTATGTAGTTTAAATAGTTGATTAGTGGTTTTTAGGATCAATGCATGTTAGTTTCAATGTTAATTTTGATTATATTTAGGTTTTGGTAAAATTTTCATTTTTTCAATTGGTTTGGGATGAATGCTTGATAGGTTTAATGTTTATATTCTGAATTCTGTTGTGTGATGAATGTAGGTTAGTTGTATGATGAATGTAGGTTAGTTGTAATGTTAATTTTCAATAGGTGAATTGATTAGAGACATAACGTAAGTTTATGCAAAAAATTGCTTCACATTAGTTACGAATTATGTTCGATTACGGATTGAAACCAATTGTATTAGTTTTGCGGCTGATGGATTTATTTTTGTTTGTTTAGGTATAGACGAAAATATTGGTAGAAGCCGACATGGTAGGGATAGCATGACGCATGGTTCTGCTCGTAGAGAAATTCCTCCTGCGCCAAAACGCGTTCGTCGCAAGAAAGTCCAACAGGCTGAAACAGGTGGCTCAGCATCCCGCACACGCCGATCACGGGTTGATGAACCTGTCCAAGACGATGTGTATGACCCGAATCAGTACCTAAACGAGAATGCGGATTGGTTAGAGCAAGAACAACCGGAACAGGCAGCCCAAGAACCACCTGAGCCCAAGCAAGAACTACCTGAGCCCGAGCAAGAACCATCTGAGCCACAAGAAGAAATTCAACCTCATCAACAACAAGCGCAAGATGGTGTCTACGGAGGAGGACCGACTGATTTGTCCCTATTATTGTTTACCACAAGCATAGGGCAATTTTGATTTGGAATGCACGGCCTAATGACTTGGTATAAATCTAAATTATTAGAAATTATTAGGTTATTTATTTAGTTAAATTTATTGTCCGTATTTAAATTTTAAACTAAAAAATGACTAACACAATTTATGTTTTGTATTTTACAGCTTTTAAAGGAAGCTATGTGTTCCATTGCGAACGGAAAAAAGATTGTAAATATCTCAAAATCGGACCAAGATAAGTTGTGGTTTTGGGATACTTTGAAGGCAACTGGATTAGAGCCGCTTTGCCATACCAGCTTCAGTAAGCTGAATCATGGACTCCTAACGGCATTTGCCGAAAGATGGCATACAGAAACTAGTTCTTTCCACCTTCTCGTAGGAGAGCTTGCCATCACATTGGATGATGTGCAATGCCTATTGCACCTGTCGATTAAAGGGAAGTTTGTGAACGTTGAAAAGATGAGGAAGACTGAGGCGGTTGATATGGTCACTACCTACTTGGGTATGGCAAAGGAAACTGTTGAATATGAATTTGGTAGGACGAGTGGGATACACCTGAGGTTCAACTGCCTGCTGTAGCGGGCTGGAGAATTCCCATTATAACACAATGAAGTCGCCACCGATTTTTATTTATCTCAAATGGAGGGAAAGGAAAATATCGAAAAAAAACCTTGAGGTTAACATGGTTGACGAACCATGGCGGGTTCGGGAGTTGGTTATGCGAGGGGAAGGTGTTAGCACCCCTCGCATCCATCGTACTCGATGGGAACCATTTAGGTGGATTAAGGTTGTCTGCGCAGGTTTGAATTAAATTACTCTATCGTTGGCTAGCTTCTACTTCGTTTCCAAATAAAAACAAAAAAAGATTTTTATTATTGAGTTTGACGGTTGTAGGAGCCCGCTCCTACGTATTCCTTGGTGCAATGGGAAATTCAAAACTCACGTAGTTCTGATAAAAAAATGTTTGTGTGGTTGTTTGTTTTTAGTGAATAACGTTTATTTCGGATTCCGCTGACACAACGACGCTTGTATGCTCTAATCAGAGGTTTAAGCTGTGTATGTGTCAAAGGAGTAGATAAAACGTGTATTCGTTGTAAAAAAGAGTTGATTAACGGATGTTGCTTATTTCGCATTCCGCTGAGACAACGGTGCTTGTATGCTCTAAAGAGAGGCTTAAGCTCGTATGTGTCAGAGGATGAATAAAGCGTATATCCATGTTTTCTGAAAAGAAGTTTGAGTGTGTTGATTTGATTTTATAGCCTGTTTTGGTTTAGAATGAGAGCTAACTCACGAGCACTAGTCAAATGTCTAGCGACCAAGTCAACCCGGGGGGAAAGAATCAAATGACAGATTCCCCCTTTTTCATCCTTTTATTATGAAAGTCTTTATTAATTTGATTAAGGAAAAAGTGTTCAAAAGGAAAAGACGAGTGTTGGTTAATTTTAACGCTTGTTTAGATTGAGAGCAACTCACGAGCACTAGTCAAATGTCTAGCGACCAAGTCAACCCGGGGAGAAAGAATCAAATGACAGATTCCCCATTTTTCAACCATTATTTATTGCAAAAAAGTTTGATTAAGTTTGATTATGAAAAGTCAAGTTCAAAGGCAAGGATGTAAAATAGTGTGCAAAATTAAATAACAATAACAATCGATATAATAACAATGCAACAATTAAAATTAAATATGAATGAATGTAAGTATTCAAATGAGAATGCATGAATCAACATGATATAGTTAAATATGCATGAATGAATCAAGAATGAATGAGAATTGATGATGCAATAATAAGCTAAAAATACAATAACAAAGTAGCGAACAATGAATTAATTAAGCATAAACAAAGAAATAACCAAGTGAAAGCAAATAAGTGGTACTAATAGAAGCTATTCAAAAGTAAACAAATCTGTTTGTGCTTGAAAAAGTGGCCAAAAGCACTTAAAAAAGTGATTGTCCAACTTAAGCACTTATGAGAATAAGCTAAAAAGCAATTAATTTGGAAAATAACTTATGAAAATAAGTCAACAACTTTAGATTAAAGAATCTGGAAAATTAATTAATCTAGCGCAAAAAAGTGATCCAAATAAGCTAAAGAGCTTTTGGTTCAAATAAGCACTTATTGGATTAAGTTAAAAAGCACTTAAGTTGAAAAAGGACTTATGAAAATAAGTTAAAAAAGTTTGAAAGAATTTGTACACAGTGACCACTGTATATGAATCAATGTTGTGCAAAAATTTGGATCAAATAAGCTAAAGAGCTTTTTGAAATCACAAATAAGCACTTATGAACAAAACAACTTAATTAAGAATCACTTATGAAAATAAGTTAAAAAAAGTTTGGAAAAATTTGTATACAGTGACCACTGTATTTAAATTAATCTTGTGCAAAAATTTGGATCAAATAAGCTAAAGAGCTTAATGAAATCACAAATAAGCACTTATGGACAAAATAACTTAATTAAGAATCACTTATGAAAATAAGTTAAAAAATGGAAATGGAGTCAAAAGTGACTTACATGATTTTAGCATAAACATGTGAACAATAAGCTTAAATAAGCTAAAATTCACAAAAGTGTTTTTGAAAATAAGCTAAAAATAAAATTCTGGAAGGGGGTGCAGAAAGTAAATCTGGGGGTGCAAAGAGCAAAACGTGTGATCATGTGTGGGTGGAAAGTGAGGTGCATGATATGGACAGCCGTTATGGGGCCTTTGATTTAATCAAGTGGATCGGATTTAAACTTAATACAAACAGATCTGGGCCACGCGATCGATCTAACGCGCACGATTTAAACTGGGAGGGAGCCAATGACGTGCTGCCACGTCATCGTCTTCAACCTCCCATCACCTTCAACAACACAAGAACACGCAGAAAAGAAGATGAAGAACAAAGCTTCGGCCAACAACTCAAGTTCTTGATTTCTCACCAAAAATTACGAATGAATATACTATTTTGCACGATTTTTCGCGCTGATCATGAATGTTTGTTGTATATTTTGGTTATTTCAAAAGTTTAATTTTTGGTATGTCTCATAATTTTGAGTAAGAAATATAAAAATATTTTTTATTGAAAAATTAATTCAATTTTGTCATATAGTGGGTTACACATTTTTCTTTTAAAGCTCATTTAACTCAAATAATTTGCAATTATTTTCTTGCTATATATGATGGTTAATCTTAATTTATAGCAACCTATTTATTTTGTAACCGTTTGGAAAATATTCATTAATAGGATTGATTGATTTTACATGAGAGTAATTGCCTTTTACTTGGTCACTAATTTATATACGTACGTTTCTTATAAAATAGAAGTGCAAGAACTAAGAGATTTTTATTGGGTTAATATATATACATTGGTGAGCATGTAGCAAGAAAATAATATCCGCAGCAATATGAACTACTTCTATTTTTGATTTTGTAGTGTTGCATTGTTTTAACAAAATAAGAATTTGCTTTCACAAATGATACTGCCTGAGTTAGCGACCTTGTTGATATTCTCGTGTCTTGATAGCCTCGGTATGTTTATCACCGAGAAGAACCGGTTGTACTCTAGGGGAGTTGCGCAATATTTGCGGATAATTCCTTAGTTCAGTGTCACGACACGCCTCCGGTTATTAGTTTCCAGCCATCCGCAACAACAATCTAAGGAATTATGGCTAGAGATGGTTATGACATTGGCAACAAGGTCGAGGTTGATGATCTCCCCTTCTCCCGCATTTAACGGCACTCGGACGGTGTTGGTTTTATTTTCTCTCTATTTTGTATGGCACAAAAATGTGGGGGTTAGCTTGCTAAAGGGACAAGAGCATGATAATCGACTTCTTTGTAAGTTTATATTATTTCCCTTTGAAATCATCAACAAGGGGTCAGATACATATTCTATAACCTTTAAACCTCACAAGTTTTAATTTTTATGGTGAATTTGTGACCGAGTTGAATTTTCTAGAAATATAGTGATTATTATATGTTATAATTGATAATTTATTTTTCGGATGAGAATTGTGTGATTTATTTTTGTGATGATTAAAATCTTTTGTTAAGACATATTATCTTGTTCTCTTAAGAAATATTTTTGTGGATAAAAATTTGTTTTGAGGAACTATTCTTCAATTTGATCATTGGTATTCTTAGTCGAATAGTTTTAATTTTCTTTACTCTCAATAATGAGATATGATATGCCATGAAGTAGTTGAAAGTTGGAAATGATTTTCTATGCTCCTATCTGAATATAGCCATCGTATTTGTATAGTTAAAAATTTATTTGATAAATTGGTAATATCTTCTTGAAAGACCTTTATCTCTTTGTGTGGTATAAATGTGGAAATATATATTCTTATCATGTCATTTACCAATTTTGAGTGTTATGTGGCTTTGCTAGTTTGGGCTTATGTGATTTAATTTTGAGCATGGTAACTAGAGAATGGATGAACTAATTTAAATTATTTAATATTGAGATGCACTCATGTTTGAAGAGTGACAGAGAGAAAGGTTCAACGTAAAATGCTATTAATTGAAATTTTCTTAACGGATGCATTTTACTTGTGATGGTTTTATTGACTATACATGTTATGATGTTAACCTTTATTTAAAGGAAAAGGAGCCATGTAAAATGATGTGTATTACAGAAAAGAAAAAAAAAAATCAAATGTGATTTGTAGCATATGATTATAAGGATGTGTGATAGTATATATAATTCTATCATAAGTATTTTGGGAAGCTTGTTAGGAAGTTTAAATATTTTTAAATTAAAATATTGACTATCCCTTATGATTCTAATGCTACTTGAGTAAAGATATTTGAAATATACCATAAAAGATTATTTGGTATAATGTGGATTAACCATTGTATCAGAACAATACAATGATGTATCATGAGATTTGTTTGCGTAATTAAAAATATATATTTAAGATTTCTCTATTGTGAGAGTGTTATCACTTGAAAATTATTCAAGTAAGCTTGTGTAATACAAATGTAATCACATTTATCCAATGTGTGGGTGTCGCTTAGAAAGTATTCTAAGTAGACTTGTATAATGAATTTATAATTGGATATGAGCCATTGTATAAAATAATACAATGATGATGTTAATTGGATATTAGTCGGTGAAATATTTGAGAGATGTCATTATAAATATCATGTAGTATTAGTAAATTGTGGATTAACCATTGTATTAAAATAATACAATGATGTTTTATGAACTCGATTATATGAAAATCAATATTTATAATGGTTTAACCCAATGTGGGGTGTCGTCACTTGAATATTATCCAAGTAGACTTGTGTAATAAATCAACACATAAATTTATATTTATGATCAATATGGAGTTTGTCGCTTGGAAGTATTACAAGTAGACATGTATAACAAATATATTATTGCGTATGAGCCAATGAGATAAATCTATAAGTAGATTTATTTTGTTGATGATAAGTTGTCGCTTAGTAGCCATCTAAATAGACTGGTATAAACTTATTGTGAAAATCGAGTTTATTATATAGACTCAAGAAACACGAGATTAATTGACTTTGAGACGTCTTAGTCAATATTTGTGAATTTAGCGGATCCGGATACTAACCCCTAGGAAGAAAATTGATAGGAATGGACTATGCCACTGAAAAACGACAACTAATGGAAACCCAACCTTTGTGATTGGAGACCCCATGAAGAAGGTTCAATGGGAAAAACAAGTTACTTGTTAGTTATGTTAGCACTGAAATTTTGTCCATTTCCTAAGAGTTATGATAATGGCTATGAAAAGTGCTAAATTAAAATAAATTTGACGGGTAAGTCTGAAAGACTTTTAATGATTACCATAAGCCCTTATGGGTGGTGTATGGTTGTAGCATACACTAGATGGAATCACCTATATGAGTGTCGAGTGGGGCCGCTTGCATGAGACCGTGGCGGGTCTCTAGAGCACTCATGAATACCAGACACGCGCATGGCCTAAATGCGCCACACCGCGTAACACGAGAATTGTGGGGGTGTAATGTGATTGGTAGACCGCTAACACACATCAAATGTCTTGGGTTCCATTGCTTGCAAAACCAATTCACTGTGTGTTAAGTCTATCAGTCTAGGGACATGTTCCATAGCTTGCTACACTGTTCTGATGCATTACATCTACGATGTTTACTCAGACAATGTTTTAAAAACAATTTTATTTATTCATTGATTTAAACTTTTGAAATATGTGGGGGATTGTTGTATATTTTGGTTATTTCAAAAGTTTAATTTTTGGTATGTCTCATAATTTTGAGTAAGAAATATAAAAATATTTTTTATTGAAAAATTAATTCAATTTTGTCATATAGTGGGTTACACATTTTTCTTTTAAAGCTCATTTAACTCAAATAATTTGCAATTATTTTCTTGCTATATATGATGGTTAATCTTAATTTATAGCAACCTATTTATTTTGTAACCGTTTGGAAAATATTCATTAATAGGATTGATTGATTTTACATGAGAGTAATTGTCTTTTACTTGGTCACTAATTTATATACGTATGTTTCTTATAAAATAGAAGTGCAAGAACTAAGAGATTTTTATTGGGTTAATATATATACATTGGTGAGCATTGGTGAGCATGTAGCAAGAAAATAATATCCGCAGCAATATGAACTACTTCTATTTTTGATTTTGTAGTGTTGCTTTGTTTTAACAAAATAAGAATTTGCTTTCACAAATGATACTGCCTGAGTTAGCGATCTTGTTGATATTCTCGTGTCTTGATAGCCTCGGTATGTTTATCACCGAGAAGAACCGGTTGTACTCTGGGGGAGTTGCGCAATATTTGCCGATAATTCCTTAGTTCAGTGTCACGACACGCCTCCAGTTATTAGTTTCCAGCCATCCGCAACAACAAATATGTCAATAGTTTTTTCAAACGATGCTTACATAAAGAAAAACGATGGCAACAAAGTAAGATGAAAATTTTCAAAATCACAATACAGACCCAATCAAGCAAAATTAGTTATGGGAAAAGCATACCCAAGAAAAACTAAGATGAATAGAGTTGAAAAGTACCTGAATAGGTTGCTAAAACGTTGTACCCAACTCTCACATTTTTGAGTTTTTGAGCTTCAAATTTCTCTTGATTTCCTTGCGTTTTGAAGCTTTGACGATGTTGTTTGATCTACTAGAGTGATTTGATGAAGGTTTGAAGAAGGAATTTCGTGGTTTTGTTGAGGTTTGAGTGAGATTGGATTTTGAGAAAAGTGAGAAAAAATGAGAGAAAAATTTGTGTTGTTATTTTTTCTTTGATGAATTTCGCCCCTCCTTTCTTGCAGCTGCTGCTGATGGCTTTTTTTGATGTCTTTATATATGGAATCAATTAGGTTAACAAAGGGTGAATTGGTGGATAAGAAAGGGTAAATTGGAGAATGTAAATTGTGATATTTTGTGTACTATTTTTTGGTTCCTTTGATCCCAAACAAATAAATGGTGAGGTGTCAATGATTGGAAGGTTCTAGTTTACTAATGATAGGAATGATGAGGTGTCAATGATTGGAAGAATTTTTGTGAATTTTCTAGGATTTTTGGATAAAAAGAAAAGGTTAAATAACACATAAAAATTAATGTTAAATACATAAAATAAATATGCATGATGATGGATGATGATTTTGTTTTTAGATCTAATGTGAGAATGAAGTTGATTAGAATGAAAAATTATGAAGGAAAAGGTTACTTGTTCATGAAGTAATCTAAAAATAAGACATGAGAAAAAAATGCAAATTAGAGGAAATTTCATGAATAATAAAATAATTTATGAAAAATAATTAAATGAACCAAGAAAAATATTTTTAAGAATTTTTGTAAAGAAAATATGCATTTTTATGTATTTTTATGGATTTTATGCAAAAGTGTGAAAAAGACTAATTTTATTAATTAAATTCTTTTAAAGGGGCAAAATGGGAATAAAAAAAATGGGGCAAAATTAGGGTATGACACCTGCAGCATGTATATGTCGAGTTGTTGGAGAGATGTCAGGAAATGGAGGATGACGAAGAGTCGACGGTAAAAGAGATGACGCCTATTAGGGAGATGTGCGTCAGAGCTTTCTGTTTGTTCTTGGTTTGCAGCACAATATTTTCCAACAAAAGTGCTTGGTACGTCGATGCTTCTTACCTTCAGTTCTTTCAAGATTTGACAACCACCCATGAGTGGAATTGGGGTGCTGCATGAGTGGAATTAGAGGAGATGACGCCTATTAGGGAAATGTGCGTCAGGGCTTTCTGTTTGTTCTTGGTTTGCAGCACAATATTTTCCAACAAAAGTGCTTGGTACGTCGATGCTTCTTACCTTCAGTTCTTTCAAGATTTGACAACCACCCATGAGTGGAATTGGGGTGCTGCAGCACTTGCTTATATGCAAGAGTATATGGACGATGCATCTGATACGGAGACAAGTTAGATGGCTGAATACCTATCCTTAGTCCAGGTAAAAAATAAATTAAAATTCATATGCGTAAAGTTCATTCATGTTATAATTATACACCGTATCTATTTTAAGGTTTTTGCGATTTACGTTTACGCGTATAATTAATTTTAAATTTATAATTTTGCAGGGTTGGATAACTGAGCATTTTCCGACTCTCGGAGTATGGACCTACGCAGAAAACTGAAACGAGACCATGCCACGATTGGCCAAGTATACCGCTGGACAAGGTCACAAGGATCAACCGTCTTATAGACTCAGTTTGGATAACCTTCAGATGTCGGATGTTGTATTCACCTCGTATGATAGCCATCGTGGAGTTCGCACTAGTACAAAAAATGCATTTTAAGTCGGTTAAAAATGGTCTTTTAAGTCGGTTTTGTATCTGTCTTAATAGTTGATGACATAAGAAGTTTTGTTTTGTTAGGTCAGTTTTCACTTGACTTAAGAAAACACTTCTTAAGTCGGGTTACCATTGCCGCCTTAACAAACTTCTTCTTAAGTCAGGTAACTGATAAACAACCGACTTAACAAATAGCTTCTTAAGTCAGTTAAAAGTTTAACCGACTTAACAGGCACTAATATTTTTTAAAAAAACAATAGCCACAATTGTTAGCTCTGGTTCGAACATACATACAAAAAGTCAATAAAGTCAATGGTAGCAAGAATAAAGCTATCTCTAAAATACAAAATTACACATTACTATCACTCATAAGCCATTGATTACAATGGAATTGTAACATGTATTTATAGCCTATATATGAGGTGTACTAGTCCTAACAGAGTGACTAATACACAACCTACTTGCCTAAGCTAAGTTTCAGTTACAAGACTTGAGCTAAGCTATACTAGTACAACATACTCTTACAAAAACTAAGTACTAAGTCTAACATAAATAAGCCTTACATGAAAAACAGGAAAATACATCATTAGTATGGTAAGAGAATTAAATGAAATATCTAATAAAAAAAATTCTCATGATTAGTTTCAATGCATAGTTAATTTTACCAATCCAACCATCAACAAAAACTCCCGCTGCAATGTAAACAATGCTTAAAGGAAGCTGCAAAAGAATAAAAAGAGTGAAGTTAGCATAAGTCCACTAGTTCACAAATTGAATGTTTTACAAAACACTCGAGTCATTTCGCAGCTGATAATGTCCTCTTTTAAAATTTCAAAAGTTATATTAAAAGTAGACCACTAAAGAATCACATTCAGATAGACAAATCATAATGTCCTCTTCGCATTTTATACTCGATTATTTCAAAGGTCCCCAAGTAGTAGATAAATCAAATACGTTGAAAAAAAACCTCCATAATTTTCAAATTCAAAACTTGACACGGTCACAATGCAATAATCCTAGATATAGCTAACACAAGTATGAAGCTTCCATGGTAATCTCTCACAAAAACTTGAAGCAGACAGACCCGATAAGAATATTACAATTTCAAGTAGAAAAGAATGTGAAAACTATAAAAATATGATAGTATTAAAATACCTTAAAAGGAATGTATCAGCTACTATAAGCAATCCATATTGAGCTTCTTGCTACAATATATAAATAGAATCCCTAAATTATAAATAAAAAAAATATGATAAAAATTGTGACAGAAAAATCAATGCAAATTGACACCGCCGTGTCCAAATTAAAAAACAAGTGAAATGATACCTGTCATTGAACTTTGTTGAGAATGCAAAATATGAAGTGATCGTAAGGATTCAACAAGAGAGGGCAAAGTAACTGTAAATAGGTAGAGAGAGATAGAGTTAAAGAAGTTACAAATGTTCCGTTAAAGCAAACTTACATAAACATATTTAGAATGAATGACTAATAAAATGCTTTCTGAGATGAATGACTAAAAGGAGTACCACCACAAAGACTTTGTGCTATTATCTTCAACTTTATCTTTCAAGTTTTTGTCTTTCATACTAATTAATTCTTCACTCCTTTCTCAACTGCTAAAAAATGTGATACAACTTACTAGTAAACAAATGAGTCAATTATAAAAACTGATTAAAAAAGTAATAGTAAAATGAATAAAAGTACAGTGAAAGAAATGGGGTTGGATTTGTGGAACTATCTAGTTGAAAGGCGGCAATATGTTAATGTCATTGATTGTTGATTAGTGACATGTGTCCGCTAACATGTGCATCATCATCACTTCTAAATGTGTTAAACGGGACACAAGTTCATCTAAAAATAAAACATAACTTTATAAATAATAAATAAATAAAAAATATCAAACTCATGATTAACCTTCTTATCCAAAATGGTACATGAAGTAGCTTCTCAGGCATGTCCAAAAACTTTTAAACCTTCCAGCCAGTTCAAAAAGCCTCGTCTGTTATTGCTTCACAAAATTCAAATTAAGCATTGCTGAATAAAACCATCAGAAATAGAATTCATATGTATCTATATATTCTATAATCAACACCAAAAACACTCTTCATGTATCTACATATTCTATAATTAACCATAAGTACATCTTAAAAAGAACAATATTCAATATTATATTTAGCATAAGAATACTCACATTCATTTGAGTGTCTATTAAAGGCTCTGCAATAGAGTTAGATGCTCATGAATACCAATTGGGATCTTCTTCCTACACAACAAAAGAAAATAAACACAATAGTAATTGGAAAATATATTTCATTATAATACTATGTCTCTAATTATAAGCAAAAATAAGTTAAAGAAAGTTAATATATTGGAATTTGATCCAAATTTTGATCCAAATACATCAACTTTCTTCTAGCAATTTTTGAACCAAATAGCTACTGTGGAAGACATTTTTCCAAGCTGGTTCCAAGTTCCAACTGCATCAATAATTACAACTTTAAAATATTCTCAAGCACAATGAGAGCAGGAATGGACTAGTTCATATTGCAAGTATGATTTAACATATAAAATCAATTAAAAAAAAAAGCAACGATGCAGTATCAACAAGAAAATAATCTCATGAACAAGCATAGCAAAACCAGAACTCCATCCATATCAATGCAGACATTTAAAAATAGAATATATAAAGGTTTAATGGAGAAGTATAGTAATAGTACAAAAACACTCTTCATGTATCTCTTGCCATCCATTAATCAAAAACAATTTATCAAATATGAAACAAAACCCTAAGATAGGTGAGATTTATAATCTCCTTCAATTGAAGTATAATAGAACCATAAGAAATCTCTCTCGCGAATTAGAAGTATAGAGGAGAAGTGAAAGAGAAAACAAATTGAAAAAGTGAAAACAAAAGGGGGAAGATGAACAGAGAAAGGGGAAAACGAAATCGTGAAAAGGGAGAATACCTGTGGTGAAACGAGAAAGAGAGTATTCGGTGGCGGAGACAGGCAGTGAGTGGGCGATGAAACTCTTCTCTGGCATCGAAACCCAGGTGGAACAAGAAAGAGAGATGAGTTTGCAGAAAAAGATAAGAGAAGTCCTGGTTTATTTTCATCTTTTAACTAAAGATCTTTGTTTTTTTAACTATTTATTTTATTTTTTACAAATTTAATTTGTTAGGTTTTCTAATGGTACTGGTTCGATTCCGTCCTGGTACACATTAGAATTTAATTTTTTAAATGTAAATAAACTTTCTTAGGTCAGGTAGGTAATAACTAACCTAACAAAGTGTGTTTCTTAAGTCAGTTAGTTCATAGAAGCGACTTAAGAAATTTAATACGAATTATAAATTTATTTATTTATTCTATTTTAAGTCAGTTTTAGATACAACCGACCTAAAAAAGTTACAAATATTTACAGAATTGCCACCGAGTGATTTGTTAAGTCAGGTGGCAATGCTAACTGACTTAAAAACATTTCTACAAAGGTATTTTTGTACTAGTGTCGGCCGTTGATTAATGAGTTTTTTTTTTCTGGCTGGTTAAGGAGTGGAAAAGTGTTGGGTAAACACTTGCCGGAACGGGTGCTTCGTCAATTCGGACATGTACAAGACATTCCCAGAGACCCAGCAGTGTCTGCTACACCTGGCCTGGGACATGCTATGATTGACCGGGTGTGGCTGGAGGAATTGGAAATGCGGATGATTGATGAAGACATGCGGGGGAGAGTCGTGACAAACCCATGAGACTGTGAGCCGGAATATATTGCATGGTTCTACAGAGTGTCGCATCCTATTATGCGACCGGTTATTGCGGAGCAGCAACCGCCTAGGCCACCTAATTTGGAGGTGTTGATTGAGGAGCAGGCTCGAAACAATTTGGCGGATACATGAGAGATTTGCCAGGACATGAGAAGAGAGGTGCGGAGGTCACTTGATGCTGGTGAGGCGCCAGAGGGAACGCCGGTGCATGCAACCTTGATCCGCATTCTAGGCTTTGTTGAGCCAGCATTCCTGTATACGCGCACCAGGCGTCGACAACCGGGAGCTAGAGGTCATTTCAGAGCTACTCAGTAGACTTTGTTTGGGTTCATTAGGGTTATTTTGTTAGAGCACATATTTTGTTATCTTTGAACGCGTATTATGTAACTTTGAGCGCGTCATTTTGTAGCCTAATCTTTGTGAACATTAATTAGCGCTTTTTATGTTTTGGTGACTTTGTGAACTTGGATATGTAATATAATTCCGTATTTATTCTGTATTTCGTTCATTATTTTTATTAGCTTGAAAATTTTATGAATTTGTATTGAAATGAATTTGTATGCAAATATTATTAAGTTGCAAACTCTTTTAAGCAGGTATAAACTCAGAATTTGATTCTGAGTTGGTTCTGGGACTTGCAAATTTTGCAGGTTATAAATTTTAAACGTTCGGTAAATGCGTACCGAAATATATGAATACTGAAAATTTGGCGGGGACTTTGGCTGGGACTTGCGGAGACTTGGCTGGGACTTGCCTGGGACTTGCGGAGACTTGCAAGCACTTGGCTTGCCTTGGCATTGCATACTCATGGTAAAGATGAACATTGCACACAACATATATTTTTTTCATTCAAACACAACATACACTTAATCTTCACAACTCAACAATGACGCTGGAAGATGTGCTTTGCAAAATTAGAAACATTATAAATTAAACTTGGTGAAAGTTGGAAGCATATTCCTTGATTGAAACAATAAAAACAAACATTAAGAAACATCATTCTTACCGGAAATAAACTAAACAACGATAACATAACTGATACTTAATGGAAACAAACTAAAACGTACATCACAACTGGAAATCTCATACAAAATGTTCATCATTTTTCAATAATCAAAGTAGTGTACAAACATGGCTATTTGGGATCAACTAAAACGGAGTTGAACATAGATTCCACATCTTCATCAGATTTCAACTCTTTCCACTCGTATTTACGTGTTGCATCGTCAAAATCACACACACAATCGCAGCCTAGATCGATGAACGGTTCGTAATAACCAAGTTTGTCAATCTGGATATGTCTCGCATATTTGAAATGGTACATAACTTGAATCTTGTCTTTGAGAGTAAAAAGACTCCTTAAATTGTCCTTCAATTCCACGCAGAACAATTCATCGATACCGCGAAACCTGACAGTAAATGCATGAGATGTCACTGAACAATTACGATTGGAAGAATTCATTTTCTAAAATTGTTTTTGGATGTATTAGAATATGAATTAAGGTTGTGTATTTATACACGGATCCGATAAATTATAGCCACAAAAAATTGTCGATTTTATCTCAACCACAAAAAAAAAGGTAGAGGGTGCAATGTTAACCATGCAAAGTGTCGGTGGATTTTGGACCGTGCAAAGTGTCGGTGGAATCTTGAACGTTCAAAGTGTCGGCAAAATCCTGACCATGCAAAGTGTCGGTGGAATCTCGACCATGCGTAACAATACACGTGCATTAATGATATTATACGAAAAAATAAAAACACTCAAAAACCACAATAAAATACAACATGCCACAACACATGAAAATAACATAATTGTTACTAAAAATAAAAATATTACACGGGAAATAAAAACATTACACGAGAGATACAAACAAGCCCAAACTTGTTTTGCGGTAACATTTTCACCGTCTCTGATCTTGCAATGTGGCTTCATCATCTGAGTCAAATTTTTCTTCACATGAAAATAACAAACTAAATGGACCGACTCCGGAAAAACCGTGGCAACGGCATTCATCAATGCAGCGTCCCTGTCAGTCACCACAACCTTCGACTTCACCTCTTTACTCCTCAAAAGAGCCATACATTGTTGCAACACCCAAGTGAAGTTTTCTTCCTTTTCGCTACTCATAAACGCAAACCCCACGCTATATGTTTCTTCACATGAGGTTTCGCCAACAATTTGGAACAATGGCATACCGCATTTGTTCGTTTTATAAGTTGAATCCATCAACAAAACGGTTGGAAAGGTGTTGAACAAACAAACGGATTTAGGATGTGCAAAGAAGATATCGTGCACATATTCGGACTCACCAATGGTTCGAGCCTTGAAAAAGTAATTGTTGTCGTCAAGCAACTTCATCAAGTGTTGCATTTCATTCATTGTAGACCTACTCCTTTGTTCTAATCTCCACCGGGCATTGTAAATTTACCTCGCATCCGTGACATTATTCGGATCCCTCTCTTTCATCGCGGACATAATATTCTTAGACGCAACAAAATTCCTTGTCAACTCTTCTAGTAACTCTTTCTCGTCCGGTTTCAAGCGCCCCGCAATTAGATGGCCTTGTAGAGCACTGTCAAGTTCATGGTTGTGTGTGCCATTAGTAACGCTAACATTCCATAGCCTTGAAGTTACATGAAAGTAGCCTCGGATGCGAAACGGGCAACCACATTTTCTCGATCCCACCCCATCTTTCTTTGGTTTCTTCCCCGTCGGTTTGTATGTACCGCCTCTTTCACAACCCAACACAATAAATGCCTTTCTCTTAGCGGTACCGTTGTCAGATCTTTCAACTACAATTGTAAACCGTAAAGGGGTTGCTCTGTCGCCTGCCCACTTAAGCAACATCTCTTTTGTTTCAAAAGCTTCTTTGGTCACAAAATGAGAAGATACATCAATATTTATTGCCGGAGCTTTGACTACAATGGCTTTGCACTCGTCCGGAGGTTTAGATTCGTCGGCCATAACTACAAAATAACACAACAAATCAATAATAAGTCATGTTACAAACAATTGTTCACTTAAACTTATCTTAATCATGCTAAGTCATGTTAGTTCATAAGCCAATACAAACCATGATTACTTAACAAATGAAGCAAATTAAAACAAAACATGTTGAGTCATAAGCTAACTTCATTTCTAAGCTATTGCAAACCATAACTATGCCATTTCTAAGCTATTACAAACGAAAGCTCTGCCAGTGTAGTGAGCTATGCAGAAAATTTCACACACAAACTATTTCGGTACGCCTTTACCGCAGGTTTTTAAAATTTTTCGGTAGACAAAAACTGAGCAATCATGTGTCAGAAACCTAGTAAGCTAGAAAGTAGGTGTGCCTAAACTAAACGGTAGAGATTGAAATTTACCTTATTTTTGAGCTTCAATGCGTGTAGAGACGGTTAGCCAAGGTTCCAATCTTGATTTCAAGCCTCCAATGGACGGAATCGCGCAAGAGAAACATGTGGAACTTTTGTTAGTGTGTTTGAGAAGATGAACAAATGAAGAGGGAAAGACAGGTCTGCTGGTATATAAGAACAGGTCTCGGGTTTCGTTTACCGTGAAAATTAGCATTCTCGGTACGCCTTTACCGAGCTTTTGTGTTCAAAATTTTTAAAATTTCAGGGGTAAATTTGGATTTTAGGGGGGTTAAGAAGAGACAGGGGGGTGGGGAAAGAAATTTTCATGTTGTAAAGCACCATCAGTATTTATACAAATCCAATCCATTAGTGGAGCTTCCCATCTAACATTGATAGTTACAACGCCCATCTAATATTTTTATAGCAAAATGTAGAAATACATTCTTATTCTTGACAAAAAAAAAAAAAAAATACATTCTTATAAGAAAAAAATATAGATACAATTTTTCAATAGTATTTTTTGTATGTTATCGTAAATATTTACTTACTTTTTCAAGGATTTGAAGTACATATAAGAGTTTTCTTTTAAAATTATCAACAAAAAAGAGTTCTTGTTCAAAAAAAAAAAAATTGTCTCTTTAAAATTTAAATAGTATGTATTTAAAACAAAATACTCCAATATCCATTATTTACAATACTCACACGTATTATACACCAACCACTTGAACTATATTGTATTAAAATAATATTATCAACAACTTATATATATATAGACAGATATATTATTTTTCGTCATATTACAATTTGCATATCATTTTGAGCTTTTTAACAAGCACACAAGAATTAATTTGATATTCAAATTTAATATTTAAGGCCCAAGTTACAATTTTTACCAATAGAAATGTTTGTATAAAATGACCAACAACTTACAAGTTCATAAACATTAGATAAATTCTTCTATATCCTTAAAGTTATTGGAGTGTCTAAAAGTGATGTTTGTACCAAAGTGTTCACCTAAATATTATTTACTTTTAAAATTTCAAAGACCATAATTTAGTGCCCTATACTTTAAGAGACAAACTTGACATAATTCTCTTAACTTTTATTTATATTATAATGCAGGTCAATGTAACATAAGAGCACCCATATTTCACATCTTTTTATCTTAACTCTTCAGTTTCAAAGGGAAGAGGAGAGGACCTTGGTTATTCGAGGTTTGGACCCATATTTCACCATTGATTTAAAATATGTGACATGCAATTAGTGAAAACCACAAATCTTGATTGAACTATGTGATCATATTTGAAAAGAGAAACTACAACAGCAACTGTTTACAGGGAAAGATAAGAAACTATCATCAAAGTAAAAAAGAACTTCACAGCAAGCAGTACAATTTGGTATGAAAAGTGAATACTTTTAGAGAAACTCAGTTTTAGCTATCAAAGAGAGATTTCCTCATCTCATCCACAGTGGCACTAGGCTTGGCTTCCCTTAGCTTAAAAACATTTTCAATCACCGAGAGTTCTGTTGCTGTGGTGTCCGAACCACAAAATGCTGTCCAATCATTGACTGTCATGCCAGCAGCTATTACTTCGCTACCACGGTTGACTGTCCCGGCAAACAAAGGAACTTGAAGAAGTGTAGATAATTCATCCAAGTCTTCGATCGAAGTATGAGGGTGAACCTGCATTCAGTGTATGATCAAAAGATATAGAACTTTTATTCTAATGGAAACATTCAAGAGGACATGTTTTGCACTTACCAAACCACCTTTGTTGGAGAAAGCGCAGTAACTGCCAACAAGAATATTACCGGCAACTGTCTGCCTGAAAACTTCTACTCCAAGAACATCTGCAACTACCTCCTCAGTTTCCTGAACCACACTTTCAATGTAAATACTAAACCACACAAGAGAAGAATTCAAAAACACAAGAGAAGATAAATGCTTTTTAGCCTTGATGCAACGCACTTAACAGAGAATCATCTTAAATGACACTTTAAGTTGCAAGTAAGAGTTTGGTTAACTTACAAAGCCAGCATTAAATACATTACCTATCTAAATCTAAATCTAAATAATATACAACCCTGAACCCAAATTCAACATTTAAATAAAAATTATTTCTACAGTTCATGTGGTTTATGGAGTGATCAAATTAACCCCATCTTGCCATACTTGACAGCAAAAAATTTAATGAAATTGTCGATTCTTTTCAAGAAACTATTTATATGAATTGTGATTATAACCTAAAAATTTAAGTGGATAGGTTCAGAGGAACTAGAATTGGATATGTGACTGATTGTCCAGTTCTTTATTCAGCGTACATAATCAAGTTTCTAAATAAGTATAAGACATTAGGACACAAGAAAGCTATAATCTATAAACTACAATACCTTGTCGAGATCAGTGTGTGTGAGGGCCACATGGTCATTACATGCTATACAATTACCCAGAGCAGATAACTTTTCTTCTATGCGCTCAACACGAACTTGATCAGGTAAACTGTTTTTCAAATGTTGAAGTTCTTCAACAGTAGCCATGAAAGAAATGAAATAATATGAGAAAACTGGTGCTTAGGTTTATGCCACCAGCGATGATGAAACAATATGAGAAAAGAAATAATAATTAATTCTAGACTTCAGAGTATTTTTGTACTAAACGGGACAAGTAAACAGATCAAACATCAACACCCAGGGTGTTGATTGATAAAAGATCATAGGTGCTTTAATGAAATTGCAGGGTACCCTGTTTATACTTTAATGATAAACTGATATTATTATACATTAGCCACAGAAAAGGTTATCATTGTACAAAAGACCCACAATGGCCTCAATCTTCCTTAGACTCTGCCATAGCAGGATCCTTGTAGATAAACAGTGAAACCTACAGATCAGAAACTTGAATCTTCATTAAGCAATTAATCATGGCTAACAATTGTTAATATCATCATTCAAAAGCAAAGCTACGTTTTGAGAGTTCCTTTGAAGTTTGAATGAATCAATAGTTTTTAGCACAGAAATGAAAACTACAGATTTTAGGTACCAATGCAGCCCCCAGATCTTTACCGCTTAAAAAATGTGAAAATCAAGCATTTATGAGGCCATGGTATACCAAAATCAAAGACTAAAACATTAAATTTTAATCACTTTCACCCCAATTTCAAAACTTGAAGATATTTGATATGGCACATGAAAGAGCAATCATTAACAAACAAAACCTCATAGTAACTGTTTCTTCCCCCAATTTTTCCTTTACTAAAAAGTCACAAAAATATTATACTTGAAGAATGTTTCACTTCTTTCACCACTTACAATTCCAGAAAGTTGAGGTTATATTAGTTTGACAATACTATTTAATACAACAGCATGACATAAAATAGCACTAAACAATACTACAAATAATAATAACTTAATAATCGGAATCACCTTGATCTGTGGTGGTATGAGGCAAAAGAAGCCCGTTCTTGTTTCCTGCAAACCAACAGTAAGTAAATTAAGCAAAAGTTTTTATTTTGTTTTAATATAAGGAAGAAAATTTGTGACTGATTCAGAGACTAATCAAGAAACCAGGAAAAAGTATTTTACCAATACAAAGACGACCAACAATACGAGTGCCACCAATGGAAGTTTTGACCACAGGGATAACATCCGATAACTCGGCCTCAAATGCACTATATCAAACAACACAACACAGTAATTTATTCATCAAGATAACATGTATTTCAAGAATATATAACGTAAATGCATATATTCGGGAATTATATTCAGTGGACGAAAACCTGTAGAAATTTTCAGAACCACCAGTTGCAACCAAACAATAGGCATTAGTAAGTTTTGAGAAAACACCAATTTCACAAGAATTCTCAAACTGAAGTCCTGCAAAAAAAACATTATGACCAATGAGTATATTATTGAAGAGAAAAATTGAATCAGAAATTCTTTAGAAAAAGAAACTTACTAGTTGCCATGAGAGGGATTGATTCAATAAAGCAAGAACAAGTTAATATCTGCAATAGTTAATAAGTAAGTTTGATGAATTACTAACAAATTAGAGCTAAAATCAAGAAAAGGTTGAAACTAAGCATGAAGCATGATTGATTGATAAACATAATGCATAAGGTTGAAACGGCGCAAAGAAGTGAAAAGGGGTTGTGTCGGTTACGAACCAGGATGAACGGAGGAGCAAAGATGAAGCGGTGAATGGAATTGGAGGGACGCAACGATCACTACAAAACTCTACCACAACCGATCAGATTCTTCAATTTCAATCATTTTTTATTGGGTATAATCAATATCATTTATTTTTTCTTTCTCAATTATACTTTTGGAAGTTTTGGTCATTATTTTAACAAATTTGTAATTTTACTTATCTATTATTTGCAGCTAATGCTATGATGGACTACATGGTCCACCGTGGGCCAGTGATCAATACTACTCTAACGAATACGAATTTTAGTTTTATTTGTGATATTATGTCATCAAAATTCAAGATGAAATGAAGTAGGAGGACAAAATATCTGAATCTTTAAAAATAACAAGATCTAAATTGCAAAAAAAATAAGAGATCAAAGATTTTTTTTACTATCTTTGCTTTCATAATTAGTGTCCTAGGAGTCTGTTAGCATTTTCTTTATTATTTTTACACCGTTATTCAACAACTATCGTATATTCCACTAAATTATCTCATTACATCCACTTTAATGAGATGACATGGATAAATAGAGGATTCATATTTAGCGTAAGTGTAAAATTAATTTATACTTAGTGTGTGTTTGGTTTAGCGGTAGCTAGAATTGAGTTTGATAGAATTGAGTTTGACAGAATTGATTTTAGTTAAAAGTGATTTAAACTAAATTGATTTTTGTTTGGATAACTTTATGTAAAAGTAATTCTTATAAATTTATGTTGTTTGGATTGTTTGGATCAAAATTACTTTTAGATGTGTAATTACCAAAATGGGTTTTAATTGTATTTAAAACTATATATTTCATTTATATTATAGACGATTATTCAAATTTAATAAAAAAAATTGAAGATTAGTAAAAAAAACATATTCAATAAAATCTAATATTTATTATATTAAATATAATATATATAAATATTTATATTTATACACTTTTTATAGAAAAATTTATTTATATTTATTGAACCCATAATATTTTTTTATGGCATTTTTTTACTAAAAATTAGGCCTATTTTATGTGCATTTGAGTGTATAATTACCAAAATAGGTTTTAATATAGTCAACAGTAAACAAAAAACATTAAAAAAATTATAAAATAAAAATAACAATTTTTCCATCACTCAATATATGTATGTTTGAGACAAAAACCCAACCCATTGTAAAAGAAAAATCAACAAAAACCCAACCCAAGAGTAAAAAAAAGTTTAAAAAAACAGACAAAAAATCCTATTAAAACTCATCATAATACGGTCAATTTCTCTTCTCCAACACTCTCATTCTAAAAGGGTCTAGAATTTTCTACATCTATGGAAATCAATCTCTCTTCTCATCTCTTACTCTTAGTACACTTCTAGCATTATTTCATCCCCATTCTCCCAATTTTCCATTTCTCAATACTTGTTTGTTGACCTCAAGCTTACAAAAAAGGAAAGACAGATCTAGATGACTGTGGATTCCAGAGGGAAAGAACAACATGCAACTAATCTGGGTGATGTAAAGAAGAAGAAATTCAAGGGTAAATATGTAAGTTTACATGTAACTAAAAATTAATTGCCTAGAATTGATTTTCCTTTGACGTGGAAGCTCCAATTTGTGGCTTTAAGGTTACTCGCGTTTTGGGCAGAATCCACGTTCCAGAGAATTGATTTTGAAAGATATCCAAACATCTAAGAGCATCTTCAATGGTGATACCGCTATGGGTATTATACATCACTAAAAAGTGGTTCCTACAATGCCATATAGTATTTATGCAATTCATATGTGTTTTGCTCCAATTGTGATACCACTCTAGGTATCATACATTATTAACAAGTTATTAATTCTATTTAATTCGATATACAAAAAAAGGTAACAATAAATTGATGATACGGTACCTTAAATAAGATACCGGTATCATCAATTTTGATACCCTCTATGCCACGTCATGGAACTCCAATGATAAAAAAAAGTTAAGGTACGCATCATTAGTCTATGATACTCTCTATGATATCCTTATTGGAGATGCTCTAAGAATTGGTTGAAATCGCTTATGGAGTTGGTAACTCGCGTTTGGGGCTTGAAAACGCCAATCCAAACAGATACTTACAAAACATATCTTATAAATTCATTTTAAAATCTTTTTGAACCTGGACGGTAGACGCAATTAGGGTGGCTCATTTTAACCGATTATCATAGATTAACCATAACCAAATTCATATCCGATTTTGATAACTGGTTAATTGTGTTTGGATTTAATAACCAAACTCATTCTTTTTTTATTTGGATATCCATAACCAATTGGTGGATAACCATAACTAAATTTTATGTCCAAATTCTTCAAACTCCAAATTCAAATAAATTTTTACTGAAAAAATAGAGAACTTTATTTTTTTGAAAACGAAAAAAAATCCTGAAAAATACCGGAAACTTTTTTCCCAAAAAAAAGATCGGAAAATTTTTTTCCAAAAAAGTTTTTTCAAATAAAATATCGGAACATTTTTTCTGAAAAAAAACGATCGGAAACTTTCTTTCAAGAAAAAACTTCGGAATTGATTTTATCTAAAATAAAAAAAATTCCCCGAAATAATCGGGAACATTTTTTCCGATAAAAAATCAAAAACTTTTTCCCAATAAAATTGGAAACTTTTTCCAGAAAAATCGGTGAATTTTTTTCCGAATTAAATATCAGAAATTTTTCCCGACAAAAGATCGAAAACTTTTTTCCGGAAAAAATTGGAAACTTTTTTTCGAATAAAATAACAGATGTTTTTCCCGAAAAATATCGGCAACTTTCGTTCAAGAAAAAACTCCGGAAATTGATTTTATCTAAAATCGAAAAAGAATTTCCCTGAAATAATCGGGAACATTTTTTCCGATAAAAAATCAAAAAAAATTTCCCAAAAAAAATCGGGAACTTTTTTCCTGAATAAAATATCGGATTTCCAAGAAAAGATCGGAAACATTTTTCCGGAAAAATTGGGATCGGTTTTTCCGAATAAAATATCAGATCTTTTTCCCGAGAAAAGATCGGAAACTTTATTTCGGAAAAAACTCCGAAATTGCTTTTTTATCTGAAATCGAACGTTATTCCTAGAAATAATCAGTTATTAAACGAAGAACCGGTTTTTAAAAGCAAAAACTGGTTATAAAAGTAGTTATGGACATAACTGGTTTTATAACCAGTTTTGTGATGTCAAAACCGATTTTATGAAGTGGTTATATATCTGGTTATGACAAGTAGATAAAATATAATTATGGATTGATTATGATTATTATCCGACCATGATCAACCTTAGACGCAATATCAAATACAACTAAAACTTACTCACAGTGTGAGATCTTTGGTACGAATTCAAGTAAAGACGTAACCTAGCAATATCATGTTGAGCCTTTTTTTATAGAACATTTTGAACTTTAAACAACAACATGAGCTCTAAAACCTTTAAAATAAAAAAATCCTCTTTCAATACATTTTTCTCATATTATGGGGAATTTTGTTTAATTAAAAAAAAAAAACCAATTCAAGTTGGGATACTATCCTCTCTTCCTTTTTCCTAAAGTCCTCGCCTTCTCTCATTGAACTCCCAAACATAGCCTAAACATTTTTCTCTTTAATAAAGTTTAAATTGAGTCCATATAAAGCAAGAAACCCATATTTAAATTGAAATAAACATAAAATTAGTGAAAACCACAAATCTTGATTGAACTGTGTTATAATACTGTTATATTTGAAAAACAGCAACTGTTTACCAGAAAAGAAAAGAAACTACCATCAAAGTAAAATGAACTTTACAAGAAGCAATACAACTTGGTATGAAAAGTGAATACTTCTAGAGAAACTTAGATATAGGCATATAGCTATCAAAGAGAGATTTCCTCATCTCATTGAAAGCACTAGGCTGTGTCTCCCCTCAGCTTGAAAACACTGTCAATCACAGAAAGCTCTGTTGCTGTGGTGTCTGAGCCACAGAATGCTGTCCAATCATTTACTACCATGCCAGAAGCTATTGCTTCACTGCCACGATTGACGGTTCCAGCAACCAAAGGAACTTGAAGAAGTGTAGAAAGTTCATCCAAGTCTTCAACTGAAGTATGAGGATGGACCTGCATTCAGTGTATATTATCAAAAGATAGAACATTTATTCAAATTTTAAGCATTTAAAAGGACATGTCTTGCTCTTACCAAACCACCTCTGTTGGACAGAGCACAGTAACTTCCCGAAAGAATATTACCGGCAACTGCCTGCCTGAAAACTTCAACTCCGAGAACATCTGCAATCAACTCCTCAGTTTCCTGCACAAAATTTTTACGATAAATACTAGACCATGAGAAGAACAATTCTTACTATAAGACCGTGTGCTAAAAATAACACTCTTATATGAGGCATAAATTCTACTTTTATCAAAACAACAGAATAGATTTGGTGGACAAATATGAGCCTTGATGCAAAACTCGTAACACGAGATGATATGCGTACGTAAATAATCTTCAAATTTTATTTATCACATATAACTCAATTTCAACAATAACAGGAGGAAAAGATTTAATTTAATGTGCTATTCAATCAAGTTTCCTTTATACTAGTCTTAATTTCCAATCTGACATAAGTATGAGAGATTATCACAGAAAAGGGCTATAATCTATAATACGAAAATACCTTGTCGAGATCAGTGTGTGCAAGGGCCACATGGTCGTTACATGCTATACAATTTCCAAGAGCAGACAATTTTTCTTCTATACGCTGAACAACAACTTGATCAGGTAGACTGTTTCTCAGATGTTGAAGTTCTTCAAAAATAACCATGACAAAAAATCAAGTTCCATATGTTAGTACAACATCAGAACTGGCGCTGAGCTTTATGTCACCAGCAAAGATGAAACAATAGATATGCAATAAAAGGAGGAGGGGATACTAATTAATCTAAGTCAGCTTATACTTTAAGAGTAACTCTTTAGTAAAGGAGAGAAAAAACTGATCAAATGTCAGAAAAAGATTCAAAACAGTGAAAGGCAAACAAAGAGCTTAACATATTAATTGATAAATAAGCATTGCCATGTTAGGATTTATCCATGCCAATACTAGGGCTATACAGACTCAAACTATACACCTTCTCAGAAGAACAGATCAAACCCCTATTAAAATATGAGTTTCTTATTCAAATAATGCAATCAAATATTGAGAGGGTTCGTTATTGAATTCAGACTAAAATATAAATTGAAAAAACGACTGTAACGACAAAACTTGAGAATACCATCATTGCTAAATCTGCTCATGTGATTGATAAGACTAAAACACCAAAACTTTTAATCTCTCACTCCCATTACAGAACTTGAAATTTTTTTGATATGACGGATCAACCACCAAGCATAGAACAAACAGAACCTCATAATAAAGCGGTTTTTCAGGTTTTTCTTTGTAAATTAAAAAAACATACAAATATTTTAAACAGATGTTTCACCATTGACAATGCTATTGCTATTTAATACAATAGTTTGAGTATATTGGTGATCAATAATAATAGGATGAGCATTTTCTTCGTTTTTTAAGGTGGCAGGGAGCACACAAATGTTTTGACAGGAAATAATGTACGGCATTGAATTGAAAGAAAACCAAACAGTACTACAAATAAAAACAAACTACATAATAACATAGTAATAGGAATCACCTTGGTCTGTGGTGGTATGAGGCAATAAAAGTCCGTTCTTGTTTCCTGCAAAACCATAGTAGAAGAAAGGCGCGTAAATCAGGTGATAGGTCTAAATGTAATAAATGATAAATCAATAAATAAATAGAAAACTGATTTAACAATAGTTTACCAACAGAAAGAAAACCAACAAGGCGAGTGCCGCCAATGGAGGTTTTGACCACAGGGATAACATCTGCTAACTCAGCCTCAAATGCACTATATGAAACAACACAGTAATTTATTCATCTAGATAACATGTATTAGAATTCAAATCCATTTGTAAACCAAAATAAGAGAATGAAAACCTGTAGAAGTTTTCAGAACCTCCAATGGCAGTCAAACAATAGGCATTGGTAAGTTTTGAGAAGGCTCCAATTTCACAACAATTTTCAAACTGAAGTCCTGCACAAAACCAATTTCATGGAGAATACAGACATGGATAAATTCCTTCTCCGTTTGGATTGATGGAATGTAATGAAGCAGAGCGGAATAGAGTGGAATGGAATAGGATGGAGCGGAATGGAATGAATATTTCGTTCCATTGTTTGAATATTTTAAAAAGGAGATGAACAAAATTGAAGGTAAGTGGTGGTATGATATTAAATTCATTTCATCCTATTCCATTCCGCTCTATTCCATTATTATTTTTCAAATCCAAACAATGGAACATTATTATATTCCATTATGTTCCGCTCCATTCCATTATATTCCATAAATCCAAACAGAGCCTAAGAATACGGAAATGCAGACTAAACACACGGAAAAATGTAATTATCTATTCACTTACTAGTTGCCATGAGAGAAATCTTTCACCCAATAACAACTTAATATCTGCAGCATTGGGTACATAATTAGCAAAAGAAGACAAAGAAACCAAAGGAAATAAATTGTTGAATAATTCAGAAATGTAAAGGACTTCACAATTTCAATTACTAAAATGTTGAAATACTCTGATTCAATTCCTATGAGAATTACAATCTTTACATACTTAGTTGAATGTGTTCACTGTATTCAATCAGTACAAATAGCAATCAACAAGTTCAATCTGAAATCGAGAGGCAGATGGGGGTTTGGTGGCCATGATCTAATTGGTAAGGGAGAGACCCGCCGGTAACGGTGGCGGGTCGCCGGCGCCAGGGTTTAAGTTGTTATTGTTTGCTAGGTTAAAAAAATAAGACATGGAATAAAAGTTACAGCTAGTGGAAAAAACATACCTTTTGGTTGTTGCGGTGGTGGTGACTGGTGAATGACTAAGGGTGAAAGTAAATTTATATTTGTATTTTTTAAAACTTTATGGGCCTATCTTGGTTTTTTAATATATATTTTTTGGAAAATGCTTATGAGTACGACACAGAAATTCGTTGAATCCGACGAATAATTATTAGCCGTTCATTTTCTGCTCGCCTATTATTCATGCTGATACACTGTAGATTTGTAGTAGTTGTGGTATATGGTACGGTACATAATAAAAGTAATCATAATAAAAGTAATTCTTCTTTGTATTGAGTAAAAAAATATAATATATAGAATTTTATTTTGGGTGTGTTTGGTAAGTCTAATAAGCCAATTTATAGTTTATGAAAATAGCTTATAAGTTTGTTTGAAAAAATAGATGTGTTTGGTAAATTACTTTTTTCTCATTAGCTTAGTTATTTTTTTAGATGTTATTTTAAGTAGCGTTTGAGCTTATAACTTATAACGTTTTTTACCGTTTTTTCCATTTTTAACTTTTAATATAATTGTATTATTTTTTTAAAATATAAAAATTATCCACTAAAGAGAAAAACTACCCACTAAACATACATGTCCTTTTATATTTATCAACCACTTTAAAATATAATTTTATCAAACACTTTAATTTCAAACGGTTAGCTTTTCAGCTATTAGTTATAAACTAGATTTTCAGCTATAATTTTACCAAACAGACCCTTAGTCTCTATATTATATTTTTAGTCTTTATAAAATTTTCATTTTAGTGAATTTTTAAGTTTTTTAGTTTGTTAGTGAGAAGTTTAGGTAATATGCATGTCTTAAGTTCAAATCTAGTTGACTACATTGTAGATTACTAGTTTCGTCTTTAAATATAAGGTGTTTTTGAGACTTTTTTTGTTCCTTTTTATAAGACTTCTTTCAAATTTTTATGGTTATTAATTATTTCTGTACTAATATACCTTAATTATAGTGCATCTTTTTCTACATATTATGGAATGGAATAAATACTGTAAAGAAAATATTAACACATTCTCAATGCCAGGACAGTGCACGTGCCTCTACGCACGAGCCGAATTAGTCACCCATCTTTGGTGTGTCGAAAACCAGTGTGAAAAAAAAAACCTTTAAAAATAATATCAATTGTCAACAAATTAAATACTACAATTAACTTTCTTAATCTCCGTAATTTTAACAAAAGAATCTTATATTTAGAGACGGAACTTGTAAAAATATTGACATATGTAATGCTTTTATTGTATTTTAGTTATCCTTAAATTTGTTTAAAAAAAGGAAAATACCAATGTAAATGTGAAGTGGAAAGCCTTAATGTAGCACTAAAAGTGAGGCTCGTGCAAATCCAACGACAATTAATTGTCGTACCGTATAGCACTGCTGTTATTATTATTATAGTTTTGAAAGATTTTATAATATATATGATGGGTTAGGATCAAATGACACCAATGTGTCAAACTTAGTACCATGACACTTCAGATAATTCTTTACTGGGTAATCGTATTACAAAAGTCACCGTTGGATTCAAAGCTATTGTTATATAGATCATGTCTATAAAATTTAACATCAATCGAAAATCATTTGATGGGTTAAAGAGAAGGATCAAAATTAACGGTTTTGACGAAGTTTTGTAAGACGTTCGTTTTTAAGCATCTCATTGACATATCAAATGATTTCCGATTGATGCTAAATTTTATAGACATGATCTATATAACAATAGTTTTGAATCCAACGGTGGATTTTGTAATACAATTATCCGTTAAAGAATTATCGGAGATGTCATGGTACTATAAGTTTGACACCTTGGTATCATTTGATCCTAACCCATATATGATATGATTGTTGGATTCATCAAATGTATCATTGTATTTATATTCCTACAACTTTAATAATAATCCTAAGAATAGAGAGGATCTTAATTCATAATTTTTCTTTATCGTATAAAATGTTCTATAAGTAGTATAAAGGGGATGCCAATTTACATATGTTTATGGAGTTTCTCGTAAGGATTATTTGTTCAGGACACCAATGTTAGATTACTAGGCTACCACTTAGAAGCGGGGTTGAATAAGTGGCTTCGTTAACTAATGTCAATTTTAAAAATTATTTGATTAAAACGAATGCGCGGAAGCACCACCGGATCGGTAGTCTACTTTGCACCTTTTGACCAAAGGAAAGATAGTATAGCCTTGAACGAAGTAGGAAAAAGATAGGAACGCTTAATTCAAGATATCCAATTTAATCGATTAACAAAAACAGTCCCAAGCAAGTTATATGATTCGATTCAAATTCAATCACAACCAAGATAATAGCAATTGAACCTTTGTGAACACTTACGAACACAAAACTTCAATTGACTCAAAATATAAGCGAATTGCGTAAAGTAAGAATTTAAAGCGAATAGACACAAGAGAGTTGATTAGGGAGTTCCCCGGATTTCGCGTCGTCCACGCGTTTGTCCGAGTACGTCTCCCCCCAAATAACCAAACGGGTTATTTGAGATATCTATTGATTAAAAACAGTTTGAACACAAGTGCACAATTTACAATGAATCCAATACACCTATATTGACTCAAAAGTAAAACTATGCTACACCTCAATCGACGAACGAATCTTCACCCTCTGATTCCAACGATTCTACCCGTGCAACTCCTTGCAACAATCGTCCAGCTGAGTCCTTCAATTCTTCTCGATTGATCCTTCAAGATATCGAACAATCTTGAATCCCTAGCGAGCAACCAAACCTCCTTCCCAAATCAACCCGATCACGATTCTGATTCACCGCGAATCGTACCGAACGTTATCGACCAAGCGTACAACTTCTATAGGATTGATCCTATACTCAATCTTCAATTGTTGCAACTTGATGAAAGATGATGATCTTGAGAAGGATACACTTTGATCCCAATTTTTCACCCAAATTGTATCCAAAGTGTTTCACTCAAAGCACTCTTGCTTTCTCAATGGTTCTCACTAGATTTTTCTCAGTTGTGTTGAATTGTGTTACATACAAATGATCACACACATTGCTATTTAAAGTAAAAATAGAATGAGCAAATTTAGGCATAATTTTTCAAACATGTATCGATACAAAGGATCATTTGTATCGATACAAATGCTTTGACCAACGTTTTAAAAATGAAATATTGACCTTTGTATCGATACAAACACGGGTGTGTATCGATACAAATATCAGAATCTTGAAATCTTGACTGATATGTATCTAAGCATGCAAGCATGCTTCGAATCATCTTGAGTTTTCTGGATTTTGAGAACATACAGATGTGTATCGATACATGCAAGCATGCTTCGATACACAGGTGCTGTTCTGTCTCTGAGAGACCACTTTTGTATCGATACAGACCATGTATGTATCGATACAAAATGCACAAAATCAAGCAGAAGAGATTTCAGGACATTTGTATCGATACACCAATGTATGTATCGATACAAAATACCTAAAAGTCAGTTTTTCAAGGTTTTAGAAAATAGTTCTTTGTTGTTAAGTCATTTGTAATGTTGCCAAAATATGTTCAATCCTATTTTCATGTGTTTTGACAATTATTAAAACATGAGGATGAACTGGTGCACTTACGTTCTCCCTCTTTTTGATAATTGTCAAAACTATGCATAAGCTAACTAAGCCTATACCTATTATGCAAATAAAATAGCAATGTAGTACAGACGCAATTAAGAACATCAAGGCTAATCAAATAAGCACGCTCCCCCTGAGTTGATGTCATAATGCGTTTTGATCATCTTTAGCTTGTGCATCCAATCTCTCCCCCTTTGACAATATCAAAAAGAAGAAGAGAGCACATTAGAAGTAACAAGTCCAAGCAATTTTTAATCAATTGATCACATCATGCACTTACATTTGTCGAAATGCACTTTATGATATAGTTTCCTAATCAATATAAATACATACAAAGATATGCCAAAATATATCAATGACGAACACCAAATATCATGATAAAACATGGAATGTAGAACAACAATCCATAAACCAACTCATGAGTATTGAAACACATCGACATTTGTAATTAAGTAACATACCAAAATATGGGACGAAATAAACAAAACAATGCAACTAAATGCATAATCTCATGTTGCCATATCATATAACGGTGTTCATGAAGAAATGAAATACACACATAGCATTTATGCAACAAGTTAGGTTATAGACATATCAATGAATCAATATTTCATACATTGCCATTTGATACATATGGACTTCAAGAATTATTACTTATCTTGAAGCGAGAATTCTTGGAAATGAGCAAGCATATGAATGTATTGAGAAACATAAACATGTAATGTTGATGGTTGAAAAAGGAATTCACATAGACATAAGCAAGTTGAAGTTAAGAAGAGAAGAAGGAGGTGATACTTTTTAACCTTGTACCTTAGGATGTTGATGCACTTTCCCTAGTGTGAAACTCCAAGTTGCCAAGAAGTGTGATAGGTATGTAAAGTGCATGCTTTATGTATGTTACTCTAGGTTAGAGATATCAAGGATCCCTAATTCTCTGCGAATATAGACAAAGGGGTCCGTTGCAAGTGGTTTTGTAAAAATGTCCGCAAGTTGGTTTTTAGACTCCACATGCTCAAAAACAACATCCCCTTTTTCTACATGGTCGCGAAGAAAGTGATGCCTAATTTCTATATGCTTTGTCCTTGAATGTAACACGGGATTCTTTGTTAGGTTTATGGCACTAGTGTTGTCACACAAGATTGGAACACGTAGTTTTAAATCATAGTCGAGAAGTTGTTGTTTTAACCAAAGTATTTGTGAACAACAACTTCCGGCCGCAACGTATTCCGCTTCGGCGGTTGATAAAGCAACGAATACTTGTTTCTTGCTATGCCAACTTACCAAGCAATTACAAAATAGGTGACATGTTCCACTAGTACTTTTCCTATCCAACTTGCAACCGGCAAAGTCGGAATCGGAGTAACCTACCAAAGAGCAATCATTTCCCTTAGAGTACCATAAGCCAAAATTTGATGTTCCTTTAAAATATTTCAAAATTCTCTTAACGGCTTTTAGGTGAGACTCTTTGGGACATGATTGGTATCGTGCACACATGCAAACACTAAACATAATATCCGGCCTAGAAGCCGTTAGATAGAGTAAGGATTCGATTATACCTCGATATTTTGTGATTTCAACATCTTTACCTTCTTCATCTTTACTTAACGTGCATGTTGAAGCCATCGGAGTGTCCATGTGTTTTGAGTCCGCCATCTCAAACTTCTTAAGCAACTCAAGGCAATATTTGGTTTGATAAATGAAAGTCCCTTCATCTAGTTGCTTGATTTGTAAACCCAAGAAGTAAGTGAGTTCACCCATCATGCTCATCTCAAATTCTCCTTGCATAAGATTAGAAAAGCTCTTGACAAGAGATGGATTAGTGGAACCAAAAATAATATCATCAACATATATTTGAACTAGTAAGACATCCTTTCCTTTACGTTTAATGAAGAGTGTAGTGTCAACTTTACCCCTTGAATATCCGTTTTTAATTAAGAACTTGCTAAGTCTATCATACCAAGCTCTAGGAGCTTGTTTAAGACCATAAAGAGCTCGTTTTAATTTGAAAACATAATCCGGATGTTCATGATTTTCAAAACCGGGTGGTTGTTTAACATACACTTCTTCATTTATGTTAACCATTTAGGAAAGCACTCTTAACGTCCATTTGATATAATTTGAAATTCATATTGCATGCATAAGCTAATAAAAGTCTAATGACTTCTAGGCGGGCTACCGGAGCATAAGTCTCCTCATAATCAATACCCTCCTCTTGGTTGTAGCCTTGAGCTACTAACCGAGCCTTGTTCCTAACAATTACTCCATTTTCATCTAGTTTGTTCCTAAAAACCCAACGAGTCCCAATTACTTGATGATTTGGAGGAGGTGGCACTAAATCCCACACTTCATTTCTTTTAAATTGGTTTAGTTCCTCTTGCATTGCAAGGGTCCAATGCTCATCAAGTAATGCAACTTTCGAATTTTTAGGTTCAACTTGTGAAACAAAAGCATAATAAGAACAAAAATTACTAATTTGAAGTCTAGTAGATACTCCCTTTGAAATGTCACCTAAGACCTTGTCAATGAGATGATCTTTGAGAGTGCGCCATTCCTTTGCAAGTCCGGCTCCCCTTTGCTTATGATGATTCTTTGATGATGAAGAGGACCCTCCATCACTTTTATCTTCATTGGGTGGTGTATCCTTATCATTCTTTGGAAAGTCCTTTGAGGGTTGATCATTTCCCTCATCTTCCTTGTCTTTTAGAATATCCATTGTATCGACACCTACACCAATGCAATTACCTTTCCCGTTTTCTTCCGAAAAAGCCTCATCAAAAGTAATATGTACCGACTCCTCAACAATTTGTAATCTTTTGTTATAAACCCTATATGCTTTACTAGACAATGAGTAACCTAAGAAGATCCCCTCATCCGCTTTTAAATCGAACTTGCCAAGATTTTCCTTTCCATTATTTAAAATGAAGCATTTGCATCCAAAAGAGCATAAGTGACTAAGGTTAGGCTTTCTTCCTTTAAGTATTTCATATGGAGTTTTATCCAAAATAGGTCGAATAATCGCCCTATTTAGAACATAACTTGCGGTGCTTATCGCATCCGCCCAAAAGTATTTAGGAAGACCACTTAACATAGTCCTAGCCAACTCTTCTAGATTATGATTTTTCCTCTCCACTACTCCATTTTGTTGTGGTGTACGTGGAGCCGAAAAATTGTGTTCAATGTCATATTTAGAACAAAACTCCTCAAATTTATGGTTTTCAAATTCTCCTCCATGATCACTCCTAATAGAAATGATCTTGAGGTCTAGTTTATTTTGAATCATCTTGGCAAATTATTTAAAGGCGGACAAAGTATCGCTTTTACTAGATAAGAATAGTGTCCAACAAAATCTTGAGTAATCGTCTACAATCACAAGTCCATAGTAATTACCACCAACGCTTTTAGTTCTTGATGGTCCAAAAAGATCCATATGGATTAACTCTAAAGGCTTAGTAGTTGAAATAAACTTTTTAGATTTGAAAGAAGCCTTAGTTTGTTTACCCATTTGGCATGCGGTACACAAGTGATCTTTTGAAAAACGAATTTTAGGTAGACCGATTACAAGATCTTTAGAAGCTAACTTATTTAGTAAATCGAAATTAAGATGTGCCATTCTTCTATGCCATAACCAAGATTCATCATTCTTAGTTATGAGACACTTAGCACCACTTAGGCAATTATCATCTAGGTCTAGCATGTATACATTTCCATGCCTAATGGCCTTAAGAATCAAATTCTTGTCTTTGTTACTTTGGATTGTGCAAAAGGTCGGTTTGAAATTTATTGAAAACCCTTTATCACAAAGCTTAGCAACACTTAACAAGTTGTGCTTAAGGTTATCCACAAGTACAACATTTGATATGGTTATAGTAGAGGGGTTACCAATAGTACCTTCACCAAGAATAGTTCCTTTGTTGTTGTCTCCATAGGTGACATAGCCTTTCCTCTTTGCTTTGAATTCAATGAAAAGCGAGGCATCACCCGTCAAGTGCCTTGAACATCCACTATCTAGAAACCATCTCCTTTCTAGATTGTTAAGGCACATTTCCTACAACAATTATACATAAGAGAGAGGTACCCAATTTTCATCGGGTCCTAATTGGTGAGGCAAATAAGCATTGTTGAGTTTTGGCATCCATTGCAATATGCCCTTAGGTACCAATAATTTCCTAGCTTTACATTTTGCAATGGTATGACCTTCACAACAACAATAGTGACACGTGATATGTGAGTTACCCTTCTTTTGATCCTTTTTCAACTTTGTAGAATTTTTGATTTTGACTTTCAAAGTGTTTTTAAAATGTTTTGGATCAACTTGATGAGAAACTCTTGGTTTTGATGAATTTTCCACTTTGTCTTTGAGAATTTTAATATCTTTTGACAAAGTGATACAATGATCACAACCAACCATATCACTATTATGATTTGCACTTGGCCTTTCTACTAATGATAACTTGAAAGCTTTCAACTCTTTTTCCGTTTCAAAAACTTTCTTTTCAAGAGTTTTGTTAACTTTTATAATCTCTTTTAATCGTTTGAAAGCTTTTCTAGTTTCACTACATAGGTCCTCAAATGCTTTTTGCAAATCAAGATATTCTAATGATGTATATGAGCTAGAGGGATTTTGGTTTACCTTTTTTGGGAGCTTTATCCTTCTTTTTGTGATGATGAGTTGTGAAGCATACATTAGCGATTTCGCTTTCATCACTTGAACTAGAGCTTGATGATGAATGAGATGAAGAAATATTGCTTTCCCATGCAACATAAGCTTTCTTGGCTTTGCTCCTCCTTTTGTTTGAAGATGACTCCTTCTCTTTTCTCTTGAGATTAGGGCAATCCGACTTATAATGACCAACTTGGCCGCATTCATAGCATATCCCTTTCTTGGAGTACCTAGCATCTTCATTTTTCCGACGGTAACCACTATCTTTTCGATACTTCTTAAGATTTTCATCGGAATGTCTTATCCCATTTTTCCTCACATACCTATTGTAGCGTCGAACGAAGAGCCCCATTTCCTCATCATCGGAATCGTCTTCGCTTGAGCTACTTTCCACATGCTCTACCTTTTTAGACTTGGTGGACTTGGATGTGGAGGTCTTTAGAGCAATGGACCTCTTATCCTTTTCCTTTTCCTTCTCCTTGTCATTATGCTTTCCCTTTTTCTCACTTTTCTCATGCTTTTCTAACAAGTTTAATACTTGTTCATGTTCCGTAAGTTTGCCAAACAAGGTTGTAAGACTCAAGGAAGTAAGATCATTAGCCTCCTTAATCGCGGTGACCTTTGGTTGCCAACTCCTACTAAGACATCTTAAAATTTTGTTAGTGGCATCTTGATTTGTGATTGGCTTTCCCAAACCATGTAACTTGTTGGTTATTTTGATAAAACGTTGTTGCATATCCTCGATGGTTTCACCATCTAGCATATGGAACAACTCAAATTCTTGTGTTAATGTATTAATTTTTGATATCTTTACATCATTGGTACCCTCAAAGTGAGTAATCAATGTGTCCCACATTTCCTTAGCCGATTGACAATGCGACACATGATAGAATTGATCAATCCCAAGGGATGATATTAAAATATTTTGTGCCTTTGCATCGTAATTGACCTTTTTCTTTTCCTCTTTCGTCCATTGTGCCATAGGCTTATTGGTGACAACGCCATGAGGATCCGTGATAGTTGGAACAAACGGACCATTCTCAATGGCATTCCACACTTCACCATCAAAAGAATTGATGTGAATACGCATACTACTTTTCCAATAGTCAAAATGATCGCCATTGAATATCGGAGCCCTATTATACGCCCCTTAAGGTGCAAAAGCCATGTTGTCTAATAATTGGGCACAAACCACGAATTTTGCAAGCAAAATTGAACCGGGATCGTGATACCACTTGTTAGACTACTAGGCTACCACTTAGAAGGGGGGTTGAATAAGTGGCTTCGTTAACCAATGTCAATTTTAAAAATTATTTGATTAAAACGAATGCGTGGAAGCACCACCGGATCGGTAGTCTACTTTGCACCTTTTGACCAAAGGAAAGATAGTATAGCCTTGAACGAAGTAGGAAAAAGATAGGAACGCTTAATTCAAGATATCCAATTTAATCGATTAACAAAAACAGTCCCAAGCAAGTTATATGATTCGATTCAAATTCAATCACAACCAAGATAATAGCAATTGAACCTTTGTGAACACTTACGAACACAAAACTTCAATTGACTCAAAATATAAGTGAATTGCGTAAAGTAAGAATTTAAAGCGAATAGACACAAGAGAGTTGATTAGGGAGTTCCCCGGATTTCGCGTCGTCCACGCGTTTGTCCGAGTACGTCTCCCCCCAAATAACCAAACGGGTTATTTGAGATATCTATTGATTAAAAACAGTTTGAACACAAGTGCACAATTTACAATGAATCCAATACACCTATATTGACTCAAAAGTAAAACTATGCTACACCTCAATCGACGAACGAATCTTCACCCTCTGATTCCAACGATTCTACCCGTGCAACTCCTTGCAACAATCGTCCAGCTGAGTCCTTCAATTCTTCTCGATTGATCCTTCAAGATATCGAACAATCTTGAATCCCTAGCGAGCAACCAAACCTCCTTCCCAAATCAACCCGATCACGATTCTGATTCACCGCGAATCGTACCGAACGTTATCGACCAAGCGTACAACTTCTATAGGATTGATCCCATACTCAATCTTCAATTGTTGCAACTTGATGGAAGATGATGATCTTGAGAAGGATACACTTTGATCCCAATTTTTCACCCAAATTGTATCCAAAGTGTTTCACTCAAAGCACTCTTGCTTTCTCAATGGTTCTCACTAGATTTTTCTCAGTTGTGTTGAATTGTGTTACATACAAATGATCACACACATTGCTATTTAAAGTAAAAATAGAATGAGCAAATTTAGGCATAATTTTTCAAACATGTATCGATACAAAGGATCATTTGTATCGATACAAATGCTTTGACCAACGTTTTAAAAATGAAATATTGACCTTTGTATCGATACAAACACGGGTGTGTATCGATACAAATATCAGAATCTTGAAATCTTGACTGATATGTATCTAAGCATGCAAGCATGCTTCGAATCATCTTGAGTTTTCTGGATTTTGAGAACATACAGATGTGTATCGATACATGCAAGCATGCTTCGATACACAGGTGTTGTTCTGTCTCTGAGAGACCACTTTTATGTATCGATACAAAATACCTAAAAGTCAGTTTTTCAAGGTTTTAGAAAATAGTTCTTTGTTGTCAAGTCATTTGTAATGTTGCCAAAATATATTCAATCCTATTTTCATGTGTTTTGACAATTATTAAAACATGAGGATGAACTGGTGCACTTACAACCAAAATTTCCTGGAAATATTTCGAGGCAGATATCGAGAAAGTACTCTTTTCCCTGCGGATTCTTTGACCCCGACGATATTATTTAAGTTATATATATTGTATATGTATATAACTTTACATGCTTTTTTTATAAAAAAAAATGTTATAAGAATTTTTTTAAACAGATAAACATGAAGAGTCATAAATCAATATTGGCGGTGATCATTTTATTTTGGTTTAATTAGTATATTGGTCCCTTAAAGAAAAAATGTTTCTTTTTGATCCCTTATATGACTGTTAATCACAATTAGTATTTAACACTAAATGTATTGGTGGACCAACAATGTTTATGGTCCACCATAGTTATAAATAAATCTTTTAATTTAAACCATCTGATCGTATTGAAAAAAAAAATAACCATTAAAATTTTGAATGTCCATTGTATTTAATAGTGCACCATTGCCAACCAACGTTGCTAAAATCGGACCGGATGTTAAACCAGTTGAGATACTGATTCAAGGTTTAAAGGTTCGACCGGGGTTGGATCGGGGTTCAACCGATATTAATTAAATATAATTTTATATTTATAAATATTTAAATAGTATATAAAATAATCTACTTACAATATATTAAAAGAAACTACTACTAAAATACCAAATTTGTCCAGTCAAGTTTAATAATATTTTAGAGTTTATGCCCTTAAATGTAATTTTAAAACTAAACTAAAAAAAAAAGATACAAAACAAAAATAGGAAAAAAAGAAAGAAAAAGATAAACATGAAAGAAAAATCTCCCCTTAAAAATAGCATATGAAACTACCTCTAAAAAAATATATTAATTCAATATATTTAACTAAAAAATTTAATTAAAAATAATTACACATAAAAATAGGAACAAAAATAAATATAAAAGATACACATAAAAAATAGTACTAACTTTTTTTGAATAAAAAAATCGTAACTTAAAAATAAAAGATTATTAAAATAGAAACAAAAACATAATGAGTCCGTTTGGATTGACTTATTATAAATTTTATAAAGTAGTTTATGAAAACAGGTTATAAAGATATAATTTTTGTAAGTGGAAATTTATGAATTAACATGCATAAAGAATCTCTATAAAAAAAACACGTATAAAGAAAAAACTTACGAATTAACACAGGACAATTGGTTTAATAAAAAAATTAAATCTTACACGGGACAATTTCTTTAATAAAAAAAGAAATTGAATAATAAATATTTATTAATATTAATTATAATTTATTACACAAAAATCATGCACGTGACAATTGCTTTAATCAAAAAAATATTAATTCAATAAATTTTACAAGAAATAATACAATGACGTCACTTATATTTAAAAAATATTTTTTCTGTCAAAAAAACTTTTTAAATTTTTTTTCTAACATATTTCTAAATATTTTATTCTAAATAAATTTGAAACTTTAGTATAATATATTAATATCAATCTTAAATATAATAAAAATCAATGGATATGAGCTTTTACAAATAGTTTTTTTTAAACAACAGAAGACTAAATTCTCATCAATAATAAATATAAAAAAAAACATAAGACAAAATATTTATCACAAATACATAAAAGGAATTGAATAAAAAATTTATACACGGGACAATTGCTTTAATATAAAAAAATTAATCTTACACGGGATAATTACTTTAATAAAAAAAATTATTAATTTAATAAATTTTACAAAAAATAACACATTGATGTTACTTATATTTTAAAAATATTTTATAAATAAAAGTCAATAGATCCGTGTGAATGCACGGGTCTCAAAACTAGTAATATTTATAAATAAAAATACATTTTTTCATATTTATATAGAGCATTTTTATTCATATTAAAAATAAACGTACTTTTTTAGTTTCATTTTTTATTTTTTATATTTATGTATGCATAAAAAAAAATATTTTATATATTTTGATTAAAAATAAAACAATTGATTTATAATGTTACGTGGGCTGTTTTAGTTTATGGCATTTTTCTACGTAGGCTCAAACCCACTTATACTAACCCTAAAATACTAAAGAAAAAAGAGGGTTTTCACAACATACAGCAGCATCCGCCAACTCCTTCTCTATTCTCATATATATATATATATATATATATATATAGAGTCAGGATCCGTTGACACCAACTAGTTTGACACCAAATGTTACACCTCTCAATAACGTTTTAACCGATATAAATTTTTTAAAATCCACCGTTGGATTGAAAGTTTATATCATATAGATCATTTATGTAAAGTTTCAGAAAAATACAAAATCATTTGATATGCTATTGAGAGACACAAAGATCAACGACATTTAAAAAAAGACGCAAACCGTTAACTTTGATGTATCTCAATAACATATCAAATGATTTTGGATTTTTCTAAAACTTTACATAAATGATCTATATGATATAAACTTTCAATCCAACGGTGGATTTTAAAAAATTTATATCGGTTAAAACGTTATTGAGAGGTGTAACATTTGGTGTCAAACTAGTTGGTGTCAACGGATCCTAACTCATATATATATATATATATATATATATATATATATATATATATATATAGGTCAGGATCAAATGACACCAAGGTGTCAAACTTAGTAACATGACACCTCCGATAATTCTTTATCGGATAATCGTATTACAAAATCAACCGTTGGATTCAAAGCTATTATTATATAGATCATGTCTATAAAATTTAACATCAATCGGAAACCATTTGATGGGTTAAAAAGAAGGATAAAAATTAACGGTTTTGACGAAGTTTTGTAAGACGTTGGTTTTTATGCATCTCATTGACATATCAAATGATTTCCGATTGTTGTTAAATTTTATAGACATGATCTATATAATAATAGCTTTGAATCCAACGGTTGATTTTGTAATACAATTATCCGATAAAGAATTATCGGAGGTGTCGTGTTACTAAGTTTGACACATTGGTGTCATTTGATCCTGACCCTATATATATATATATATTTAATTTCTTTGATTGATACAGTAGAAAATTATCCAATTTTTTTCTTTATGCAATTGGTACAAGTTGCATGATGGAAATATTGATCAACACTCATGTCACCTTGCTTTATTTCTTCATGTGATTGGTCTTCTGTTCTTGTTCTTCATGTTCTTTTTTTTTTTTTCTTTGATTGTCACAACATAATAGAAAATGAAACAGGAGTGTTGTTGTTGTTGGTGATTTTTTTTTTTTTTTTTGTCAAATGTTGTTGTTGTTGTTGTTGTTGTTGTTGTTATGTTTTACTTTCATATTGAGAATTTTAAAAAAATCTGACGTATCGACGCATCGGTATTGTATCGGTATCGTGTCGGTATCGAGACTTCATAGTTCCTCATATTTTAATTGAGATCTCCGTGTCTCTTCTTTCTCTACTGAGTTTTATTGATTTAACAAATTCAATGGTTTATCATTTTTATTTAGAATTATGTTTTCATTTATTTTTCTATATTACTATTTGTTAATTGCTATGATGATAATGTGTATCCCAGCTCATTACGAGGCTTTTATGTAAGGCCAGGGAATTTAATCTTCCACATTTATCTGAGCATTTTAACTCAAATTCAATTTCAAAAATAATTTCTAATGCTATTACTTATTCTTTTCAGTTGTTGCTCTTGGGCGTGATTATTTTTTGTCTTGATTTTGTTTTCTATTTTTTTTATTGAGAAACACAGTGTATCTGTTATTTTATTAGTTTTGCCAACGTTGATTAACAATATACATATAATAAGTCCAGATTAATTTCTATGCACTTAAATGTTTAATCCATACCGGTTACCCATACATTCAATTAAATTATATGATGTTACTTTGTTATTTTAATTCTTAAAACATGTCTACAAATATTTAAATGTTGGTATGTGGTCGGAATTTATGCGCAAAATAATTTTTCACAAAATTGTGTATACAAATTAAATTCAAGCAATTTTGAAAGCGGATGTAATATTTTAGTATTTAGGAAGATTCTTATATAATAAAGTATGGATATATACTTGCAGAAATGAAGGCCACTACTAAAGTTGAAAATGTAAACTTATATACCTGCTGTTGCTTATTAATGTGAAGGAAATTAGTGTTATACTAGAGATGTTCGATTAAAATACACACTTAAAATTCTCTATGTTTTGAATATTGTTCTAACAAATTTTATTGTTAACAAAATTTTCTTCTTTTTTTTTTGGTAGAAAACAAAATTCTCTTTATAGTTGTTTAAATGATGGAATGTGTTAAAATATATAAAATCAAATACATCAATTAAACAAATAAATATCTTTTGACTTTTTTATTCTAACTAAGCTCCGGTTAATTAGTATGTGATTCATATATTATATAGTAGTTTTATCTTTTTCATCTTTTGGTCACATTCCGTGAAATTGAATACCAAATAACATAGCTACTTATTCTCCTCTATGTAACTTAAGGTGTCTTATATTTAACTAAAATGTAATTCTTGAGCTGATATATTAACTTCTTTTATAGTTTTCTTTCAAACTTTTATGTTTTTTTAATTTGCTTAATTTTTTTTTTGGGTTTTTTCCTTTGTGAAATTTATATCCCCTATTTTATATTTTATTTTATTTTGTCTTTCAATTATTTAATAATATGTACATACTTGTACTTTTTTAGTTAGGTTTAAGAACTTTTAATAATGAGTTTCAAAGGCCTCCGAAAAAGAAATGAGAGAATGAAACAAAAAATCTTGGTTGTTGGATATAAAAAAGATTGAGTGAACTTTAAATATAAATCTCAATAATTGGTTTCTTGTAAAATTACTCACTGCATGACGTCTATTAACTTTAAATAAGTCTCCATAATTGGTTTCTTTAAGTAAATCATTCTTTGATACTTCTTGTAAAATTATGCATTGCATGACGTAACTATTAACTTTACTCCTCTATGAAATTTAAGGTCTCTCATGTTTATTGAAAATACAACTCTTGTTTTGATATCAAATTTATTCTTATGGGATACATTTCAAACATTCATTTGGTATAGAAATATATCTTAACTTTTATTGGTCAGAACATTTTTTTAGCCAGTTACTTGATTTATCTTCTTTTTAATATGCTAAATTCTTAAATAAATAGTAATCAATAAAAATTTAACTAATATATTTTATTAAAAGCAAACATTAATAATCTAATAAAATGGTCTATATACTGCTCTATAATAGAAAAAAGTTTTTTTTATGAACAAAAAGAATAACAATAATTAAAAAAGTGACCGATAAAAATGGATTTTTATAACATAAAGTCAATTGAGTTGATTGAGTTTGTAACTTATAGGAAACTAATAAAGAGTTTGTAAAAAGAAAGCAGTATGTTGTTTTAGAGCGGACACATAAGCTTTAGAGTCGCCACATATTATCGTAGCTTAATTTTATAGATAGACACAATTCTCTATTCTCTAACTCATGTCAGATGGGTACAATGGAAGTTTAGAAATAATCCAAGTTTTGCTTATAAAGAAATATTGATGATAGCAACCTGAAAAATATAGAAAAAGTTACGGTAAGTTAATGAGGGGAGAAAAATATAGAAAAAGTTACACTAAGTTAATGAAGGGAATTAAATAATTACAATTTACAAATACAAATAAATTACAATATTTACCTTAACCTTAGTATACAAACTTCTTAATGATTGAGCCAAATACCTTTCATAGTAAGAGTAAGCCTACACATCACATAGCACCACAAAAGCATGAAATGAACCATATATAAAAAAAAATTATGCATAGAATATTAATTGCTATTATATTTGGTTGAGGTGGGATAAAATGACGGTTAGCAAAGATAACAGAGGACTTAACTTTCGGGATCTTGAAGGCTTCAATTTAGCCATGTTAGGTAAGCAAGGATGGAAGCTCATTACAAACTCTTCCTCTCTTCTCACTAGAGTTCTCAAAGCTAAATATTTCCCTAGAAGTGGTTTTTTGGAGGCCAATATTGGACACAACCCAAGTTATACATGGAGGAGTATTCAGAGCACTATCCCTTTACTTTCACTTGGCTATAGATGGAAGATTGGTGACGGAAGTAATATTAATGTTTGGACCGATCCTTGGATTCGTTCTCGGACTAATATGCGCCTAGAATTGTCAAATGGGCCGGGCCAAGATACCTAATGGGCTTAAGTGGGCCGGCCCATTAAGGCCCGTGGCCCGGCCCGCAGCCCAGCCCAATAAGCAATGGCCTATATGGCCCGATGGGCCGGCCCGATAAATATTTTCATATTTTTTTTATAAAAATTGACAATTTTTTTTTATAAAAAAATTCAATGGACAATAAAACTACATATGCATCGCACACAAATTAATATCCATAAAAAAAGTGAGTGTCATGATTTCATGAAATAAAAAATACTTCAAAATATCCATGCAAAAGTCGAGAGATCTGTGGATGATGATTCATAAAGTGCATCCTCAAAGCTAATATATTTCAAGCTTACATCACACACTATACTTTTAACATAACCATTCAAAATACATAAATTAAATTATAAAAAAAAAAGTAAATTATAAATTAGGTAACTTCTTGGCCTAAGTCTCTTCTTGATCTTGACCAATTGATTTTTCATACAATTGTATCTCCTCTACTTCGGGTATATCTGCAATTCATAATACATGATAATTTGATAAGTCATCAACTAAAAAGCAAATTCAAATTGGAAATAAAACAAAAGGATTATTAATTAAACTTACCAGAAGGTCCGATTTCTTTAAAATCATGCAACCAATTATGTAAGACCCAAGATTTCTTGTATAGTTGGGTTAAGGAATATTAGGGTTCGATGTGTTCGTGTGACGAAACATCGTGTAATTATTAGCTTTTGCTGTAATTGAGCCTGTTTAGTGCTCGTGCACTGTAATTGTACAGACTTTGGTTCTGTGATCCTGTTGCTTGAATAAGAAGTTACTTGTGGTTTCAGAATGATAAGTTTTGGATTATTCTTGTTTTTGGAAAAACGAGTAGGATTTTACCCGTCGTTGTAAAATCTTACTGCGTCTGTTTTAAGTGAGGTTTCGGATGGGAGTTTTATATATCTGCGCGGGTTAGGATATATCCTGAGATTAATTTTCTGAGGTATGGAAGAAAATTACAGTCGCGGAAAAAGATTCGGCGATAAGTTTTGGAATGGAAAAACGTTAGACGTTCTTTCCGTAAGTTTTATGTTTTTGTGTTTTACGTTCGTCGCGTCGCGCGAGAACTGAACGTGTGAGTGTTTGTATGAGGTTTTGAGTTTTGCCTCAAGTGGATTGGTTTTGGTTTGATCCAATGGCTATGGTTTGGTCTTGGCATTGTGTTTTTGATCCAATGGCCATGAGCTAGCAAGAGCTTTAGCATAGTAAGGAGGTTTGCTCATTTGTGGACTTAGAAAAACATCACCAAACATCTCATTCTTTCTCTCTTTCACGTGGAACTCCATTACTCAACCTTAACCTTCACAAATTTCATTTTCTCACCATTTCACTCCATTTCAAGCTTGGAAGCTTAGTGGAAAGTTGTAGAGAATCACTTGCTTAAGGTAACCCTCTCTTCTCATCTCCTAGGTTGGTAGATTTTTAGAGTTGTGTGGTTTTTGGGTTTATGTTCTTAAGAGGGTTTGGTGAGAAAGGTTGTTCTTTCTAGTTATTGTTTCATGGAAGTTGTTCATGAGAGTTTAGTAAGCATGCTAGGCTTTGTGGTTTTTGTGTTCCATGAGTTGGTGAAAAAATCTCATGAGAAAAGTTAGGGTTTTGGTTCGTTTATGTATTGATCCATTTCATGAGGTTATGTTGTAAGGTTTTGAAAAGAAAAGTTGTCTCTGAACCTTTGGGCGAAAGGGAAATGCGTTGTGTGGTTTTGTTTTGGAAAATCCGATGAAAAATATTTTGAGGTTTATGAAAATATTTTCCTAAGTGTTTTGGGTAGTGTTTTGGGGTCAAAATGGTTTAAAACTAATGTGACATGTGGTGTCGCTTTTTACCTTGAAAACATGTTTGAAAATGATTACCGGACGGTTAAGGCCCGTAATAAAACTTGTGCTTGGATTTGGTTTTGATTTTGGGAATGAAAATCAAATGACTTGCACTCGAAGCAACCAACATGCTTTCGGAAATGTGTTGCTTGCTTATGAAAATGGTTTGTTTTTATGCCTTGAAAAGATGTTGGGAACTAATAGAATCAAACTAGGCTTGGGGTGGAAAAAGGTGGTGTGAGTTGCTGTCTTGTGCTGTCATGACAGGTGAAACTCGCCAGGCGAGTGGTTACTCGCCAGGGCGAGTGTCACAGGTCTTGACAACTCGCCAGGGCGAGCTCCAGGGCGAGTAAGACCAGAACTCTCTGCCTTCACTCGCCACCAACTCGCCAGGGCGAGCTCTGGGAGTTGAGATTTTGGATTTTGATTTCTAAACTTGGTTTTTAGCCTTCTAATCCCTTTTTATTAATTTATGGAAGTGGTTGGGATTGGAAACGAGTTTTTCGGGTACTCGGAAAGTACGTAACTTATAACGCAAGAAAACGGCCATTTTGCATTTCAAATTATTTAAGACTTTTGGCAATTGTTTTGGGTCCTAAAAATAGTACATATAACTCATAAGTGTTGATCAATACGATAGTTTTTGGTATGGTATCCGAAAGAGTGGATTTCCCTTAGAAACCTTTAGGTTTTTGGGTTATTGGTTTAGTTTCAATACTATTGGTTAGAGAACAATGTATTGATTGTCGCGCTGCTTGTTTTAGGAAGCGCGTCGTGTGGTTTTGATCGTGTGTAGTAAACGGAAGCTTGCCGAGGTAAGGGCATCACTTTATTTCTGTCTTTTCACTGGTTAATAACATGTTTGGTTATTTTCTGTGATGTGCTGTGGTATGTTTGGCATGTATGTATTATGTATTCTCGTGATGAGAAAGTGTTTATAATACGTGCGCTGTTTACATATGATCATGAGAATATATGTATGAACAGGTGTTTGGAATACATATTATGAGAAATGTATGTATGTTGTTATGTTTGGTTTACATATGCTAGAGAGGTATGTATTCATTGCATTAGCATATATGGGGAAGCGTATGCTCGTGCATTTGGTAGTTGCGTGTACGGTGTGGTGATCGGGAGAGCCCACCTTTTTATTCGTAGTGATCGGGAGAGCTACGATATTTTTGTTGAGATCGATACGTGGTGTCCGTGATGGGCTACGGGGTGTGATTGACAGAGATTGGGTCCGCTCTAATCTTCGTAGTGTCCGTGATGGGCTACGGGATTTTATTGATGTTTCACGGTGTTTATGTGGTTTATAATACGTAGTGTCCGTGATGGGCTGCGGGGTGTGATTGACAGAGATTGGGTCCACTCTAATCTTCGTAGTGTCCGAGATGGGCTACGGGATTTTATTATTATTCTACGGTGTTTTATCGGGTTTCGTAGTGACCGTGATGGGCTACGGGGTTTTCGTTGGTGTTTTAGTAGGGGATGGACCTACGTTTCTGGAGCTCATGCATTGTGGTAGCTAGGGTTAGTACCACGCATTGTAGAGGTTGCATTATAGGCTATGTGTGCATTGCTTATATGAACCCGTTGGTGGGAATTGCTTTGGTGTTAAAGAGCTTTCTCTTGTGTATGTGGAAATTTGTTATGTGTACATCTTTCGCACTGGTTATATATATATATACGTGTATTTTGTGGTGACCCTTTCTTTCATTTGCGGGCTCATCCCAACCCAGATGATGGGTTAGGTCGTGGTGACGACGGTGGCTGTTCCAGGCCCCAGTGAGCATTTGGAGCTGTAGCCTAGGATAGTTAGACTGCGCCGGTGTGTTTTGTGCACCGTGCTTTTTGGGTAGCATAGGGTTTCTAACTTTGTTTTGTTGTAAGTATTTGTATACTTAGACTTGGATTGTAATTATTCAGGAAAATACACTTTGCTTGTCGAAGCACCTTTTGGTAATGAGTCTTTTGTATATTTGAACGCCGGCTCATTGGAAAATATTCTATGCGCACTCTGAGTGTTAGTTGAAAAAGAAAAAAAAAAAATAAAAAATAATAATGCCCTTTTTGGCTTTCGAAAAACGGGGTGTTACAATTTGGTATCAGAGCCCGGCTTTAAATCTTCAAAGGGAAAGTGTATACTTGAGTCGTTGGTCCAGAGTCGGTTAGAACGTAACTAGTGTGGAGTTAGGTCTAGTGGTTGTTCTGTGTCGGGTTATGGGTTAGTAATCCGTGGAGTGAGATGTTCTGTTAGGATTCAGAATGTTTGGTTAAGGATCTAACCAAGAGGAATTGGTATGTGCAGGAAAGAAAGAATGCCTCCGAGAAGGGCACCTGCAGCCCATAGGGCAGATGACAACGAGATGTATCAGATGGCTCATGCCATGAATACGATGGCAGTTGCTGTGACTGCTCAGACCCATGCGAAGGCGCAGAGGGATGTAGAGAAGCGTGAGAGGGAGATCATTGCTGCTGGATCTAGACTTCTCACCAGTTTCAACCATCAGGCTCCTCCTAAGTTTAGTGGAGAGGGAGGTCCTGATACCGCGGATTTGTGGCTCCAGTCGATTGAGAGGATCTTTGGGGCGATCCATTGTCCGGAAGGAGAAAAGGTAACCTTGGCTACCTATCAGTTGCAGGGTAGTTCTGAATGCTGGTGGGGAAACACCAGGCTCATTATGGGGGCCGCCTATGAGGAAATAAATTGGGAGAACTTCAAGAGGAGGTTTTTTGCCAAGTACTTCCCCGAGACTGCTAGGGAAAGGTATGGGGAGGAATTCCTTCAGTTGCGTCAGGGGGGCATGAATGTTGAGGCTTATGCCAAGAAATTTGAATCACTATCCCGTTACTTCCGCTTCTTTAGGGATGGGATAGATGAGGCCTATATGTGTCGTCGCTTCCAGGATGGTTTGAGGTATGAACTGCAAGATGCAGTGGTGCCGTTGGGTATTCGTCAGTTTCAAGTCTTGGTAGAGAAGTGCCAAGAGGTTGAGGATATGAGAAACAAGCGGGTGAACCGCCAAGGAAGTTTTAGTGCAGGAGGACCTAGTAATTCAAGTGGTCAGACTCAGAGTTCGAGTCAGAATCAGAGGAGGCAGGGGAATAAGCCTTATAACCGTCCCCAAGTTAATCAAGGACCAACTCGCTCTGAGAATCAAGGAACTCGAGGGAGTCGGGATGGAGAGAAACAGACTTGTTATCGATGTGGTCAAGAGGGCCATTATGCAGTTGAGTGTGGAAATAGGGGACCAGGAGCTGTTTGTTTCAACTGTCAAAAGCCGGGTCATTTTGTGAGAGATTGCAAAGCCTCAAAAGCCGGGTCGTCGGCGAATGCGGCATGAGGATTGCCAGATTGCAGGTAACACTTTACTGCATTGTTTGTTGTTGTTTGGGGGCAACCCACTTTTGCGTGTCTTGGTGTGTGCTTTTGTTTGTTTTGTTACTGTGGCTGTTTTGGAATGTTTCTACTTTGTGGAGGACTTAGTAGTAGTTATAGCATGTTTGCACTGTTAGTGGCAATTTGGAATTTCGCGTTTTGCGTGTAAAGGGTCGGTGGACCTAGTGTCGTTAGATAATGATTGTGCGAATGGTGGATACCTTAAGGGTTAGGGTAAGCGTGTGAGATCCAGTAGATCGATGAGAAGGACCCAATCGGAGGTTGTAGAGTTATAACGCCGATGAGTTAGTCGTAGAGGAATGTTAGTCATGGAGGGACGGGTTAACAATACGTGTGGCTAGTGGTGTTTCTAGCCGAACTCGTAGCAAAGGTATTCCATTGTTGGGTTGTTTTTACTTGATGGTTCATCTTCCATAAGTGATGAAGATGAAAGGGTTTGAGATCTGTTTCTGATTCTAGGAAAGTGAGGGAATTTGAATATTGTCACCACGGAAGGTGGGGCAATCGTGATGTGAGGGGGTACCTTAAGATTTATTCTTGAAGGTAGGTATCTCGGCGAGAGTGATGATGTTCGGAGTGTTTAGGAATGGTCAGGGTGACCAACTCTTTTGAGTAAGAGTGGATGTTATTGTAAGAGAAAAAGGAACTCAGGAGAGTTCAGGAATAGAATGAGAATACGTTGTGAAGAGGATGTGCGCCGACGATGGCCGTCGACGAGGACAAGCGTTTGTTTAAGGCACGCGAGATTCATCTAAGTGTCGTTTTGGAAGTAATGTGAACATACGGTTCGGCATATTCACTGAGTTGCGGACTTGTGGATATTGGTAGAGCGGAAAATTCTTCTATAGAGAAGACGACTTGTTCGGAATGTAATGGTTTTGGTAGTACATGCCGTGGTGGCAGGGTATTACTGTTGAATGATGTTCAGCGGAGGTTTCATGAGTGGAATCATGACAGCTTGAGTGACGTTCTTTGAGTGTTGTGTCTTGCGATTTCGACGTGTATTCGTAAGAGTTTGAGGGAAACGTGTGAGACCATTGTGCCTCGGAGGACCTTGAGCACAAGTGGAATGAAGTATCACTTAAGATTGGGTAAAGATGGTCTAGACCACCATCATGATTGTCGACTATTTATTGACAAATTGAGGAACTGATCATCCTTAATCCCTTGTTGATAATAGACGGAGTCGTGTTGACTGGAAATGACTAGTTTTGCCGGCTTTGCTGGTGCGCAGAAAATTTCGGTGTTTCTTTTGGAGGGTAGCCACTCACAACTTCGTGTGAAACTAATGGAGTGGGCTATGTCGCAGAGGCGAAAGAGGTGACTTTGGAAAATTTTTGTGTGAACCTTTGGACTTTTGAGGAACTCGAGGTTGAAAACCTTGGTTGTGCGGTAAAATTTTGAGTGGTGAACTCGTTGAGAGTTGCGGTTGGTGCCCGGTTGTGCCAGTGTGTTGGTGAGAGTATCTGTGTGACTTCACCCGGTGTTAGCATCCGTGTGGCTACACCTATCCTGAGGGATTTTGTTGTGTTGGTGATGGTAATAACTAGTTGAGTTGTTACTCTTACCTTTAGTTTCGAGGACGAAACTTCTTGTTGGAGGGTAGTAATGTAAGACCCAAGATTTCTTGTATAGTTGGGTTAAGGAATATTAGGGTTCGATGTGTTCGTGTGACGAAACATCGTGTAATTATTAGCTTTTGCTGTAATTGAGCCTGTTTAGTGCTCGTGCACTGTAATTGTACAGACTTTGGTTCTGTGATCCTGTTGCTTGAATAAGAAGTTACTTGTGGTTTCAGAATGATAAGTTTTGGATTATTCTTGTTTTTGGAAAAACGAGTAGGATTTTACCCGTCGTTGTAAAATCTTACTGCGTCTGTTTTAAGTGAGGTTTCGGATGGGAGTTTTATATATCTGCGCGGGTTAGGATATATCCTGAGATTAATTTTCTGAGGTATGGAAGAAAATTACAGTCGCGGAAAAAGATTCGGCGATAAGTTTTGGAATGGAAAAACGTTAGACGTTCTTTCCGTAAGTTTTATGTTTTTGTGTTTTACGTTCGTCGCGTCGCGCGAGAACTGAACGTGTGAGTGTTTGTATGAGGTTTTGAGTTTTGCCTCAAGTGGATTGGTTTTGGTTTGATCCAATGGCTATGGTTTGGTCTTGGCATTGTGTTTTTGATCCAATGGCCATGAGCTAGCAAGAGCTTTAGCATAGTAAGGAGGTTTGCTCATTTGTGGACTTAGAAAAACATCACCAAACATCTCATTCTTTCTCTCTTTCACGTGGAACTCCATTACTCAACCTTAACCTTCACAAATTTCATTTTCTCACCATTTCACTCCATTTCAAGCTTGGAAGCTTAGTGGAAAGTTGTAGAGAATCACTTGCTTAAGGTAACCCTCTCTTCTCATCTCCTAGGTTGGTAGATTTTTAGAGTTGTGTGGTTTTTGGGTTTATGTTCTTAAGAGGGTTTGGTGAGAAAGGTTGTTCTTTCTAGTTATTGTTTCATGGAAGTTGTTCATGAGAGTTTAGTAAGCATGCTAGGCTTTGTGGTTTTTGTGTTCCATGAGTTGGTGAAAAAATCTCATGAGAAAAGTTAGGGTTTTGGTTCGTTTATGTATTGATCCATTTCATGAGGTTATGTTGTAAGGTTTTGAAAAGAAAAGTTGTCTCTGAACCTTTGGGCGAAAGGGAAATGCGTTGTGTGGTTTTGTTTTGGAAAATCCGATGAAAAATATTTTGAGGTTTATGAAAATATTTTCCTAAGTGTTTTGGGTAGTGTTTTGGGGTCAAAATGGTTTAAAACTAATGTGACATGTGGTGTCGCTTTTTACCTTGAAAACATGTTTGAAAATGATTACCGGACGGTTAAGGCCCGTAATAAAACTTGTGCTTGGATTTGGTTTTGATTTTGGGAATGAAAATCAAATGACTTGCACTCGAAGCAACCAACATGCTTTCGGAAATGTGTTGCTTGCTTATGAAAATGGTTTGTTTTTATGCCTTGAAAAGATGTTGGGAACTAATAGAATCAAACTAGGCTTGGGGTGGAAAAAGGTGGTGTGAGTTGCTGTCTTGTGCTGTCATGACAGGTGAAACTCGCCAGGCGAGTGGTTACTCGCCAGGGCGAGTGTCACAGGTCTTGACAACTCGCCAGGGCGAGCTCCAGGGCGAGTAAGACCAGAACTCTCTGCCTTCACTCGCCACCAACTCGCCAGGGCGAGCTCTGGGAGTTGAGATTTTGGATTTTGATTTCTAAACTTGGTTTTTAGCCTTCTAATCCCTTTTTATTAATTTATGGAAGTGGTTGGGATTGGAAACGAGTTTTTCGGGTACTCGGAAAGTACGTAACTTATAACGCAAGAAAACGGCCATTTTGCATTTCAAATTATTTAAGACTTTTGGCAATTGTTTTGGGTCCTAAAAATAGTACATATAACTCATAAGTGTTGATCAATACGATAGTTTTTGGTATGGTATCCGAAAGAGTGGATTTCCCTTAGAAACCTTTAGGTTTTTGGGTTATTGGTTTAGTTTCAATACTATTGGTTAGAGAACAATGTATTGATTGTCGCGCTGCTTGTTTTAGGAAGCGCGTCGTGTGGTTTTGATCGTGTGTAGTAAACGGAAGCTTGCCGAGGTAAGGGCATCACTTTATTTCTGTCTTTTCACTGGTTAATAACATGTTTGGTTATTTTCTGTGATGTGCTGTGGTATGTTTGGCATGTATGTATTATGTATTCTCGTGATGAGAAAGTGTTTATAATACGTGCGCTGTTTACATATGATCATGAGAATATATGTATGAACAGGTGTTTGGAATACATATTATGAGAAATGTATGTATGTTGTTATGTTTGGTTTACATATGCTAGAGAGGTATGTATTCATTGCATTAGCATATATGGGGAAGCGTATGCTCGTGCATTTGGTAGTTGCGTGTACGGTGTGGTGATCGGGAGAGCCCACCTTTTTATTCGTAGTGATCGGGAGAGCTACGATATTTTTGTTGAGATCGATACGTGGTGTCCGTGATGGGCTACGGGGTGTGATTGACAGAGATTGGGTCCGCTCTAATCTTCGTAGTGTCCGTGATGGGCTACGGGATTTTATTGATGTTTCACGGTGTTTATGTGGTTTATAATACGTAGTGTCCGTGATGGGCTGCGGGGTGTGATTGACAGAGATTGGGTCCACTCTAATCTTCGTAGTGTCCGAGATGGGCTACGGGATTTTATTATTATTCTACGGTGTTTTATCGGGTTTCGTAGTGACCGTGATGGGCTACGGGGTTTTCGTTGGTGTTTTAGTAGGGGATGGACCTACGTTTCTGGAGCTCATGCATTGTGGTAGCTAGGGTTAGTACCACGCATTGTAGAGGTTGCATTATAGGCTATGTGTGCATTGCTTATATGAACCCGTTGGTGGGAATTGCTTTGGTGTTAAAGAGCTTTCTCTTGTGTATGTGGAAATTTGTTATGTGTACATCTTTCGCACTGGTTATATATATATATACGTGTATTTTGTGGTGACCCTTTCTTTCATTTGCGGGCTCATCCCAACCCAGATGATGGGTTAGGTCGTGGTGACGACGGTGGCTGTTCCAGGCCCCAGTGAGCATTTGGAGCTGTAGCCTAGGATAGTTAGACTGCGCCGGTGTGTTTTGTGCACCGTGCTTTTTGGGTAGCATAGGGTTTCTAACTTTGTTTTGTTGTAAGTATTTGTATACTTAGACTTGGATTGTAATTATTCAGGAAAATACACTTTGCTTGTCGAAGCACCTTTTGGTAATGAGTCTTTTGTATATTTGAACGCCGGCTCATTGGAAAATATTCTATGCGCACTCTGAGTGTTAGTTGAAAAAGAAAAAAAAAAAAAAAAAAAATAATAATGCCCTTTTTGGCTTTCGAAAAACGGGGTGTTACAAATTACGTGTACAAATGAGAGCTTGCACAGTTTTTGGGAGTAAGCAATTCCTATACTTATTTAAGATACGACCTCCGATACTAAAAGAAGATTCAGAAGCCTTAGTTGTGATTGGAATGCTTAAAATGTCACATGCCATTATTGCAAGTTGAGGAAATCGAACACTATTTAACTTCCAATATTGAAGAATATCCACATCATCTTCCGTAAAACATTTTTCATCCAAGTATATTTCAAGTTCAGACTTAAGAATTTTTGTATCTTTTCTTGACGGAATTCCTAGAATTCGACATACAAAAACTATTTAAATTAAGCTTGAATAGAATATAATCAGCCTCATTCACGCAAACAAATAAATGCAAGCAGTACTAAGAGGGAAACACAACAATTATTTGACAACAGCAATAGAAATAAGTATAACAGTGGAATTAACTTATATTAACTTATTTTAACTTTTCTAACGGGAACATATTAACATATTAATGACAGCAACACAATACAATAATTATTTGATACATTTACTACTACTACTTAGACTTTAATTAAAGAATTAGCACATGCACTATTATTTAAACTTTTATTATTTGACTTACAACAATAGAAATAACTATAAGTACTTTCATAAAAATTTGAAACAATTTATAAACCTTACCTTAAAAAACGATGTCTTCTTCAATGATTGACCAACTGAGTGAGATTGAGTGTTTCTTGATGAACTATCTAAAGATGAGCTTGTTGGAACCATGTCTTTTTTGTATTCATCAAAGAGATCATGCAAACCATCTTTCACTTTTTTTTATCTTGTCTTCATAATTATTTGGGTAAAGTTTCTTAAAGCAAAACTTCAAAAATTCCAACTTTGATGTTGGATCAAGAACATTTCCAAGTGAAAGAGTAACCGAATATTCACTCCAATACTTGTCAAACTTCTCCTTCATCCTCTTGGTCATATCTTTGATCACTTCATCTTCACTATTCAAATTTTTATTCAAAGTCATCTCTATAAATGCAACTTGCATGAAGTATAAGTTTGAAGTTGTGTAAGATGACCCAGAAATTAAGCATGTAATATTATAAAATGGAGCCAAGATATTACAAATGGTTTGTGCTCTTTCCCACTCCTCAATGCTTGGACAAATCGTGTAGTTCTTATCATTATCGCTCAATCTAATGAATGCAGGTCGATACCTAATAGCACTTTCAAGCATCATATATGTGGCATTCCATCTAGTGCAAACATCCAACCTTAAGAATCCACCTCCTACATTATCTAGATGCACTTCTTGAATGCATTTTCTAAACTCCCTCAATCTCCCCTCTGAGGCCTTCACATATTTGACACTCTCTCGAATTTTATGTAAAGCATCACCCGCCGCCTTCAAACCATCTTGAACAATGAGATTCAAGATGTGGGCGCAACAACGAACATGAAAATACTTGCCTTTACATAACAACGCATCTTGCAAATTAAGCCTCTGTTTCAATTTTTTTACCATGCTATCATTTGAAGAGGCATTGTCCAATGTGAGTGAAAATATTTTACGATCTATTCCCCAATCCTTAAGAGCACCAAGCAATTTTCCAGATAATTCGACCCCTGTATGTGCATTATCCAAGTGACAAAATGAAAGCAATTTACTATTTAACTTCCAATCTTGATCAACATAATGAGCAGTGACAGTCATATAACCTTGTGTTGTTACAGCTGTCCATACATCAAAAGTTAGACAAACTCTACCTGGAATGGATGCTAACACACTTTTTAGGCTTTCCTTTTCACTTGAAAACACAAGCATGCAATCGGTTTTTGCAGTGTTTCTACAAATGGGAACAAAATCAGGATTCAATATCTTGTTTGTAGCCAAAACTGCATCATACTCGGCGTAGCTAAATGGAAGATCATGTCGTATGATGCTTCTAGCAAGTGAATCCCTGTAAGCCTTATCATCAAATTGCCACTTCTTCAATAATGTTTCTTCATCATCCAACATGAGTTCCTCATCATCATCACTGTTTGGAATTTTATGACACAAAATAATATGGCGCTTTAAGTGACTAGTGCTTCCACCACATGAATACATACCCCGACAACCATTACATGTACATTTTTCCCCCCCACTAACTTTACCAATCCTTGTAAAATGTTTCCAAACATTAGATCTCCTTGCCCTTTTGTTATTAGTATTTTTTTCAACAGTGTCTCCCTCAATAACATTTTTCGTATTAGCAGTCGGAGGATATTGTGACATTACCAAATCACCATCTTCGTTAATAGTTTGCAAAATTGGATCAACATTATCCATGACTACATTACAAAGTACAAACACATTAAAATTAAATTGATCATTACAATTATATTATAAAAGATAAGCACAAGAAGTACTTATACGTTATACACAAGAAAGAAACAAGAGGCAATCAAATGTTAAGGAGGTACTTGTGTGCCTGACTTTTTATTTTACTAATGAGAGAGAGAGAAATGGTATCTGTGGGGAATTCAATTTATAGGCTTTATTTTCTCTTGACTAAAATATAAGTAAAAATTGGTAACATAAATTTATGTATTTGTTCGAAAATTTAAATTGAATGTATTAAAAAATAGGAAAATGATAATTAGTAAAATGATACATAGTTAGTGCTCTTGAAACACTAGTTAAGAAACTAGATAAAGTATGAAAGGATTAGAATGTGTAATCTACTTTTTAAAAATATAAACAATGTTTTTTTTAATACAAAAATTTCTTCTTTTGGTATCCTTAAATTTTACGTTTGTATCAAATAGATCCTTTAAATTTTGTAAGTATCAGATAGGTCATTTAAATTTTTTAAGTATCAGATAGGTCTCTTAAGTTTTTTAAGTATCAAATAGGATACTAGTTAGCATATGACCCTTAAAAAAAAAGTTTTCACGTGTTAAGAACACAAAAGTAGAAATTTGACATTGAAACAAAAAAGACTTTTAAAAAATTCAATACACATCTCTTAAGATGATTTTTCTATATTGAGTTCCCTAACATGTGCCCCTCTTTAAAAAATTGACTAATTTTTACTTATATTTTAGACTATAGTATAATATACATATTGCCCCCACTTCTCAAAATTTCTGGGTCTGTCCCTGAATGAACTGAACCACTAAGTATTAATATATTACCTTACCTCTAGAGCTCTAATGATTCTCTCCCTTGTTAACCAAGTTTGAAGTCAATTGTTTGGCTGATTATACTTGCGAGATTTTCAATATTGCGGTATATTGAATATGTCTTCTAAGAAACCTACTCAAACAAAGTTAAAAATAAAACATACAATTATAAAATATTCGAGACATATAAATTGACATTCAGACATACAAATACCATTATTGAGCAAGAAACTAGTTAGATGAAAGGTGGTAGAAGACATATACCTTGTTGAGAATAGTAGCACTGTAATCTATATCTTTGTGCTTTAGATAAGATAAAACTTATAATTTCTTTCTTATACTTCTCTATTTATAATGATTGATTAATTTGTTTTTTTTTTCAAATAAAGATAATCATAACAAATTTGGTTTAATAATTATCTCTTAACTAACAAATCTCATCTTTTTCCTTCAAAAAAAAAAAACAAAACTCATCTTTTGTTACTTATTTTATCTAAAGATTTTATGCTAACTAAAATTCCTTATTTTTTGGTAAAATTATTTTTAGATATTTTTTTAAAATTTTTTAAAGGGCCGGCCCAAAAGCCCGCGGGGCAAGCCCATGATGGCCCATTAAAAAAATAGGCCTGAGAGCCCAGCCCAATAAGGCCCAATAATATTTTTTGGGAAGCCCGGCCCGGCCCGTATAAAACTATTGGGCTACTGGGCCGGCCCGATAGCCCGGCCCATTTTGACAGCTCTAGGTACAGTGCGTCGCACTCTGATTTATAAGTTTGAGAAAGACCTTAAGGAAGGTGTTGTTTACTCGATTACAAATTTTGGAGTTGTTGCAAACGGTGGATCATACCGTACTACTAGGCACAAGTATAAATTAAACTTTCAAATGCAACCCTATTGTATTTATTTTATTTTTCAAACACATAAAAATGTGGCAATGACGTTTGTTTTTTAACTATTATATAGGTACAAAATCATAATATTTGTTGTTGATTCAAGTGACTCTGCCACATTCGTCATTTTTGACCGTGAAACAACAAAATTGTTCAAAAAAAATGCATCTCAAATGATTGAGAGTTTTGGGGTAATGTATTTGAATTATTTGTAGTGATGCAAAAAATATATTATATATGCTATATTTTGAATCTTAATGTAATAATTGTATTTGTATAGGAAAAATCGTCTGAAGTTCTACCTAAAGACATTTCTGGGTTGATTGATTCTACATTTTTGTTCAAGATTGAGTATAACACCAATAATGACTGTAAGACCCAAGTTTTCTTTGTATAATTGGTTTAAGGAATATTAGGGTTTCGATGTGTTCGTGTGACGAAACATCGTGTAATTACTAGCTTTGCTGTAATTGAGCCTGTTTAGTGCTCGTGCACTGTAATTGTACAGACTTTTGTCTTGTGATCCCGTTTCTTGTATAAGAAGTTATTTGTGGTTTCAGAATAACGAGTTTTGGATTATTCTTGTTTTTGGAAAAACGAGTAGGATTTTACCCGCGGATGGAAAATTTTACTGCGTCTGTTTTAAGTGAGGTTTCGGATGGGAGTTTTATATATCTGCACGAGTTAGGATATGTCCTGAGATTAATTTTCTAAGGTGGGGAAGAAAATTACAGTCGCGGAAAAAGATTCGGCGATAAGTTTTGGAATGGAAAAACGTTAGACGTTCTTTCCGTAGGTTTTATGTTTTTGTGTTTTACGTTCGTCGCGTCGCGCGAGAGCTGAACGTGTGAGTGTTTCTATGAGGTATTAAGTTTTATCTCAAGTGGGTTGAATTGGTTTGATCCAATGGCTATGGTTTGGTCTTGGCATTGTGTTTTTGATCCAATGGCCATGAGTTAGCAAGAGCTTGGTCATAGTAAGGAGGTTTGATGACCTTGGCACTTAGAAAAACATCACAAAACATCTCCATTCTTTCTCTCTTGTACGTGAAACACCATTCCACTTTCCAACCTTCACAAATTTCATTTTCTCACCATTTCACTCCATTTCAAGCTTGGAAGCTTAGTGGAAAGTTGTAGAGAATCACTTGCTTAAGGTAACCCTCTCTTCTCATCTCCTAGGTTGGTAGATTTTTAGAGTTGTGTGGTTTTTGGGTTTATGTTCTTAAGAGGGTTTGGTGAGAAAGGTTGTTCTTGCTAGTTCTTGTTTCATGAAAGTTGTTCATGAGAGTTTAGTAAGCATGCTAGACTTTGTTGTTTTTGTTTTCCATGAGTTGGTGAAAAATCTCATGAGAAAAGTTAGGGTTTTAGTTTGATTATGTATTGATCAATTACATGAGGTTATGTTGTAAGGTTTTGAAAAGAAAAGTTGTCTTTGAACCTTTGGGCGAAAGGGAAATGCGTTGTATGGTTTTGTTTTAGAAAATCCGATGAAAAATATTTTGAGGTTTATGAAAATATTTCCTAAGTGTTTTGGGTAGTGTTTTGGGGTCAAAATGGTTTAAAACTATTGTGACATGTGGTGTCGCTATTTACCTTGAAAACGTGTTTGAAAATGATTACCGGACGGTTAAGGCCCGTAATAAAACTTGTGCTTGGATTTGGTTTTGATTTTGGAAATGAAAATCAAATAACTTGCACTCGAAGCAACCAACAAGCTTTCGGAAAATGAATTACTTGCTTATGAAAATGGTTTGCTTTTATGCTTTGAAAAAGTGTGGGGAACTAATAGAATCAAACTAGGTTTGGGTGGAAATAGGTGGTGTGAGTTGCTGTCTTGTGCTGTCATGACAGTTGAAACTCGCTGAGCGAGTGGTTACTCGCCAGGGCGAGTGTCACAGGTCCTGACAACTCGCCAGGGCGAGCTCCAGAGCGAGTAAGACCAGTACTCTCTGCCTTCACTCGCCATCAACTCGCCAGGGCGAGCTCTGGGAGTTGAGATTTTGGATTTTGATTTCTAAAACTTGGTTTTTAACTTCTAATCCCTTTTTATTAATTTATGGAAGTGGTTGGGATTGGAAACGAGTTTTTCGGGTACTCGGAAAGTACGTAACTTATAACGCAAGAAAACGGCCATTTTGCAATTCAAATTATTTAAGACTTTTGGCAATTGTTTTGGGTCCTAAAAATAGTACAAATAACTCATGGTGGTTGATCAATACGGTAGTTTTTGGTTCGATGTCCGAAAGAGTGGTTTTTCCTTAGGAACCTTTAGGTTTTTGGGGTTTTGGTGTAGTTTCAATACGATTGGTTAGAGAACAATGTATTGATTGTTACGCTGCTTGTTTTAGGAAGCGCGTTGTGTTGTTTGAGCGTGTGTTGTTGACGGAAGCTTGCCGAGGTAAGGGCTCCACTTTATTTCTGTCTTTTCACTGAGATACAACATGTTTGGTTATTTTTAGTGATGTGTGTTGGTGTGCTTGGCATGTATGTGTTATGTATTCTCGTGATGAGAAAGTGTTTACAATGCTTGCGCTGTTTACATATGATTATGAGAATATATGTATGAACAGGTGTTTGGAATACATATGATGAGAAATGTATGTATGAATTGCAATGATTTAGTTACATATGCTTGAGAGGTATGTATGTGTGGCATTAGCATATGTAGGGAATCGTATGCTCATGCATTCATTGTGCGTAGTTGCGTGAGTGGACTACGGGGTGTTGGTTGCGTGAGTGGACCCACCCAAAATCCTACGGGATCTTTTTGAGTACAATAAGTGGTTGCGTGAGTGGACCACGGGGTGTGATTGCGTGAGTGGATCCACCTTAACCCTTTGCGGTTTTATTGGTTATGATTAGTAATTCCGGAATTCATTTGCATGTGGTAGCTCTGGTAGTACCACACCCATTGTAGAAGTCTGCATTAGGCTTGTTGTGCATTATATGTATAAGCCCGTTGGTGGGGATTGTTGAATGTTTTAAGAGCTTTCTCTTGTGTTTTGTGGAAATTTTGTTAAGTGTACAATCTTTCGCACCGGTTATATATATATACTTCTATTTTGTGGTGACCCTTTCTTTCATTTGCGGGCTCATCCCACCCCAGATGACGATGTAGGTCGAGAGGATGGTGTTGGCAGCTCTAGGCCTTAGTGAGCTCGTGTTGGAGCGGGAGTGGTAGTTTTAGTTAGACTATGCGCCGGTGTGTTTGTGCACTGTGCTTTTTGTTTAGCATAGGACTTTCTAACTTCTTTTGGTTGGTTAGTGCTTGTAAGCACATAGACTTACGGATTGTAATTATTCAGGTTTACACTTAGCATTTTCGAATACAATATATATATGGTGTGATATATATATGGTTCGTTTGTAATATTTAATGTCGGCTCAATTAAAAATGTTTTGCGCACTCTGAGTGTTGGTTAAGAAAAAAAAAAAATAATGCCCTTTTTGCGTTATGAAAAACGGGGTGTTACAATTGTGGTATCAGAGCCCGGCTTTAAATCTTCAAAGGGAAAGTGTATACTTGAGTCGTTAGTTCAGAGTCGGTTAGAACGTAACTAGTGTGGGGTTAGTTCTAGTGTTTGTTCTGTGTCGGGTTATGGGTTAGTAATCCGTTGAGTGAGGTTTTCTGTTGGAATTCAGAATGTTTGGATAAGGATCTAATCGAAGAGAATTGGTATGTGCAGGAAACGATGCCTCCAAGAAGGGCACCTGCTAGAGATGATGATGATGTGGACATCCATCAGATGGCTTATGCCATGAATACAATGGCAGCAGCGGTGACTGCGCAAACTCATGCTAAGGCGCAGAGAGACCTTGAAAAGCGCGACAGGGAGATCCTGGCCGCTGGGTCTAGGGTTCTCGCAAGTTTTAATCAGCAGGCCCCTCCAAAGTTTAATGGGGAGGGAGGTCCAGAAACAGCGGATCTATGGCTCCATGCTATGGAGAGGGTATTTGGGGCAATTCATTGTCCGGAGGGAGAGAAGGTAGTTCTAGCTACCTATCAGCTGCTTGGGGGTTCCGAATTTTGGTGGAGGAACACCCGTCTGATTATGGAAAATGCATATGAGGAGATTAACTGGGAGAACTTCAAGAGGAGGTTCCTGGCTAAGTATTTCCCTGAGACTGCAAGGGAAAGGTACGGTGAGGAGTTTCTGAGACTACGACAGGGGAGTATGAATGTGGAAGCATATTCCAAGAGGTTTGAATCATTATCCCGTTTCTTCCGCTTCTTTAGGGATGGGATAGATGAGGTCTATATGTGTCGTCGCTTCCAAGATGGGCTGAGGTACGAACTGCAGGATGCGGTTGTGCCATTGGGTATTCGGCAATTTCAAGTCTTGGTTGAAAAGTGCCAAGAGGTTGAAGATATGAGAAACAAAAGGGTGAACCGTCAGGGTGGTTTTAGTGCTGGGGGACCAAGTCGTTCTGGTGGTCCGAATCAAAGTCAGAACCGTGGAAAACAAGGCAGTAAGCCATATGACCGTCCACAGTATAACAAGGGACAGGGTCGATCGGTGAATCAGAACAGTCAGAATACCGGGAAGCAGGGCTGTTTTAAGTGTGGTGAAGTGGGCCACTATGCGAATGAATGCCGGAATCAGGGGCATGTTTGTTTTAATTGCAAGAAGCCGGGACACTTTGCTAGGGATTGCAAAGCCCCGAAGGCCGGGCCGTCGGCTAATGTGGCACAAGGCTCACAAGGTACCAGACCTGCGGCAAAGGCACGTGCTTACTGTATGGGCACAGAAGTGAGTGGGCAGGCTAGCAATGCCATTCACGAGAGCTGTCACATTGCAGGTAATTCTTTAACTGCTTTGATTGACACGGGGGCAACCCACTCCTTCATTTCTTTGGCATGTGCAAATCGGTTGAGTTTGAATGTTTCTGTTCTTCTATTTGATTTGAATGTTTTGACTCCTGCTAAGGATTTGGTAGTAAATACTGCATGTTTGCATTGTTTAGTAGTAATTCAGAATAGGGAGTTTCTGGTCAACTTGGTGTGTTTACCGCTTACATCTCTCGAGATCATCCTCGGGATGGATTGGTTGTCTTATCATTATGTGATTCTAGACTGTGCTCGGAAATTGGTTTTCTTTCCCGAGCCAGGTGTGCGGAGATACCTGTCGGCCAATCAACTTACAATGATTATGTGTAATGGAGAGCCGGGGATAGTGTCACTTGCTAGCTTAGGAGTGACGTCGGAGATCCGAATTGAGGAAATTCGAGTAGTTCAAAATTTCCAAGACGTGTTTCCATCAGAGATTCCAGCTTTTCCTCCGTGTAGAGAGGTGGAATTCTTTATTGACTTGCAACCGGGTACGGGTCCGATTTCAGAATCAGCTTATCGGATGGCTCCAGCCGAGTTGGTAGAGTTGAAAGGTCAGATCGAGGACTTGTTAGAGAAGGGTTTCATAAGGCCTAGTGTGTCGCCTTGGGGAGCACCGGTCTTATTGGTTAAGAAGAAGGATGGGAAATCTCGTCTATGCGTGGATTATCGGAAGCTTAATAAGGTGACTATCAAGAACCGATATCCATTGCCACGGATTGATGATTTGATGGATCAGTTGAGGGGAGCCTCAGTGTTTTCAAAGATTGACTTGAAATCTGGTTATCATCAGATAAGAGTACGAGATGAGGATATTCAGAAAACGGCGTTTAGGACGCGGTATGGGCATTATGAGTACTTGGTGATGCCGTTTGGAGTGACGAATGCACCTGCGATCTTCATGGCCTACATGAATCGGATATTCCATTCGTTTTTGGACAAGTTCGTGGTTGTGTTCATTGATGATATTCTCGTGTATTCGAAGAGCGAAGAGGAGCATGAAGAGCATCTTCGTATGGTTTTGCAAGTGTTGCGGGAAAGAAAGTTGTATGCGAATCCGTCGAAGTGTGATTTTTGGTTGGAAGAGGTGAATTTCCTAGGCCATGTAATATCAAAAGAGGGAATTGCCGTGGATCCAGCCAAGATTGACACAGTACTTTCATGGAAGCAACCGCAGACGGTGACGGACGTGAGGAGTTTTGTTGGTTTGGCCGGTTATTACCGAAGGTTCATAGAAGGATTCGCTAAGATTGTGGCACCGATGACACAGCTTACGAGAAAAGATCAACCGTTTGCGTGGACTGAGCAGTGTGAACTTAGTTTTCAATTGTTGAAGGAGCGGTTGACGACTTCACCGGTGTTGGTGTTACCTCAGTCAGATGAACCTTATGAGGTTTACTGTGATGCGTCTCATCAGGGTTTGGGTTGTGTGTTGATGCAGCACAAGAGAGCAGTGGCTTATGCATCACGGCAGTTGAAGGTGCATGAAAAGAATTATCCTACGCACGATCTAGAGCTTGCGGCTGTTGTTTTCGCATTGAAGATTTGGAGACATCATCTTTATGGTTGCACTTTCGTTGTGTTTAGTGACCATAAAAGTCTTAAGTATCTGTTCGATCAGAAAGAGCTTAATATGAGGCAACGGAGGTGGATGGAAACTTTGAAAGACTTCGACTTTACGTTGGAATACCATCCGGGAAAGGCTAATGTGGTAGCCGATGCTTTGAGTAGGAAGAGTGTGTCGGTTTGTTCGGCACAAATGGCTAGTCAACAGGAGTTGTTGAGAGAGTTTCGTGACTTGCACCTAGAGGTAGAGTTTGCTTTAGGGAATATGAGACTGGGTATGATTACCATCTCAAACGGTTTGTTGGAGGATATTGCTAATTGTCAAGGTGACGAGTTCCTTATGGGGAAAAGAGCTTTGATTGTTCGGGGAACCAACCGAGATTTCAAGGTGGGACCGGACAACATTTTGAGATGTAATGGTAGGGTGTGTGTGCCCGATGCGATGAACTTGAGAAACACCATTCTAGGGGAGGCACACAAGAGTAAGCTTAGTATGCATCCCGGAGCAACAAAGATGTATCAGGACCTGAGGCAAGATTTCTGGTGGCCGGGTATGAAGAGGGATGTGGCCGAGTTTGTGGCGTCGTGTTTGACTTGTCAAAAGGCGAAGATTGAACACCAGAGACCAGCAGGGATGCTGCAGTCATTAGATATCCCCGAGTGGAAGTGGGATAGCATTTCTATGGATTTCATCACTGGTTTACCCAAGACCAGGAGGAAGCATGATTCCATTTGGGTGATAGTGGATCGTTTGACGAAGTCCGCTCATTTTCTACCGGTAAGGATTACGGATACGGCGGCAAAGTTGACCGATGTGTATATTGCTGAGATTGTGAGGTTACATGGGATTCCGTCAAGTATAGTGTCGGATAAAGATCCAAAGTTCACTTCACATTTTTGGAAGACTTTGCATGAGGCGTTGGGGACGAAACTGAGGTTGAGTTCTGCCTATCATCCCCAAACCGATGGGCAAACTGAGAGAACAAATCAGTCACTAGAGGATTTATTGAGAGCATGTGTGCTGGATGATCGTGGGAGTTGGGACGACGTGTTGCCGTTGATAGAGTTCACGTACAACAATAGTTACCATTCGACTATCGGAATGGCACCATATGAGGCTTTGTATGGGAGGAGATGTCAGACTCCTTTGTGTTGGTACCAAGATGGGGAAAGTATGATAGTAGGACCGGAAATGGTACAACAGACGACGGACAAGGTCCGAAAGATAAGGGCAAGGATGAAAGTTGCTCAAGATCGCCAAAAGAGTTATGCGGATAGGCGTCGGAGGCCTTTAGAGTTTGAGGAGGGAGACCATGTATTTCTCCGTGTTACTCCAACAACGGGTGTTGGAAGGGCTTTGAAAGCGAAGAAGTTGACTCCGAAGTTTATAGGACCTTATCAGATTACGGAGCGGATTGGGAAGGTAGCATACCGGATCGCGTTGCCACCGGTACTATCTTTGATTCATGATGTGTTCCATGTGTCGCAATTGCGGAAATATACACCGGATCCATCACATGTGATCACACCAGATGACATCCAGCTGAGGGATAACTTGTCATTTGAGGTTCCGCCAATTAAGATTGCGGATAGGAAGATGAAGCGTCTGAGAACGAAAGAGATACCTTTGGTGAAGGTAATATGGAACGAGGCTACAGGAGATACCACCTGGGAGCTCGAGAGTAAGATGAAGGAATTATACCCCAGTTTGTTCGACGATGTCTAAGTTTCGAGGACGAAACTTCTTTTAGGGGGGTAGTATTGTAAGACCCAAGTTTTCTTTGTATAATTGGTTTAAGGAATATTAGGGTTTCGATGTGTTCGTGTGACGAAACATCGTGTAATTACTAGCTTTGCTGTAATTGAGCCTGTTTAGTGCTCGTGCACTGTAATTGTACAGACTTTTGTCTTGTGATCCCGTTTCTTGTATAAGAAGTTATTTGTGGTTTCAGAATAACGAGTTTTGGATTATTCTTGTTTTTGGAAAAACGAGTAGGATTTTACCCGCGGATGGAAAATTTTACTGCGTCTGTTTTAAGTGAGGTTTCGGATGGGAGTTTTATATATCTGCACGAGTTAGGATATGTCCTGAGATTAATTTTCTAAGGTGGGGAAGAAAATTACAGTCGCGGAAAAAGATTCGGCGATAAGTTTTGGAATGGAAAAACGTTAGACGTTCTTTCCGTAGGTTTTATGTTTTTGTGTTTTACGTTCGTCGCGTCGCGCGAGAGCTGAACGTGTGAGTGTTTCTATGAGGTATTAAGTTTTATCTCAAGTGGGTTGAATTGGTTTGATCCAATGGCTATGGTTTGGTCTTGGCATTGTGTTTTTGATCCAATGGCCATGAGTTAGCAAGAGCTTGGTCATAGTAAGGAGGTTTGATGACCTTGGCACTTAGAAAAACATCACAAAACATCTCCATTCTTTCTCTCTTGTACGTGAAACACCATTCCACTTTCCAACCTTCACAAATTTCATTTTCTCACCATTTCACTCCATTTCAAGCTTGGAAGCTTAGTGGAAAGTTGTAGAGAATCACTTGCTTAAGGTAACCCTCTCTTCTCATCTCCTAGGTTGGTAGATTTTTAGAGTTGTGTGGTTTTTGGGTTTATGTTCTTAAGAGGGTTTGGTGAGAAAGGTTGTTCTTGCTAGTTCTTGTTTCATGAAAGTTGTTCATGAGAGTTTAGTAAGCATGCTAGACTTTGTTGTTTTTGTTTTCCATGAGTTGGTGAAAAATCTCATGAGAAAAGTTAGGGTTTTAGTTTGATTATGTATTGATCAATTACATGAGGTTATGTTGTAAGGTTTTGAAAAGAAAAGTTGTCTTTGAACCTTTGGGCGAAAGGGAAATGCGTTGTATGGTTTTGTTTTAGAAAATCCGATGAAAAATATTTTGAGGTTTATGAAAATATTTCCTAAGTGTTTTGGGTAGTGTTTTGGGGTCAAAATGGTTTAAAACTATTGTGACATGTGGTGTCGCTATTTACCTTGAAAACGTGTTTGAAAATGATTACCGGACGGTTAAGGCCCGTAATAAAACTTGTGCTTGGATTTGGTTTTGATTTTGGAAATGAAAATCAAATAACTTGCACTCGAAGCAACCAACAAGCTTTCGGAAAATGAATTACTTGCTTATGAAAATGGTTTGCTTTTATGCTTTGAAAAAGTGTGGGGAACTAATAGAATCAAACTAGGTTTGGGTGGAAATAGGTGGTGTGAGTTGCTGTCTTGTGCTGTCATGACAGTTGAAACTCGCTGAGCGAGTGGTTACTCGCCAGGGCGAGTGTCACAGGTCCTGACAACTCGCCAGGGCGAGCTCCAGAGCGAGTAAGACCAGTACTCTCTGCCTTCACTCGCCATCAACTCGCCAGGGCGAGCTCTGGGAGTTGAGATTTTGGATTTTGATTTCTAAAACTTGGTTTTTAACTTCTAATCCCTTTTTATTAATTTATGGAAGTGGTTGGGATTGGAAACGAGTTTTTCGGGTACTCGGAAAGTACGTAACTTATAACGCAAGAAAACGGCCATTTTGCAATTCAAATTATTTAAGACTTTTGGCAATTGTTTTGGGTCCTAAAAATAGTACAAATAACTCATGGTGGTTGATCAATACGGTAGTTTTTGGTTCGATGTCCGAAAGAGTGGTTTTTCCTTAGGAACCTTTAGGTTTTTGGGGTTTTGGTGTAGTTTCAATACGATTGGTTAGAGAACAATGTATTGATTGTTACGCTGCTTGTTTTAGGAAGCGCGTTGTGTTGTTTGAGCGTGTGTTGTTGACGGAAGCTTGCCGAGGTAAGGGCTCCACTTTATTTCTGTCTTTTCACTGAGATACAACATGTTTGGTTATTTTTAGTGATGTGTGTTGGTGTGCTTGGCATGTATGTGTTATGTATTCTCGTGATGAGAAAGTGTTTACAATGCTTGCGCTGTTTACATATGATTATGAGAATATATGTATGAACAGGTGTTTGGAATACATATGATGAGAAATGTATGTATGAATTGCAATGATTTAGTTACATATGCTTGAGAGGTATGTATGTGTGGCATTAGCATATGTAGGGAATCGTATGCTCATGCATTCATTGTGCGTAGTTGCGTGAGTGGACTACGGGGTGTTGGTTGCGTGAGTGGACCCACCCAAAATCCTACGGGATCTTTTTGAGTACAATAAGTGGTTGCGTGAGTGGACCACGGGGTGTGATTGCGTGAGTGGATCCACCTTAACCCTTTGCGGTTTTATTGGTTATGATTAGTAATTCCGGAATTCATTTGCATGTGGTAGCTCTGGTAGTACCACACCCATTGTAGAAGTCTGCATTAGGCTTGTTGTGCATTATATGTATAAGCCCGTTGGTGGGGATTGTTGAATGTTTTAAGAGCTTTCTCTTGTGTTTTGTGGAAATTTTGTTAAGTGTACAATCTTTCGCACCGGTTATATATATATACTTCTATTTTGTGGTGACCCTTTCTTTCATTTGCGGGCTCATCCCACCCCAGATGACGATGTAGGTCGAGAGGATGGTGTTGGCAGCTCTAGGCCTTAGTGAGCTCGTGTTGGAGCGGGAGTGGTAGTTTTAGTTAGACTATGCGCCGGTGTGTTTGTGCACTGTGCTTTTTGTTTAGCATAGGACTTTCTAACTTCTTTTGGTTGGTTAGTGCTTGTAAGCACATAGACTTACGGATTGTAATTATTCAGGTTTACACTTAGCATTTTCGAATACAATATATATATGGTGTGATATATATATGGTTCGTTTGTAATATTTAATGTCGGCTCAATTAAAAATGTTTTGCGCACTCTGAGTGTTGGTTAAGAAAAAAAAAAAATAATGCCCTTTTTGCGTTATGAAAAACGGGGTGTTACAATGACACTAAGTTTGAAAGAAATTATAGAGTGAAGAAAATTTGCAATACCGAAGAAATTATTCTGAAGTTCAAGGAGACAGAATCTAACACTAATGTATATACATTTCGTTTTTAATATTTTTTATACATGTTAACAAATAAAAATGAAAACTTATTCATTAGATTAATATGTTATATAGAAAATGATTGAAGTTGTCATTGATTGGTTTCAACGTTACTTAGCTTTCCCTGTTATTTTGAATAAGTTTTCTATCCATTGTGTAATTTATATCTTTATTATAAACAAATTCAACCCTATTCATAAGAACATGACACGTGTAACTTTTCATTTAATTATTCATTGTATTAATTTTTATTTAATATTTTATGACGTTACATTTTGAATTAAATATTAAAATAAATAATATTTATATTATTATTCCAATACGTTACATTTTATTTAATAATTGATGACGTTACATGTTATATTAAATACTAAAATAAAAAAATATTTACATTATTACGTTACAAATTAATGTTATTTTATAGGTTATACACAAATAAAATCAATACATTAAGCGTTTCTATATATTTTCTAATGCTCATAAACATATTTCGGTTACGTATAATTTTCAATTATTATAATAAATATTTTTTATATCTATTTGAACGTTACATAACAATTTTGTCGGTTACATGCAAATTATAATGAATTAAATAAATATTTTGTTATATTAAAGTTGTAGCTGATATTTTTTTATTTCTTAAATTGTATTTATTTATTAATTAAATACATATTTTGTCATATGTTATTTAGATGTGAAATAAAAAATGTGTCTGTTACATGCAAGTCATAATTAATAAAATTAACGTTTTGATATATTAAGGTTTTAACAGTTATATTATTAAAAATTATTAATTATTAATAAGAAACGTCTCAATATTTTATTAATTGTCATAAAATCATGTTTAATTTTGTGTTTCTATAACTCACTATAAATATAAATCATTTGCCACAACAAAATCCACAAATTCATTTCATTTTCATCCATATTAAAAAATTTGTATTATTTTATTTCTCTCATTTTTGTCTGAAAGCAATGTCTCATATGAACGATTTTATTATTGACATATCATTAGGAAAACAATCATGGATATTGGTTGTAAGAGTTGTGCGTTTATGATGATTTATTCTTTGTTATGTAGGGAGATTGAATTATAGTTTGTGCGAAGAAGATTGATCTGCAAGTTCAAAGACAAACTTCAAGGGGTATGGATTAGAAGATATCTTCATTAGATGTTGGTTCTATCAATATTTGTAATTTTATTATATAACAATATTCTATGTTAATTGTATTTATAAACTTCATACTTCACACTCGAAAGAAAAAATTAAAAAATTTCATATTTTGTGTGTGTGTGGGTGTGTGTAACTTGACCTAATATATATGTGTCAATTTAAGTATTTGATGATAGTGTGTAAAAAAAAAACCAGAAGGTTGTGAAAGGGGAAGAAGTTGTTGACTTGAAGTGTGTCTTCACTATTTCTGTTAAAAATAGAATGTTTTCTTTAGAAGAGGCATGAGTAGCATCCAATGCAAATGTCCAAATGGGCAAAAAAATTATTAAAATAAAGAAATAGTTGTTGAACATAAATATGTTTCTTTTGAGTTTTTGTTTAATGTTTTCATTGAAATTTCAATTTATTATAAATTTGTGTTTTCAAATATTATTCTTTATGAGATTATGTGTCAATTTACCTATATTATTGTTTCTATAAACTTTTTGGTTTTTTTTTTTTGACAAATATAAATTTTTTGGTTTGATTGCATCTAAATTTTGCAAAGATATGGGTCAAAGATGCAGCAATATGGCGGATGAAAGATGAAGAAGATGTAATGAGACGGGGAAGAAGAAATTAGCGATTTTGACAATTATAATTTTTATTTAGATTTAGTCCTTCAATTTAAAGAATCAGTTGAACTGGTGTTCAATAGTCATGTCACTATGTGACACGCGTGTCTATGATTGTTACCTTCAATTTTTTAATGATGACTAACGTCAGGGACCAAAATCAAATAAAACAATTTCAATCTTTCAATGGTTATTTCCTACAAAAAAAATATACAGAGACGAAAACTAAAAAAACGCAAACTTATAGGGAAGAACTTCCTATTTAAGCCTAAAATGTTTGACAAATTTTATGTTATATTAAAATGGTATCATATTTTTTTAATTGATCAGTTTATTCTTAATAAAATTGTGGGTAGTGGGTGCGAATATGAGTACTTTGATACCTCAAAAGTTCATGTACAGGTACGAGTGTAAATATTGAAAGGAACAGACTCTATAAAAATACCTATTTTGTCACAAAAAATGATCAGAATAACAAAAACATTGAAATTCAATTCATAAGTTAACTTTCATTTTTTACTCCTTTATTTGTTGGACAAAATTAGAGTATCCAAACGGACTATACGGCCTTCAATGGGCTGGCCCAGTTGGGCTACGAGCCCTATCGGACCGGGCCAACAAATCTATATTTAAATGCGGGTTTTTTCGAGGCATGCTAAAAACTCTAAAAATATTCATGCTAATATTTTAAGGCCCAAACCATACATTTATTTGTGCTCGGCGGGCCAGTGCATACGAGCTAACTCATTTTGACAACTTCAGAGCTGTTAAAACAAGCCTAGCCAAAAAGCCCATATTTAAATTCAAACTTTTTCTGGTTGGGGTAAACCCTTAAAAAATTCGGACTAATATTTTAAGTTCTATTCCCTAAATTTATTCCGGCTTTACAGGCTGGTCCATATGAGCTAGCCTATTTTAATAACTCTAAAACTGTATCTCGAAAAAAGTTAATGTCGTTAATGCTTTAACATGACCATAAAAAAAATCATCAAAACAACAAAAATACTGAAACTTTCACTACCATCTTAGAAACATTATATTCAAACATTTAAAAACAGATAAAAATCATTATTTAGTTAAGACTGAAAAATAGATAACATAAATAGCTAGATTACAAAGGGATAGAACTATGTAAAAGTTCACAATTGGCGAACTGATCCAATGACCACAATAATTTTAGTTTAGAGTTAAATATATTTCATGTTCCATAATATATGTCAACTTTTATTTTTAGTCCCTCTACAAATTTTCTTTGAACTTTGGATCCACTAAATTTTATGTTTTAAATTTTAATCCGTTCTTTTTTTTATCGAGTTCATATTGCATGATCAAAGCGACTTTAAATGAATCTAAAGAGTTTTTTTTTTCTCAAGAATGACAAGTGGACTCATATACAATAGTATCCGCAAAAAATGAACAACACACATTGGTAATTATCCGCAATAATGAACGTGTATGGGTACTTTAGTACCCATCTCTCCCCCATACTCGCATATTATATATATTTACATTTTTTATTTACATTATTATATAAAAATATATGTATATCAATTTTAAAAAATATAACACTACTAAACTCATACAAATTTGCAATTAAAAAATGTGTATTTAGAACATAATGAATATGTCAATAAACATATATATGAACATTAGTATGATTAATAATAATTTTTTCTATAATTTTCAAAAGTCAACATTAAGTTTTTTTATAAAAAAATTAATAATATTAAAATGATATCTTATTTTTTAATTGATCAATTTATTCTTAGTAAAGTTAAAGGTAATGAGTGTGAGTATGAGTACTCTGATACTCAAATGGTACGTGTATGATACGAGTAAAAATATTGTTATACACACGGATATAAGTCAGAATCTATGTGTAACACCCCGTTTTCCAAGCCTAAAAAGGGGCATTATTTTTTTTTTTTTTCTTTTTCAACTAACACTCAGAGTGCGCATAATAGTTTTATAAATGAACCGGCATTCAAATATACAAAAGAACTCATTTACCAAAAGGTGCTTCGACAAGCAAAGTGTATTCCTGAATAATTACAATCCAAGTCTAAGTATTCAAAAACAAGTTAGAAATCCTATGCTAACCAAAAAGCACGGTGCACAAAACACACCGGCGCATAGTCTAACTATCCTAGGCTACAGCTCCAACCGCTCACTGGGGCCTGGAACAGCCACCGTCGTCACCACGACCTAACCCATCATCTGGGTGGGATGAGCCCGCAAATGAAAGAAAGGGTCACCACAAAATATATAGTATATATAAATATATCCGGTGCGAAAATTGTACACATAACAAATATTTCCACAAACACAAGAGAAAGCTCTTAATCTCAAAGTAGTTCCCACCAACGGGTATATATAATTAAATCACCAAGCCTAATGCAGACTTCTACAATGAGTGTGACACCAATCACTGGTTCGTCACATGCATGATTTTCCGGAAAATTAACCTCTCCTCGAAGAGTCGTGGGGTAGGCAAAGCCACACAGAAATATACGTACCCGCACTAAAATGCCACACAAGGCAGGTGAAGTCACACAGACAAACACCAGGCGAAGTCACACAGACATACACCAACTCAATATAAATCCAGAGGGATTTGGCGAAGCCACACAGTCAAACGCCCGGTACGTAGGCAAAGTCACACAGACATACACCTAGGCACGCAACTATGAAATGCATGGCATATATTCTCTTCGGCATATACGGGATAGTCACACAAGACAAAATCCTCGCGTAGTCCTATCTGACGCACGCATTCATATATGCTCATGCAAACATTCACATAGCCTAAAGCCTATGCACAAATCGTCACAACATGCATACATTTTCCTAATCATATGTAAGTTGCACTTTTAATTTATAACCACGATCTCATCAACGAGAATACATAAGTACAAACATGCCAAGCACACAGCAAATGCATAAACAGCAAATTTCAAGCATGTCGTAACCGTTTTAAAAGACAGAAATAAAGTGGAGCCCTTACCTCGTCAAGCACTCAACTATCACACGATCGCACAACACTTACTTGCTTCCTAAAACAAGCAAAGTATTCAATCAAAACCATAACCAATCAATCCTTAATGAATTGGACTCTAAAACCCCAACAACCAAAGGTTTTCTAAGGAAAAATCCTTCTTTCGGATACCATACCAAAAACTATCGTATTGATCAACACTCATGAGTTATATGTACTATTTTTAGGACCCAAAACAATAGTCAAAAGTCTTAAATAATTTGAAATGCAAAATGGTCGTTTTCTTGCGTTATAAGCTACGTACTTTCTGAGTACCCGAAAAACTCGTTTCCAATCCCAACCACTTCCATAAATTAATAAAAAGGGATTAGAAAGTTAAAAACCAAGTTTAGAAATCAGAATCCAAAATTTCAACTCTCAGAGCTCGCCCTGGCGAGTTGGTGGCGAGTAAAGGCAGAGAGTACTGGTCTTACTCGCTCTGGAGCTCGCCCTGGCGAGTTGTCAAGACCTGTGACACTCGCCCTGGCGAGTAACCACTCGCCCAGCGAGTTGCACCTGTCATGACAGCAAAAGACAGCAACTCACACCACCTTTTTCCACCCCAAGCCTAGTTTGATTCTATTAGTTCCCAACACTTTATCAAGGCATAAAAGCAAACCATTTTCATAAATTAAGCAACACATTTCCGAAAGCATGTTGGTTGCTTCGAGTGCAAGTTATTTGATTTTCATTTCCAAAATCAAAACTAAATCCAAGCACAAGTTTTATTACGGGCCTTAACCGTCCGGTAATCATTTTCAAACATGTTTTCAAGGTAAAAAGCGACACCACATGTCACAATAGTTTTAAACCATTTTGACCCCAAAACACTACCCAAAACACTTAGGAAATATTTTCATAAACCTCAAAATATTTTTCATCGGATTTTCCAAAACAAAACCATACAACGCATTTCCCTTTCGCCCAAAGGTTCAAGGACAACTTTTCTTTTCAAAACCTTACAACATAACCTCATGTAATTGATCATTACATAAACCAACCAAAACCCTAACTTTTCTCATGAGATTTCCACCAACTCATGGAAAACAAAGATAACAAAGCCTACACATGCTTCCTAAGCTCTCATGAACAACTTTCATGAAACAAAAACTAGCAAGAACAACCTTTCTCACCAAACCCTCTTAAGAACATAAACCCAAAAACTCATAAACTCTACAAGTCTACCAACCTAAGAGATGAGAAGAGAGGGTTACCTTTAGAAAGTGATTCTCTACAACTTTCTTCAAAGCTCCAAAGCTTGAAATGGAGTGAAATGGTGAGGAAATGAAAATTTGTGAAGGTTGGAAAGTGAAAATGGAGTTTCACGTGAAAGAGAGAAAGAATGAGATGATTTGGTGATGTTTTGCTAAGTGCCAAAGTCATCAAACCTCCTTACTATTTACAAAGCTCTTGATAGCCAATCCACCATTGGATCAAAGTCAAAAGTCCAAGCTTAAACCCTAGCCATTGGATCAAACCAAACCAAAGCCACTTGAGATAAAACTCAAAACCTCATAGAACCACTCACACGTTCAGTTCTCGCGCGCCGCGACGAACGAAACTCACCAAAACACAAAACCTACGGAAAGAACGTCTAACGTTTAACATTTCCAAAACTTATCGCCGAATCTTTTTCCGCGACTGTAATTTTCTTCCATACTTCAGAAAATTAATCTCAGGATATATCCTAACCCGCGCAGATATATAAAACTTCCATCCGAAACCTCACTCAAAACAGACGCAATAAGATTTTACAACGACGGGTAAAATCCTACTCGTTTTTCCAAAAACAAGAATAATCCACAACTTATTATTCTGAAACCACAAGTAACTTCTTATTCAAGCAACAGGATCACAGAACCAAAGTCTGTACAATTACAATGCACGAGCACAAAACAGACTCGATTACAGCAAAACTTAATAATTACACGATGTTTCGTCACACGAACACATCGAAACCCTAATATTCCTTAAACCAACTATACAATGAAATCTTGGGTCTTACAATACTACCCCCCTAAAAGAAGTTTCGTCCTCGAAACTTAGACATCGTCGAACAAACTGGGGTATAATTCCCTCATCTTACTCTCGAGCTCCCAGGTGGTATCTCCTGTAGCTTCGTTCCATATCACCTTTACCAAAGGTATCTCTTTCGTTCTCAAACGCTTCATCTTCTTATCCGCAATCTTGATCGGCGAAACCTCAAATGACAAGTTATCCCTCAGCTGGATGTCATCTGGTGTGATCACATGTGACGGATCCGGTGTATATTTCCGCAATTGCGACACATGGAACACGTCATGAATCAAAGATAGTACCGGTGGCAACGCGATCCGATATGCTACCTTCCCAACCCGTTCCAAAATCTGATAAGGCCCTATAAACTTCGGAGTCAACTTCTTTGCTTTCAAAGCCCTCCCAATACCAGTTGTTGGAGTAACACGGAGAAATACGTGATCTCCCTCTTCAAACTCTAAAGGCCTCCGACGCCTATCCGCATAACTCTTTTGTCGATCTTGAGCAACCTTCATCATTGCCCTTATCTTTCGGACCTTGTCCGTCGTCTGTTGTACCATCTCCGGTCCTACTATCATACTTTCCCCATCTTGGTACCAACACAAAGGAGTCTGACATCTCCTCCCATACAAAGCCTCATATGGTGCCATTCCAATACTCGCGTGGAAACTGTTGTTGTAGGTGAATTCTATCAAAGGTAACACATCATCCCAACTTCCACGATCATCCAATACACATGCTCTCAACAAATCTTCCAAAGATTGATTTGTTCTCTCGGTCTGCCCATCGGTCTGAGGATGATAGGCGGAACTCAATCTCAATTTCGTCCCCAACGCCTCATGCAAGGTCCTCCAAAAGTGTGAAGTAAACTTTGGGTCTCGATCCGACACTATACTTGACGGAATCCCATGTAACCTCACAATCTCAGCAATGTAAATGTCAGTCAACTTTGCCGCTGTATCCGTAGTTCTTACCGGTAGAAAATGAGCGGACTTAGTCAAACGATCCACTATCACCCAAATGGAATCATGCTTCCTCCTGGTCTTAGGTAAACCAGTGATGAAATCCATAGAAATGCTATCCCACTTCCACTCGGGGATGTCTAACGACTGCAGCACCCCTGCCGGTCTCTGATGCTCAATCTTCGCCTTCTGACAAGTCAGACACGACGCCACATACTCAGCCACATCCTTTTTCAAACCCGGCCACCAGAAATCATGCCTCAGGTCTTGATACATCTTTGTTGCTCCGGGATGTATACTAAGTTTACTCTTGTGTGCCTCCCCTAGAATGATGTTTCTCAAGTCCATAACATCGGGTACACACACTCTCCCTTGACACCTCAAGATGTTGTCCGATCCCACCTTGAAATCTCGGTTGGTTCCTCGAACAATCAACTCTCTTTTCTCCATAAGGAACTTGTCATCTTGACAATTAGCAATATCGTCCAACAAACCGTTTGAGATGGTAATCATACCCAGTCTCATATTCCCTAAAGCAAATTCTACCTCTAGGTGCAAGTCACGAAACTCTCTCAACAACTCCTGTTGACTAGCCATTTGTGCCGAACAAACCGACACACTCTTCCTACTCAAAGCATCGGCTACCACATTAGCCTTTCCCGGATGGTATTCTAACGTGAAATCAAAATCTTTCAAAGTTTCCATCCATCTCCGTTGCCTCATATTAAGCTCTTTCTGATCAAACAGATACTTAAGACTTTTATGGTCACTAAACACGACAAAAGTGCAACCATAAAGATGATGTCTCCAAATCTTCAATGCAAAAACAACCGCCGCAAGCTCTAAATCGTGCGTAGGATAATTCTTCTCATGCACTTTCAGTTGCCTTGACGCATAAGCCACTGCCCTCTTGTGTTGCATCAACACACAACCCAACCCTTGATGAGAAGCATCACAATAAACCTCATACGGTTCCTCCGACTGTGGTAACATCAAAACTGGTGAAGTCGTCAAACGCTCCTTCAACAACTGAAAACTCAACTCACACTTCTCTGTCCACGCAAACGGTTGATCTTTTCGCATAAGTTGTGTCATTGGCGCCACAATCTTAGCGAAACCTTCAATGAACCTTCGGTAATAACCGGCCAAACCCACAAAACTCCTCACATCAGTCACGGTTTGAGGCTGCTTCCATGAAAGTGCCGTATCAATCTTGGCTGGATCCACGGCTATTCCCTCTTTTGATATAACATGGCCAAGGAAATTCACCTCTTCCAACCAAAAATCACACTTCGACGGATTCGCATACAACTTTCTTTCCCGCAACACTTGCAAAACCATACGAAGATGCTCTTCATGCTCCTCTTTGCTCTTCGAATACACGAGAATATCATCAATGAACACAACCACGAACTTGTCCAAAAACGAATGGAATATCCGATTCATGTAGGCCATAAAGATAGCAGGTGCATTCGTCACTCCAAACGGCATCACCAAAAACTCATAATGCCCATACCGCGTCCTAAACGCCGTTTTCTGAATATCTTCATCTCGTACTCTTATCTGGTGATACCCAGACTTCAAGTCAATCTTGGAAAACACTGAGGCTCCCCTCAACTGATCCATCAGATCATCAATTCGTGGCAATGGATATCGGTTCTTGATAGTCACCTTATTAAGCTTCCGATAATCCACGCATAGACGAGATTTCCCATCCTTCTTCTTAACCAATAAGACCGGTGCTCCCCAAGGCGACACACTAGGCCTTATGAAACCCTTCTCTAACAAGTCCTCAATCTGACCTTTCAACTCTACCAACTCGGCCGGAGCCATCCGATAAGCTGATTCCGAAATCGGACCCGTACCCGGTTGTAAATCAAAAAAGAATTCCACCTCTCTACACGGAGGAAAAGCTGGAATCTCTAATGGAAACACATCTTGGAAATCCTGAACCACACGAATTTCCTCAATTCGAATCTCCGACATCACTCCTAAGCTAGCAAGTGAAACTATCTCCGGTTCTCCATTACACATAACCACAGAAAGCCGATTCGCAGACAAGTACCTTCGCACACCTGGCTCGGGAAAGAAAACCAATTTCCGAGCACAGTCTAGAATCACATAATGATACGACAACCAATCCATCCCGAGGATGATCTCGAGAGATAAAAGCGGTAGACAAACCAAATTGACCAGAAAATCCCTATTCTGGATTACTACCAAACAATGCAAACATGCAGTATTCACTACCAAATCCTTAGCAGGAGTCAAAACATTCAAATCAAACGGAAGCACAGATACATTCAAACTCAAACGATTTGCACATGCCAAAGATATGAATGAGTGGGTTGCCCCCGTGTCAATCAAAGCAGTTAAAGAATTACCTGCGATGTGACAACTCTCATGGATGGCATTGCTAGCCTGCCCACTCAGTTCAGTGCCCATACAGTAAGCACGTGCCTTTGCCGCAGGTCTGGCACCCTGTGAGCCTTGTGCCACATTTGCCGACGGCCCAGTCTTCGGGGCTCTGCAATCTCTAGCAAAGTGTCCCGGCTTCTTGCAATTGTAGCAGGTGTTTCCCACCTTGGGTTGCGTGCACTCATTAGAAAAATGCCCCGCTTCTCCACAGTTGTAGCAAGTCCCCTTACTACCCTCTGATTTTCCCCGGGTTCCCTGATTCACCGATCGGCCCGGTCCTTTACTATTCTGAGGACGGTTATACGGCTTACTCCCTTGCCTCCCACTATTCTGAGTTGAACCACGATCATTGGTGCGACTCGGTCCTCCGGCATTAGAATTCCCTTGACGGTTCACCCGCTTATTCTTCATGTCTTCCACCTCTTGGCACTTTTCAACCAAGACCTGGAATTGTCGAATACCCAATGGTACAACCGCATCCTGCAGTTCGTACCTCAGCCCATCTTGGAATCTACGACACATATAATCCTCATCTATCCCATCCCTAAAGAAGCGGAAGAAACGGGATAGTGATTCAAACTTCTTGGCATATGCTTCAACATTCATGCCTGCTTGCCTCAGCCTCAGGAACTCTTCACCATACCTTTCCCTAGCTGTCTCAGGGAAATATTTGGCCAAGAACCTCCTCTTGAAGTTCTCCCAATTCAACTCTTCATGGCCATTCTCCATGATAATACGGGTGTTCCTCCACCAATACTCTGAACCCCCTAGCAACTGATAGGTAGCTAAGACTACCTTCTCCCCTTCTGGACAATGAATTGCCCCGAATATCCTCTCCACAGATTGGAGCCACAAATCAGCAGTTTCCGGACCTCCCTCCCCATTAAACTTTGGAGGAGTCTGGTGGTTGAAATTTGAAAGAAGTCTAGAACCAGCAGCAAGTATTTCCCGTTCGCGCTTTTCCAGATCTCTCTGCGCCTTAGCATGGCTCTGAGCAGTCACAGCCGCTGCCATTGTATGCATGGCATAAGCCATCTGATTCACATCCACATTGTCCGTCATAGGTACAGTAGGTGCCCTTCTTGGAGGCATTCGATTTCTGCACAATACCAATTCTGATTAGATCCTTAGTCATACAATTCTGAATCCTAACAGAATATCTCACACCACGGATTACTAACTCGAAACCCGACACAGAACAAACACTAGAACTAACTCCACACTAGTTACGTTCTAACCGACTCTGGACTAACGACTCAAGTATACACTTTCCCTTTGAAGATTTAAAGCCGTGCTCTGATACCAAAATGTAACACCCCGTTTTCCAAGCCTAAAAAGGGGCATTATTTTTTATTTTTTTTTCTTTTTCAACTAACACTCAGAGTGCGCATAATAGTTTTATAAATGAACCGGCATTCAAATATACAAAAGAACTCATTTACCAAAAGGTGCTTCGACAAGCAAAGTGTATTCCTGAATAATTACAATCCAAGTCTAAGTATTCAAAAACAAGTTAGAAATCCTATGCTAACCAAAAAGCACGGTGCACAAAACACACCGGCGCATAGTCTAACTATCCTAGGCTACAGCTCCAACCGCTCACTGGGGCCTGGAACAGCCACCGTCGTCACCACGACCTAACCCATCATCTGGGTGGGATGAGCCCGCAAATGAAAGAAAGGGTCACCACAAAATATATAGTATATATAAATATATCCGGTGCGAAAATTGTACACATAACAAATATTTCCACAAACACAAGAGAAAGCTCTTAATCTCAAAGTAGTTCCCACCAACGGGTATATATAATTAAATCACCAAGCCTAATGCAGACTTCTACAATGAGTGTGACACCAATCACTGGTTCGTCACATGCATGATTTTCCGGAAAATTAACCTCTCCTCGAAGAGTCGTGGGGTAGGCAAAGCCACACAGAAATATACGTACCCGCACTAAAATGCCACACAAGGCAGGTGAAGTCACACAGACAAACACCAGGCGAAGTCACACAGACATACACCAACTCAATATAAATCCAGAGGGATTTGGCGAAGCCACACAGTCAAACGCCCGGTACGTAGGCAAAGTCACACAGACATACACCTAGGCACGCAACTATGAAATGCATGGCATATATTCTCTTCGGCATATACGGGATAGTCACACAAGACAAAATCCTCGCGTAGTCCTATCTGACGCACGCATTCATATATGCTCATGCAAACATTCACATAGCCTAAAGCCTATGCACAAATCGTCACAACATGCATACATTTTCCTAATCATATGTAAGTTGCACTTTTAATTTATAACCACGATCTCATCAACGAGAATACATAAGTACAAACATGCCAAGCACACAGCAAATGCATAAACAGCAAATTTCAAGCATGTCGTAACCGTTTTAAAAGACAGAAATAAAGTGGAGCCCTTACCTCGTCAAGCACTCAACTATCACACGATCGCACAACACTTACTTGCTTCCTAAAACAAGCAAAGTATTCAATCAAAACCATAACCAATCAATCCTTAATGAATTGGACTCTAAAACCCCAACAACCAAAGGTTTTCTAAGGAAAAATCCTTCTTTCGGATACCATACCAAAAACTATCGTATTGATCAACACTCATGAGTTATATGTACTATTTTTAGGACCCAAAACAATAGTCAAAAGTCTTAAATAATTTGAAATGCAAAATGGTCGTTTTCTTGCGTTATAAGCTACGTACTTTCTGAGTACCCGAAAAACTCGTTTCCAATCCCAACCACTTCCATAAATTAATAAAAAGGGATTAGAAAGTTAAAAACCAAGTTTAGAAATCAGAATCCAAAATTTCAACTCTCAGAGCTCGCCCTGGCGAGTTGGTGGCGAGTAAAGGCAGAGAGTACTGGTCTTACTCGCTCTGGAGCTCGCCCTGGCGAGTTGTCAAGACCTGCGACACTCGCCCTGGCGAGTAACCACTCGCCCAGCGAGTTGCACCTGTCATGACAGCAAAAGACAGCAACTCACACCACCTTTTTCCACCCCAAGCCTAGTTTGATTCTATTAGTTCCCAACACTTTATCAAGGCATAAAAGCAAACCATTTTCATAAATTAAGCAACACATTTCCGAAAGCATGTTGGTTGCTTCGAGTGCAAGTTATTTGATTTTCATTTCCAAAATCAAAACTAAATCCAAGCACAAGTTTTATTACGGGCCTTAACCGTCCGGTAATCATTTTCAAACATGTTTTCAAGGTAAAAAGCGACACCACATGTCACAATAGTTTTAAACCATTTTGACCCCAAAACACTACCCAAAACACTTAGGAAATATTTTCATAAACCTCAAAATATTTTTCATCGGATTTTCCAAAACAAAACCATACAACGCATTTCCCTTTCGCCCAAAGGTTCAAAGACAACTTTTCTTTTCAAAACCTTACAACATAACCTCATGTAATTGATCAATACATAAACCAACCAAAACCCTAACTTTTCTCATGAGATTTCCACCAACTCATGGAAAACAAAGATAACAAAGCCTACACATGCTTCCTAAGCTCTCATGAACAACTTTCATGAAACAAAAACTAGCAAGAACAACCTTTCTCACCAAACCCTCTTAAGAACATAAACCCAAAAACTCATAAACTCTACAAGTCTACCAACCTAAGAGATGAGAAGAGAGGGTTACCTTTAGAAAGTGATTCTCTACAACTTTCTTCAAAGCTCCAAAGCTTGAAATGGAGTGAAATGGTGAGGAAATGAAAATTTGTGAAGGTTGGAAAGTGAAAATGGAGTTTCACGTGAAAGAGAGAAAGAATGAGATGATTTGGTGATGTTTTGCTAAGTGCCAAAGTCATCAAACCTCCTTACTATTTACAAAGCTCTTGATAGCCAATCCACCATTGGATCAAAGTCAAAAGTCCAAGCTTAAACCCTAGCCATTGGATCAAACCAAACCAAAGCCACTTGAGATAAAACTCAAAACCTCATAGAACCACTCACACGTTCAGTTCTCGCGCGCCGCGACGAACGAAACTCACCAAAACACAAAACCTACGGAAAGAACGTCTAACGTTTAACATTTCCAAAACTTATCGCCGAATCTTTTTCCGCGACTGTAATTTTCTTCCATACTTCAGAAAATTAATCTCAGGATATATCCTAACCCGCGCAGATATATAAAACTTCCATCCGAAACCTCACTCAAAACAGACGCAATAAGATTTTACAACGACGGGTAAAATCCTACTCGTTTTTCCAAAAACAAGAATAATCCACAACTTATTATTCTGAAACCACAAGTAACTTCTTATTCAAGCAACAGGATCACAGAACCAAAGTCTGTACAATTACAATGCACGAGCACAAAACAGACTCGATTACAGCAAAACTTAATAATTACACGATGTTTCGTCACACGAACACATCGAAACCCTAATATTCCTTAAACCAACTATACAATGAAATCTTGGGTCTTACACTATGAAGCATAGACACTCCTCAGATTAGTTGTATCATGTGTCGGACACAACGTTTATGATGACATAATTATATTATTTTTTGCAATTATTATTGATGTTAATATGTTAGTATCTCTGTCGTGTCTAAGGTCCATATATATATATATATATATATATATATATATATATATATATATATATATATATATTCGTGCTTCATAGATTATAATATATGCATATATTTAAAACCGAAAGAAATGTTAATTATCCGTGCTTGGCACGGGATCTATTCTAGTTTCTTATATGTAGTAGTGGTTACAAATATTAATTGGGAGTTACACAATGAAGTAGATGTGGAAATAACAATAATTATAAGATCATTTTTGTATTAATTTTTTAATTATTAATCATCTCGGTGTATATAGAGTTAAACTATAGAAAATAGAAGAGCCACAAATATTAATCATCCTTATTTTATTGATTTTAAAAATAATAGATTAAATGTCAAAAAAATTATAATTAAACTTCTCTAAAATATGCCACATAGTAAAAAATGGAGGTCTAGGAATAACATAAGTCGTTATTATTATTGTAACATATACTTACATACTGTCATTTTTCATTGACTCTGAGCATCAAGCATCCCACAAAGATAAAAATAGAAGTCTCTCTTCTATTCTCTTCTCCCAATTCACATGAAAAAAATTGTCATATCTACAATAAAAAAAAATAATAAGTTAGAAAAGTAGGCTAACAAACATTATATCAATAAAAAAAAAAAAGGATGTCTAAAATTTTCACACAATGTAAGAGGAACATAATTGCTATATAGAAACTAATAAATTATGAAGAGATGAAAAGATCAAGAGGAAAAAGAGAAAGAACCTATAAATCAAAATTGAAAAGCTATCATCCAATAGTTGTTTGAGGAAAGTGATGATGAGAAATCATATATTTATATATACAATGCAGGTTAGGGATGGGAAAAGATAACGGTTCAAAAGATTTGTATGATAAATTTATTTGTCATAGTTAAGGAATATAAGAGTTAAAGAATATGAAAGAATGGTAGTTTAAAGGTTGGTGTGACAAAGTTATTTTTTAAAAGAATAATAGCACAATAGTGATTAATACACAATATAACTAAAGTATTTTTCATAAAATTTATTTATTTAGCTGGTTAAACGAATTTTTTTGCGGGTAATTTTTTTACTAAAACTATATTTATTTAATAAACTTTTTCAAATTATAATTATGCATGCATGGTTTATTTTTTATGTTATAGTGTAAAAGAGGAATGAGCACGTATATTTATTCATTTTTATTTTATAATATTTTTTCATATATTATTACTATTAATTTATGGTATATGTTACATTTGCTACTAATTTTCTTGTCACTTGAACTTTCACATTCATAATTATTAACATCAATTGTAGCATTATTTTTAAATTTTTAAAAATAAAATAAATTAGGAGCCATTATTATTGTAACATATAGATAATTAATTTGGAGGATGAATGGACATACAAAATATATTGTTTGGCAAGTTCTAAATAGATATAAGAAGCTTTCTTAAGCATGCCACATAGGCAAAATGGAGGCTTAGCAGCTAATGAGGAGCTTCCTTTTATAAGTAAAAGATTTTGATGGCAAGGACATTTTGACGTGTTAATATAAAAAATATAGGACACACGTTAATATAAAAAATATATTTTAATGTGAATCTCGGTTTTTACTTTTATTCGATGCAATCAGTGCTAATTTGGAGTAAGAAATCAGCTCCAACACGGAGATCTAGCATCTGTGGGTCGATGCTGGCGTGGACAGTATCCGAATGAGTATGTTATTTTTCCATTAAAATTAAAGTAACAAATTTTTAAATAAGGATAAACCATTGAATTGTTTCAAAGGGTAGGATTTAATCAACTGTGTGCTACTGTGGGATATAACCACAAAAGCAAATCTAAATCTGGTCCTGAAGCACCATACCTTAGTACTATTGGAGATCTAATGTATCTTGCTAGTCATACTCGACCTGATATATCATTTGCCGGTAATTTGTTAGCAAGATGCTGGATATTGTTCAGACCCACATAATAAGAGATCTCAAATAGGTTAATTGTTTACATGCGACGGTACAACCATTTCGTGGATATCTATGAAGCAAACTATAATAGCCACCTAAGCCAACCATGCAGAAATATTAGCATTACACGAGACAAGTTGAGAATGCGTTCGGCTCAAATCTGTGATTCAATGGGTACTTGATACTTGTGGATTGTCCTTTGGAAAAATGCCGCCAACAGTTATGTATGAAAATAATACGGCATGTATTGCTCAAACAAATGAATGATAAATAAAGGGAGATAGAATAAAGCACATATCACCAAAACTCTTCTTCACTTATGATCTACAAAATAATGGTGACATAGGAGAATGGATCCTCTAATTTTTTTTTTCCTCATGTTCCTAAAGTTCAATCATCATCACCCTTAAATTTATCTTTTTCCTTATACTCATCTCTTTCTCTCTCCAAATCAAGGGCTAAAAAAAAAAAATTTACCCTCAATTTAATGGAGAGAACCCTCTCTCGGTGACATAGATATCCAACAAATTCGTTTAAGCAACAAATTGACAGACTTATTTACGAAGGCTCTTCCTACTATAACTTTTTGAAAAGCTTGTACGGAATATTGTGGTTCGTCGGCTCAAAGAGCTCAACTAAATGCATTGTACTCTTTTTCCTTAAGCATCTTTTTTCCCAATAGGTTTTTAGTGGTAGGGTTTTTTAATGAGGCAATGTATAACGATGTATTATAGAATGTTGTACTCTTTATCCCACTGGATTTTTTCTAGTGAGGTTTTAACGAGGAACATTCTTAAGGGATGATCATTCAAGAGGGAGTGTTATGAAAATTTGAATTGGATGTCCATCTTGGGTTAAGAGTCAATAGCCCAAGTCCATGTATTACTTATTTCTCACTCTTGACCTAATACTATAAATACAAAGGAGGCTGCACCAAACAGTACATCTGACTGCATTCTGGCAAGTGCATCAGTCTATCGTCGAGTAATAATTCACACTCCAGGTGTCTAGAATGAGTTCGTATCCACAACAATGTTTTAAAAACCGGACCGGAGATTGAACCGTTACGACCTCTGGTTCAAGGGTCAACCGGTTCAACCGGTTTAACCGTTATTGAACCGGATATTAAATAAATAATAAATAAACAAAATAATATAGTGTTTTAGTCTAACAAAATAGCAAATAGATAATTATGAGTTCAAAATAAAATACAAACAGATAGTTAGTAGAAAAAGAATAGGCTCATTTTAGTTGATGACCAAAATAACAATGAATAAAGCCCAAATAAATGGCCCATAATCATCAGGTTATTTCTATTTGCATCATACATGCCCACATATATATGAAACTAAAAATATTGTCTCTTGTTGTGCTTATGGCCGCCCATTATATGTTGTTTCTTCTCTACTATTCTTCCTCATCTATATTTCTCTGATTTTTTGTTTTTTACTATTTCTTTATTATTCTTTCTTCTCTACTTGCTTACAATAATTGCTTTATTCCTTTTGCTTTCCTTCTTCTTCATGCTCAAATATAAAGCCTTTGTGACTCTAATCAAAGTCAATAGATCTAAAACATGTAGTTCAAAAAAAGTATAGAGTGTGGCTAACAGTAAAAATGGAGGAGGGCTTGAGTACACAGATCTGTAAGGAAAGTGAAGAACTTTACTAAAAAAAATAAATAATTTGCACTGCGTTTTTTAGACCGGACGGTTTAGATAAACCGGTACCGGTTCTCCGGTTCAAGCGGTTTTGTCCGGTTCTTCCCGGTTCAAACGGTTTTCCCAGCGGTTTCTAAGACTACCGGTTTTTGTGGTCAGCCCGAACCGGACTGGACCCCGGTTCACGGTTCAACCGGTTGAACCGGACTGTCCGGTCCGGTTTTTAAAACATTGATCCACAGAGATCGTCCTGCAGCTTCGCTAGCGTTATTTAAATTTGTATATTTTCATTCGCTTTGGTTTTGGAAAAGGGTTTTATAAAATTAGCGTAATGCTTGCATACAATATAAATAAATAAATAAATTGATAAATAGATTCAAGAAATATAGAAGATATGTATGGTGGTTAGACTCCCCCCCTTCTTCATATTTGGCATGAGCCTAACCTCGCTGTGTCACAAACTCTAATTATTAGGTGAGTTATTCATTACACATGCATTATTACCTTCACCCATCCAATCCCTCTAGGTCCTAGTATCGGGTTGTTCAACTTCTAAGTGCTCAGTTCACACCTAGTTCCTGATTCCTCCTCTAACCGCTCAGTTCACGACTAGTTTAGGATGTTACCGTCTCTATACACCTAACATTATTTACTACTAGTTCCGGACCATATTAAGTTAATACCTAATATCAATTCTATGAGCGCTCCTGCTTATCCGGTCAAATTACGAGAATACGTTATTAAAGTGCAAGAAAGTAAATAACAAACATAATATTGAATAACAGTTTATTATAACTTTGACTCAATCACAGACTCCAAATATTTATAGGGGAGTTCATCTTCTCCACCACAACCTAAGACATCTATTACAAAAGACTACATATTTAAATTACAAAAGAATTATAACCTAAATAGAAAAGCCATAAGAAAACATACCTTGCTGAGTTAGTTTTCCCGTATGGGGAGAAAACTATGTCCAATAGAGCTCCTATGAACCTCTCCTTATAGTAGAGAGTGTTCTACTATTTCTGAATGATTTAAACAATGAGAGGAAGACTCTATTTATAGTTTTGGTAATGGGTCTTAGCAAGACATCGTACTGCGATAGGTCCATCGCAGTACCATGCGAAGATTCAGTTTAATTTTATAACTGATCCTGTGCATTTCATCAGCTTGGTCGCCAAGTAAAGTCATCGTGCTATGATACAAGCTATAACACCCCACGAAAGAATATCTAGAATACCTCGTGAATTATTATAATGTAGCACAGTAGTCATTAAATTATTACAACAATATTGGAAATTATTGAATGCACACGCAGGTGCTGAATACAAGGTACGGGTACAAGCACGAAACTGGAAAGATTACAACATGATAAAAACATAAGTTGGAAACATGGTACAACAAGATAGAGAATTGAAAAGCAAGAAGCAGCATAATCATATAAATCTCCTGATGTAGGCCTAGGCAAAATCCATAGCTTACCCCGCAACCTGCTTATCTGAAAAAAATTGAAGGAGTAGGGTGAGACTACTAAGCCTCAGTGAGTCCTACTACCCGCCTAAAGGTGACTACACCGGGGGAACTAGAGTGTGTAATAATACTAAGTTATCTGATCACATATTCTGATTAATAATAGCATAAAATAAAGGTGTGTCACAGAAAAGATTATCTTATCAAATTACTCTTCAAAGGTCACCCGAGGCAAGCCGGTCTCGAGTGCCTGGCTCTGCGTAATACCGAATATTGAGGTTCGGATTCCGCCGTTGGCTCACAATAATGATAACAGAATACAGAGGCATTCCATTAATCTTGGCATAAAGCCATTAATCTCTAAGTTTTATAATTTCTACCAATATATTCCCCCAAAGGTTCCTAAACATGTTATATTACATATTTGAAAATCATAAAATTCTCTGACTATATAACCCCTTTTATACTGTTAAACAAGTTCATAATAATACTGGTTACAATTGGACATAAAACGAGTGATAGATTTTCAAAAGAAAAAGTTATGCAGGTACTGTCCCTGTCAAGCTCGCTCCGGCGAGCTTTCCCTCGCTACGGCGAGTAATTTTGTGTCAGGACCTGTAACACTCGCTCAACGAGTCAATAACTCGCTCAGCGAGCTATACAGTTACACAAACACTCGCTACAGCGAGAAAGTTCTCGCCACGGCGAGCATAACAGGCTCAGCCCCTGTTTTTGCAGAAATACGATTTTCACATTTTTCACCTACAATCTTCATGCAACCAGTCATAAACGTGTTTAATAACATAAAACAAGATATATAGGAGTAGGAATTGGGATTGATTCCTGCTCTCTCATAAATTTAACCTAGAAACCTATGTTTGCATGCAAAATCTCATATTTGGGGCTTTCTAGTTTCTAGTACATAAACTAAGGAAAGGAACCTAAGAACCCACCTGAAATGAGCTTTAAACTCTACTGCAATGTTCAGCTACAGCCCAGAAACCTTGTTTCAAACTCTGACTCAAAAACCCCAATTTGATCAAAAACACGAAAATTGAAGAGAAGATGGAATTGAAGAAGTTTGATGTTGCTTGGTGATTTTAATCAGCTACTGAGGGGTATTTATAGTAGTTGGATCAGTTTGAGGACAGAACTTGGCTTGGGTCATGGGTTCTTTGCATGTGATATTATTGGTTAGTTTTTGGAAATGAGATTGAATGGCCTTGTTTCTTGTTCAATCAGAATCTTGTGAAGGGTAATTCCAAGGGAGAAATCAGAGGTTCAGACTGCTGTTTGAAAGGTTGCAGATGCATGTGAGATGGGGAGTTTAACAAGAAATTGAAGGTTTGTTGTGATGTAGCATGTGAGGGTTTTGGAATTGGAGTAATGGCTGCATGTGATTGTTGTTTGGTGGCGTGGAGAAAAGAGAATAGAGGGAGGGTTTCAGATTTTCTGATTTCCCTTCCCTTGCATGTGATTCTATAGGTGGATACAAGTTAGTGGGGAGGCTTGGAAGAAGGCATTGGGGGCGTGGGAGAGAAGAGGAGTGAGTGGAGGGAAAACACTTGTTCCAATTTAATTAGCTTAGTCTTGGTAGAATCCTAATGTATCTTAGTAGCTTACTAATTAAAAGGATCAATTTCACTTAAGGCATAACAATTCCGTTTATCTACATTGATACAAATTTTAATTAATTGGTGGAATGTTACACAAGCCATCGTGCTACGATACAAGCCATCGTGCTACGATGAACAGATATTTTGCATATTTATTTCTTATATTTTCTTGGTCAGCAAGCAGCTTCCATCGTGGTACGATGGAAGCCATCGTGCTACGATGGAACGTTCATATTCTTCACTTTTTGGGATTTTTCTTGTCTTTTGGCATCTTGGACTTGGTCTTGATGCTTTTTTCTGCTTTTGTAGGTTTTCCTTCGTATTTGGGCATGTCTTGGGCATTTTACTACTAATAATAATACTAAAAATATCACAGAAATTCCTGTCATCAACATCCTAAATCACATTTTCTCTATCACTTGTTTTTCTCTTCTTTCTGCCTACTATTATTTAAAACAGAAATATCACTTTGTAATTATGGTGCGGCAGGGTACAGTCAAAACAACATCGTGATAATTCGTGAAAGCCCTATTCCCTATAACTAGCATTTTCCATTAGTCAGACACTTGGAATTACTGAGAGTATGAGAGTAATCTGGGTGTATTGGATTCGGATTTTGAAAGACTATTTTAATAAAAAAAATCTTGAAGATTTTAAAAGATTTCGTGGGATTATATTGACTTTGTGAGATTTTAAAAGATTTGTTTTAAAGACTTTTTTCAATCAGGATTCTTAATACATGATTGTAAATTTGTAATGGATTTCTAACACAAACATTTAGGATTTCAAAGTACTTTGTGGATTTCTCTCGTTCCCTTCCTTGAGTCATAATCCATGTCGATCGTTGTACTTTGGTAACATTGGAGATAACGTCTCGTTAATAAGTTCCACTGAAAATTTATCAAAACGATATTTTTGCGAACAATATTAAATTCAATAGGAACAATCAAAGAAAAAACTACCTACTACTAATAATTGTAAGTGCACCAGTTCATCCTCATGTTTTAATAATTGTCAAAACACATGAAAATAGAGTAGAACATATTTTGGCAATGTTACAAATGACTTGACAGCGAAAAACTATTTTTAAACTTTGAAAAACTGATTTTTAGGTATTATGTATCGATACGTAAACATGTGTATCGATACAAATGTCCTGAAATTACTTCAGATTGATTTTGTGCAATTTGTATCGAAACATATATCATTTGTATCGATACAAAAGTGGTCTCTCAGAGGCAGAAGGTCATCTGTGTATCGAATCATGCTTGCATGTATCGATACACACCTATGTCTCTCAGAAAACCAGTTAGTGCTTGATGTATCAAATCATGCTTGCATGATTTGATACATATCAGTCAAGATTTCAAAAAACTGATATATGTATCGATACATATACATCTTTGTATCGATACATAGGTCAAAATTTTCAATTTGAACGCTGGTCAAAGGGTTTGTATCGATACAAACCATCATTTGTATCGATACACGTATGTTGAATTTTGCCCAAATTTGCTCAATTCTATTCTCTCTTTAAATAGCAATGTGGTGTGTCATTGTAATTAAGAGGAAACTAGTGTGAAAGATCAGAAAACGCTTTGGGTTGCAAATTGAGTGAAAATTTGAATCAAAGGTTTCATTCAACACAAATTCATCATCTTCATCAAAGGTTGCAATCAAAATTGAAGTTTAAGTATGGGATCAATTCAATAGAGGTTGCATTTTTGTGTGATAACGTTCGATACGGTTCGCGGTGAATCAGAATCGTAGTCGGGTTGGATTGTGTGTTGAAGGTTCTAGTTTCTCTCAAAGGATTCAAGATCGTGCTTGTCTTGAAGGTTCGACAACAAGAAACGAAGGACTCAGCTGGACGATTGAGTGCGGTTTGGCACGGGTCGGATCGTTGGAATCAGAGGGCAAAGTTTCGTTGTGTGTCGAGGTTTTGTTGCATAGTTTACTTTTTGTCTCGTTATAGGTTTATAAGATTCAATTGTAAACTGTGCACGTGTTGTTCATCATTTTTGATCTATACACTCTCAAATAACCCGTTTAGTTATTTGGGGGGTGACGTACTCGGACAAACGCGTGGACGACGCGAAATCCGGGGAACTCCCTAATCAAATCTTTGTGTGTTTCTCTCTCTCTCTCTCTCTCTCAATATTTTACTTGTTATAATTTCGTTGATTTTTGAATCGATTTGAATTTTTCATGTTCGTATTGGAACATTAAAAATTCAATTGTTGTGCTTGATTGTGATTGTGTTTAAATTGATATTGTGACTTGCTTGGGACTGAAATTATTCCATAGTTTATATTTGAATTTTTGAAACACTATCATTTCGAATCTTTTCATCAAAAATTCAAAAGGCTAAATACTACTTTTCTTTTGGTCAATCGGTGCATAGACTACCGATCCGGTGGTTTTCCGTTTGCGCACGATTGAAACAAATAAATTTTTAAAAACACAATTGTTTCAAGGTTCACTTATTCAACCCCCCCCCCCCCCCCCCCCCCTCTAATTGATAGCCAAGTAGTCTAACAAGTGGTATCACGATCCCGGTTCAATTTTGTTTACAAAAATCGGAGGATTGTGCCAATTATTAGAAAACATGGCTTTTGCACCGAAAGAGGCGTATAATAGGGCTCCTATATTCAATGGCGATCACTTTGACTATTGAAAAAGTAGTATGCGTATTCACATCAATTCTTTTGATGGTGAAGTGTGGAATGCTATTGAGAATGGTCCGTTTGTTCCAACCATCACGGATCCTCATGGCATTGTCACCAATAAGCCTATGGCACAATGGACGGATGATGAAAAGAAAAAGGTCAATTACGATGCAAAGGCACAAAACATACTTATTTCATCCCTTGGGATTGAACAATTTTATCATGTGTCGCATTGTTCTACGGCCAAAGAAATGTGGGATACATTAGTTACTCATTTTGAGGGAACTAATGAAGTCAAAATTTTGAAAATAAACACCTTAACTCAAGAGTTCGAATTGTTTCATATGCAAGATGGTGAAACCATTGCGGATATGCAACAAAGATTTGTAAAAATCACCAACAAGTTACATGGTCTAGGTAAACCAATCACAAATCAAGATGCTACTAATACGATTTTGAGATGTCTTAATAGGTCATGGCAACCAAAGGTCACCGCAATCAAAGAAGCGAATGATCTTACAACTTTGAGTCTCACAACCTTATTTGGTAAGCTAACGGAACATGAACAAGTGCTTAATTTGTTGGAAAAGCATGAGAAAGGTGAGAAAAAGGAAAAACATAATGAAAAGGAAAAAGAAAAGGATAAGAGGTCCATTGCTCTAAAGGCCTCCAAATCCAAGTCCAAAAAGGTTGAGCAAGTGGAAAGTAGCTCAAGGAAGACGATTCCGATGATGAAGAAATGGGACTCTTCGTTCGACGCTACAATAGATATGTGAGAAAGAATGGGATAAAACATTCCGATGACAATCTTAAGAAGTTTCGAAAAGATAGTGGTTACCGCCGGAAGAATGAAGATGCTAGGTACTCCAAAAAGGGGATATGCTATGAGTGCGGCCAAGTTGGCCACTACAAGCCGGATTGTCCCAAACTCAAGAGAAAGGAAAAGGAGTCATCTTCAAACAAAAGGAGGAGCAAAGGAAAGAAAGCTTATGTTGCATGGGAAAGTAGTAGCTCTTCATCTCATTCATCATCAAGCTCTAGCTCAAGTGATGAAGATGCTTTGGCAAATGTGTGCCTAACATCCCATGATCGCAAGAAATTTGCTCCTAAAAAGGTAAATCAAAATCCCTCTAGCTCATATACGCTTTTAGAATATCATGAGTTACAAGTCGCTTTTGAAAAGTTACACAAAGAAACTAAAGAGGCTTTTCAACGGCTAAAAGGTTTAATGGAAGTTAATAAATACCTTGAGGCAAAAGTTTCGGAAACGGAGCTTGAGTTGAAAGCTCTCAAAGAGTCTATGATTCAAAAACCTCTTGTGACTTATGATAGTTGTGGTAACGATAATACCGGATGTGATGGATGCTTTTACTTACGTAGAGACTTACGAAAGTTACAAGATAAGCTAAAAGAACCATCCAAGCCGGAGATTACTTTTGCAATTGATCCATCTAAATTCAACAAATCATTAAAACCTAGAAATAAAAAGTATAAATTTGTTGAAAAGGATCCTAAGAAAAGTAATCCTCATATCGTTTGTCATTATTGTTGTGACAAGGGTCATACTATTGCAAAATGTCATGCTCGAAAAGTTTTGGTACCAAAAGGCAAATTGCAATGGTTACCTAAGTTAGGCAATAATGTCTCTAGTAACCAACTAGGACCCAACATGAGTTGGGGACCTATTTCAAATGTCTAAGTATGTAGGGAAGCGTCTTGAAACCATTGACAAAAGACACCGACAACAATGGAGTTCAAGACTTACGAACAAGGAAAGGAATGAGTAAAGCTTCAACTCAACATTTACAATGGTGTAGAAATTGATCACTTCTCCACCTAACACTCAAGGGAAGATTCTACTCTCTACTTTCGCCTTTATACTTTTACTTTACTTAGCATTTGTACTTTGATTCATATACACAATTTATATCTTAATATGATACTTGTCTTGATAGTTGTCTCATCCTTCATTTCCAAGAATTTTGCTCAAAGATATTGATAAGTCTTTGAGACTCATACGTCTTAAATGGGGATTTGACAAAAATCATTACAATTGTCGTATTAGGCTCATATTTGGTTCGTATATGTGTGCTTTTGTTCTTATATATGTGACTTTGTGTGCATACATAAATATACTCCTTCATATGATTGATTTTGGTACTTTGATTCAACTATGTGAATGCTTTATCATGCATATGTGGTTTAACATGTGTTCTCATGTTATTATGTGCTTTGGTATCTTGTTTTGCTCACATACACAAGAATGTACCTTAGGTGTTATATGTGTTTCATACATGCATGTTACTTGGAAGTCATAAAAATTGTTTTTGAAACTTATATGTTCATGTATTTTGAGAAAACTTGAAAATAATGCATTTTGGATCGATACAAACAAACATTGCATGGATACATGTTGGTTATTTTTCAAAATTTCAAAATGAACTGATATGTATCGATACATTTATGCTTGTATCGATACATAACTCTTCAGGTTGGACAGACACAGTCTCATGTATCGATACATGCTTGCATGCTTCGATACATGCTTCAGAAAAACCAACTTGTATCGATACAAACATACATTTGTATCGATACAAACGCGTAAAAACAGATTTATGTATCTATTTTCACTCATTCATTCATCAAACACCCAATACTTCTTCTTCTACACGAAAATTTCATCAAAAACCCTCATTCCCAAATTCTCAATCTCCCTCAAAACTCAACCAAAACTCACAAAACTTGACACTAAACTACTTCAAATTCTTTGCTCATTCACATTCTTTCATCAATATTGTGGCTCAAGCCTTCAATATCTTCACATTCAAGACAAGGGTTTTCAATTTTGGTGTGTGTGGATTCTTCTTTTTCTCAACTCTCAACAAGGTAACATTACTCTATTCTTCATTTTGATAATGGCTACTAGCAATAGGAGTAAGAATAATGCTAGGACTAAGATCATAAGGGATAGTGATCATGAAGAAAACTTTAGGCAAGAGAACTTTGTTCATGAGAATTACCTAAACTTCTACATTAGAAATTGCAAAGAAAAGAAGGTTATCCCTCAAAATGTTGTTGATGTTGAAAACCTTGAGGGATTGCACTTAAGTGAGGTTGCTGAGATCATTAGGAGAGAAAATCTCTCTACCTTTTGTAACTTGAAGAGAGCTTACATAGAAGATTTGATTAGGATTTTCTATTCCGGATTACAAGAGAGAGATGGTGCTGAATTTGAATTTTGTATAGGAAAGAAGATTTTCAAAGTTTCAAACAATCTTTGGTTGAAACTTTTTGGGTTAGAAACCGGTAAAAATTTACAAAGGTTCACCGATGTTGATGGTCCTAAGTACAATATGAATGAGTTTGCAAGTACTCTAACTAGGAACGGTAAAAGCCCAAATGGAAAGGCCGGTAGACTCAATAAAGGTCCAAGAGTCTTACTTTGGATTGTGAATCACATTCTAAGACCTAGAGGTGGATCTTATTCTCGACTTGATTGGAAGGACATTGATCTCATGTACCTTATGATGGAAAGGAAGAAAATGGATTGGCCACACTACATTGTGAGTCGCTTGTTTGCTTTGAGAGATTCTAAGAAGGATCATTGTTTTGGGTATTCAAGTTGGATCGTCACTATCTTAGACCACTTCAAAATAACCTACAAAGTGGCGGGAGCTTGGATCATTCCGAAAAGAGATCAAATCTTTAGCATCACTCAAATGAAAAAGATGGATTATAAGTGGAATGATGAGAAGGAAGACTACGAGTTTTGTGGTAAGGAGGATGAAGAGGAAGAACCAAGTCTAGGTAATGAAGAAAGGGGTAAGAGACAAAGGGTGGAAACTCATGAAAGTGAGAACATGGAGAGTGATGGCTCGGAAATTAGCAATGGTGCAATCATGGAGATGTTGAAAGAAATGAGTTTAAGACAAGTGAATTTCCAAAATGAGGTCACCGTTAGACTTAATGATATGCATGCTTATAATGTTTCAAGGTTTGATCATCTACAAAACCAATTGGATGAATGCATCAAGCAACAAGCTCCCATTGATCAATACTTCAACTCCCCTCCTTCCAACCCGGATGGCATGAATGATGAGAACAATACTTGAATTTGTTTTATCGCATTTCTTTTCTCATATCGCATGAACTATTTTACTTTATTATTTCTTATGACTTTCTTTTATCTTCGATATGGTTGTACGAATAATCTTAATGTTGTCGTGTTTTTGACAACATTTACTTTTGATTGTATGACTTGGTATTTGGATAATTTGGTGTGTATGGATAATTTCTTATGTTTATGCATTGGTTGCATTGGTTTGTTTATTTCGTCCCATATTTTGATATGTTAGTTGATTTAAAATGTCGATGTGTTACAATATTCATGCGTTGGCTTTGGTTTGTTATTCTACATTCCATATTTGTCATGAAATTTTGGTATTCGTCATTGATATATTTTGGCATATCTTTGTATGTATTTATATTGGTTAGGAACTTTTATCATATAAGTGCATTTCGACAAATGTAAGTGCAATATATGACTTTGGATTAAAATTGTTTGAACACAATACTTCTAATAGACTCTCTTCTTCTTTTTGATATTGTCAAAGGGGGAGAGATTTGGATGCACAAGCTAAGGATGAATAGCTAAAAGAATCTTGAACATTATCTACTATGACAATCGCATTATGGCATCAACTCAGGGGGAGCGTGCTTTGTTAGCCATGGTGTTTATTTGCGTCTGTATACATATTGCTATTTTATTGAATATTAGGTATAGGCTTAGTTAGCTTATGCATAGTTTTGACAATTATCAAAAAGGGGGAGAATGTAAGTGCACCAGTTCATCCTCATGTTTTAATAATTGTCAAAACACATGAAAATAGAGTAGAACATATTTTGGCAATGTTACAAATGACTTGACAGCGAAAAACTATTTTTAAACTTTGAAAAACTGATTTTTAGGTATTATGTATCGATACGTAAACATGTGTATCGATACAAATGTCCTGAAATTACTTCAGACTGATTTTGTGCAATTTGTATCGATACATATATCATTTGTATCGATACAAAAGTGGTCTCTCATAGGCAGAAGGTCATCTGTGTATCGAATCATGCTTGCATGTATCGATACACACCTATGTCTCTCAGAAAACCAGTTAGTGCTTGATGTATCGAATCATGCTTGCATGATTTGATACATGTCAGTCAAGATTTCAAGAAACTGATATATGTATCGATACATATACATCATTGTATCGATACATAGGTCAAAATTTTCAATTTGAACGCTGGTCAAACGGTTTGTATCGATACAAACCATCATTTGTATCGATACACGTATGTTGAATTTTGCCCAAATTTGCTCAATTCTATTCTCTCTTTAAATAGCAATGTGGTGTGTCATTGTAATTAAGAGGAAACTAGTGTGAAAGATCAGAAAACGCTTTGGGTTGCAAATTGAGTGAGAATTTGAATCAAAGGTTTCATTCAACACAAATTCATCATCTTCATCAAAGGTTGCAATCAAAATTGAAGTTTGAGTATGGGATCAATTCAATAGAGGTTGCATTTTTGTGTGATAACGTTCGATACGGTTCGCGGTGAATCAGAATCGTAGTCGGGTTGGATTGTGTGTTGAAGGTTCTAGTTTCTCTCAAAGGATTCAAGATCGTGCTTGTCTTGAAGGTTCGACAACAAGAAACGAAGGACTCAGCTGGACGATCGAGTGCGGTTTGGCACGGGTCGGATCGTTGGAATCAGAGGGCGAAGTTTCGTTGTGTGTCGAGGTTTTGTTGCATAGTTTACTTTTTGTCTCGTTATAGGTTTATAAGATTCAATTGTAAACTGTGCACGTGTTGTTCATCATTTTTGATCTATACACTCTCAAATAACCCGTTTGGTTATTTGGGGGGAGACGTACTCGGACAAACGCGTGGACGACGCGAAATCTGGGGAACTCCCTAATCAAATCGTTGTGTGTTTCTCTCTCTCTCTCTCTCTCTCTCTCTCAATATTTTACTTGTTATAATTTCGTTGATTTTTGAATCGATTTGAATTTTTCATGTTCGTATTGGAACATTAAAAATTCAATTGTTGTGCTTGATTGTGATTGTGTTTAAATTGATATTGTGACTTGCTTGGGACTGAAATTATTCCATAGTTTATATTCGAATTTTTGAAACACTATCATTTCGAATCTTTTCATCAAAAATTCAAAAGGCTAAATACTACTTTTCTTTTGGTCAATCGGTGCATAGGCTACCGATCCGGTGGTTTTCCGTTTGCGCACGATTGAAACAAATAAATTTTTAAAAACGCAATTGTTTCAAGGTTCACTTATTCAACCCCCTCTAACTGATAGCCAAGTAGTCTAACAATAATAATATAATATAATAAAGAATATAAGTTGTAAAAGAGTGAAAAAAAATTTGAAGAGAAAAAGAAAATGAATCAATCATAATATTGAGAAAAAATCAATGAATCAAAAAGGGGTAAAATCGATTGCCTTTTTATACCAATATACACACCTTTTGATTTGGGTTAGAAAACATGAATCGATGATCATATATATATTTCAATGTATGCATATCGAATATCGATTATTAATCAATTTAAAAAGGAGTAATCATTGCCAACAATTGATAATACCTTCTTCTTACAACAATATGAATGAACGAAAAATATTGAGTACACTTGTATCATATCGATTGGTATTAGTAGAAAATTAACACGAAGAAATTTGCATGAGAGTGAATTTGGTAGTAATTGTGTCCTGGCAGAAGAAGGATAAAAGTCTTGGAAGATTATAGGTAAAATTACATGTTTGGTCTTTTATCTTATTTTTTTGTAACACTTTGGTCATTTATCTTTCATTTGTAACATTTTAGTCATTTATTTTATCTTTTTATAACACTCTGGTCCTTTATCTTTTATTTGTAACACTTTGGTCCTTTAAAGAACATGAAGCTATGAAAAAATTGATGAAGATGATGAACATATTCATCAAATTATGAGTTTTATTTAATTTTAATTAAAAGATATCTTAACAAATAAAATTCAGCAATTTTTTGATTAAAAAAAATATGAAAAAAAAGGTTTATATGTGAATGTTATAAAAGATAAAGGACTAAAGTGTTACAAATAAAAGATAAAAGATCAAAGTGTTACAAATATATAAGATAAATGACCAAAGTGTTACAAATAAAATATAAATGACCAAAATGTTACAAAAAAATAAGATAAAGGACTAAACGTGTAATTTTGCCAAGATTATAAAAAAGTTTCAAGGGTTTGAGTGGAATTGTTGAATGAGTATTTTGTGTGTATTTTCAACTAAAAAGTTTCAAAATTCATCTCAAAGGAGAATCCATTAAAATCTATGGACTTTTGAATAGCAATGGACATTTTAAAAGTGATAAGAAATCTCAATTGATTACCAACGGATTTTATTGCCCCGGAAAAAAAAATCTTGATTGTCTTAATTAAATACCACAAGATTTTTTTAACTTTTGTAAAAGTCTTGATTGAATGCTATAAGACTTTTTTCTCATAAAAATCTTTTAAAATCCTTGAAATCTCAATCCAATATACCCCTGAAACAAAAATATTTAAATCTATAATGCACTTTACTTTATCTCTTTTGCCTTTCATCTTTTCTCGTGAAAATTTTTCAAAGCCCTTCTTCTCGATTCATCTCCATGGCAGATCTATCCTTAAAAAGAAAATCACATAAAATATATAGTCTCATCTCAACGTGGCAAGCAGATAAACAGTGTAAGCTAATGTTGGATTTATAATGTATAATGTATTATGTATGCCATGTGTGTGGTTTCTACATGTGACAACGTTTGTGTGACTCTTGAGTAGCTCTTAGTAGTAGCAATTAACTATTGTGATGATTATGCGTCCAATTCTTTACATTTCCAAAGCAACATTATAATTCACATTATCAGAAATCTAAGCCAATCTCTTATTTTAGATCTTTTTCTCAATGATTGGTTGTCTATTGTCTGAACCAAGTTCAGCAACATTGGACATACTCCCTCCGTCCCAAAATAAATGACCTAATTTTGACTTAGTGTACTATTCATTTGACCTACTTTGACCTTATTTTTCTACTTATATATACTTGTAAATATTAGCATATGAGATCTTGTTTGATTTGTCTCGGCGAGTATTTTCAAAATATATAATTTTTATAATTTTTAATAATAGATAATTAAAGATATTAGCGATCAAAGTGTTACATTGGTAAGCGTAAACGAAGTCAAACAGGTCATTTATTTTGGGACGGAGGGAGTAGTATATAGTATAATCATACATAATCATACATACCATATACTACTATGTAAATTCATAACAACCATATATTTTGTTGAGATCCGACCTCAAGTCCACATCTTCGAGAGAATGTCTGCTTTGGAGTTGACCCGTCACGGTTTTGTCCTTTGTAGAAAAGGCGTCTCGGTTGGTTTGAAAGGTATGGGTGTTGTATATAAACTACCCTTTACCTCGAGTACCAAGCGATGTGGGACTATTTTGGTGTATCCAGAACATATTTATATATTAAATTTTGTCCCTTTATATCAAGTAGTTTAATAACCAGAATTTCAATTTTTAAGATGAATGTAAATGACAATATCAAAGTCCGAATTTCAATTCTTGCATGTAACATACAATATTCATACCAACTAAATTATACTCACGGAACAAAGTTTTGTCATTTTTATGGTATATTAAATTTAGGACCTGAATTCCCACCAATTGTTATTTGCCCTGGTTTCATGTTGTAGCTAATTTTAGCCGCCATTGATCATTAATCAGACGGCTATAATTACATATCATCAAAATCAAGTAAAATTCATCCTATCCATCTGTTTCAGATCGAACAATCTATGTAACTAATTGCGTCACGCAGTTACTGTACCAAATCCGTTTCCTTAAATTTATTTAGATATTTTCACCAATTTTTATACTAAACATGATTTAAAAAATGCAAAAAGAAATGCAGAAGGGTGTCCTAATAATTGGAAGCAAGTCCCATAAATATTCCTAATAGTACGTACGTGGTAGTGTCCTGCAGGACCACGCACTATCATTACAGCTCACTTTCACCAAATAATAGTCCCCTCAATTGTTTCACCGTAAAACAAATGAATAAAAATAATATGGGGTGGTGCCCTTATGAACCCTTTTCAACGGTACATAACTCAATAAACTTCTATTTAATTAGGCCCACATTGTTCCTTTTTCTACACCCCAATTACAACTATAGAATCCACTTTATTGATATGTCATAATCATAATTTTCATATTTTTGTTGTTTATGTTCAATGTAATAGTGACACATGTCTTTTTTATAATATGCTTATTCATCTCTATATATATGCATACATTCACCACATTATCAATTGGTCATGTTATATGAGTTCAACATACAACCTTCTCTTGTGCATAGCAAAACAATATCAAAAAATTTGAACACCATGAAAGCACCAACCATCTTAAAGAGCTTCTTCTTGCGCCAGCTGGCTCCGGCGGCGGTGGTTCCTTTGCCGGAACAAACCCGATTTGACCGAGAACTCACGGCGGAACTTGACACCTTTTGTGGTGAAGTTGAGTTGGTTCAATTGCTTGATGCTGCAATTACAACTCAAAAAATTGCATTGGATTCTCTAGGGAACATTTCTTATAGAGATGATTCTTGTGATCGTGTAGATGTTGATAAATATTTAGAAGATAATGTTGACATTCTTGATGTATGCAATTACTTTGTTGAAAAAATTGAGAATATTAATGAATATGTAGAGACATTGAAAATGGTTGTACATTTAGTTGATAATGGTGGTGTTAAGTCTAATAAAATTGCAACAAAACGTGCAATGGAACTTATAGATTCATCATCAATTAAAAGTGTAGAAAAGAGATCATCATGTAAAGGATTAAAAAAATTGTTAAGTCAAAGACTATGTCATGAGACAGAAATGAGTGAGATTATGTGTGGTTCTAAGGCTATGACATTGATGTGTTTAAGGTTTCTTGAAATTGGTTTGTCATTTGATTCAAAAAGTGGAAAATTGCCAATGATGAAACTGTCTCAACCTACAAGTTCTTCATGGTTCAGATTGTTGAATGAGTTGGCAAAGCAAGTAGAAGACAGTGGTGATGAGAAGAAGCTGAAGAAAAATAGATCAACTTTGTTGAAGCAGACAGTGGATGCAGCTAGAGAATTGAAGGAACAGATAAAGGGTGAAAAGGAGATTAAATCATGTGTTGAGAAATTGAAGAGAAGTTCCAAGGAATTGGAAGATGTGGTTAAGATTATTGATGAAAGAGTAAAGGATTTGTATAAATGTTTGATTCATGTTAGGATGACCCTTTTGGGAATTCTTTCTCAACACTGAATTCTTTAGATCTATCTAATTAGAATAGTTATAGCTAGGACTAGGAAGCTTGTTTAGGATAATAATTCAATACATAAATGATGTAACTTTACTAATGTAAAGTGTTCAACAAAAGAAAGTTACTGATATGTAGATTTTGTGTGAGAGATATATTGTGAATATATATAAATAATTATTCTCCATTTTTGTCTCTTATGATCTCTAGTTATTTTTAGTTTAGTGATTATTTTCCTCAGTGCATATATAGACATGATTTTATATCTTGATTGTTTAACAACATTCAATCCAATAGTTTTAATAATTTATAAATCATTTCACAACTTTAGGGGTGCTTATTTGCTTGGTTCATTGAATGTGAATTTTTTTTTATGTCAATTTTGTGTGAGTGGATATATTTTGTTATGGAAGTGACAAAATACTCTGTCTCTTTTCACTTTTATAAGTATTACATGATTGGTTAGTTGAAGCTTTATAAGATTCTTGTAAAGATCAATTTGAGTTAAGGAGGAATGAGCAAATGTGTATATTGATGTAGGGAATAATGAGAATGAGACAGTGCATAAATTATTAATGGCTCATTGTCATTGTCACAGAAAAAATTTCCACTTCCAAATTGCATATGCTACTCAAAAATACATTCTATCTCACTATACTCCAGCAAGAGGATAACTGGATAAGGGTATAGTGAGCTTTTTGGATGGAGTAGAAGATGAGAGAATATTCGAAAGAAGGACAATCTCTATTGCTTGAGAGAATGTTTTGGTTTGTTGCTTCTTTGACGCTCCTCTAGACTCCCGAACAAGTAGAATTAGAGTCATGGCTCGGCTTGCTGGGGGAAAGCGAGAGTGGATCATGTGCTTAAGTCTCACCTAATACTCTAAGATTTTGAACGGAAATGTGGTGTCTTTCTCTCCTGTGGTCCCGGAGCATTTGACTTATTGTTTCACGTGAGCTCCCCTGGACTTCAATATTTAGCTTCCTTGATAACTTTTGAAATTAGTTTGACTTTATTTTATTTTTTGTTATAGAATTATGTTATGTACAAACACTTATATATTAAACACTTATGTTATAAGCACTTAATTTCATTTTTTATCCAATCAAGATATTTTTGTTGTAGAAAATAAATCATGCAAAAAAACATTGAAAAAATTGTTAAGGCAGAGGCTATGTCATGAAACAGATATCAATGACATTATGTGTGGTTCTAACTCTAAGGCAATATATTGACATAGATATGCTAGGTTTCAAATAAGTGGTGTGCTTAATTATGAATGGGCCAATTTGAAAATTGTCACACATGTATCATCCTCAGTCAGTATCAACTACATAAGTTTTCACATACATGAATCATTCCAACAAGGTGTGTAAAATTGTGTTGTTAACAAAGGTACAAAAGAACAAAAGCTGAAACAAAAGGTTACATGTTGGAGATTCACAAGATTTGCCAATAGCTGAGAATATCTTGGAGATGGATTTGATATCTTAACTCCGATCCAAATTGTTGACAAATTATTATTAAATTCATATGCATGTATTAGTCCATTGTAAAGGTTGTACAATAATTTGTACTTGGAAGATGTTACTATATACAGCTTCATTTTTTTTAATAGTATATATAGTTTTGATATATAACTTTATGCACTGATCGTTAGTTGGTTCAGTGGTGATTGATGCTAAATTTGGTGTGGAGGACCATGGTTCGATATCCCGCAACTGCGATGGGAGGAGGCTAGAACTTGGTAGCTTATACTTAAATTCTTTTACTAGTTTGTTCTTCCATTAGAGTGTAACATGGAAAATTACATGGAATTGAATTGCATGCAGTTAATTAGTGGTTCTGAGTCATCTGATCTCAATTACACGGTTCAAATTTTAAGACAAATTTTTATATTTGTTTAATATAAAAGTCTCAGATGACGTCTAGACCCTCTATTTAAGATCAAACGGCCTAAAACTTTCTAAATGCATAATTGCAATGATTTTCGACCGCAGGATGGATATCCATGGACGCGGATAGTGTGATATCTGTGTCCGCTCCGTCAGACAAATATGATATTCGTGTCCGCTCCATATCCGTGCGGATATCCGCTAAGCGGGTAATCCACGGATATTGAAGTATCCACGGATGGTATTATATATTTTATTTAAAAAAAAACTAATTATCGAAAAAAAAATAGTTTTTCTTAAAGACAAAAACATTAACACATAATATTCATAAATTTTACTCTTTTTTTTTTAATGAAAACACTCAATCTACAAACAAAAATCACCTCACAGAACTGCAAAAGAGTCAAACATGTTTAAGTCTAACACGGTCCAAAGCACAAATAAGATAAATCTGCCTAATAAGTGAGAGGACTTTTAGATGTGATCAAAATACATGTACTTAGCATAGTAATAAGATCCAAACATAATATAAAATTATAATATCACACCCAAACATAATAAAAATATAAGAAAAATATTAGAATTTATATGTAAGTAGGGATATTTAAGTAATTTTTTGACAGTATGAATATTTAAGTTATGTTACTAATTATTTAGCGTGTATGGATATCCACAGATGCGAATAGTATTAAACTCGTATCTGTATCCATTAAATGAGGATAATTAAAATATCCATTTATTTTATCCGTGATATCCATTAAGCTATTCATTCCGTATCCACGGCGGATTTTGCAGGTATGGGGTCCAAACTACATTGCTCATTGCTTATAATCTCTTTCGCAAAGATTTTGGGTTTGTATTGCCTTAACCATTGAGCAATATTGGCATACTATATAGTCCAAATACTATTGTGAATTCATAAAAGTTAGTACAGAGCAAAAGGGTGTTCCAATGATTGGAAGCAAGTCGCATAATATTCCTATAGTACGTACGTGGTAGTGTTCTGCCGCACCACGCACTCTCATTACAGCTCACTTTCATCAAATAATTATATCACCCTAATATATAGTTTGCTTAATTCTTTCACAACAAAACAAAACAAATCAAATGTGGGATCAATGGTTCCTCATGAACCCCTTTCAACGGTACTAAACCCAATAAACTTCTATTTAATTAGGTCCACATTGTTCCTTTTTCCACACCCCAATTACAACTATAGAATCCACTTTATTGATATGTCATAATCATAATATTCATATTTTTGTTGTTTATGTTCAATGTAATAGTGACACATGTCTTTTTTATAATATGCTTATTCATCTCAATATATATGCATATATTCACCACATTATCAATTGGTCATGTTATATGAGTTCAACAAACAACCTTCTCTTGTGCATAGCAAAACAATATCAAAAAATTTGAACACCATGAAAGCACTAACCATCCTAAAGAATTTTCTCTTGCGTCCAAGGGCTATGGCGGCCGTGGTCCCTTTGCCGGAAACAACTCGTTTTGATCAAGAAATCATGGAGGAACTCGACGCCCTTGGTGGTGAAATTGGGTTGGTTCAATTTCTTGATGCTGCCATCACAACTCAAAAAATTGCCTTAGATTCTCTAGTGAACATTTCTTATAGAGATGATTCTGATCGTGTAGATGTTGAAAAGTATTTAGAAGAAAACGTTGAAATTCTTGATGTATGCAATTACTTTGTTGAAAAAATTGAGAACATTAATAATTATGTTGACAGTTTGGAAATTGTTGTACATTTAGTAAATAATAATGATAGTGTAAAGCCTACGAAAATTACAAGAAAACGTGCATTGGAACTTTTGGATTCATCATCATGTAAGAATGTAGAAAATATATCATGCAAAGCATTGAAAAAATTGTTAAGGCAGAGACTATGTCATCATGAAACAGAATTAAGTGAGATTATGTGTGGTTCTAAATTCATGGCATTGATGTGTTTAAGGTTTCTTGAACATGGCTTGTCATTTGATTCAAAAAGTGGAATATTGCCAAAAGTGAAAGTACTGTCTCAGCCTACAAGTTCTTCATGGTTCAGATTGTTGCATGAATTGGGAAGGCTATCAGAAGCAAGTGTTGAAGAGAAGAAACTGAAGAAAAATAGATCAACTTTGTTGAAGCAGACAGTGGATGCAGCTAGAGAATTGAAGGAACAAATAAAGGGTGAAAAGGAGATTAAATCATGTGTTGAGAAATTGAAGAGAAGTTCCAAGGAATTGGAAGATGTGTTTAAGATTATTGATGAAAGAGTAAAGAATTTGTATAAATGTTTGATTCATGTTAGGATGACCCTTTTGGGAATTCTTTCTCAACACTGAACTGTTTAGATCTATCTAATTAGAATAGTTAGCTAGGAAGTTTTGTTAAGATATAATCCACTATTTAAGTGATGTAACTTTGGTTACTGATATGAGTACTAGTTTTCAAATAAAAGTTATACTGATGACATTTTTAATGTAGTTTCTTTTTTATTTGTATATATAAGACTGTTAATATGTTGGCTAGCTAATGCTATATTATATGCATATGGTTCTATATGCTTAAACTGTTCAACAATGTAAAAAAAAAAGTTATAAGTTTGTCAAAAAAAAAGTTATAAAAGTTTGATGATTTGAAAATTTAGGACAAAATGGAATGTTAAACCTGATGATTTGGAAATATTTTTAGTTTATGTCAAATGTTGATGTTAACTAAGGTTGTACTGTGATCTTGTTTGTTATGGAAGTGACAACAAGCTTTCATTTTCTCTTTATAGATTCTTGTAATGTTCAATTTCTTATAAATAACTTTTGGGCCTAACTCATCCTTACAAATTCGGCTTGTAAGATGGGGATTGACTCTTACTTATGAACATTTATTCAGGTTATCTCTCAACCGATGCGGGATTTCTTAACGCCCAGCACTATTGGGCTTGGTGCGTGGATATAAAAGGGGGGTGGTCCGATAACGGGTGACCCAACGGATCGTGGAGAGACTCTGATACCATCCTAAAAATGAATTTTGGGCATAACTCATCCTTACAAATCCGGTTTGTAAGGTGGGGATTGTCTCTTACTTATAAACATTTATTCAGGTCATCTCTCAATCGATATGGAATTTCTTAACATAATTTTTGCTACAGCAATAAGCAAATGTTTACATAAAAAGTTGTTATATTTTGCTTGAAGAGGATGTAAAGTTTGTTCTTAAGCAAAAGGAATTATAAGATTGAGACAAAATACATAAAACATTTATGCTTCTTTGTTACAGAAAAAGTTATCACTTCCTGGCCTCAGAATGAAAAATTCTTTTCATGAGCTAGATGTCTATTTTTGGACTAATATTCCGAAAAAATATGCTGCTGGAGAATGAGGTTCAGTTCATAAGTTTCTAACCATTAGATGCATGTCTACTTGAACAAGGAATCAAGGATAATTAGAATATAAAAATTGAATTAATTTTTTTTATATAAAAAATTGAATTAGTCATTCATGTTTGGACTTTGGTCAGTAACTACCAGTGTCCAGTTGTGTGAATTTCAAGCCTTAGCGATCATTTTCAATTAGCGCCGACTTTCAAAATTCAAAAAAAAAAAAAAAAACCCAAATTTTAGGAAATAAGTTTAAAAATTGGCCCATGCAGGTCTCGAACCTGCGACCTTCGCGTTATTAGCACGACGCTCTAACCAACTGAGCTAATGGGCCACTTGTTAATTATGTTGTTAATACCTAATAAATACCTATTTCATTTTTGGAAAAATAGCAAAACGCAGTTGCAACGCTGCGTTTAAGACACTGATTCCGTTACCGTCTTCTTCCACAATCGTGTTCTTGTTACTGTGTTAGGGTTTTCAGAGTTGCAGCATTCACTCACACGCTTCAAATAATGCATTTCCAATAACCAATTCTCGAAGACGATCGTGATTTCCCCAACATTTTTGTAACCCTAATTCGCATAATCGTAATCAATATACCTTTATTCAACACGGTACGATTTTGAGAACTTTAATTTCAAACCTTCAAAAAATTCTTTTTTCACTTTGGTTCCATTTATCTTTGCATGTTTCGTTAATTTTAGCTTAAGGGTTCTTTGTTTTCTCATTTTCAAAACTTCCCATATATTTCATTGTTGGTGAATTGAACTGTGTTGTATGCATTGAGAATTTTAGACAATTAGGGTGCAAATTGAATGATGATTTTTGCTACATTACTTGCAGTGACAATGGCTTATGTTGATGAAGATGGTTCTTCTGGCACCGGAGAAGATTTGAATATGTTGGATCGACACAAACGTCACCCTGTTAATGTTGTTCCTTCTGCTTCCGGTGGCCGGAAGTGGAGCAGGAAGGCTACCGGGGACGCTATAGTCAATGCAATGTTGGAGATAGCGTCTGCATCGAAGATGAGGGCGTCTGCAATTTTGAAGAATGAGGACAGGTTCTCTATTAGTAAATGCATCAAGGTGTTGGATGGGTTGCAAGGTGTTGATGAACAAGTTTATTTTCATGCTTTGGATTTGTTTGAGAATAATTCTAGTGCCCGCGAGATTTTTGTATCGCTCAAGGGTGATAAGAGATTGCCATGGTTGCAGGGAAAATGTGGTGTTCTTCCCTTTAGATGAAATTGTTAGTGAAAATGCTTTGAATATCATGTTGAAATAGGTCTCATAACTTTTTGTACAGTCAAGTTGATCGAAAGGGAATTGTGTATAGATTTGAAAATTTTGAATGCTAATGAAGTATTTTTGCCCTTTTCATAATGTCAATTTTGTTGTTTCGATTGCTGCTTTCTGAAACTGAATGAACTAGATGTACCATATTATGTCATACTGTTTCTTGCACCATTCACACTCTTCTGAGTTTTTGTTTATCGATGATGCGCAAGTTAACTGAGTGTGGTCGACCTTGAAATTGATGAGAATATGAGAGAAACACGATGCATCTGCTGCTAGCTACTACTATCATGGAGTAGCAAATTTGCACATATGAGCTGCAGATTATACTCATCTATCTTGCAAAGTTGCAATGGTGTAGTGGCAGCTACTGCCATAGGATTCCTTTTTGTTTTGCTGTTGACTATGTGTAGCATAATCTCATGATCATGAGTGGATCGTGTATTATAAAAGCGTTTTTGAAAACTGTTTTTAAGAAGTGAAAAACAAAACTTCTTGAACCTGTTTTACTTTTTTAGTTCTAGACTATCATCTGGATTTATAAACTCTTGTGAACTTAAAATATCGGTTGACTTTTTTAATGGTACTAGTACATTTGCTTAATCCTTATGAAACCAATACCTAAACTCACAGTTTTGTATTTCATGTATTTGGCATGCAACAGTAAGCATCACTTAAAATGGGTTAAGATCCCTTTCACCATTTATGCAACAATGGCAAACAAATGTTAATAAAACAAATATTCACAACATAAATCAATCTTTATTGGTCTTAAGTCAATAACTGTAAGTCTGTAATACATGAATTATGACTACTTCAGTTGCAATAGGCAATATCTTTCCAAATAAAATAGTATACATTTAATTGAATCCCACTATCATTCTCCAAAAGACGAGAAAAAACATAAATAGAATCCCCCAAAGAAAGAAATATTAATTCATTGACAAGAAGTGCACCCTTGCAAGGGTATATTCTTTTCCTGCAATCCAAACACCAGTTTGTGACCATTGTATATCTTCCCAGTCCAAGTTCTCCTCCAACACCTAATCATAGTGAAAATTTCAAAAACGGTTTGAATATGCATTCAACACAATTCATATAATTAGTATTTGAAACAGTATTTACATGCAAGTGGAAATTAAATGGAGAATGATATGAAAATACCTCAACATGTTCAAGAGGCAGAGGGATGCCAATCGAGCGCATCACTTTCTGTGGCAGAGGTTTCTTACAACGAGACCATCGGAACGCATCAATCAAGACTTGATCATGCTCATTTTTTTCACCATTTGCAGAATGTGGATGGTGATTTTGAGACTTTTCAGCGCCTGAGTCATGTGTCTGAGTTGCTGGTGTAGGCTTGACGAGTTTCTCTCCAGCAAAACAAAGCTCATATCTAAAATGAAATGACTAATAGTTAAAAGAACACCAGAAGGATTTCTTCGTGACTTCAACAAGACCTCAAGCTTTCAAGAACATCATTGAAACGGAATATTGTAATAATTTTCATTTTTCAACACCATCATGGATTCTTTGATTTCAACAAATCAATAGTCGTCTCATAGGATGAAGTTGTATTATAAATGGAAAAACCACTGATAACAGTGAAATTTTGTTCAAAATAATATTGCATTTATAAGCATATTATGTTACATTACATGTGACATTTAACAAATAACAATGAATGCAATGACTTTTTACCTGGACATGTGCGTCTCCAAATACAAAACTTCTCCCTTTTTCAATCGAGCAGAAGTGTATTGTGGCTTCTTTAGACCCTTGTCAGCTACAATGCTTATACTATATTTGATCCTGATGATTAAGAAATATATAATCATGAGTAAGGATAGGCGTATGAAATAAAAACAAGATAAGGTGCAAAATAAATGTTGTATTGCATATAATACAGGATAAGAAATACTGCATTCCAATCCATATTGCATAGCTAAAATAACACGATTTGGGTTCCACTATTTTTGCACCAACCCAGCACAATATTATATAGTCAATCAATTTACCGACATAAACTAGCATACCAAGGCTCATTGCAAAGATTGTATTGAATTGTAACTTCTCGAACATATCTTTGCTGCCGCAATGCATTCTGAAAAATGAAAGCCACAATATAAGACAGTAATACTAAAGACTAAAGTGTTCTAGCTAAGCTTAGGCTAGCAACATAAATTGTTAAACACCATGCTTCAACATGTGTGAAACATAAAATTCTTCACAAAAAAAGTTCTTATAAATAACACTTTACTTTTTATAGAAACTAATAACACATTTATGGAAATAGATAGGAAGACAACTCCTTGAAAATGCAAAATAGATATTTCAGAAAAACAAGAACAATGCAAAATTTCTGAAGCCCAAATACAAAAACCTAAAACACTGAAACTTTTAAGAAATCAACACAATGCATGCTTGAATTATTGAGAAGCACAAATGCAGGCATTAAGTTTAAGCTATGAAACAGCATATGACTATATTTTGGAGCTCAAAACTTTTGATTATTATTAGATGCTGAAACATACCGAAGCTGCAGCCCTGGTAGTCATTGTCCGCTCCACAGCCACTGGAGCAAGGGTGGGCTCAATCGTTGATGTATGTGTAAGGCAAGGTTCAAGATCAATAGTTCCACCTCCTTTCTGAAGATTAACAAAATGACCAATTAGATGTTAAGTTCGTAATAATGATAGGAGATTTTACAGGTCTTCTGACACTACCTTCACAATGCAACACCGTTCAATTCGATAACTGCAGCCAATTGCAGCACCCCAAGCACGGGAACGAACGTTGTTTCTCAGTGTAGAAATATACCCTGGTGTTACATACATAATTAAAATCTTTAGATTTGCCCAAATAAAGATTCAAATGGCAAGAAAAAACAATTGTTAGGATCCTTTCTTTAAACAAGAAAGAATTCCTAGAATAATGGTGTAAAAACAGATTCAAATAAATAACGATTGCAAACAAATGAAGGGTTTCTTATTGAAAAAGAAGATACAAAAGAAATAAAATGAAGATGATAACCTTGCACTCAAGTCACAAAACTTAACTATTCAAAGATATCTTTTCCGGACTATTTAAATACTTTCTCAGAATCACCAAAATAACAACTCTTAACAATAACGACCACCTAACAAATTTATCAACTTACAAAACTAACTTCTACTAACTAACTCCTAACTACTCTAATTAACCTATATTCTCTATCCTAACATATATCGTCAGTTCTAATTTCATTACCACTTAAAACACAATTAGGTATTATTGAAGATAATGGTGATAAGGCTGTATGGACATACAATCTTTGGGAGGTAGCACCCGAATGGTTGCGCGTAACTCTTGTATGGCTGCAGGAGGTGGAGATGCTGTTGGACGACAGTAACCTGTATGCATGAGAACTGTGCCAATACCATATGTTAAACATGTATCTTACACTATATGTAAGAACATCAATTTTGTAAAAGACATTTACCGGCAACAAGATCTGAGTCATATGTGTAAACATCAGTCCCCCAAAGCTGGCCACCTCTGACCTGCATATAATAATGTGACTCTCAATACATTGTATGTATAGCATTAATAGGAAAATCATGTTAAAATGTATCGCAGTCAATTTCTAAGGACACGGAGAAAAGGGCAAAAAAATGTAAAAAGAGACTTCCATTTCATCAAATCATCAACATCAAATTAAACACCCCATATCACAGATGAAAAAGAAAAATGGATAACAAGTAGGCAGGAAACAGCCATCCACATTTAAAGCCGGAGTTTCGCTTTGTATGGACTGTTCCCAACACAGGATGTGACACCGGGAGGATTCAAACCTGAGACCTTGAGAGTAGCACACTCCAAGGTCCCAAGCCTTCACAACGAGGCCAACCCATGTGGGTTAACATTTTAATTTTATTAATTAAGATTATTAAGTAAGAAATTTTGCTCATTCAATTTTTACAAGACTTGTTGCATCAAAATGCTTATTTTTTTCTTTTTAACAAAATCTTAAATCCAAACTACAGTGCATAAATCTGTTTACAATAACAGCACCGGAAGTCACTGAGCCTCAAATTTTCATAATTGCATAAAATTGAAAAGTACTTCTCATCCAGCTCAGCTGCATGGACTAACTAACTCGACATTATGAACATTGAACAAGTTCAAAGAAATTTCCACCACCTTTGACCAACACACACGGATGGTCAGACTGCAGAAAAAGTCCTGGTTTTGGGGACAATCTAGTACAATAATCATTGAATAAACAATTTATGTCTCTGACATGCAAGATTAAAGGCTATGAAGTATGAATTAAGTACAGTTGATGAATCATGGAACTAATAATCACCAACCTAAGTTATTTTCAACTGTTCAAAGAAAAAGTGTGTTGTAGGATAGAAGTATATGAAGGACTACATACTGACAAATATTCAAGATCAACTGAAGGGTTCGGACCTATAGTTCTTTCTTTGGTTGTAAAAATACTCTAGAAAGCAAGGGACTTAAACTTCCAAGAATAAGAGCATAACTACTTGACAAAAAACAATGCAGTCTCAAATACAGGTGGAACTATGGAAGGAGCAGAAAATTCAGATAAATCAAAAGGTACCGGATTATTGGCAGAATATGGATATTGATGTCTCAAAGCATCCTGGATGAATAGACAAACAGCATTTTAAAAATATTTAACAAAAATAAACCTCTGAAGAAACACAACTAATAATATATTTCATCCCTGTGGTTCCTACAGGACACAGAATCCCAACTTTAAACTAATGCTTCTAAGCAAATCAACTAAATTGAGATCTTACCAATCTTTCTACAGTAGGATTTACCCCTAGTTTTTTTGTAATGATGTTATTCTTAATCCTATTCTGTTTTATGTAACAGCTCATCTGTCATAGCACTCCGTCTATTTCACTAATCTTATTTTTTTGTTGGTTTTTTCACTGCAACATTTAGTTTCATACAACACAAAAAGTCTTATAATGTTTCTGGAAAATTTTCCTTTAAGCTAGACTGGTACTTTCTCATAGAAAATCACAATTGGTGCACTCCTCCATTTCATCCTCCCTATTGCGATCCTATGGTCGACATCCCCTCTATCTCTCCATTGTTCTATATTATAGACATTTATAATGATATGTTACCAAAGACACACATATATAGATGTCAGAAAATAACTTTTGCATGATTATCACCGTCCTTTATAAACAAAGACAGCACTCTCTATTTTGGAGAACTAAGAAACCAAGCATAGATATTGGCATTTTTAATAGACAACCCCAACAATGAATGTCCAATAATAAGGAACAGGAACTTTCAATACTGAAATGAAAGCATATCACAGAGCACCAATGTTTATTTATAGTCTTTTTATAAGCTACCTCTTTATTAATAAATGGCCTCCAATAGTTTCCAAAATGTTCATCAAAATTATGAAGCATGGCCAACTACAATCAAAGCCTCAATTAAAGGAACCAAAATGTGTGCAAAAGCAAAACTGTTACAATCAGAACTTTAGTATTTCAACAAATTTATATTAAATTGTTACTAACTAGTAACAAATTTGTAAATTAACTGTAGCATTGTATTCACTGGCTCAACGCAAGCAGAAGATGATGCAAAGGTACAATGAAAGGAAATAAAAGGAAACACTATTCCCAACAATTTTATCAGAATAGCAAGATAAGTAGCCATTGCGAGAAAAGTAATATAAAATGAAAGCCACTCAAAGAAGCACAATAGATGACACTCATTCATCAATTTTACAATTCATCAATTTTACAATAATACTAAAAAAAACTTACTTGGCGGTTTGTAGCAGTAACATACTCAGATGGTATCCGAATTTCCAAAGTGGGGCCATTATTAGAGCTTTCACCATTTTTTTCAATTTGAGATTGGGACGATTCATATTCTTTCCACAACTTTGTAAGCTCTTGAATGCTTTCACCAACTTTATAAGCAACAAAAGAAACCTCTACTTTACCTGAAATGCCAGAACTTATATATTGGACAAGACATGCAAAGGAAAAGGTACTTAAAACATAAATATATATCAAGCTCGAATCTTCTCCATTCCATCGTGCCAGCCATTGCTTAGCAACAGGCCAATAACAACAATTTCTGCTGGCACCTATGTTACTTCATGAAGGCACATATTCAGTAGTCTTTCTTTAAATCAAGTCACTGAAACAAAATGATATCATACCTTGAGACCTGCAAAATATACAGCCATATATAGTTACTAGAATGAATATAATGAAGAAATAGGACTCAATCAAGATAAATAAACATCTATCCAATGTAATTGTGAAGCTTCAACTTTTAAAAAATATATAGACAATTTCACGAGATATTTGAACGATAATGTATTTATTGATTAAGAAAATTAGCAAACAATGAAAAATGAAGGAAGAGGAAGAAAGTACCCTTCATTGTCTTGGGTGCGGGATCTGAAACGAGGCTCCCGATTAGGCACCTGAGGACTCCCCCGTGATCTTTGTATCCTCTTACGGTGCTGAGCACTATAGTTATAGACTTCCCTCTCCTTTTCTATTGCCCCTTCCCCACCAGCACATCCATCATCTGATTCCTTATCAAAGCCCCTACTGTGCTTATCAGACTTGTCTCCTACTAAATCAGCTTCCCTTTCTTTTCTCTTGTTGTCTCTAGCTTCTTTATCGGCATTTTTCCAGCTATCAGCATCTTTTTGTTTCTTCTGCTCTGGTAACACAATTTCTTGTTCAGGAAGCTTAGCTGATCCATCAACAGGTTCTTTCGCATTATTTGAAACATCTTTCTCTGCTACATTCCACGATTCCCTCTTCGTCTGATCTTTTTCCCTTTCTTTTAAATTTTCCTTTTCTTTGGGAATATCTTTTTTCTCCCTCTCCCACTTTTCCACATCTCTATCTTGCTTCACAGATTCTTTGCAGTCACCACTGGTGTTGCTAACTTGTGCATTGTTTCTACGATCATTCATAGATTCTTTGAAGTCACCACTTGTGTTGCAAACCGGTGCATTGTTTCTACGATCATTCGTAGTTTCTTTGAAGTCACCACTCGTATTGCAAACTGGTGCATTGTTTCTACGATCACTTCTTTCCTTTTCCTTTTCTTTTTCCTTCTCCCCCCAATCCCGATGCTTCACCTCCTTACGTTTTCTATCTTTCTCTTTAGATCTATCATCACCTTTAGAATCAATTTTGTTCTCCCCAACAGCTTCGTGAGCATCCCCTCCGAACTCTCTTTGTTCTGCTGATGAACTCTCCTTTCCAACCTCAGGTAAACCTTGAGTATTTCCACGTGACATATGCCAGGGTTCCGAACTTGCGCCCAGAGAATCGGAATATATTTTCCCCCTATGGTATTCTTTTGAATCTTTCCAATCCAAATGGAGGCCACTAGCCACATTATAACCATCCTTTTCAGTCTTAATATCACCTTTTGAATCATTATGACTATCCCGATCGTGTCTAACATCCTTGATGTCATCTCCTTTGCCTTCAACATGTGCATCCTTTTCACTTTTACTGCTCTGAGGATCCTTTCTTACTTCGCCAAACAACTCCTTCTTCTCTGTCTTCGTATCACGATTCTCAAACCGTAGATCTCTATTGTCCTTGGAATCCCTTGATTCTAACCTCTTCTCAGGACCAACAGGATGATCAGCATGAGAATCACTAGAAGATGGCGGCGGCATCCGATACATTGAATGAAGAGGAGATCTTCTATCCGCATCACGGGGTACTTTCCCCGCTCGGGAATCCTGCCCTATATCATAAGGCATATGATACTCATTGGAAACTGACGACGACACCAATTTGGGATATGTAACCGCATCTTCGTGCGGGTGTTTCGAAGATGGATGAACAGGCTCTTCATGAGATCTCTTAGGTGTACCACTCATAATGAAATATACCCAACACAGTCATACAATTCAAAAAAGAAGTGATCTACTGCCTTCTATTTGTTATATTAATTTCCGCAAAACCGTAACTGCAAGCCAACAAAAAAACAAAAATTCAGAAACATTCAAGAAACAATATCATTGAACAATACTCCCTCCGCCCCTTAATTTAAAAAAAAATATTCTTTTTTTTCAGATTTATTGAATAACCGATGTATCTGGGTCTTTAATATATATACCGGATAGTATAGTATTCAATGAATTTGAAAAGTGAATACAGTATTTGTTTAAAATTAAGGTCAGAGGGAGTAAATGCATTACCATAAAGGAAACACATTAATTAAATGTATAAAACAAAACATGTTCTGATCAAAGAGACAACAATTGACACACCAACATCAAAGATACTACAATTATCAACAAATCAAAATAACAGCATATAAAAGTCCAAATTGAAATTGTTGACTTGTTTCATTCCATAGTAACAAACATACAATACAAATAGGGTTACAAGGCTATATAGATTAAATAAATGTGTGAGCATACCAAAAGAAAAAGATGTGAAATAAAAATTAGAAAGCAAGATCATAGTGTAGTAATAGATCTGAAAACAAAATAACCTACTATGTAATGCAATAATCGAAAAAGTAAAACTTAAGCAACCTAAAAATCAAGATGAATTAGAGAAGAATATGAAGCACAATTGAACGTTATAGTAAGCAGTAAAGTATGGAATTAAGGTAGAAACATGGAACAATTTGTACTATGAACGTTACTTGAAGAAGATGCACTAACTAATATTGAAAATAAAAAGTGGAATGAAAGAGTGGTTATGGAACTACACATACATTTTGTTGAATTGTAATTGTGGAATTTGAAGATGAAAACCCTAGAAATTGTTGTTAAATTGGTTTAATTTTGATTTGAATTCTTCACCTTTGAGAATCGGTGAGAGAGACAGAGAAGAGTTTTGTTTGAAATAAGTTCTACTACGTACGTTGTTGTGTTTGTGTCTTCGTTGGTTTGATGTTTGTTAACTTTGTTTCAGGAGTCTGTGTTGTTAAAAATCTTTTGTTTATTTATTGGGTCTTGTTACATGTGTCTAATATAAAAAATAAAATAAAATGTAAATTAAAAAAAAAAATATTTTTTTATATTTTCGAAGAGTTGGTCGTACAAGTTTCAATGTCATATTTGCTTCTTTAAATAAGAGTAATGATATTTTGACAACCATTTTGTGACAACTTTAAGGACAACTTGTTTGTCTCTTCTTCATTTGTGACAAAAGCATTAAAGTGAGAGAGAGAGAGAATGTGAGAGAGTAAAAAAATTATGAATGTACGAGAAAGAAGGTTGTCCCAAAGTTGTCATAAAATAGATGTCAAAATATCGTTACTCATTAGTTTTCACATAAACCGATAGAATCACTTCATTTATTTTTTTCATGTCATATTATTTAATGAATACTACAATATTGTTATCAAATGATTTAGTAAAATAATTTTACAATACCTTATTTATTTATATTTTTTTTTACCCTCTAGTTTTTAGGGGGGAGAGCCTAGTAGTCCAGAGTTTGGGGCGAATTTTGACATTAAGTGGTTTCAATTCTCTTCCAAGTGCAATTACGGAGATCAAATCGTGCTACCAAGTTCAGTATCAATTACCACTGGACCAACTAACATTTAAATACAGTCATTTATCTCTAAATTACAATGCAGTCGATCAGATGTAGGTTGTCCTATTAAAATTTGACCGCTTAAATTTATAAAAGTAATTAGAAAATGCATAGATAATATAAAATTATTTTACACTATTATTTAATATTAACCAATAGTTTATCAAATCGTCCTATTACACCTCACTTTAATGATAATATGGATGAATAATTGATTCTTATTGAATGTTCGTGTAACATTAAATTTAATTTATAATTAAAATAAACTAAAATTTGAACTTAAAATCTCAATCATTAAGTACCTGTTTGGTTCCGCGTTTGAGAGCATCAAATGCACGTTTACATTGTCCAAACGTGATTTTCAAATTTAAAATTATGTTTGGGTTTCATATCAAAAAGTGATTTAGTTGAGTAAACGTGATTCTACTTGAAGCTGCCTTTCCTAGCTTCTACGTTTCACAGAATCAATTCTACAAAAAATTAACTTAGTGTATGTTTGGTTGTGCGGTGGCGAGAATTGATTTTGATAGAATTAATTCTGTAAAATTGATTCTGGCCAAAATTGATTTTAAGTTAAAATGGTTTATGTTTGGATATATTTATGTAAAAGTGAGTTGAACAAAAATTTTGAGTGTAAAAATCAATTCTAGAATCAGAAGCTACGATTTCTAGCTTCAAGTAGAATCAATTCTGGAGGCAGAATCAATTCTACTTTTGAGAAACCAAATAAGTCAGAATCAATTCTACACGTCCAAAATCAATTATGCCTGCTCCAGAAGTGGAACCAAACATACACTTAGATTTATCGGTTTTACCCCTTTAAACATCATGGTTGTTTGTATTTCTTCACTCATCCATGTTTCAGAGGTTGTTTTCTCCATGTTGCAGTATTGTAGTTGCTAGGTTAGAGATGAATTTATTGGGCTTTAAAAACAACCCGGCCCAGTGACAAACTGTTTTTTTAAGAAGTGTCTTTCTTTTAAGTGGTTTTTTATACAAGTATTTGATTGACAAATATTTTAATTCAATATCCATTTTAAGTTTTTTACTTCCTCTAGAAAAAGTTTTTAACTTAAACGCAAGTATTTTGTCATGATCCAGGTATGAAAGAAATTTTTTGTTATTGTTGGCATACATAAGTTTTTTTATTTTTTTATATAAGATAAGAAATTATATTTAATATAACAAAAAAAAATAGAAATGAATTAATTTTGAATACACATATTGGAACTCATTTTGGTAATTGTACATCCAAAATCAATTTGATGCAAATTATCCAAACAACATTAAATTTTGAGAATCACTTTTATATTATTGTATCCAAACATAAATCAATTCTGTCAAACTCAATTTTATCAAAATCAATTCTACCAAACTCAATTCTACCAAAATCAATTTTAGTCACCGCCAAACCAAACGCACACCGTTCCTATTTGCTAAGTGCATGTTTGACCGTAGAGGGATGCAGATCCATCATGAAACCCACCCACGTCAGAATCTAATAATACGGTTCCCAGTTGCAACTTACACATCATTTCATCAGTGTGTTTGTATTTCAGTTAGGCACGGCACCATCAATAGTACAAATATTCAATGACCAATTTGACCCCATCTAATTGTAAAAATCCCTTTTGACTCTTTTTTGAGAAAATAAATAAGCTAGTTTGTAATTTATAGCTTTTAAGCGTATTTGATAACAGTTTTTAAAAAAGAGTTTATAGTTTATTTTCAAATGTTATTTCAAGTGGTTTATGAACTTATAACTTATCATTTTTTCTTGGGAAAACAGTCATTTTGGTCCCTGACTCTGCAGCTCGCTGTCATATTGGTCCCTGATTTAAGGAAAAACACAAAATAGTCCCTGACTCTGAAATCAGTTAGTATTTTTACGGACTGCAGGGATCAAAATGACTAACGGACTGCAGAGTCAGGGACCAAAATGACAGCGAACTGCAGAGTCAGGGACCAAAATGACTAACAGACTGCAGAGTCAGGGACTATTTTGCATTTTTACATAAGTTAGGGATCAATGTGACAGCGAGCTGCAGAATCGGGGACCAAAATGACTGTTTCCCCTTTTTTCTTCCAATTTTATCACTATTATTATACTTGAAAAAAAATTAAATATTAATTAAAAATATTATTTTATATCCTTTCATATTTATAAGCTAGTTCAACCGTTAATTTTACTAAACACAACAAATTCAATTATCTAGCTTATTCGCTATAAGCTAAAAGTTACTCCCTCCGGTCTAATATATAAGCAAATTTACAAAAAAAAAAAATATTCCTTTAAGAAAAATGTCTACATGCATTTAAGTCATACATTTTTCTAAATTTACCCTTATCTTTTGACTTTGAAACCGTTAAAAACATAGGAATGTGAAAAAAGTAGGAATATATTTGGAAAAGTGACATTTATTGTAATAATTAGAGGTTACTTTTGCTTATATTTGAAACTTTCAATTTTTTTGTTTTATTGTTTATATATGAGATCGGAGGGAGTAACTTATAAGCTATCAGCTATAAACTCGTCCGCTATAAATTAGTTTATCAGCTATACGCTATTTTTTACCAGATGTCTTTAAACGAGATGTCTTTAATCTTTATCCTTGCTACCCATAGATTATTGAAACATGTATGTAAGTTCAAAGTGAATTTATAAAATTGTGTGTAAAAAAAAGTGAGTTTATAAAATCAATGCCACTGGGTTTGTATTATGTAAATTAATTTTATAAATTCACTTTTTATGACACAATTTATAAAATCAATGCCATCAATTTATATTCCATCATATTTAGGGGTGTATTGGATTGAGATTTCAATGGATTTTAAAAGATTTTTTATGTTAACAAATTTCATTGGTATTCAATCAAGACTTTTATAAAATCAAATCTTCTGGTATTCAATCAAGACAATTAAGATTTTTTTTTCAGGGCAATAAAATATGTTGTTATTCGATTGAGATTTCACAGGATTTATAAAATGTCACTTGGTATTCAAAAATCAACAGATTTTAGTTGATTCTTTTGTGCAGTGGATTTCGTGAGATTTTTTAGTTAAAAATACACTTGAGAGACTCTTCCAACAATCTCACAAAAAACCTTGAAACTTTTTCAAACTCTCCAAGACTTTTTATTTGGCTTTCATAGTTCATCATCATTGTACCAGAATTTTTCTTTTTTTCTTTCTTCCCTTGCTTATCAAATATGGTTTTTGCAAGTTTTCTTTTTGAACAAATTGAAGTAACAAGGTTTGTCACAAGAAAGGGGGGTTTGAATTGTGACCTTTTTAAAATTTTTGCTGCAATACTAAATAAAGAGTAAGTAACACAATGAAATCACACAATTTGTTGGAGAACAATCTCCTAAGATGTATAAGCAGAAATAAATGTGATATGTGTGATTTTGTGTTTGCTTTAAAGTAAATAGTAGGGAAAGAAGAAAACAAACACAATGAATTTATCTTGGTTCACCCCTTAATAGTATGGGCTACTCCAGTCCCCACTTGCGTGAGATTATCCACTATAATCTAGACCAAGATTACAATAAATTTTTCCCTTAACCTTAACCAAGGCTAAACAACCAAATCAGTTATCACCAACTGATTTTCACTCAATCAATTCTTAACTAATTGACTTGAGTTAAATCTCTCAAAAGATATGAAATGATTTTGGATCTTACAAGCTTATATCAACCTAAACTAGTTGTATATGCTTAAAATAAATTACACTCAAGATACTCAAATGGATTCAGATCCTAGATGCTAGAAAGCTTTGGAGTATGAGTGACAAAAGAAGAGCTTATGATTACTTTTGCAAAGATGAATGCTTGCTACACCAGATTGATTTTCTTGCTCTTCAAAGTGACTTTGGCTTCCTATTTATAAATGAGAAGTTCTGTATGGAGCCTTGAAGATTAAGTCTCAGATGATTCAAAATAATTATAGTCGTTTGCCAAGTCATAGTCCAATGTTGTAACAGATTTCTCAATTCAGCAACAGTTGAGAGACCATTCTCCTGATGTTCTCTGACATAATGAACTGTAGCTTGTCATATAATATTCTTTTGGCCAGTTGTTTCTGATAATATATCCGTTGCAAATATGCTTCTGCAGAGTGGAATGATTAGCTCAGTTGCTTTGTGAAAATCCTTTAAGACATGATACTTGAGAGTTTGGGAGACCATAAAGAGAACATGCTCCAGCTTTGCTTAAGGATAAAACCAACGAGTTAAAAAGGACATGAGCAAGTTGTAAACCAGCTGTAATCAGATAAGAGAGGAGTAGAATAGCTCCTGTTCATTGTCCTTCAAAGGACACATGAATAGTGTTGTTTAGAACACTTGTAAACTCTTAAAATAACCCCTATGTGCTAGCCTTGTACTTGGCCGGTTCCTTATGTCCCCTTGCAAGCTGTAGAAGTTTGTTGTTTCATTTCTATTGGTCTAGATTAAATTCTTAATGATGTCTTGGAAGAACATGGAGCCTTTGGTAAGATATCAGAACTTATTATTCCTTAAAAGCTCTTCAAAGAGTAAGCACTTATTCCAAAAAGATTTCTTTGCCTTAAATGACTTATTTGAACTGTTGTGATACTATAAATATGCTTCATTTCAAAGTTTAAATTTGTCTTGTACCAGATTGACTTATGAGGAATAAAAACTTATGTAGCGTAGTGCTGGGAGACCATCCTGATATGGTTTTATGTTGGTCTCCTGAGTGTAACCCTTAATGAAAATTAAGGAACATATCTTTGCTAATAAATCTGTCTTATAAAAATACTTGAACACACTTGTTAGATTATAAAATGATCAAAATTGAATTGAAATATAATTAATGGAGTTTGTAATCTTTAAAACATCAAAATAGGATTTTGTCTCAACAGTCTCCCCATTTTTTATGATGACAAACTTCTTAATTAGATTTTAATTTTTTATTCTGATCAGAAGTATAGTGGTGATTATACTTGTGATTTTGTCAAAGAGCTCCCCCTCAATTTGTTCTTTCTATATGATTTATGCATATGAGAAATTGAGATATCATAACATAATAACACAAAATTCATAATCATCATTTAGATAAGTTCAAAACATAAAAGGAGAAGTACTGAAGTACTTAAATACTTCTCATCATATCTTAATTATCTAAAAGACTTAAAGAACAACAGAACATCAAATTAAAAACACAGCAAGAGCAAAAGCATTCCCAATTCCATTAAAATCTTCAAATTATCTTCTCCCCCGTTTGTCATTAGCAAAACGGAATGGGAGCTTGTAGAGATGGTTCAGTGAGGCACAGTGGGTGAGGAATAAAGAAGTGTTGACAGGATTATCAGCAGTTAAAAAGCCATCCATTAAAACTGAAGTAAACTTGTTCAGATTTGATCCTAAATTATCTTCAAATGCAGAGTCAAATTCTAGAGATACTCCTAAATCCCTAGAGTCAAAAAAGTCATCTTCAACTATAACTTGTTTACCTTTATCAGAGGAAGTAGAAATGGGGAGAACGTTCTCCACATGGTCTTCCTGGGTGGTTATGACTACTGCCAACATCTCTAGATTCCCTTCAGTTTCATAAAGATCTCTTTTTCTTTTGACTCCTTGATCTTTGTCTGGTATTTCAGAGAGTATCTTCATTCTTCCAAGATTACTTGAAGAAAATCCAGTTTTGCTATTTTGACCTTCTTCTCCCTTAAAACTGGCTTTGAATTTTCTGAAGGCTCTGGTTAGATACATTCCATAGGGAAGAGTGATTTTTCTGGTGCCATTTTCTGGTGCCATTTTCAATGGTAGATATCATGTGCTGAAGCAAAATGTCGGGAAGACTGATTTTGATTTGATTGGACATGTGATACATGATCATTAGATCATTATCAGTGACTTTGTTTTTGCTTCATTTTCTAGGGAAAATGGAATGAAGGCAGATGTTGTGGATGAGTTTGAACTCAGAGTTGAGTTTGGAGGATGAAGGGTCATCTAGAATGGTGTCAGTTTGGTAGACTGAGGCCATGAACTCAGTTTTGCTCACAGAAGCACTAAAGTACCAGTTTAATCCATAGAGTTTTGCTCCTTTTGTTGAGAGGTTTAGGAGTTCGCCCATAACTTTCTTTGTGATTCTTACTCTATTTCCTTTAAGGTCTGAGGTGATGAGATCTTTGTCAGAGTGAACTACAGCATTAAAGTAGAACGCTTGGATCAGTCTAGGGTAGTAGGTTTCCTTGATTTTGAAAACATTGGTCCAACCAAGTGGTTCAGTGAATTTTTTTAGGTTGATGCATGTGGTGCTAAGCTTGTCCATGTCATAAATTCTTCCTGGAAGAATGCTTTTGGACTTAATAAACCTCTTGAAATTCTCCATACTTCTTTCATGAATAAGAGGGAAAGAAGGTCTTGTTTTTTGAGAGCAAGAGTCTTTGACCAAGACTTCATCTTCCTCAGAAGAGTTGGTAGATTTTGAGAGTTTCTTTCTAGCATACATAGCTAGTTTAGGAGTGTGTTTTGGAGAGGGGTTTTGAGTAGGACTAAGTTCATCTTCACTATCTGAGATGGAGTAAACTGTAGTATCAACTACAGGTTTTGAACCAGAAGCAATTCTATTTGATCTTCTAATGTTGGAAGGATCAATTGATTTGGATTTTTTTATTCGGTTCTTTTTGCATGAACTGGATGGTTTCTTTGATGGTTCAGAAACGGTTTCTTTTGGTGAAGGCGAGTTTTGGTTTTCAACAGCAATGGTGGGAATGTTGATTGGAACTGACCCTATCATCATTTGACTAGTTTGAATAGTTTCAGGGTTAGAGGCATGGATTAGGTTGGTTACCATTTGAGTATTACTAATGGTTAGAGGGGATTGAACTTCATTGATTTTATCAGAAGCAGATAACGATTTGTTAGAGGTTTCTGATGAGTTTTGGTTACCTGAATTGTTTGGAGTGGAGGTAGCAGAGGGTGGTGTCAAGGATCGTTGTGAGGTTGAGGATGATGAGGATGCATTGCGATTGTGTACATTTTTCCTTGCTGCTTTCTTAGTTCTTGCCATTACTGAGTTGTGAACAGTGAGGGTTTAGAATGAACAGTTTGATGTTGAGAGAAGGAGTGAAAATAGAGAGAGAGAGAGAGAGAGAGAGAGAGAGATACAGAGGAGTAGTGAAGAGTAATGGGTTTGATGGAATAGATAGAGATTGTATAGAGAAGAGGAATAGAGACTTAAGATAGGTTTAGGTAATAAGGAGTATTTGATTACTATTTATGATTTGTACTTAGGAAAACCAAAAAGGAATTTGATTTGGACAAGTGGAGGAGTGATTTGTTCCGAAAATTTAAGTGGAATAACAAAGGTTTTACTTCTCTTTCTCCCATTTTTTAAAAAAAAGCTTTATTTAATTAATTAATGGTTTATGGATCCGAAAAAAAAAAATACACTTAATTAAATTTTTAAGAGGTTTTATAAGCACAAATAAAATCTTAAAAATAAATTGTTTCATACATAAGTGAAGGAGAACGTTCTCATGATGTTCTCCTGAACAGGGGATTTTGTTCAACAATAATTAATTTGGATTTTTAATAATTTTTAGATTTTCTTTAATAAAGATAAATCTATCCTCAACTAGAGGTTTAGTAAAAATATCAGCTAGCTGATTTTCAGTATCCACGAAAATTAGTTCAACATCTTTTTTGCAAACATGATCTCTAATGAAATGATGCTTAATTTTTATATGCTTTGATATAGAATGTTGATTGAGATTCTTTAACAAATTGATAGCACTAGTATTATCACAAAGAATTTTAATATTTGTGTACCTTAGTGAAAAATCTTCAAGCTGGTTTTTGATCCATATCACTTGAGAACAACAATTTGCAGCTGATACATATTCTGCTTCAGTTGTTGATAGTGTTATGGTATTTTGCTTTCTGCAGCACCAACTTACAAGAGCTTCACCAAGAAATTGACATGTTCCACTTGTACTCTTTCTTTCAAGTTTATCACCAGCATAGTCAGCATCACAGTAGGCTTTAAGGTCAAAATGTGATCCCTTCTTGTACTAGAGACCAACATCAGAAGTACCTACTAGATACCTAAAAATTCTTTTGACTGCTGTGAGATGTGATTCTCTTGGAGAAGTTTGAAATCTTGCACAAAGACCAACTGAGAAAACAATGTTTGGTCTACTAGCAGTTAAATATAGAAGTGATCCAATCATTCCCCTATATTTCTTTTCAGACACATGTTTTTCATTTTCATCTTTGTCTAAATTTGTTGATGGATGCATAGGAGTAGTCATGATTTTTGCTTCACTCATTTTGTATTTTTTGAGTAGATCCTTGATGTATTTTTCTTGACAGATAAAAATTCCACCATCTTGTTGCTTGATTTGCAAGCCAAGAAAAATCCGAGTTCTCCCATCATGCTCATCTCAAATTCACTTTGCATAACATTTGAAAATTCTTCACACATTTTTTCATTAGTAGCACCAAATATAATATCATCAACATAAACTTGTACAATTAATAAATCTTGTTTATTCGTTTTCCTAAAAAGTTTAGTATCAATTTTACCTCTAGAAAAACCATTATCTAGTAAAAAAGTACTTAATCTTTCATACCATGCTCTTGGAGCTTGCTTAAGTCCATAAAGAGCTTTGGTTAATTTAAAAACATGATTAGGTTTATGTTCATCTTTGAAACCAGGAGGTTGATGTACATAAACTTCTTCATTTAAAAATCCATTTAAGAATGCACTTTTCACATCCATTTGAAAAAGTTTGAAACATTTATGAGATGCATATGCAAGTAATATTCTGATTGCTTCTAACCTTGCTACAGGTGCAAATGTTTCATCATAGTCTATACCTTCTTGTTGATTGTAACCTTGAGCAACAAGTCTTGCCTTGTTCCTAATTACCTTACCATTTTCATCAAGCTTATTTATGAAAACCCATCTAGTGCCAATGATTGAATGATTTGGAGGAATAGGTACTAGGTTCCAAACTTCATTTCTTTCAAATTGCATTAACTCTTCTTTCATGGCTTCAATCCATGATTAATCAACAATTGCTTCATCAATTGTATTTGGTTCAATTTGAGAGATCATAGCTAGATTGTTTTCATTTACTTGGAATGATCTTCTTGTTCTCACTCTATCACCAGTGTCTCCTATTATCTGTTCTTTTGGATGATTTACTACTACCTTCCAAGTTCTAGGAAGTTCTTGTGGTGAGGCTTCTACAAGTGTATCTTTTGGTAGAGTTTGATTTTCTTCTTCATCATTTTCAATTTGAATGAATTGATCTTCAAATTCATCAAACTTTACATGCATAGTTTCCTCAAGAGTTTTAGTAGTTAAATTGAAGACTCTATAGCCTTTGGATGTTAAAGAATAACCTAAGAATAATCTTTGTGTTATTTAGCATCAAACTTTCCTAAATTATCCTTGATATTTAAAATGTAACAATAGCATCCAAAAATATGAAAGTATGATATGTTTGGTTTTCTATCTTTCCAAAGTTCATAAGGAATTTTGTTCAAAACTTTTCTTATTAGAAATCTATTTAAAATATAACAGGCAGTGTTGATCGCTTCTGCCCAAAAATATTTTTCAACATTTGATTCATCAATCATGGTTCTAGCCATTTCTTGTAAGGTTCTATTTTTCCTTTCAACAACTCCATTTTGTTGAGGAGTTCTTGGACAGGAGAAATTGTGAGAGATTCCATTATCATTTAGGAATGATTCAAAGTGAGAGTTTTCAAATTCTCCACCATGAACACTTCTTATAGAAATGATATTGGATTCCCTTTCATTTTGAACCTTTTTACAGAAAGTTTTAAAGTATTCAAGAGATTCATCTTTGTGTTTTAGAAACAAAACCCAAGTAAATCTTGAGTAGTCATCTACAATGACAAAGCCATAATTCTTCATCATCTCAACGTCACCCTGCAAGAAAAGACCCCTGTTGAGAGGGCCATAATTCTTACCTCTTAGGCTAGTAGTTTGGACAGGTCCAAATAAATCTATGTTAAGAAGTTCAAGAGGTTTCTTGGTTGATATAAAATCTTTTGGTTTAAAGCTACTCTTAGCTTGTTTCCCTTTTGTACAACTTTCACATAATTTATCTTTGTCAAAGCTTATTTTAGGTAGTCCTCTTACCAGATCAAGTGGAGAAATTTTAGCCAATGTTCTCATACTTACATGTCCTGCTCTTTTGTGCCAAATCCATTTGTCTTTTTCAAGAGATACAAAACATGATTCAGCAGGTAATTCATCTAAGTATAGAACATACACATTTTTCATTCTTGATCCTTTGGAAAGAATTTTTCCAGAAGATATTTGTTTGATTTCACAAGTGTTAGTTTTGAATATAACTTCAAGGCCATTGTCACATAGTTGACTAATGCTTATTAAGTTATGTTCAAGACCTTCTACATAGTGAACATTTTCAATTTTAGCTGAGTTGATCTTACCAATCATACCTTTACCTTTGATACTAGCTTTTTCATTATTTCCAAAGGTAACTGTTCTACCTTCTTTTCTTTCAAAAGATAGAAAGCTATGTCTGTCTCCAGTCATATGCCTTGAGCATCCACTGTCCAAGTACCAAGGCTTTTTCTTGATTGTTAGAAGGCATTCCTGCATTTGAGGTTAGTAAGACTTTTGGTACCCATACTGATTTGGGTCCTTGACTAGGGTCTGACAAGTGCACAAGTCTGTCGTCGAGTAATAATTCACACTCTAGTGTATAGAATGAGTTCGTATCCACAGGGATCGTGCCGAAACTTCACTAGCGTTATTTAAGTTTGTGATAGTTTGCATTCGCTTTGGTTTTTGGAAAAGGTTTTATAAAAATAGCGTAATGCGTTGCAGAAATATAAATAATAGAATGTATAAATATAGATTCAAGAAATATAGAGGCTAGATATGGTGGTTGGACTCCCTCCCTTCTTCATATTTGGCATGACCGGTGTATAACATAGTTACTTAGATTATGTTCGGCGGTGAATTATCCTTGTTGTAGTAATACCTTACTATTACACTATGTTTATTAAAGTTTCCCTACATTAACAACTAACGTACCTACGAGAGCCTAACCTCGATGTGTCACATACCCTAATTACTAAGTGAGTTGTTTATAAACATGCATTATAACTTTCACCAATTAACCCCTAGGTCATAGTATCGGACTGTTCATCTTCTAAGTGCTCAGATCACACTTAGTGCATGATTCCTCCTCTAACCGCTCAGTTCACGATTAGTTCAGGACGTTACCATCTCTATTCACCTAGCATTATTTACTACGAGTTCCGGACTATACCAAGTCAAAACCTGATATCAATTCTATGGGCGATCCCGCTTATCCGGCCAGATTATGAGATACGTTATTAAAGTGCGCGAAAGTAAATAACAAACATAATACTTTAAATATCATTTATTATAACTTAGACTCAATCACAGACTCCAAATATTCATAGGGGAGTTCATCTTCTCCACCACAACCTAAGGCATAAATTATAAAGACTACATATTTAAATTACAAGAATTATAACCTAAATACAAAAGCCTAAAGAAAACATACCTTGCTGAGTTATTTTTCCCGTAAGGGGAGAAAACTATGCCCAATAGAGCTCCTCTGAACCTCTCCTTATAGTTGAGAGTGTTCTACTATTTCTGAATGAATAAAACAATGAAAGGGAGGCTCTATTTATAGTTTTCGTAATGGGCTTCAACAAGGCATAGCACTGCGATAAGCTCATCGCAGTGCAATGTGAAGATTCAGTTTATTTTTATAACTGATCTTTTGCATTTCATCAGCTTGGGCGCCAAGTTACTCCATCGTGCTGCGATATACTCCATCGTGCTGCGATGCAAAGATTTTCTTCAGATTTATTGCTTCTGATTGCTTGGCGAACAAGCAGCTCCCATCGTGGCACGATGGGAGCCATCGTGCTGCGATGGAATGCTGATTTTCTTCACTTTTTGGGCTTTTTCTTGTCTTTTAGCATTTTGGACTCTGTCTTGATGCTTTTTCTTGCTTTTGTAGGTTTTCCTTCGTATTTGGGTCTGTCTTGGTCATTTTACTACTAATAATAATACTAAAAATACCGTAGAAATTCCTGTCATCAGTCCTTGAGAGTTAGTTTTTCTGTTTAAAACTGGTTTTGGAAATTTGTGTTTTTGATTTTTACTTTGAAGATTATTCAGAGAATGATCTCTCTTTTCCTGCAAGATTTTTTTATAGCAAAAAAAATCTTTTGTGACCTTGTGTATGACAATAAGAACAGAATAACTTTTTTACTTTCTTTTCTTTTCTAGGTCCAAAGAAATCTTTGGACAATTCTTGTTTAGATCCTAATCCAGTTTTGTTAAGACATCTTATTTGTGATCCCATGATTTTTTCAAGTGTTTTAGAAGATGTTACAAACTTTGATAGATCTTTTTCTAAAGCGGAAACATTTTGTTTTAAAACAATGTTTTCCTTTTGAAGGTTAATATCAGTTTTTGGTTTAGATGTCTCTTCATGATCAGTTTTTAAATTTGTTATAGTTTCTTTTAAGATTTGAATTTCATTTTTAAAAGAATCTCTTTCTTTTGTTATTTTAAGAATTTCATTTTTGAGTTCACTATTTTTCTGATTTGTAATTTGACAGTCATGTAAAAGATTATCAAAGAGATGTTCAGTTTTAATACATGATGAGCAAGCTTCAAGTGTTACCTCTTCATTATCTGATTTTGTCATTAGACAAATGTTGGCTTCTTCTTCTTCTGTATCTGGTTGATCATCTAAATCATCCCATGTGGCCATCATTGACTTCTTTTTGAAGAAGGGTTTACTTTGCTTCAACTTTGGGCAATCAGTTTTGAAATGGCCAAGTTGATTGCATCCATAACATCTTATTTGACTCATGTCAGTTTCTGGTTTGGATGGATTTCTTCTAGGTGGGAATGATTTTTTGATTTGATTTCTTCTCATCATGAGCTTTTGAATCCTTCTTGATAGGAAGGTCAGTTCTTCTTCATTGTCATCTTGAAGAACATCATCACCTTCTATTTCTTCATTTTTGGATAGTTCTTCTGTTTGAGACTCTAGTGCAATCATCTTTTTCTTTTGAGGTTTTTCTTCTTGAAGAATTGCTTCATGAGCTTTTAATGAGCCAATGAGATCTTCAAGTTTCATCTCAGATAAGACTTTAGACTCAGTAATTGCAGTGACTATATGTCTCCAATGTTTTGGTAAACATCTCAGCAACTTTCTAATTCTTTCATGTATGGAATAGCTTTTCCAAAGGGAATTTAGCTCATTTATGACTACTGTGAATCTTCCATACATTTGATCTACAGTCTCATCTTCCTGCATTTCAAATAATTCAAATTTTCTTAGCCCAATGTCAATTCTGGTTTCTTTTATACGGCTAGTTCCTTCATGATGAGTTTGGAGTGTGTTCAACATTTCTTGTGCAGTTTTACATTCCATGATTCTGTCATATTCTTCCCTGCACAAAGCACATTTAATAAATAATTTAGCTTTAGTGTTTAGAAGTACCCTATCAGCTTCAGTTGTGGTCCATTCAGCTTAAGGCTTTGGAGTAGTGGTATCTTTAGTTAGTGGTATGTATTATCCAATTTCTATAATAGACCACATGTTGTTATCTTGTGATCTTAGAAATAGTTCCATTTTGTCTTTCCAATAGTAGTAGTCATCTCCTTCAAATAGAGGTGGTCTATTTGAAGAGCCTCATTCTGAAATGAATTTTGCAGCTTTTGCCATTACTTCCATCCTGAATCTTTTCCTCTAGCACTTGTTAGATTCTTAGTTTTAGAGGCAGTGCTCTGAAGCCAATTGAAGTAACAAAGTTTGTCACAAGAAATGGGGGTTTGAATTGTGACCTTTTTAAAAAATTTGCTGCAATACTAAACAAAGAGTAAGTAACACAATGAAATCACACAATTTGTTGGAGAACAATCTCCTAAGATGTATAAGCAGAAATAAATGTGATATGTGTGATTTTGTGTTTGCTTTAAAGTAAAGAGTAGGGAAAGAAGAAAACAAACACAAGGAATTTATCCTGGTTCACCCCTTGATAGTATGGGCTACTCCAGTCCCCACTTGCGTGAGATTATCCACTATAATCTAGACCAAGATTGCAATAAATTCTTCCCTTAACCTTAACCAAGGCTAAACAACCAAATCAGTTATCACCAACTGATTTTCACTCAATCAATTCTTAGCTAATTGACTTGAGTTAGATCTCTCAAAAGATATGAAATGATTTTGGATCTTACAAGCTTATATCAACCTAAACTAGTTGTATATGCTTAAAATAAATTACACTCAAGATACTCAAATGGATTCAGATCCTAGATGCTAGGAAGCTTTGGAGTATGAGTGACAAAAGAAGAGCTTATGATTACTTTTGCAAAGTATGAATGCTTTTTACACCAGATTGATTTTCTTGCTCTTCAAAGTGACTTTGGCTTCCTATTTATAAATGAGAAGTTCTGTATGGAGCCTTGGAGATCAAGTCTCAGATGATTCAAAATAATTATAGCCGTTTGCCAAGTCATAGTCCAATGTTGTAACAGATTTCACAATTCAGCAACAGTTGAGAGACCATTCTCCTGATGTCCTCTGACATGATGAACTGTAGCTTGTCATATAATATTCCTTTGGCCAGTTGTTTCTGATAATATATTCGTTGCAAATATGCTTCTGCAGAGTGGAATGATTAGCTCAGTTACTTTGTGAAAATCCTTTAAGACATTATACTTGAGAGTCTGGGAAACCATAAAGTGAACATGCTCCAACTTTGCTTAAGGATAAAACCAACGAGTTTAAAAGGACATGAGCAAGTTGTAAACCAGCTGTAATTAGATAAGAGAGGAGTAGAATAGCTCCTGTTCATTGTCCTTCAAAGGACACATGATTAGTGTTGTTTAGGACACTTGTAAACTCTTAAAATAACCCCTATGTGCTAGCCTTGTACTTGGCCGGTTCCTTATGTCCCCTTGCAAGCTGTAGAAGTTTTTTGTTTCATTTCTATTGGTCTAGATTAAATTCTTAATGATGTCTTGGGAGAACATGGAGCCTTTGGTAAGATATGAGAACTTATTATTCCTTAAAAGCTCTTCAAAGAGTAAGCACTTATTCCAAAAAGATTTCTTTGCCTTAAATGACTTATTTGAACTGTTGTGATACTATAAATATGCTTCATTGCAAAGTTCAAATTTGTCTTGTACTAGGTTGAATTTTGAGGAATAAAAACTTATGTAGCGTAGTGTTGGGAGACCATCCTGCTATGGTTTTCTGTTGGTCTCCTGAGTGTAACCCTTAATGAAAATTAAGGAACATATCTTTGCTAATAAACCTGTCATATAAAAATATTTGAACACACTTGTTAGATTATAAAATGATCAGAATTGAATTGAAATATAATTAATGGAGTTTGTAATCTTTAAAACATCAAAATAGGATTTTGTCTTAACACAAATTCTACAACTTTTTTATTGGATTCAACACTTTCGTTATTCCTTGTGTTATTCCGGCCGTTGGTTTAACAATTAAAGATTACAATTTTTTATACTTACAACAACAATATATTACTGAAAGGAACGATAATCAGTGATTCACTTGTTCAATCTGTTGTTTCGTCTTCTTTTGTTTCCAACATCAATTAAGAACACAGAGCTTTTATTGGTAATTAGAAACATAAAAAAGAAGGTGAGCTCTTTGGTACACATATTATGTGGATGTGTACAATTACACCGCTTATGTGGTTAATATGTGGCAATCATTTATTACAGATTTTGTTTCTTAATTTAGTTTTTTATATTAAATATTACATTTTAATATTTGCAAATGTATCATTCACACAAATATAATCATTTCCACAATAAATCAAAGCATGCATCAAATCTTTCAATTTAGATTTTCATGTTTTTATACGCAAACTTTTTTTACAAATTTAAATACTTTAAAACTAATATCCTATAAAATGATATAATTTTAATATTTTAATAACATATGTTATTTTCTTTAAAATAAAAACGTAAGATTTTAATACCTTTTATTACTATTATTATTATTAATATTATTATTATCGGATACAACTCTTTTTTTAATTTTTAACCTTTCTTTGGATCCAACTATGATTTTAATATTTCAGTAATACCTTTCAATTTCTTGTAATAATATTAATTAGTTTATAAAGTTTAATATTTATTTACTGTATAACCATTAATATACGTAATTATTAAAAGAAATTTATTTTTTTAATATGTGTATATATTACTCCTTCCGTCTCAAAATATAAGAGAATATTGGTCAAAGAAAGTTGATGTATTTGGTTGAAAGTTTGGACTAAATACATCAACTTTGTTTGACCAATATTTCCTTATATTTTGGGACGGAGATAGTATATTGTAATACCATTAATTTTTAGTGATTCATAATATTTTATTGGATTAAATAAATTTTTTGTCTCTGCAAAATTGCCAAATTTAATTTTTCGTCTTCATAAAAAATGTCATGTTTTTATCCCTAAAAAATATTTATGCATGCACAATATTAATTTTTTTGTTTTCACCTCCAGTTTAATCTGGTTCGGGGGTCAGTTATGGCATCAAATGGTTCCAGCTCCCTCCCGATTACAGTTGCGGGGAATCAAACCGTGGTCCTCCCTACCAAATTCAACGTTAATCACCATTGAACCAACTAACGATTGGTATGCGCAATTTTAGTATGTTGTTAAGTTGATGTGTATTTATGATGCTTTTGCAAATATATATACAAAATTTGTCATCTTGACACTAAAAAAAACTAGAAAGCGGCGGCGGTTGGATTGAGTATGCGGCGGCGGTTATAACCGCTGCGCCGCATACTCAATACAACCGTCGTCGCTTTTCATTTTTGTTGTAGTGTGATATTTTTTATCTAGAAAATTCATATTTAATTTATCTCATTTTGAAAAAATACTAAAGTTTTGCAAATCAACTTTTTATATTGTTCTATACATGCTTGATTGTCGAAGTTTAAATTCATCTATTATTGTTGTCCAATTAGGTGATATTAAGACTTGATTGAGAAAATTTGAATTCTTTAACGAAAGTAAGTATAATTAGAAATGTAGTATATTTGAAGAAAATCAAAGTTGAAAGATATTGTTAATTTTTTCTTTAGAAGGATATTATTTGAGAAGAAAATCGGAGTTGAAAGATGTTGATTTTTTCTTAGAATGGTAGTATTTCTAAAAAAAATCAAATTTGAAAGATGTTGTTGATTTTTGTTTACTATGCATCACGGCGGAATGACATAATTAGAAAATAAAGTTGAGATGCTATTTAAGTATTAGGTTTATTTTGTTAACAATATAAAATAAAATATTAATATATAATATAATAACAAACAAATTCAATTGACAAGATTATTATTTGTCTCATTGGTATGAATGTTTCATTAATGTATGGTCATGAGTTCTAATCCCTCATGCGTCAATTTTTATTTTACTTTTTTTTAATAAATTTTTATTCTTTAGAAAATTACGATATTTTAAGAGCCTATTTGGATTTTTTTATATAATGAATTAACTTATTTTTTAGCTTAAAAAAATTAACTTATGAAAATCAATAATGATTAAATCTCAACTAACTAAACTAACAGTTATTTAAGAATTTCTTATGGACCAAATATATTTTTCTTTAACTCTTTAGCTTATAAAAAATATTTTATACAAATAAATAAACTTTTATATTAATTTATACGTTTCACATAATAAATTTTGTTAAGTTACGGCCAACTAGACTGAAAGGGACTAAGGAGATCAAATATTCTCAAGCTGACTATTCAAGTATTTGACCAAATTGAAACGAGAAACACTTAAATTCAAATTTCGACAATCAAATAGTTAAACTTCAACTAGTCGGATTAACTATGACTTAAGTAACTTAGTTTCATATGAAATGACTGTTAAGTCTCATCTAATAATGTCAATTGTGACGAAGGAAATGAAAATTTCTAAATCAAACCATTCAACTTGAAACATAGTTCATATGTAAACATAGCTAATTATACTTACATTCAATAAGGAATTCAAATTTTCTCAATCAAGTCGTTCAATATCACCTAATTGGCCTAACAATAACTTATGAATTTAAACTTCGACAATCAAACATGTATAGAACAATATAAAAGTGTATGTTCATTGGTGTTCCGCCTATATACGATACCTTTATTTGTAACCCCTCTTTTATCGGTCTCTGTTCGTCTTGTTCAGAGATTTTGTTATTATTAATAATATATTTGTCGTTAAAAAATATATAAAAGTTTATATGCCAAACTTTAGTATTTTTCAAAATTGGATGAATTAAATATGAATTTTCTAAATCAAAATATCAATATAAACGTAACAAATATTTTAACCTAAAAATCAAATTTTAAGTTTCTTATTTTGGGACAAACTTTTTATAATGCTCTATACATATTTGCAAAATAATCATAATTACACACTAAAATTTCATGCATAAATTTAGTAGGGATAAAAACATGACAATTTTTTATGAAGACAAAAAAATTAAATTTAGTAATTTTGCAAAGACAAAAAACTTATTTAACCCTATGAATTACGAATCACTATAAATTAACAATATTAAAATAAAATATATACACATATTAAAAATTACAAGTTTATTTTTGTAAAAAAAATAAATGTATTTTAAAAATTATATGTATTAGTGGTTAACGGTAAATAAATATGAAATTTATAAACTAATAATATTAAAAAAATTGAAGGATACATAAGAATACACATTTTAATCAAACGATAAAAAAATTGTAGGATACACATTTTAGTAACTTATGAATTAAAGTATTTGAATATTGTTAAAAAAAACATGAAAATCTAGGTTGAAAGATTTAATGCATGTTTTGATTTATTGTGAAACATGATTGATAATTATATTTATGTGAATGATAGATTTGTAAATATTAAAAAAGGTGTTTAAAATAAAAAATTTAATAAAGAAACAAAATCTGCATTAAATGTTTGCCACTTGTTAACCACCTCAACGGTGTACCGATACACGTCCACATAATATGTGTACCGAAGAATTCTCCAAAAACGAAATGTATACGTTAAAAAAACACAGAGTTTACATGTATGATTTTTTTGTTGTTATTTGGATTCCCAAAAATATATTTTTTTTTTAATTATTACCGTTATAATTCTTTTTATTAAAATTTATTGAGTCTTTTGAAATTTTCCTAATGTATATTGAGTCTTTTGAAACTTTCCTAATATAAAAAGTATTATGAAATCATGATTGTAAAAAAAAATCTCTGAAAATCCATTCAAATGATGTGTCAAAAATCTTGATTGTAAAAGATTTTTTTTAAAAAATCCCTTAAATTTTCATAAAATCAATTATCACTGGGTGGAATCATCCAATAGTCACAGCAGCAGATGACTCCACAAGCCTAAAAGGAGTAGCAGATTGGAGTCCAGAAGAAAAAACTGAGGCCAGTGGCAACTCTAAAGCACTCAATGCCATATTCAATGGTGTTGATGAAAACATGTTCAAGTTAATCAACACATGTATGTTGGAACAAAAGAGGTTCTGACATGACTCAATTAAGTTTTGATGATAACAAGGGTATTAATATACAATAGGGTATACTAATTATCTACTCTAGTGTGCAGATATATAAGCTAAAATTTTATATTTTCTATAAGTACACTGGAGGCTCTGAAATGGGAAGCAAATTCTGACCAGAACATGCTCATCAGAAGATGCTATGTCAAGTCTCGTCGGAAGCTACATATCAGAGGATACGTCATCAGAAGCTGTGTTTAATTACATCAGATTCTGATACTTGCAGTGAAGGCCGTTTTGTCAGAAGAACATTCTCTGCTACAATGATTGTATTTCATCATCATCTGACAACTCAAAAGCTGGAAAATCAACCTTATCCACAGAATAGTAACGTTAGCACTTTTGTACGAACCTTTTACCTCAAATGGATGAATCTTTATTTCCAAGTTTGGTCGTACACAAAGGTTACCGGATATGGTTCGAAATTGTACTATTACCAGCTGGCGAAATCTCCTGCAACGTATTCAAATTCAAGGCGCTCCACCCCTCACTATAAATAGGAGTGGTAGTGAAGTTTTGAACACAGAACAATTGAACAATTTGAAAGAGCTGTTACTCTGCAAAAATCATTCTTGAACAAAACAACTTTGTTAGTGTTTTCAACCTGCAAGGTTGAGTTTATTTTAGGGTTGGCTTCATTTGTTAAAATAAGCCTTTGGTCCAGATGTGGTGACTGATGTGCACACATATGGTACCTGAACTGAATGCCCTATAAACGCGCTTTCAAATATTTGCGTGTGATCTTTGGAAAAGATTTGTTTTGAAACAAACATATCCACGCTAGCTTGCGCGCCAAGGAACGAGCTGAAAGATTGAAGAAGATTCAGAAAATATTTAAAAAGCTGGTTTGTTTCTAGAAGATTCAAAAAGATTTAAAACAAAACTTATCTTTTATTTAAAGATCTTATCTTTTATTAAAAGATTAAGTTTGTTTTTTGAAGAATACAACAAACAGCTACCAGATCTCGTTCTATATAAAGGAATGCTGAAGACATGTTTTATTCACTGAAATCAATATTCATAAATCTAGTCTTTAGGATTTCAAGTATTTGTCCCTAGGATTTCTTGTTTCGTTTGAAACTTGAATTAGGGTTGTATTTAGCTCTTAAGCTTTTAAGCACAGAGCTGTTCCTCTTCTTGGTTCTAGTTGGAAACAAGATTTGGACTTTGAATCACTCAAAGCTTTGAAGCACGAGTTGGTTCTTTAGTTTAGGAGTGCGTCTCGATTATTGAGTTTGTAAAATTCCTTGTGGTTGAGCAAGGTACTTGTGGGAACAAGACTAAAATTCCTTGTGGTTGAGCAAGGTCCTTGCGGGGAGCAAGGTAGGATAGGCTGGGAATTGACTGGGGGAAGTCATATCTTGTGGAGGAGCAAGGTAGGGTTACACAAGGTAGTGTCTAAGCGAGAGGTTGTAAACGGGGAGTTTAAGCTTTGAATTAGAGCTATCATAGTGGATTAATTCCTGGATTGGTATCCCTCAAACGTAAGTGAGTTGCACTGAACTGTGTTAACAAACTCATTGTGTTCTTTATCTTCTGCACTTTATTTTTCTTGTTCATCAAGTTATCGTATGTTTATGATGTTGGCACATTAGGCAACACATCGTATACCTAAACCCTAACGTGCACCACATCACGCTGCATATCTGTAACTTGTTACCGGAATTTCAAACTTGAATACAACTTGAACTCATTTGAATATCCAAGACTCAAGCTTCAGCTTCTGATTCATACAGTTGTTGAACCTTAGATTTCTTTTATTAGGATTCTAAGATAAGTCTTGTAATTGAGTTGTATTTTATTTATTCTTTTGAACATTGATTTGTATATCAGTGTTCACAAACTCTGTTTTATTTGTAAAGTTGTTTGAAGTCTCTTGCTTGTGTGCTTGAGCAAAGGAAGTCTCTTGTAAGTGTTACTTGAGCATTGAAAGTCTCTTGCCTGCGTGCTTGAGCAATTGTAATCTTGTTTGATTATAGTGAACTCCCTTGGAAGTGCAAGGGGACTGGACGTACTCTCGGTTTGTGAGAGGAACCAGTATAAAACTCTGTCTCTATCTCTCTCCCTTTCTCACATCTTTTAAGTTACTGTTTGATTGTGTTCTGTGTTATAAACCGCTGCAAACTCTGACAAGTTTTTATAACTTAGAAGAATTTTTCAAACTACCCAAAACACAATTCAACCCCCCCCCCCCCCCCCCCTCTTGTGTTTTTCACACCTTCAATGTATTGAAGCCAAACAAGCCTGGGAAATTCTTCAAACTGCACATGAAGGAACCTCTAAAGTTCGAATGTCAAAGCTGCAACTTCTCGCCACAAAATTTGAGAACTTAAGGATGGATGATGAAGAAACTATATCTGAGTTCAACACTAGAATACCAGATATAACAAATTCAACTTTTGCCCTAGGTGAGAAGATACCTGAAGAAAGCTAGCCAGAAAAATCCTTAGATCACTGCCTAAGAGATTTAACATGAAGGTGACTGCAATCGAAGAATCTCAAGACTTGAGCACAATGAAAGTTGATGAACTTATTGGCTCATTACAAACTTTTGAAATGTCTCTAGATGATAAACCAGCGAAGAAGATGAAGAACCTGGCTTTTAAATCTGAGGAAAGTCAAACTGATGATGAGTTATCAGAAGCATTAGCTTACCTTACAAAAAATTTCAATAAATCTTTGAATAAGCTACAAGTCAGGTATAAGCCAAATGTCCCAGACAAGAGGTCCAACATCAAGTCACAGGGCAAGACCAAGGAGGAGAATACTTCTGAGTAAAGCAAAGAAGTAAGATGTTTTGAATGTGAAGGATTTGGACACATCAGATCAGAATGTCCAAACTTTCTCATGAAACAGAAAAAGGGAATGGCAGCTACTTTATCTGATTATGAGGAAGAGAAGGAAGAAGAACCAACAAATAAAGCCTTCATTGGAACATTTGAAACTAGCAGCAGCATCAGTAATGAAGATCTCCTACAAGAAGAATTGGATGAGAGATACAATAATCTCACCATTAAATGGGAACAATCTTGTGAACTTATAAGAAGACAAGATAAGGAGATGGAGAAAGTTACTCAAGAAAAGAAAGCACTAGAGGCATCAATAGTTGAATTGAGAAAACAAGTCACCTTGCTCGCACAAGAAAAGGAGGCACTAGAAGCATCAACAGCTGTGTTAAAAGAACAAGTCACCTTGTCAAACTCAAAACTCACTGAGATGACAAAATCTGTGAGAATGTTAAACAAGGGAACTGACATGCTTGAAGAAGTCCTTGAGCTTGGTAGAAACCCAAGTGACAAGAAGGGGTTAGGGTATGACAACTACAGCAACACTCATGAGAAGAAAATTTCCCCAAAGATTAATTCTCAGGACCAGATGATGACAAAATTAGCAAGTGTACTAATTTATCGTTAAGTAATAATATTTATAAAGTTCGTATCCGCAGGGATTGTTTCAATCTCAACAAAACAATTAAATTGTATTTAGGATGTAAATAACAAGGGGGGTTTGCTTGGCAAAGTTTGTTGACATAAAATAAATTAAACTAAAAAGATGATTTTTAATTCAGGTTAATGGATGATTAGAATGTTCGAATAACTTCCTCTTTATAATTTGGTAAATGTGGTCTTAGGCTACCTCTTCTCTATTATTGTCACGATGAATTAACTAAATGGTTCAGACCAGTGTTAATTGTTGGAACAAAGTGGGTCTAACATGAACCTCTAATGTTTTAAGTGGTTTTGATGATAACAAAGTATTAAAATTACAATTGGTATTACTAATGATTATTCTAGTGTGCAGAATTACAAGTTAAAATTCATGCAGAAGCACTATGAATAGTAGCAGAGAAGCCAGTCAAGACAAGCTCTGAAAGAGTATCGCTGTTCATCAGAAGCTTAATTTTTGCGTGCTGAAGATAGCACTTCTGAAGACCAAAAGCTAGGCTCTGATGAAGTTCAGAAGCTGAAGATCTTAAGAAGCTATGACAAGAACATCAGAAGCAAAAGGAATTTACGTCACTCAAGAGCTGACCTATACAGAACCAATGATTGAAGAACAATCCACTTCAAGGCTCTGTCACATCCACAGGAAGGAATATTCGTTGGTACAACGTTAACCTTATCCATAAGTGGAGCGCATTTGAGAATTGTACTATCGTACTATTATTACTCAAAATGGATGAGTGATAAATTGAATAGCTAGGTAGTGGAATTGGAATTCCTTACCAAAGAAGGCAATATACAGCTATCAATTGTACGAGTAAATTCCAGCTGGCACCTCTCTCTCTGCAACGGTCATCATCTTCCTCCAAGTATAAATAGAAGACTCAAATGGAAGAAATGACAACTGTCACTGTTCTAACGACTGTTCTATTACTACGTTCAAAGACTAAGAAGCATTCTGACATCATATTTTAAATCTGTCATTCTAAGTCTTAGAACAATTTGAGTTGTATTTTGTAAACACCTCTGATAGTATATCAAGTGTTCCTTAACATTCATTCTTATTCTTAAGTTTGTTTGAGAAGTCTCTTGTTAAGTTTAACTTGAGCATTTGAGAAGTCTCTTGTTTAGTGAAACTTGAGCACCTGAGAAGTCTCTTGCAAGTGTGCTTGAGCAATTTGTAATCTTTAGTAGATTATAGTGAAAATCTCTTGTTAGTAACAAGGGGACTGGAGTACTCTCGATTTGTGAGGGGAACCAGGATAAATTCTGTGTCCTTCTTTCTCTCTTTCTCTCAGCATCTCTTTTATTTTGTGTTTTATCCGCTGCAAACTTGGTTTTATTTCGAAAAAGTTTTAATTCTAAAAACACAATTCAACCCCCCCCTTCTTGTGTTTTTCCACCTTCAATTGGTATCAGGAGCTGGGCTGTTGCCTAACTCTCACCTATCAGTGAAACAGTTAAGATTCAGGGAGGAAAAACATGTCTGCTGAGAAGAATCTCAATGAAGTTCCGTTTGACTATGATTCTAATTCTAAAGACAGAAGGTCTTCTGACAAAATTCCCTTTTTCAATGGAACTGAGACTGGTTATCCATTCTGGAAAACCAAGATGTACAGTCACATCATGGCGATTGATTGTGATCTGTGGGACTTGGTAGAAGATGGAGTGAACTTTGAAAATATGGACTTAGAAGGCGTTGTTAGCTCTAAAGACAGAAAGGTTTTTACACCTACTCAAAAGCTGGAATATAAGAAGCACCACAGTGTAAAAGGGATGATGACAAATGCCATCTCTCATGATGAGTACTTGAAAATTGGAGATAAGAGAACGGCTAAGTCTATCTGGGATTCTCTTAAATCCAAGTATGAAGGAAATAAACAAGTTAAGGAGGCTAAGGCCAACTTGTTAGTACATCAGTATGAATTATTTAAAATGAAGGACGGAGAGGACATTGAGACAATGTTCTCTAGGTTTCAAATTCTTGTTTCTGGACTTCAAGTTTTAGATAAGAGCTATACTGAGGCTGATCATGTAAGGAAAGTACTCAGAAGCTTGCCGCCAAAGTGGAGACCAAAAGTGACAGCGTTTCAGGAATCTAAGGATTTAGATACTGTGTCTCTTGAAAGCTTGGTTAGTTCTCTAAAGAGTCATGAGATGGAACTCATGACTGATGAATCGACTAAGAAGCTAAAAGGGATAGCACTGAGCACCAAGAGTTCCTCTAAGGCTCTGAAGGCGAAGGTTATAGTATCTGATGAAGAATCTTCTGAAGAAGGTCACGAGATGGACTCTGATGAAGAAGAAGAAATGGTTCTGATGGCTGCAAGAGTATCGCAATGGGCTAAGAGAAGCAAGAAGTATGCTGGTAAGTTTGGAGGTTCTTCCAAGAAGGTTGGTACTTCTAAGGAAGAACAAAACAAATGCTTTAAGTGCAACAAACCAGGACACTTCATTGCTGACTGCCCAGAGAACCTGAGTAAATCATCCAAGAGAACCTCTAACAAAGAAAGATACAAAAGTAAGCTCAAGAAGGGGTTCCTTGCCACTTGGGATGATTTGGATCAGGAATCAGATTCTGATGGGGAAGAAGAAGCAAACCTAGCCTTGATGGCAACCGCTTCTGACCAAGAGAACTCTGAGCACGAAGCTGACTCAGATTCAGAAGATGAAGATGAGGTACTTGCTAAACTTTCTCGTTCTGAATTAATAGATTCCTTAAAAGATGCCTTAAAACTTTTAACCAAAAAGGCAGGTGAGTGTAAGGTCCTTAAAAAGGCCTATAACAACCTGACCGAAAAGGCAAATGAAATAATTGAACAAAATGAGTCTCTAAAATCAAGAAATGAATTTATGGAAACTCATTATGTTCTCGATGATAAGGTTCCTCCAGAACATGAATTTGCTCTTCAGGAATTCCTTATCAATGGAATGAAAAGAAGTAAAATAGCCTCTTTGATTTATCATGTAAGTAGAAATAGAGGAGAAGGTCTTGGATTCTCACGTTTTAAAGATAATCCATTATCTTCAAAGTCCTCTAATATAGATAAATCAAAACCTAAGGTTGTCTTTGTAAAGAGTCAATCAGAAGTTCTAAATGAGTCAGCTTCTAATAGAACATCAAAGCCAGAGGCTCAAAAGTCAAAGACTCTGAAGGATAAAACCTCAGAACCTAAGATTGTTAAGCCTCAAGCTAATGTTAAATCTAAAGAAGCTCTGACACATTCAAGAACAAAGCTCAAGAGCTATACTAAACCCAAAAACTTTTCAACAAGGGTGGTTAACTCTAGAAGCTCTGATAGGTCCTTCAAACAAAGACCACCTGGACCTGTAAAGACTAACACAAAAGGACCCATAAAGATATGGGTACCAAAATCTCAAATAATATTTGCTTCAGGTTTGCACACTAAGAAGGCCAAAGCAGCAATGCTGGTACCTGGACAGTGGCTGCTCACGACATATGACGGGAGAAAGGCATATGTTCCAAACCCTGACTCTGAAAGAGGGAGGTACTGTGGGGTTTGGAGGAAACCAAAAAGGGAAGATCATTGGTACAGGTATAGTTGGTAACTCTTCTCTTTCAATTAAAAATGTTTGGTTAGTTGATGGCCTCAAACATAATCTGCTTAGCATTAGTCAATTTTGTGATAGCGGATTTATTGTTAAATTTGATAAAGAGGCATGTACAGTAATCAATGATTCTGACAAGTCCATATTGTTTAAAGGATTAAGAACAGGTAATGTTTATAAGGTGAATCTGTCAGAACTCACTGAGCAGAAGATAGTTTGTCTTCTATCTCTGAATGATGAAAAGTGGGTCTGGCACCAACGCTTAGGTCATGCTAACTGGAGATTAATCTCTAAGCTTAGCAAACTAAAGTTGGTTAAAGGCCTGCCAAATCTTAAATATCATTCAGATGCTCTGTGTGGTCCTTGTCAGATTGGCAAAATTTCAAAAACTTCTTTTAAACCTAAAAACATTGTCTCTACCTCAAGACCCTTAGAACTACTTCACATTGATTTGTTTGGTCCAGTAAGTACTGCCTCAATCAATGGGAAGAAATATGGATTAGTCATTGTTGATGATTACAGTAGATGGACTTGGGTAAAGTTTCTAAGAGTGAAAGATGATGCATATGATGTGTTCAGCATCTTCTGCACTCAAGTGCAAAATGAGAAAGGTCTCAAAATCTTAAAGGTTAGAAGTGATCATGGTGGTGAATTTGGAAACGAACCATTTGCAACTTTTTGTGAAGATCATGGCATTGTCCATGAGTTCTCTGCTCCTAGAACACCACAACAAAATGGTGTTGTAGAGAGAAAGAACAGGTCTTTACAAGAAATGGCAAGAACCATGATGCATGAGACAAAACTTGCTAAGCACTTTTGGGCAGAAGCTGTAAACACAGCTTGTTACATTCAAAATAGGATCTATATAAGACCTCTATTGAAACTAACAACATATGAACTCTTCAAAGGAAGAAAGCCCAACATCTCTTACTTTCATCAGTTTGGATGTACATGTTACATTCTAAACAACAAGGCCTACAAAAGAAAATTTGATGCCAAAGCTTGTAAGAGAATCTTTATAGGTTACTCTGAACGCTCAAAGGCATACAGAGTGTATAATTCTGAAACTAACACAGTGGAAGAATCTATACATGTTAGATTTGATGATAAAGAGCCTGACAGTAAAATGTCAGAGCAAGATAATAGTTATGCAGGTGTTCCATACCAATACATCGATTCAGAACCTGAAAAAGCATCAGAAGCTGTTGAAGCTTCAGAAGCTGTATTGGAAGAAGATGCTGAAGAAGCATCTCAATTAGAAGCATCACAAGAACATGATGACACTTCAGAAGAAGACACTCAACCAAGTGCTGATGTTGATGAAGCTCCAAGAAGGAAGTTCAAATATAGATCATCACATCCAGAAGATTTAATTCTTGGAAACAAAGAAAGTCCAAGAAAGACAAGATCAGACTGTCAACAACTTGATTCACTTCTGGGGCTAATTTCAATGATAGAACCAAAGAATGTTGATGAAGCACTTACTGACGATGGATGGATTGTAGCTATGCAAGATGAGCTCAATCAGTTTCAAAGAAATGATGTATGGGACTTAGTGCCAAGACCAGCACATAAGAACATCATTGGAACTAAGTGGGTATTTAGAAACAAGATGAATGAACAAGGTGAAGTGGTAAGAAATAAAGCTAGACTGGTAGCACAAGGCTACAGTCAGCAAGAAGGTATAGACTTCACTGAAACATTTGCTCCAGTAGCAAGACTGGAAGCAATCAGGTTACTTCTTTCATATGCTGTTAACAATGGAATCACATTGTACCAAATGGATGTTAAGAGCGCCTTTCTTAATGGTGTTATTTCTGAAGAAGTATATGTCAAACAACCCCCAGGTTTTGAGGATTTGAAAAATCCTAATTATGTTTATAAACTTAAGAAATCACTCTATGGTCTCAAACAAGCTCCAAGAGCTTGGTATGAAAGACTGAGTAATTTCCTTTTAGAAAATGGTTTTCAAAAAGGTCAAATTGACAATACATTATTCAGAAAGACATCTAAGAAAGATATCTTAATCATTCAAATATACGTTGATGATATTATTTTTGGTTCTACTAATGCTTCTCTTTGCAAGAATTTCTCTAAGCTTATGCAGGATGAATTCGAGATGAGTATGATGGGTGAATTGAAGTTCTTCCTTGGAATCCAAATTAATCAAGGAAAAGATGGCACTTACATTCATCAAATCAAGTATACGAAAGAGCTTCTGAAGAAGTTCAACCTTGATGACTGCAAGATAATGTCTACACCCATGCATCCTACCAGCAGCTTAAGCAAAGAAGAGATAGGAAGCAAAGTAGATCAGAAGCTGTATCGAGGTATGATTGGTTCTTTACTCTACCTTACAGCATCTAGACCTGATATTCTATATAGTGTATGCTTGTGTGCAAGATTCCAGTCAGATCCTAGAGAACCTCACTTAACTGCTGTTAAGAGGATCTTTAGATATCTGAAAGGAACTACTAATCTAGGACTTCTTTATAAAAAATCCCTAGATAGTAAGCTAGTTGGATTCTGTGATGCTGACTATGCTGGTGATAAGATTGAGAGGAAATCCACTAGTGGAAATTGCCAATTCATTGGTGAAAATCTCATATCTTGGGCCAGCAAGAGACAAACAACTATTGCTTTGTCTACAGCAGAAGCAGAATACATCTCAGCTGCTAAATGCTGCACACAGCTTCTCTGGATGAAATATCAGTTGGAAGATTATAACATAGCTGAAAGCAGTATTCCACTATATTGTGACAATACTGCTGCTATTCATTTGTCTAAGAACCCTATTCTACACTCAAGAGCTAAACATATTGAAATAAAACATCATTTTATAAGGGATCATGTTCAGAAAGGTACAATAGATATTCAATTCATTGATACTGAACATCAATGGGCTGACATATTTACTAAACCTTTAGCTATTGAAAGATTTGATTTTATCAAAAAGAATTTGAACATGCACTATATCTCTAAAGAAAATTAGCTCTGAGAAGTAGAATAGAATTAGCATCTGAAGCTCTATCAGAACCTCTTATAATTTAGAGTATCCCTTGGGAAGCTCTGAATAATTTAGGCTCTGAAGAGTAACAGGTTCTGATGAGGTGTCAGATACAAATGAGTGAGGCTCTGAACCTTTTGGAAATGAAACGTTCAGTACGAGTAAGTGTACAACAGTTGTCTATACACGCGTCAGCTATGATTAAATTTTTTTCAACACGTGTCTAGATCCTGACGGGCAGAGAACAGTTAATGATGATTATGGCAGTTAAGTATATTATTTAATTTTTAAAACTGCTCGCGCTCCCTCCCAATGTTTACTTTCTCTGTGTATGTGTGCTAGTTACTATTTATAAGTCACTTCACTCACTTTGCACAACTTTTTACACAAAATCACTACCTACACAACCCTAGACCTTACAGAAATTCCCAATCTTCATCTTCTTAATTCTCTGCAACTATGGCTGCTCGTTCATCAAACGAAATCGTTCAAGAACCCTTTAACCCTACGTTACCACCCATCATCGATCTTAATTCAAAAGATAATCTAGTCTACGAACATCATCAAACTGACGCTGGACCAGATGCTTATGATTTCTTCACTGAGAAGTTCGTGGATTTTGAAAGTTTGAAAGCAAATGGGATTAACATTCAATACTTGTTCTACAACCAACAATGGCAAAATTATTTTGAGATGCTTAATGGCTTCGTATACTACGACATAGTGAAGTATTTCTGGCAGAAGGCTAAAGTGTACGATAGAGCAAGTGCTGATAAAGAATACAAGGATATGGTTGAGAAGAACAAGGAATTACGAGGAAAAACAAGAAAGGAACTTGGTCTTAAACCTTATAGAGAAAGGGAAATTAGGTCAAATATTTTGGGAATCAATGTTGTGATAACTCAGGCACACATTGCTAAGATTCTGGGTTTAGACAACAAAGGAGAAGATATAGAAGTGTATGATAAGAAAAGCAAGCATTTGGATTCAATTCATCAGGACCTCTTTAAATCTGGATGCACCCAAAAGGATTTTGGAAAAGTAATGCACATGAAGCACACATTTGAATTTGCTTTCAGAATGTGTTTGTCTACCATCTTCACCAGAAAAGGTGGATTGGATACCATCTCCATTCCACACAAACATCTCATCTGGTTCTTATACAAGAGGGTGAAAGTTAATTTGGCTAAGATTCTTTTTGATCACATGTGCTTTACCATCAATGAGGGTAGAACTAAAATACCATCAGTCATTCATCACCCTAGGTTAATTTCAGAACTGATAAGGCAAACCAAACTCACAGATATTGTGAGTGCCAAAGAAAAACTTAGAGTTTTCCAAACCTCTAAGTATGATGCATCAGTTCTGGTCAATATGAAGAGAAAAACCAAGGAAGAAATCATTCAAGTGAAAACACCTCTACAGCAAGTGTACGAAAAGTACTTCTGGTGTGATGGGTTTCCCACCATATCAGAACATGATAATGAAGAGGTCATCAAGAACTTTCTTGAATCAGTAAGAAGAGATACTGGGGTTAGTGTGCCCAGGAAAATGGTTGTAAGTGTTCCTAATTGAGATATCTTCAAGGGACCAAGAGATATTACAAGGAACAGAAGAAAGCCAAGAACTACTGAGCTAGAAATGATCGATGAAGGCTCTGATGATCAAGGACATGCTAGTGCTGATGAGATTGAGGAAGGTGCTGAAAATATGATGACTGAACCTGTTCAGAAGGAAAAGCGGACAAAGAAAAGGCATGATAGGCCTGTGAATGAAAGTATAACAAGATCTCTGGATGATGAGCAGGCTAGGATAACTGCTGAAATGGAACGTCAGAGGCTTGCTGAACAAGAAGCCTTCAAGTTATTGGTTGATAGAGCTGTTCACATTGCTGTCATTGAGACTAATAAGATTATTGAGAATCAAGGAGCTGCAGAAGATATTGTTATGAATGATCAGAACCTTAGTGAACCAGATTCTGATAAAGGTAAAGCTCCCATTGTTGCTTCATCTCCTCCTAGATCTCCACCAGTACTTGTCCAAGGCTCTTCTTCATCTGCTATACCCTCTGTTATGCAAGAAGCTCTGGATGTAATCAAGCATGACTTAAGAGAGGAACTAAGAAATGAAATGGATGAATTCAGGGTCGATATAAGAGAAGACATGAACAGATCTGGTGAAGCTACTAACAAGAAGATAGATGCAATGATGGAACTTCTTCTGAAACTTACTCAACAGCAACCCAAACCTTAACCCTTATGTCTGTGCACTTATTTGTAATCATGTTTATGTAAATCTTTTGGATAATTTTCTTTTAAGTTAATTAAGCTTCTTATTATCCTCTTATATGTGCTTGTGCTGGTGTGTTTATTTTACTTTGTTTTACAAAATGAAAATCATATACTCTGATAATGTCTGATACTCTTGTGGTTTCTGAACCTAGTGTAAGATGTTGGAGAACATCTTGTTTTTAAACTTATATAGGTTTTTGAAAACCTAAGGTTCCCCCACATCAGTATTCCTGTTTACTCATGAAATAGCTTCTTAGTATTATAGCCTGTTTATAAGCGGGGCAACAATACCGTATGAGGCGTGTCTGGTAACTGGTTTTCTGACGTTTGACAAGAGTATATAAAAGAAACATGCTCCAAAAGAAAGAAATTTATAGCAGGAACATCTTTTATTATTATAATTAAGAGGGAACTTTATTACATAAGATAGTGAAACTCTACTTAGATTTAGACTTGGACTCAGAAGCCTCTGCATCCAGTCTCTTATATTTCTTCCTAAGAACTGCGAGCAATTCTTCAGTAGCCTTCTGAACCTCAGCTCTATAATCTTCGTATGAAGTATCATCATCGTATGTCCATAAGAATTCCTCCAGATCAGAGCCCAACTCTTCTCTCTCTGCTTCTGTCAATCTAAGTTCTTGCTTGTTTCGCTCATAACGAAGCCTATTTTCTTCGCAGCGCCAGGGCTCTGCTTCCCTCTTGCTCTTTCCTTTTGAGCCTGAAGCATCCTTGGTAACCTGCCTTTCCATTGTTTGTTTTTCTTTTGATGTTACTTGATTACTCTGGATGAGTAAAATGAGAGGAATCATCCCTTTTTATAGTGTCATCAAGCTCTCCTGTCAGGTCGTTATTCAACACAATTCATTAAATGAATTAGTTGTAACCACCTTTTTGACTTGACTGCCTTGTTATGACGAGTTTGACTGCTTGGTTTTCTGTGTCTTTTTGACTGATGCCAAAAGGGGGAGTAAGAGTAGCGTTAAAATTAATGTTGATTCATTCATATACTGCTCAATCTGAAACTGTAATGTTAAAAGCATTATGAATCAATATTTATCTCTTATGATTCTTTCTCATTCTGAACGATTATTGAAAGGGGAGAAAATTTAAGAACCTAAAATAAAATTCATAGACAATGTCAGAAGAGCTTGCAAACCGCTTCTGAGCATTATCAAACTCTAAGAAGCAAAGCTTGCAAAACTATGCTTCTGAGAGTTAAATATGAAAATTTATTTTAAGTTAATAAATCAACGCTTAAACTGTTTTAATTAATTATGGATAAAACTTAGGGGGAGCTTACAAACCTACCCTTATGGATTATCAGACTCAGGGGGAGATTGCAAACCTTTGAAACCTGAAGTCATCATAATTAAATTAAATCAACAACAATTGAATTTTAATGCTTTGGTTTGTCATCATCAAAAAGGGGGAGATTGTTGGAACAAAGTGGGTCTAACATGAACCTCTAATGTTTTAAGTGGTTTTGATGATAACAAAGTATTAAAATTACAATTGGTATTACTAATGATTATTCTAGTGTGCAGAATTACAAGTTAAAATTCATGCAGAAGCACTATGAATAGTAGCAGAGAAGCCAGTCAAGACAAGCTCTGAAAGAGTATCGCTGTTCATCAGAAGCTTAATTTTTGCGTGCTGAAGATAGCACTTCTGAAGACCAAAAGCTAGGCTCTGATGAAGTTCAGAAGCTGAAGATCTTAAGAAGCTATGACAAGAACATCAGAAGCAAAAGGAATTTACGTCACTCAAGAGCTGACCTATACAGAACCAATGATTGAAGAACAATCCACTTCAAGGCTCTGTCACATCCACAGGAAGGAATATTCGTTGGTACAACGTTAACCTTATCCATAAGTGGAGCGCATTTGAGGATTGTACTATCGTACTATTATTACTCAAAATGGATGAGTGATAAATTGAACAGCTAGGTAGTGGAATTGGAATTCCTTACCAAAGAAGGCAATATATAGCTATCAATTGTACGAGTAAATTCCAGCTGGCACCTCTCTCTCTGCAACGGTCATCATCTTCCTCCAAGTATAAATAGAAGACTCAAATGGAAGAAATGACAACTGTCACTGTTCTAACGACTGTTCTATTACTACGTTCAAAGACTAAGAAGCATTCTGACATCATATTTTAAATCTGTCATTCTAAGTCTTAGAACAATTTGAGTTGTATTTTGTAAACACCTCTGATAGTATATCAAGTGTTCCTTAACATTCATTCTTATTCTTAAGTTTGTTTGAGAAGTCTCTTGTTAAGTTTAACTTGAGCATTTGAGAAGTCTCTTGTTTAGTGAAACTTGAGCACCTGAGAAGTCTCTTGCAAGTGTGCTTGAGCAATTTGTAATCTTTAGTAGATTATAGTGAAAATCTCTTGTTAGTAACAAGGGGACTGGAGTACTCTCGATTTGTGAGGGGAACCAGGATAAATTATGTGTCCTTCTTTCTCTCTTTCTCTCAGCATCTCTTTTATTTTGTGTTTTATCCGCTGCAAACTTGGTTTTATTTCGAAAAAGTTTTAATTCTAAAAACACAATTCAACCCCCCCCTTCTTGTGTTTTTCCACCTTCATTAATGACTAAGAACCCTTTTCCATAAAAATAATTCCCTAATGTCTTAGGTCAATTCAAATTCATAGAAAGATTTATGCATGTTAATTCTACTTATCATAATTCAATAATCCGATATTTCTAAAACGACTATTGACCAAACAATTATTTCAGAATCAGGTTTCAAAAGTTATGGTTAGTAATCATTCGATTCCTAAATTCAATTCATAAATTCGTCAATTCATAAAAAGCATTAAGCACAGAAATAACTGAATAACAATAATATTAAAAAGGTCCCAACGGATCCTCAACAATTTACATGGTTCAAATCAATTCAAGGAAGTTCATCTACTAATTCTAATCAATAGAAAACTAGCAACTCATGATAGAAATAGACATAACAATTAAGTTGTAAAGACTATACATGAATCGACGATGAGAAACACGTTTGATTGAGTTCTTCAATGATGAGACACCGGAAAACTGCTCTCAATTCGGCTGCAATGGTATTTCTCTCTCTAAAATTCGGAACCCTATTTCTGGTCCAAAGTATTATATTTATAGGCAACAAATTAATCCACATCGTGCTCCGTTAAATTAATCGCGCCCCTATGTTTGAGGGAGATTTTGTTGCCAACTTGCTAAAATCACGTGTGAATGTGTGATGCCTTAATTCATGCTCTTCCTCTTTCTTGATGATGTCATGCCTTCACAATTAAATCCAAAGGATATTGCACATATTCTGACGTGTTGCTCTGTACATAATTTGATATATATATGCCTTGCTCCTTTAATCATGTGATAAGCCTTTAGCAGATCGTGCCACTATCTTTTGTGGTTAGGGACACGATAAAAACAGTGGTGCAGGCTCACAAACGCTTCAAAACTTCAATATTTTTCTAAGTTATTTTGCCTTTGGTCTTCAACTACTTGTGTGTAAATTCCTTCCAATATTCTTCTTCTTTGACCATGGAAACTCCTAAATCTCAATAAAAAACTATTAAATAATGATAAATATTAGCAAATAACTGAGTATCATCACCAAATGTCAAACCACATGTCACAACATCATTGTTAGCACAAGCAAAAGAATGACAGAATCCAAACCGCAACAACCTGCCAGACAAAAGAAACAGGTGACAAAGACACATCATCTGACTCAACACAAGCATAAAAGGTTTGAACAAAGGACTCGGCCTCCAGCTCAACAGAGGAAGCACATGTCAGACCACATGTCCCAACATCATGTTCAACATGTATCCCCTCAATACAAAGAATATAAGGGACCACTGAAAAGATGTAAACATTGTAAAAAAATTGGACATCTAATCTCAGAATGCTTCCACCTTCATGGCTACCCTCAGAAGCCTAAATCACCAAGTTAGAACAAAAAGAAGATCCTATCTCAAGGGGTGAAATACAAAGAAGTTATGACTAAAGTATGGAAGCCAGCACCACCCCAAAAAGCTCATACTCTTCTAGGAATATCTCCATCAGAATGAGAAAATGAAATCCGGATAAATACCAATACCTATTACAGGTATAAGGATCGAAATAGAAATAAATAATTCTCTCGGCCCAGAATCAAAAAAATAAGAGTTTGGTGTATTGAAAAACTTGTATCCATAGAACATCTGCCGTAAGATAGATAATAAATAAATAGGAGTTAATATCATTCCAATAGCTGTTCCAAAAGTAATTATGATTTTCATCATGAAAAGATATTGGTATTTTGACAGTGGGTATTCTAAACACATGACTGGAGATAAGAGATACCTTAGAGAATTAAGGTCTCACTCAAAAGGAAGTGTTACCTTTGGTGATGGAGTTAAAGGTAGAGTCATAGGCATTGGAAAACTAGCTGGTCCAAACACTCCATGCCTAGATGATGTTCTACTAGTAGAATGTCTCACTGCAAACTTGATTAGCATTAGTCAACTATGTGAACAAGGACTAAAAGTGCACTTCAACAACCATGAATGCATCATTGCTAATGATCAAGAGGTAGTGATGAAAGGGACAAAATCAAGTGATAAGTGCTATACTTGGACACCTCAAAACAATGGTCCAGAAATAGCTTGCTTGTCTGCCAAGGAAGATATTGACAAGATGTCCTACCAGATGTCTCAACATCTGTACAATGGACAAGAAGCTGAAGAGATTTTGGTTGGGAGTGTTTCTTTACTCTGCACGTTTCTTGCCTCTCGGTATTCACACGCTCAAAAACGTGTCATAGACATTATAGATGTAACGTGCAGAGTAAAGAAACGTTAAACATCTGCTCGAAAAAGAGGTAGCCATAAGTTCTCAATCAATCTATAAAAGGCTACTATGACCTCATATGTGACACTACCAAACGTCTCAACATCTTGTCTGACATCCTTCTCAAGAATCAGAAACTCATTCTTCTCAAGAACCCCCTTCAACAATGTCTCAATAATCATCTAAGAACAACAACTCAAATCCAGATGATTCAAAGACGCAAACAGAAGATGCATCCTCTCAAATGCCTAGGGTTTCAGACCTATGCGTTGATCAACAAGGGGTTATCATCAACGCTGTACCAATCAGCATGATTTCTCCAACTAAAGGCGAAATCAAGAAGAAGAAATCCAAAGGTTCCTCGTCAAAGAAGAAGAACCCTAAGGCTCATGCTCATGCAACTGGGAATGACAAAATTCAGGAACAAGAGCCTTCAAAAACTGAATGTCAACCTTCTGAGAATCCAGAATCACCAAAGAAACCAGAAGGGTCACATGTCAAGCCATCTGATGAAGCATCAACTGATGAACATTAAGACAAGACTGTTGAGCAGATTTCTTCACCAACCAATGAAGTTCCTCCATCAGAAACAACCACCAACATCTCCTCAAAACCTCAGGAAGAGGATCCCAACTTGGATTAAACTATACCGTCAGAAGAGGTTCCAGCACCTAATGTCGAACCACATGTTTCAACATCCGGTCTTGATCCAACCCCTGAACAAGAAGTTCAAGATCAAATACAAGAAGATCAAGAAGATGTAGGTGAGGACACCTTGACCAAGATTCTTCAGAGCATGAAGAAATGAAGTCATGCTCAACAAAGCGTTGAAGAGGAAGACTCTGATGAAAGTGAAGGTGTACGAATTAGCATTCCAGTCAAAGGTATAGCTAAGACGTATAAATCTAAGCAAGTGGAAACTCAAGTTACTGCAAAGAAAGGGAAGAGAAAGGCAGAGAAGAAAGCTTCTGGAAACAAGAACTCAAGGAAAGCTTCCTAGACATCACGACCCCAGGAAAGAAAAGAATTGGAGGAAGAAGAATTCCTGCAAACATCCCACCAGCACCAATGGATAGGGTTTCCTTCCATTCTGAAGAAAGTGCTCAAAGGTGGAGGTTTGTTTACCAGAGAAGAGTTGCTCAAGAAAGAGAGCTTAATCAAGAAGCTCTAGAATGCAAAGAAATCATCGAGCTCTTAGAAGCTGCTGAGCTGATGAAGACTATGAAAGACTTAGGCAACTGCTATGAGATGCTGGTAAAAGAATTCATTGTAAACATCACCAGTGCTTGCAGTGAAGGAAGTGAGGAATTCAGAAAGGTTCGAGTCAGAGGTAGAGATGTGAAGTTCTCTCCAACAACCATCAATGAGTATCTTGGTAGGAATCCAACTATGGAAGGTGATGAAGCTGAGTTAGTCAAGGAGGTGACTAAGGAGATTACTGGAGGGCAAGTAAAAGAATGGCCTAAGAAAGGATTGCTGTCTACAGGATGTCTTAGTGTCAAGTATGCTATCCTCAATAGGATTGGTGCAGCAAACTGGACACCAACCAACCATGGTTCTGGGATCACCCCTATGCTAGCAAAGATGATCTTCCTCATAGGAACCAAGAAGAAAATCAACTTTGGTGATCACATCTTCAACCAAACCATGAAGCATGCTGAGACATATGCAGTGAAGCTGCCAATTGCCTTTCCCTGCCTAATAACTGGAATGATTTTAAGGCAGTATCCAAACATCCTGTACCCTGATGAAGTTCCAACCAAGAAGCCTCAAATTTTGAGTTTTGACTACAAACTCTTTGTTGGTACATGGCTACGGTCTGGCAAGTGTATCAATCTGTCGTCGAGTAATAATTCACACTCTACTGAGTAGAATGAGTTCGTATCCACAGGGACAGCGCCTTGGTTACTAAGCTTATTCTAGGATTTGTTGAGATTGCCTCCGCTTTATAAGTTGGGATAATTTTAGATTCAAGAAACAGAGAATATAACTAGAAAGAAAGAAAATTTAAGAAGATAAGTTAAGTAGTTGGAATCCCTCCCTTATTCCTGCTGGGTAAGTGGTGCTATATCGTTGACTATTCCTTTTTATTATTGACGAACTAATATAAGTAGTAATAACCGCGTACGAGAATTACCCTAGTTACGAGTATAAAAAGCATTAATTAATAGAACAGGGAACCCGTGTTAGACATGTTGTCACGTCCCCACGCTAGCAATTAGACTCTAAATATGTAGTCAATTAAGATTGGTTTCAGTAGTTCTTAGCCCTTAACCACGTGATTGGCTAAGCTATTATCTATTGATCGGGGTTGGTTGCCGGTTTTGAGGCACAATACTAGATCACTAACCCTATAAGTTAGTTGTCGAACCTTGGGTAATCCTAACCTTGAGGCACAATATTAAATATCACTAACCCTATTGCGGTTAGTTGCCGACCAGTGATAAACCCTGGCCCTAGGCGCAATGCTAGATATCATCATCCCTAAAAGCGTTCCCTAATTGTAGTTATCAATCAGGTTACGTAATTAAAACATAGACAATAGAATAAATAAAACAGAATAGAAAATTATATAAACTTAGTACCAATTTACATGATTCTAGCATTCGTAAGAGAGTTCATCTTCTCCACCTAACCTAAAGGAGTTTAGCTACTAATAGACATAATTAAATTACAAGAATTAAATAAATGCATACCAATAACCTTGCTACCTTGCGGAGGAAGTTACCTTTCCCGTTGAAGGGGGAAAGTTCCATCCCTATAGCTCCTCCTCCTTTGCTCCTTGTAGAGAAATAGTTCTCTAAATTTCTGAATGAATAATTGTGAAGGAGGAGAGCTCTATTTATAGATTTTTGGACTTGGGCAGCAAGGCACATCGCACTGCGATGGACCCATCGCAGTACGATGTGTAGATTTTCTTCAAAAATATAACTAAAGATTCTGTTCTTTTCTTGGGCGCGAAGTTTTCCTCCCATCGTGCTGCGATGGGTGCTATCGTGTTGCGATGGCAAATTTAGATTTTTGCTCCAACACGAAAGTTGTAGCTCTTTGTCTTAGCTTTCCAACGCATGGTCACAGACCTCATTCCGATACTCGTAGCTCAAGTTATGGTCCGCAGACTGAAAGTTGCGCATTTTCTTCCTTTTAGCCTCTTTTTAAACATTTTCTTCAATTCTTGACTTCTTGGACAAGTAGTTTTGCTTCTTTAGGTTTTTGCCTTGTAATTGGTCTAAAACTAATACTAAACTAATAATAAATAATACTAAAAACATCATATAAATTACCGTCATCAGTACACATGTCCCAGACATCGTGTTCCCAAAAATGAAGGAGATTGCTGAAGCATCAGGCTCCATTCCTAGAGCAAACAAGAATGATGTCCTGGCTGAACTAAGGCAAATATCAAAGACCTTGGAAGAAACCATCAAGACCAGCACAACAAGAAAACAACATGTGGACAATCTGATCAAGTCCATACAAGATGCTGATGTTGAAGAAGAAGATAATGAAGAAGGTAGAGATGGTGAAGAAGCAGAAGAAGATTGAAGAACAAACCCTAGGTATAGGAAAATAAGTACTTTATGTATTTTTCCTCTTTTCTGTTCATCTTCTTGTAAGTTTTGTGGCCTACCAAATGTCCTAGACATTGGAGGCTTTGACATCCAGCACTAAGTGTGCATCTTTTGTAAGTTGTTCGTTCTCTTTTAATCAATGAATATTTTCCTTTAAACCTTTGTCAAATTATGGTAAAAAGGGGGAGAAATAATTGATGATAAGAACAACTCTTTGGCAAGTAGAATCATTGTATTGCTTTACGGATGAATATGGCAAGCTTTAAAAAATTAAAAACTAAAAGCTATGCTTAATAAGTGTGTCCATAGCATAATTAAAATGCTAAAATTGAACCTCTAAAAAGCCTAGTGAGTCTTGATCACTCTGATTAAGTACTTTCCGCTGCAACTCAAGACTTTGGTTCACTAAGTCACTAGGTATCTCATCCCTAGACTTAGAAAATTCATTGTAATGGATCATATGAAGACAAGACTAAGACTGTCTCATACTAGAATAGGTTCATCACTTGGTCAAGATTGAAGAAATCTTGAAAATTGAAGACACACAAGATTCTGTAGATCAAAGACCTTGAAGACCTGAAGATCTCAGAACAGAAGATTGCATCAACAGAGATCAATTTGAAGATTGAAGAATTTGAAGATTGAAGACTGAAGAGTGCACATTCAACAAAGTGGTTTGTGGTTGTTTTAGCCATAATTTGCCAAAGGGGGAGATTGTAGTTCTTCTGAGATTGGCTGCATCATAAGGCTAAAACAACTTGGTCAGAGTGACTTAAACTGAAGCACCAATGCTAAAGTAATTAAGTCTAAACCACTTGTGCATATTGAAGATGTGCAGATGCAACATGTTGAACAAGATGTCCTAGACATCTTGTCCTTGGGTTCAGAGCATGATAAGACAACATGTCAAACAAGATGTCCTAAGACATGTGGGTAGGACATCTTGACCCAGTTCAGCTTAAAAGATAAAGCTTATCCATTAAGCACAAGTAACGTTCAAATTTGAATAAGGCGCGAAACTTTAAGTAACAAGCTGAGATTAGGATTAATGATAAAGTTTGTTATTAATTCTAAGTATTAGATACGATTGGATTCGTATTTAATTTGTGGATAAAGATTAATTTCTTTATCTTATGGAGTTTGTTTTAAAACTAATTCTTATTGTAGTGCATCTGAAAGACTGAAGATGATCTGAAGATTTGCACGCATATATAAAGAACTCAACATAGAGCTTAAAACTCAACCCACAAGAACTGAAGATTGTGAGTTCAAAGCATTGAACCTACTCTGCAAAGCATTAGTGGCTCTTAGTATTGTTCTTGATACTTTGTAGCTTTGTGTCGTTGAATGTTGTCATTCAACTAAGTCTTTTAAATTGTGAAGTTTAAAGTTGTCGTCACTTGAGATTAGTGATTAGAGGGAGTTGGGTAGGTTCTCATATTCAGGGGGAGTTAGCCCTTGAGTAGAAGATTACTAGGATTAAGAAAAGGCATACATGCCAAAAGGTGTTTGGTGTGGTTGTAAGACTAAGTATTGATTCGGATTAGTAGTGTTCACTTCCTGGATTGGTATCCTCCAGAGTAGGGCTGTTTAGAGCCGAACTAAGTTAACAAATAACTGTTGTTCTTTATTGCTTTTATTTACTTCAGTACTGCAATAACTTGTGATCCTCATAACCAGTTGTCTAAGACATCTGGACTATAGACACATTGTCCTAGACATTGTGTACGACATCTGTCCTGCCAAAGAACAGAATTTCACTAACAATCCATTATTGAGCAACATATCGTTCTTACACCACATTGTCAAAGAACAACAATGAGAACAATACGAGTTTATCAAAATGCCTTTGTCCGCTACTTAAGTCGCGGACACCCCTAAAAACACCCTACAGGATTTTATTTTTATAATGTCTGCTACTTAAGTAGCAGACAACATTTACAAAAATTATTTATTTTTATAATGTCTGTTACTTAAGTAACGGAATATAGTAAAATAGTCATTTTGTAGGGCGCGCGAGTAACCTATAGGGTGACAAAGTAATTTTAATTCTACATCAAAGGTCCAATTGTTTAAAGATTCTCTTCTCCTCGCATGACTCTTTTTAATCCTACAATATTCTGATTTTATCCATGCACAAAAATTTCGGAACGTGTTTTTCGAAGTTTTTCTAGTTCAAATTCGTCGACAAATTTTTGGAAAATATATTTCAAAGTTCGTATTCAAGACAAATTTTTTTTCTTCAGAAAACGCGTTCCGAAGTAAGTTTAAAACTAGGGCAAAAAACGAATATCGGGGGGAAAGAGTCACGGGGGTGGGAAGAGAAAATTTGGAATAAAGGCCCATGTTTGAAACTGCTAAACCCTGGTGTGGAGAAAAATTCAGAGTGGCTACTTCCCAACTCCCTCTCCCCCTCTCCCCGCAAATGGCCACCACCAGGTACGCATATTCTCTACGATCTCTCTCTATTTTCTGTCACGCCTCATTTTCCTAAACAAAAGGGTATTTCAAAAATGGATGCTTTAACTAATTTAACACTCACCCTTTTCTGTTTTTTCTGTTTAGGCGTTTGAGGGCATTTAAGCGATGGATGAAGTCTAATGGATTCGAATGGAGCGATGCATTGGAGTTTGTGGACACCCCAGAAGAAGGACTAGCTGTTAGAGCTTTGTGTCAAATGAATGAAGGTGAGGTGGTTGCTAAAATGCCAAAGGAAGCTTGTCTTACAATTAAGACTAGTGGTGCTTGTGATATCATTGAGAATGCTTGTTTGGGTGGTTATTTGGGTCTAGCTGTTGCTATTATGTATGAGAGAAGCTTAGGTGGAGATTCTCCCTGGGCTGGTTATCTTCAGCTTTTGCCTCAACAGGAATGTTTGCCTTTGGTTTGGACTCTTGATGAAGTTAACCAGCTTTTGTGTGGTACTGAGCTTCATCAGGTATATTTTTTTTTTATATTTTATTGAGCTGAAATTGTAATTTGGGATGGATTAAATTTGGACTTATAGAACTATAACCCATATGAAGCATGGACACAGACACAGAGCACAACACCAACACCGACACGTCGACACTGATAATAATTTGAGGAAATGACATCATTCAATGTAATCATGTGTGTCCGTGTCGGACACTGACGCGTGTTCGACACCTGGACAAGCCTAATCTTAGGAGTGTCCGAACTTCACTTATGACAATAGAATATAGGATTGTGTATGTTGATTGCTAACTAAGAGCTTGTTTGAATTGACTTATTATCTAGTAGGATAAATACTTGTGAGGCAGTTTGAGAGCTTATGGAAATAACTTCTGACATAGTGACATGTCCATACATTCTTTTCAGCTTATGACCACAAGCTCTCAATGATAGCTTATAAAAATAGCTTATATATGTAAACAATTTGGTTTTAAATGTCCCTTTCAATGGATATAATTGTGAAATAAATTATACTGCACATTTTAATGAACCCGTTGCAATATCCATTTTAAAATGTGCATTATAATTTATTTCACAATTATATCCATCGAAAAGGACTTTAAAAACCGCAGTATAGGTTATGAGGCTCAATGCTTTTGAGTGGCATAAGTTATAGTAATTTCATGACTGTTTCTTAGGTTTTTGTATTAAACAAATATAGTAAGATACCAAACTATGTGCTTTTCCTTTCGTGAAAATTTTCTGATGTCTTACAACTGTAGGCAGACAGTGCAAGAAGACAAAACTCTTGTATATGAGGACTGGCAAGAGAATATTCTACCCCTGTTGGAATCAGAACCTTCAAAGCTTAACCCGACATTCTTTGGTGTGGAACAATACTTTGCAGCCAAAAGTCTTATTTCTTCACGATCTTTCGAGATAGATGATTACCATGGTTTTGGCATGGTTCCCCTGGCAGATCTGTAAGTGAAGCCTCTGGTACCATTGTTCTCTTTTCTCGTTCCTAGTTATTACATTTTCAATTTTGCCTTACCGTTATTAAAAACTAAACCATAGATGAGTGAAGTCTTTATAAGGTGCTAATTTCAATCAATGACTCCAATACTTCTAATATGCATAGTGTACGAAGATTGTTCAACCTGGTATGTCAATTTTATCAAAGAATACCATTTAGATTTCAAAATCCCTTCCTTTGGAGAAGGCACACTAGGGGAAATGATAATATTAGTATATGTTGTATATTTAATATCATAGTTATATTAGTGTATACATGTATTAATTAATGTGCCAACTGTTGTTCTTCTTCTGTCATACTGATTCATGTGAAGTTTCTAACATTGATTTGCATATCCTTTTCTAATGATACCTAAACTGTTGTCTTCTCCAGATTCAATCATAAAACGGGTGCAGAAGATGTGCATTTCACTGCTTTGTCTTCTAATGATGAATCTGACGATGATAATGATGATGATGATGATGATGATGATGATGTTGTTGATGGTTTTGATGACGGCATTGTTGATGAAGAAGCATTGGCTCAAAATGGAGCTATGTATAAGACTGAGAACGGTGTTGTTAGCGATGTGGAGTATTCTTCAGTTATTGAGGATGATACTTCAATGCTGGAGATGGTTATGATAAAGGATGTCAGCAGTGGAGTTGAGGTAAGGAAGTTCCTTTTAACTACGTGGTCTTTTTTTAACTTCCACTGAAAAGTTATCAGTCTTGTGTACTTTCACAGAAATGATCCTCAGAGTAGTCAGTCAGTATTGTCAAATAACAACGACATAGCGTAGCAGACTTTGAACAAAACACTATTGTTTTGCGATGCACTATTTAGGACAAAGTGTTGTCAAATAGCAGGTATTGCGGGAATAGTGGAATTTGAACATACTGCTATTTTCCGCTATCAACAATTGACAACACGAAGACTAGTATACATTTATTTATATCTATTTTATTAGAGTTTGGGAAATCTGGTTGTCATTTCAATTTGTTATGTTCAATGACCTCCAATGTGTCACTCTTCTACTCTTGATCCAATACGTTATAGTTTTCTTTGACATGGAAACTTCTTTTTCGTCCATTTGATACAGGTATTTAATACTTACGGCATATTGGGCAATGCTGCTTTGCTTCATAGATATGGATTTACTGAGAAAGATAACACCTATGATATTGTGAACATTGATTTGGAAATAGTACTTCAATGGTGTTCTTCTTTGTTCTCTGACCGTCACAGCAGATCAAGAATCTCCCTTTGGAGAAGGTTAGGCTATTCCAGTGACAGCGAAAACTCTGAATATTTCGAGATATCATTTGACGGAGAACCGCAGATTGAACTCCTCATTCTATTATACATCATATTCTTAACAGATGATGTTTACCATAAATTAGACTTATCAGTAGCAATTGCTGGAAACTGCCATGAATCAAATGAAAAAACCAGTTTTTTGAATGTTGATAATATCTTTTTAGATAAGGCATCTAATATGAGCAAGAAAACTTTGCTGACAAAAGAAGTTTGTGATGCTTTGTTGTCACTGGCTGATATAAGGGATAGTCTCTATGGTATGAAATCAATAGAAGATGATATTGAGGCATTGGAAAGGTGTCGTTTTGTCAGAGATAGAAAGCTATATCATTCTTTAGTTCTGCGTATCAGTGAAAGGAAGATCCTTCAAAAACTCAGAAATTATGCTTCAAAGTCATGTAAGATTACTAACCCTATTTCTGCCAGGAAGAAGTCGAAAAAGACAACAAAGAGGAAGAGTTAATTTTTTTGTTTTTATTTTCTTGTTTGCATAAGATGCTGTAACATTTATGATTTATTTATGTATTGCTGCATTGATTCATTGGCCTATGCAAAGTAACCAAGCTGAATCAGATGTTACCATTTGGATTTTGATCTTTACATTCTTGGATGCTCTTGTTTGATATACTTTATTCTTGTACTTCATAATAACGATGAAGTGTAATGATTTTGTTCTAGTTCACTCGCAATATGGTATCAAAGAATAGCATAGCAGCACTATGAGGGTGTCTGTATTTTTATTTATGCTTGAGTCTGGTTTTCTTAAGGCTATGTTTGGATTGATGGAAAGTAGTGGAATGGAATGGAATGAGATGGAATAATATTAGATTCCATTGTTTGGTTTAGTAAAAAAAGAATGGAATGGAATGGTGCATGATGGAACCCATTCCATCCAATACCACCCATTCTTCCCATTTTTCATTCCACCCAATTTGGGGTGTATGCAATGGAATGGAACACATTGATAATATGAATACAATTTTGTCCTTATTTCTATTTCAAAAAACTTTCTTTCTTTCCTTTTCTATTGTCTAGTTCTTCTTCAGGCTGTACATTCAACAACTCTTCATTGACCTTCTTCGTCTTGTTAACATGGAAATCTTCACCTTCTTTTTGTTTATGGTTAGATAGAATAAAAAATACCAATTTATTCTTGTAATATGTCGAGAAAACAAGCATTTTTTTCCTACCTTGTTTGTGTTTACCCATGTGCTGGTGTTAGTACTGTGAAAAGTGAAAACTAAAAATTAGTCATCTCTAAATGAATCAATGATGGTATATACTACTATATTATTATAAAGTGTATTACTAATTAGATATACATAAAACTAAATATACAATATTTCGTTTGATGTTATATACTGTACACCATTATTTAAATAGAAGAATATATGTTCTAATTGTAAGAAAAAAGTGTTTTACTTATAATAGTTTTTCTACCCAAATATTTAATTTTGAAAGAGATAAGATTATAATGTGAATATATTTTATATAATAATAATAATATTTTTTAAATAAGGGTAAAATTGGAATAAAAAAATTATAAGTTATTCCATTCCGTTCGCTTTCCAAATGATGGAGTGGTAATTTTGTTCCATTCCATCACTGAATATCCAAACAATGGAACAGAATTTATATTTCATTCCGCTCCACTCCATTCCGCTCCGTTCCGTTCTATAAGATCAATCCAAACATAGCCTAAAGAAATAATCCATGACTTTGAAGGTGCAAGCTAGTCCTTGCCATGTAGTCTGTGTTGCCTAGGTGCGGGTACGGTACTAGTATCCAATACGGATACCGGTACGGGATACGGCATTTTTAGAAAAATTAATATACGTATATGGGCATAAATTAAGGTACGGATATGTATCCAGTACTGATACGGATACGTACCCGGTACCGGTACTCTTCCTTAAATGATGTAGTAAATAGCAGAGATTTTATGTACCTTCTCAAGATTTTTGTTTGTTGTTTTCATTAATAGATGTGACATTTTACATTCAATAAAAATGATCTAATCTTTTATGCCATAAAGTTGAGTGAATTTACAGAATGTTAGATGGCTATGAGTTATGATTGTAAAATTGTTTTTGTTTTACACTCTCATATACAAAAGCACTGCTTTCTTTAATTTTTTATTTTTATAATGACAACGAGAAAAATTCTCTGTTGCATGTTACTTCCTCACATATTATTTCAAATAGCTAATCAATGACGTCAAAACTCTACCTCTATGTTGAACAAAAAAAAAAAACTCAACCTCTATTGGTCATTTGATTGAAAGGTCAACTAAGACGGCCTTAGAAATAATATGGTCTAGATCAGATGATGGACATGCACATTTATAGATCTTAGTTGCTGATATGGTTAAATATGTTTTTCTTTTTAAATATGTTTGTGTTAGAAGAAAAACATATTTAACTAAAGACTATGTTGAAAAAAAAACTATGTACCCGTCAGTACATAGTTTATTTTAAGTTTATGTTAGAAGAAAACTATGCATTTACCTTTTCTTAATTGATTAAACCAAACACTTTCTATACATATGTGTGAAACAAATATCATTTGCCTTTATTTTAAATTTATTTAGGTGCAAGAATAAATCAATGACAACAACTTTGGTTTTGGTGGAATAATTAGAAACACTTTTACTTACTATCTTGCACAGTTTTCAGGTTCTTCTGATATTTTGTATGTTGCGTTGTTTACTATCGATAAAGGTCTCTTGTTGGCCATAAACCATGGATATTGACAATCTTGTATGCTATTCAAATTCTCTTCATTGTATCATCCTCATAAAAGGGTTTCAAGTTAAGTACCATATCCATGCAGATTTGATCCATAACATAAAAGAGTTAATTTCCCAAAATAATATTTCTCTTTGTCATACTCTTAGAGAAAGTAATTAATGTACATACTTCTTCATTAAGTTTGACCTCTCCTCAAATGTCGATTGCTCTAGCCATGACTCTCCTTTGGAAGACGTTCGCGGCCTAATAAAAATGATGCTTTAGGAACTTTATTATTTCTTAAAAACTAATTTTCATTTTTTTTTTGTCTTTTTTTATTGTCTCCTTTAGCTTTGTTATAAAAAAATAAAATAAAAAATCAATGACAACAACTAATTCAATCTGCGAAATAGACTAGACTCCTACAATTTAACAAATTAATGTTTCAATACAATTGAGAGGTAAATGAGACACTTAGCATGCATGACACTGCTGAAATATCGATTTTATTTTTTTGATTTTTTGATAATAATGAAATATTATCTTAGAGAAAGAAGTAGTGGACAAAGTCAAATCTAATTTAATCAAGGAATTTAATGGCTGAAATTTCATATTTTAAAATAAATAAATGAAATGTTGAGCTTAAACCTCGTATATAAAATACGATAACTCTATCTACTGAGTTATAGTAACGGGTACCTATTTATAATTTCTATATTGGAAGTTAAAGTCTATACAATATATAGTATAAATATTATATTATTTTTTTACTAAATACTATATATATATATATATATATATATATATATATATATATATATATATATATATATATATATATATATATATATATATATATATATATATATATTATACTACTATGAAAGAAACAATATCAAAATTTATAATAGGATAATGAAAGTTTCTAAATGGAAATAGTTTTGAGACCCGTGCATTCGCCCGGGTCTATTGACTTTTATTTATAAATTATAAATGACGTCATTCTGTTACTTTTTTGTAAAATATATTAAATTAAGTCATTTTTTTATTAAAGTAATTGTCTCGTGTATGATTTTTGTGTAATAAATTATAATTAATAATAAAAAATATTTACTATTCAATTTTTTTTTATTAAAGCAATTGTCCCGTGTATGATTAAAATTTTTTATTAAAACAATTGTCCCGTGTATGATTAATTTTTTTTAATAAAGCAACTGTCCCGTGTATGATTAAATTTTTTTTATTAAACCAATTGTCTCGTGTATGATTAATTTTTTTTATTAAAGCTCCCATGTATGATTAAATTTTTTTTACTAAAGCAATTATCTCGTATATGATTAAAAAAAATTTATTAAAGAAATTATCCTGTGTATGATTAAATTTTTTTTTATTAAAGCAATTATCCCGTGTATTGTTAATTTTTTTTATTAGAACAATTTTTCCGTGTATGATTTTTTATATATTAGTGATCAACACTTTCTTTTTTTTGACAAAATTATTGATCAACACTTGTCCGATGATGTTTTAAGTATAATGACAAATATTTACCCCGTAATTATTATAATATATACATTCATCAATAATGCACTTCTTTTGTATTTTTTATATAAGAGTAAACAAAAATAGAGTAAGTTTTTTTTATAATAAAAATAGAGTAGAATTCAACTATTATATAATAATATTTTAAATTAAAAAATATAATTTTTTTTTACGAAATAGAAGATTTGAAATATTTTTAAGAATTGATACAAATTAGAATTTTTAGTAGTAATACCTTTTAATATATTGGCCATGTTTGAATTTGACTTATTTTTAAGCTTATGAAAATAGTTTATGGTTATAATTTATAAATAAACTTTTATGTTAATTCATAAGTTTTTTTACGCATATTATTCATAAGTTTTCACTAACAAAAATTACATCTTTATAAATAGTTTTCATGAACTATCTTAAAACACTTATTATAATACATAAAAACTTATTTATTTATATAAGTTATTTCGCATAAACTCATAAATAAGTCAATCAAAACAGGTCGATTGTGTTTTTGTTTCTATTTTTCTGTTCTTTTATTTTTAAGCTCATAAATAAGTATATTCTTTTATTAGGTAATTCTATTTTTATTTCTTATATATAAGTTTTTATATGTTAGATTGAGTTACTATTTTTTTATTAAAAAAAAAAAGTTACTTACTATTTTTGAAACGTATCTTTTATAGTGATTTTTGTTCATATTTTTATGCATAAATTTATTTTAATTAAATTTTTATGGGAAAATTTATTTGATGCTTATCTTCTTTTTTTCCTTTTGTTTTGTGTTTTTTTTTTTAGAGATGTGGTTTCTATTGCTATTTTTATGGGAAGATTTCTCTTATTCTTAACTTTCTTTTCTATTTTTATGGCTTGTTTAGAGTTAAAATTACACTTAAGGGCGTAAAACTTGGAACACTGTTAAAAGTAATAAGGACAAATTTGTATTTTTAATAGTAGTTTCTTTTAATATATTTTAAGTAGATAGACCATGTCTTTGAATATTAGAACCGGACAAAGGAAAGAACCAATGAAGAAAAAGAATGAAAAGATCACAAAAGTCTGTTTGGTCAAAGGTCAAACATTTAAACGCGTAAGCAATTTGCAAAGTCCATCCTGTCAAAAATATATCATATTCTCTATTCTCCATTCCCATCTAAAAAAAAAAAACCTATATATAAAATGAATAGCATATTAAGATTATATCATAACACGGTTCATTATTCTACATTCACCAAGGAAAAAAAGATTATATTACAAAAGAGAGAAGAAATAGGGAATTCAATAGGCAAAAAGAAAATACAAAAAATGGCATTGAAGGAAACGTTTTACATATCACATGGATCACCAACATTAGCCATAGATGAAACAATTCCTGCATGGAAATTCTTGACATCATGGAAGGAAGTGTTTCCTCATAAACCATCTGCCATTCTTGTTATCTCTGGTCATTGGGACACTTCTGTTCCAACCGTCAATGTTGTTAATAAAAATGAAACCATTCATGATTTTGGTGGATTCCCAAGGAGCATGTACAAGGTTTGTTTTTCTTTTCTTTTATTTTGTTTGTACTATGTTACATGTCAATGATATTTTAGACTTTATGAAAAAAATTGTAAATTACACCTTGAAAATTTTCATCTAATAGTTTAGATTAACAATTATGTGACTGCAAAGAATCCAAATTCGTATGAGAAATTGAAAATTTAAGAAATTATGGAAGTAGATTTGATGAACAATGATTATGGTTGTAAATTGTAATAATGATATTCAAACACCCACGACATCTGGTTAATAACATTAAAATATATGGTTAATTTAGTTGAATAGATGGTTAATTTTATTCACGGTCAAAATTGTGGTTAATTCAATTGCATGATTAATCACAATTCCACAAGTTTGAACATGTTCTAAAAATTAACAATCTTATCAACAAAATTAACCAAATCTTTGCAAGTGATTAACAAGGTGTATGGAAAATTGGTTGTCCACAAAATATTTTTATTGTAATAATATGCATACATATTAGGTTGGTTAGATTTCAATTGAATCATAACTAATTTCGATAAGTAAAAGTCTGACCAAATTGTTTAGATAGTATTCAAATTCGGATTCTTCTGAATGATTAGACTCTAATTTGGGTGTTATCTTGTTCTTTTATTTGCAGCTCAAGTATCCGGCACCAGGTGCTCCAAAGTTAGCAAAGAGGGTGAAGGAGCTAGTCGAAGCATCTGGGTTGAGTCGAGTGGACGAAGATAAAAAACGCGGGCTTGATCATGGAACATGGGTGCCTCTCATGTTGATGTATCCAGAGGCTGATATTCCAGTGTGTCAACTTTCTGTTTCATCAAATAAAGATGGCACATACCATTATAACTTAGGAAAAGCATTAGCTCCTCTTAAAGACGAAGGTGTTCTAATAATCGGATCTGGAAGTGCCACTCATAACCTGAGAGCAATGGCTCCTCGGGGAAGCCCTACTCCTACTTGGGCTTCGGCATTTGACTCCTGGTTAAAAGAATCTCTCGTCGAAGGAAGGTACATATCATGTCACATTAAAAGTATATTGAAATTTGAACAAACTGCTATTGTTCTGTGATACGCGAATTAGTACAAAGTGTTGTCAAACTGCAGCTATAGCGCTGCAGCGTATTTGTAGAATTTAGTTGTTGTGCATGTTCTAATGCAAGTGTTCGATCTATGGCTGTTGCAGATATGACGACATAAATCATTATGAAGAGAAGGCGCCATACGCAAAAGTGGCTCATCCATGGCCTGATCACTTCTATCCATTGCATGTCGCTATGGGGGCTGCTGGTGAGAATTCAAAGGCCAAAGTTGTTCATGAGAGTTGGGATGGTGGTGCTTTTTCTTATGCTTCTTTTGGTTTCACAGCAGCTAGCTAGTTGATACATCATAATTCTTCATTGTTCTGTTGTCTTTTATGTAATAAATTAAATAAAATGTAGTGATGATGTTTTATGATCTAATCTAAAGACATTTATGTGACTACTTTTTATTTATTATTTGTACCAAAATTTTCAGATGTGCCTGCAATTGCTCACTGAAATATTAAATAAGAGAACATAAAATGAGAAATAAAGTTAAATTATTTTGGTATGTTATAAGCTGTTTTCATAATCTACGGTATTTTGAAGAACTTATGAAAACAAACAAAAAAAAAGCTTATGAAAAATGTCATAAGCTGTTTTCATAATTTCTCCTATAAACGGCCACATAAAGAGTTCTAGCTATCAGTGTTCTTAGGGGTTAATCATTGTAGTTGCAATAGTAGACTACAATTAGCAGCTTCTTGCTCATGCTGATTATTGTTAACCTTTAATCATATGCACTATTTTGTAATTATGATTTCTCATGCGTGCAGTTTACAAAGCATTAGGGAGGAGTGAATATATACTTATTATAGTATAGCAAGATTATAAGGTATGTTATTTTCAAAAGTGTCATACTGAAATCATCATTTAATAGCAGAAAGTGAAAAAGTATTAGCTTATTGCTTTACAATTTGAGGATATATAAATCATAATATTTTTCTATAACACAAATTGATTGATTTGGAGTGAAGGGGGAGGATACTTTCGAGCAGAGCGGGAGGATACTTTTGTATACTTGACGAAAATATTTAAACACAAATTGTACTTCGTAAAGACTAAGTTTGTATGCAACCTCTCTATAGGCAGAAACGTAGGCACAATAAATCGAACTCCATGATCAAACATCATGTATTTTCTGTTTGCATTTCCATATGCTGCCAAATGCATTCAGAGGTCGATTAAGTCTCGCGTTTGTAACAGTTATGTCCTTTAAGTTTTTTAGGTAACAAATAAGTTCTTTGAATTGGGGTTAGTGTTCTAACAACAAACATCAACAAATAATCTCTAGACATATGGTTTATACTAAATTAGTTGGAATATACTTTTGGAACGTTGGTATACCAATGAGGAGTAGGGACAACCACCAAATCTAGCATAGACCAACCCTCTCAAGACTCAAAGTAATGTACTCATTGCAAAGCAATATAGTGGACAGTCTTTTCTTCTAAGTGGACATAGTTCTCTATAAATATTCTTCTTCTGCTTAATTTTTGTTCTTATCTTATTATTGTTTGGTAATCTTTTTATTAATTTAATCTAAACACTTTTAAAAAGACAACTATTTTTAATAGGTGTCTAACAGTGTATGTGAAGCAAAGCAATATAATGCACTATCAACTTTTTAATTACTTGTCTCTAGCTAATGACATTTCTGTTTTCTTTAATTGTTGTAATTAAGGCCTCTCTACATATTTGATCTGAACCATACACATTGAGCTACTTTTCTAGCTAAGTAATCAATTAAATAGTACTCCCTCCTATTTCAAATATAAGAGGAAAACAACTTTTCAAATTGGTCTATATTATAGACCAGAATATGAAAAGTTGTTTTTTTGCTTATATTTGAAACCGAAGAAAGTATTTCGGACAAAACTTTGGCTACCCTCTTTAATTCTCTCTCTCATATGCTCATGAATATTATATATATTATACAATTTCATTTGTTGCTTTACTTGCAAAATTTACAATCAAGACATTGCATGCTTGTTCCATCAAAATACTAATTTCTTCATTCCATCATACCTCTATAAATAGAAGGTTTAGTTTTTGTATGTTCATATTCTTTTATCACATGATCATAGTCATTCATTTATAGAAGCTTCTAAATATATACATGGAGAAAAAGATAGTAGTGAAATACAAAGAGTGTCTTAAGAACCATGCAGCTTCAATTGGTGGGAATGCAATTGATGGATGTGGTGAGTTTATGTCAAGTGGAGAAAATGATACACTTGAAGCTCTCAAATGTTGTGTTTGCAATTGTCACAGAAATTTCCACAGAAAAGAAATAGAGTCTGATTATTATTATTCTCAACATTATGCAATTGATCATAACATTAATGCACCCTTCTTGGCTCATTTATCTCCAAACAATATCAAAAGTGGATCAACTAGTCCTTCTAATCAGTCTTATTATGAGAAAGAGGTTGAAAATCGAAGCGAAAAGATGATAAAGAAGAGGTCTAGAACTAAGTTCAGTAAAGAACAGAAGGAGAAGATGTTGTATTTTGCAGAAAAGGCAGAGTGGAAGATACAGAAACTAGAGGAATCTGTGGTGAACAAGTTTTGTCAAGAGATTGGAATCAAGAGAAGAATACTCAAAGTGTGGATGCATAATAATAAGAACACTTTTGCTAAGAGAAGTAATAGCAAGGTTATCAGAATCGAGAGTTTACGTTGAATCGAAAGAGGATGGTAAGATCGAAAAATCGTAAATCGCAACCAAAATCGATGGATTCTACTCAAATCGTTTTGTTGAATCGAAAGGGGAAATCAAGATCGCATAATCGGTAATCGCAACCAAAATCGATGGATTCAACTCATAATATATATATATATATATATATATATATATATATACACACACACACACACACACACACATGCACACTCAAAAGTTTAAAATCATAAATCAAACATAAAACAACCAAGTCTCAAATCTTAAATATAAAAGTAATCAAAAGTTTAAAATCATAAAACAAACATAAAACAACCAAGTCTCAAATCATAAAACAAACATAAAACAACCAAGTCTCAAATTTTAAAAATAAAACAAAATACTTAAAGCCTAGATGCTAAATTATATCACTAATGAGCCGCCATCTACTTGGATTATCTCCCATAATGTCATCATCATCATCTTCATTAATCTCATCATCATCACCACCATCATCATCATCATCATCATCATCATCATCATCACCATCACCATCTCTTGCACCACTTCCATCATCAGCTTCATTGTCACTTTCTTCTCCATCATCAGCAATATGAAATTCATCTTCATGTGTAGGTGATGTAGCACTAGTAGTACCATTAGTATGCATCAATTCAGCATCTAAATCAGCCAGCATCTGATTAGCAACTGCATTTTCTTGCTCAGCAACATACCACCAATCATCATCATCTTGGAAATCATCAATGGTTAATTCTCTTCTTCTCCTTTCAACCTTCTTCTTAGTCAATCTTGAATTCACCATCACATACACAAGATCATTCATAGTTTTTTGCTTCAATCGATTTCTTTTCTTTGTATGGATCATCTCAAAAGCACTCCAGTTCCTCTCACAGCCAGAAGAACTACATATTAAACTCAAGACACGAACGGCAAAGTTTTGCAACTCCGGTTGTTCACCACCGTAAGATTCCCACCATTGAGCCGGTGTCTTGTTCTGTAGTCCAAGTTGAGCCACTTCATCTCCAAAGAACCCCTGTTTACCTTTAAAAAACTCAAGTTGACCGTCAATCTTGTTAACCATACTCATATCTCCTCCCATCATCCTCTTTAAACATGTATACATCCCCTTCGTAACTTCTTTATCAGCTTTGAAATTAGGACCGTAATGCAACTTGGGATTAAGAAAATAGCCAGCAGCATGCAAAGGTCTATGCAATTGTTTGTCCCATCTCTTGTCAATGATATCCCATATAGGTTTATAACTAAAGAATGACAAAAGATTATAATTTAATTAGTTAACAAGCAAAAGTTTAAACTTTAAACCAATGAATATGCTTTATAAAATTAAATATTACCTTTTTTTCTTATTATTGTACCCAGCTCGTATCTCTTCTTTTGCCTCATCCATTGCTTCATAGATCAAGCCCATGGCTGGTTCATCAGAATCTACCATACGCAACACTCTTAGTAATGGAAATGCAGCCCATAAACAAAGAATCACATTCTTCCAAAAATTCTTGTCTAGGACTGTATTTTGAACTAGTTTTCCATCCTTTGTTTTGGCAAATGGACCATCGTTCCATTGCTTGGAAGTGAACATCCTAACCAATGCTCCCCTCTTATCTTTCAAGCACCCCAAACATAAGTAAGATGTTGCAAAACGAGTGATTCCGGGTCTAATCAACTCACCTCCTTCAGTAAAGTGATGCAATAAAGTTATAAGACCAGTCCTAGCATAGATGTAAGTTGTGATCCTCTTACCTGAAGCAATAGTATCTTTATGCATAGGTATCTTGCTCTCAAAGTCCTCCAACATTAGATCAATGCAGTGAGCCGCACAAGGGGTCCAACAAAGCTTAGTCCTCTTCTCCATCAACATCTGTCCAGCCAACTTGTAGTTTGCAGCATTGTCTGTTACAATTTGGATAACATTTTCTTCACCCACTTCCTCAACAATGTCATCCATCATTTGAAAAACTTTATGAGCTGTCTTTGAAATGGCAGAGGCATCAATTGACTTTAAAAAGAAAGTTCCCTTAGGACTATTTACCAAAAAGTTTATGATAGTCCTTCTTCTTTGATCTGTCCATCCATCAGTCATGATTGTACACCCGAACTTTTTCCAATCTTTTTTATGTTCCTCCAATATCTTATGCGTTTCCTCAACTTTTTTCTTCAACAACTTATCTCTAATATCATGGTAAGTCGGTAACTTATATCCTTTACCAAAACCAGCAACCATTTCACACATCTTGATAAATTCTTCATCTCTTATAACATTGAAGGGAATAGCATTGTTGTAAAAACAAGTAGCAACTTGTAGGTCAGTAGCTTCCTTCTCTTTCTTCTTAAAAGCAGTGTTTATAGTTGTTTGACTGGTTATCCCTCTCTTGAAAATATCACCGGGCTGCACAATTTTTTTTCTTTTTGCATCATCAATCTCTAGCGCCTCTTCACCTGCCACAGCCATACCTCTCTTGTTGATGAGTTTACTTTGCAAGTTGTTAACAAGATTCCACATTTGTTGTTGAACATCACTCGGGACAGATGGACATACTTTAACATGGAAAGTTGTACCTGCTAAATGGTGCTTCAATCGATAAATACCACCGGAAATCTCTTGTTTACAATAGTTGCACCTTGTTTTGTATGATTTGTCGTCTAGGGGAGTGCAGTGTAGCCACCCCACATCTTGTCTTTGACCAGCAGCATTTTTTGGAGGATTCTTACGTTTCACCGTGCCACCAACACTTGAGTTTGATCCTCCAAGAGGTGGAGGAGGTGGCATGGAACTGGTACCAGCCATCTAGAGTCTAAACATGGAGCATAAAACAAACAAAATAAAATAAAAGACACTTTCAGTAAAATCGACACGGCGAAGCCGAAAACACAAAAAGCAAGAAAATAGAGTAATGAAATTGGAAGCAGATAAAGAAACAAAGTAATTAAACTTCAACCAAAAATAGAAAACACAAACAAAATAGAAAATTTGAAACAGAGTAATGATTTCATACGCAGAGAATGTTCACAATTTTGTTTTAACTGAGTTGGAGAGAAAATAACATATATGATTTTTAATATTTCACTGGTTAATATAGAAATTCAACAAAACTACCTTTAGTAAATTAGTATGCGTCTCTAGTGTGGGTGATGAAACAAATAGTCAAGCATGTGATTTCCTTGTACATATTATTCTAAATAATGACTTCTTTAAAAAAGTGAAAACAGAGCATACATGATAATACATTGACATGATGATATGAAGGAATAATGGAAACTAGAGCAGCAAGGTTGAAACAGAGTAATGCTTACTTACAGATCGTTAAAAGCAGAGATGAAGGCAAGGTTGAAAACAGAGCAGCAATGGCAAGACTCAAGGAGACAAGGTTGAAGCGTAAACATCAAATGAATATTTAAAAAATAGGGTTTTGCCGTTTTTTACTTAAAAAAAAAAGGTCTAAACCGGGTCAGAAAACAAAACGGGTCATCTTTACCCATTCCAAAATTACCTAAAATAAAAAATTCCAGAATCGGTAGAATCCTTATGAGATCGCGGATTGTGCTGCGATTATGCGATTGTGTGCGATTTTACAAGGATTTTGCACTAAATTAGAATCCAATCACGATTCAAATCCTTTGGGGTAAGCAAAATCGCAAAATCCTAGGATTTTACGATTCTGATCGCGATTCTGAAATCTCTTGTTTACAATAGTGTTCCTGGTACTAGCTAGACTAGATATATAGCATCAAGCCCTTTATTTTTTGTTCTTGCATTTTACTAAATTATTTTGTTTCATTTATTTTAATTTCAAGGAGTTTATGTATTTGAATATTTTCTATGTTTAATTTGAGGGTATGGTGTTATATGGTTTAGAGGATCTGATATTCTGATGTATCCAACTTTATGGTTACAAAATAAGTTTAAAATTTCAAAGATATGGAGCCGAGGCCAAGAATTGGTCGCCCTCGCCAAAGTACGAGTAACCAAATTCGCTTGCCTTCTAATAAACTTAATCTTAAAGTTTGGAAACCGGCATCTACATTAAATTTGACTGAACCTTCCATAGGCCTTTCCCAACACAGTCGAGGTGGAACCAATGACAGATTACTACTACGCTGTTGATGCATTTGTTGAGCCTCTAACCACGCTTGCCAAACACCGAAGGATTGCTGGCCGATCTGAACAGAACAGGTGATAGTGTATGATAATTCCTCACTTTGTCATTGCGATTCTGCCATAAACATCATAAATGCATAGCTATTTGCCGAGCCAAGTTGCTCTCTTCGTTACTGCACATATCCGACAGAAAACCTGCTATAGAGACCACATTGCAGCCTATTATATACTGCTGCACCCAGAGCAGCAGTTGCCCAACTGTCAAGGATAGCTGGACATGTGAAAAACGAATGCAAATCATATTCCGGTTCAGCAGTACACTGCAGACAGAGATGAGAACAGTCGACTAGCCGTTGTAATAACCGGACACGCGTCAAAATACAACCTACATGTTTCACTTTTGGTGGTGCACGAATACGCCAAACCGCGGACCAATTCACCTGTAACCAAGTGAGATATCCTATGCAAATTAACACTTAATCTTTTTTTTTTTTTTTGCCAATAACACTTGATCTTTTACTATCTCCCTCCATCCCAACAAGACCCAATTTTATTGTCCCATTTTATAAGACCGTTTTAAAAGTTTAAAGTATATTAATTAAATTTTTACAAAAATACCTATAATTAAATGAAGGAAATTAAAAGATTATAAAGTTCTCCTTCTATGGAACAGATAAATTTCTCGTTCTAAATAATTGAAGAGTAAATATAATACAAAAACTATTTTCTTAATTTTGTATTTTTTATAATGAAATCTTATATTCTTAGCCGGAAGTATACGAGAGAATACTCTTCGGATTCTATATATAAATTTTATTTCTATATATACAATTACAACCGAAGAGAGTATAAGGCTTAATAGTCCAATGCCGTTTAGTAAATTGGTTTAGGATCATATACTAAGATTAATGTGAAGCACTAATCATGATTGAGAATATACTTTGATCGATGTGGGACGCGTGCGCAGAAAGAAATTAACTTTTAAAATAAGGGATTAGAATACAATTAGGTCTTAATTATGATATCATAGGCACTGATTGATGTTTCCACGTTTCTTATGTGAAAGAAAAAAGAAAAAAATAATTAGGACGCATCAATTGATAGTTGATACGAGTATTATATTATATACTATAGTCTGTATATCCGTGCAGGCATGAGAAAATTTTTCTAATTAAAATTAAAATAAATTAATTCACACTCCACATCTTAAATTATTTTAAGAGTTTAATTGATATGCATTGACAGTGTAAAATAATTTTACACGGTCATCCAATAAGAAATTACCAATCTTCCATGTCATATGAAAAAAGTGGGGTGACATGGCGGAATACATGGTTGTCATTGATTGACAGTGTAAAATTATTTTACACTGTCGATGCATACAAATTAAATCCTTATTTTAAATATGGCTTAAAAAAGAGCATCTAAAAAAGAGAAAAAAGAGCAAATAAAAATATAATGGTTTTTAAGCTTCATTAGATATCTAAAATATATTGGAAAAAATAGCTGTTGATAACAAAAACACACAGTCAGATTGAATAAATCAAATTTAACGGTCATTTCTATTAAACATTTACATTTATCAATTTGAAGCAATCTACTTCACATAATTGCAAATTGAAATTAGTTATCCAAACCCACATTTCTAATCAATAAGGAAATTGAAAAATGATAAATTGCCTATTTGTAGGGTACTGAAATTCAAACCAATCCAAATAAAAACTGCAAAACGATAAAAATAAACCGAAAATCACAAAAAACCAAATAATTTTGGATGTTGATCTAACCTGTGATCAGAAAGGATGTTGGACCGGTGAATCCTTCACTTAATGAGTAATTCCGTTAACGTTGAGCAGCAATCACAACCGGAGAGGGGGAGGGGGGTTGTACCTGCGGGTGCTCCGATGCTTAAGTCAGAAGAGTGAACAAGTACGAGAGTGAAAGGAGGATATTTATAGATCTCCCAGCGCTGAACCAAGGTCTCCCTAATGGACTGGGCCCAATAGGAGAGACTTCCAGGATTTCTCCTTTGTTGAGTAAGGAACCGTCATTTAGTCTTTATCCTGGTGATGAGCTGTCCCTCGTCGTGCGGAGAGGCGGTTACCTTGCGCATATCGAAACCTAGTAAATAGGAACACGTGGGAAGTGTGGCCGCGTATAGATTCCGAGCACGAGAGCTCGTTAGATGTCGAGGAGGAATTCATAGTCCAAAATGCCGAGCAGGAGACCCACGCTCCTTATGTCGAGGAGAAGTTGGATTGGGCCAGCTCTTGGCCCAGTCTAGAACATATGTGTTTAAATGTTCTTTTGTGAAAAACTATGGACTACTAAATGTTGTGATAGGAAATATTTAAACAACCAAAAGTTGAAAAAATTTATTGGAACAAAAAATAAAATTCGAGATATTTATAAAAGTAAAAACTTATTTAACCATTAATTAAAGAAAGGAAAATGATATTTAGCAAGAATTTTTTGATGCAAGAAAGAGAAGAATCTTAGGTGGCAACATTTAATTGGTCAAATTATAATCACTCTCTCTTTCCCATGTATGGTTAACCAAGTTTGAATTGGTCAAATTTTCTAATTTTATGGATTCTTTTCTTTTTTGCATCAATATTTCTTGCTAAATAGCATTGCTCTTAAAGAAATGGATCTGAGTTTCAAATTTGAAATATTTGAGAATAAAAATTTGTAATTTATTTCTCAAAAAAAAAAATGTCAAACTCAAGAAGAGGTACAATATAGAAATCTCATTATAGTTTATTGTGGACCTTAGTGATTTAATGATGAAATAAATCTTCTATAGTGGGAGACCTATATCACTTTCTCATGCTAGAAGGAGCCCTGTAAAGAAGGCTTACAAAATGGTGAGTTTTTTATATTCGTGTTTTTTCGTGAAATTATTTTTTTGCGATATTAAGCATTAGCCTATATATATTTGTCTTGCACAAAATAAAAAGTATACTTGACATCCTCATGTGTTTTTTCTTCTCAAGGAGCAAATGTACAAGTGACATCTACTTCTATTTAATGTAATAAAGTTTAGCTAAAATTATATAAATGATCATTTATCTTATTTATTTGTAATATTTTGGTCCTTTATCTTTTATTTGTAACATATAAGTCATTTATCTTATTTATTTGTAACGCTTTAATCCTTTATCTTTTTCCATATATGTCATTTATCTTTTATGATTCACTCATATAAACCCTTATCTCATTTTTTTTTATAATTAAAAAATGCTGATATTTATTTTTTGATTTTTAAAAGTATTTTATTTATTAAAAAATAAAAAAATCCAAAAAAATGAAGAACACTGTAAAACGCAGAGAGAGTTTTTGGTGTTATTTTTGGAGGATAGCCGGTCACTACTTCGTGTGGACCTAATGGAATGAGCTATAACATGGAGGTGAGGAGACCTTGGAATTTCGTGTGTTGACCTAGGATCTTTGAGGAACTAGGGATTGTGAACCTTCGTAGTGAGGTTAAATTTTGAGTGGTGAACTCGTTGTGTGATATCTAGCTTTGTGTCTAGAGTTTGAACCAGTGTGATCTTGTTGAGGGTTGCGGTTGGTGCACGGTTATGTCAGTGTGTTGGTGATAGCATCTATGTGGCTTCACCTGGTGTTAGCATCTTTGTGGCTACACCTAATCCCGTGGGATTTTATTGTGTTGGTTTTAGTAATAACTTGTTGAGTTGTTTGTTACTCTTTCCTTTAGTTTCGAGGACGAAACTTCTTTTTGGTGGTAGTAATGTAAGACCTGTAGAATTTCAATAGCATGAATTAGAATTTAGATATATTAGATGATATTATGCTATTTGTTTTTATCGTTTTTCGTTTAATTGTCTGTTTTGACAGAATTTTTACTGAGATGGTGCCTGCGCGTAGTTTTATATTTGAAAAACTACAAATTTTAAGAGAGTTATGATCGATGTACACATACAACAACCAACATATCAATGATGCATAACAAAGCTGCATATGGAGAATTTAAAGGGTCTTGCTAACGACTATTTTGGGATACTTTTAAGAATTCTATTCGAAAAAATAATTTTTATAAAAAGTGAAACGTTTCAATTTTTAATGCGTTGATTTTTTACATTTCCATAAAAATGTTATAAGAACTTCTTATTTAAGATGCTTAAAGAATGCCTTAGGTAGTTTTACCATTTTCCAATCTAAACAATAAACATTTTCTTATATTTTGATTTGACTTAAATACTCCCTCCGTTCCAAAGTATACGAGTAAGTTGTTTTGACCATATTATACAAATTAAGAAATGCAATTAATGTTATATAAAAAAGAGAAATTATGAGTTAGTTTACAAAATTGTCCTTCATTAATGGTATAGAAAATATAAATTAAAGAATTGAAAAAAAGAAATAGAAATAAATAGTTAAGAGTATAATAGGAAAAAAAACATTAAATACTTAATTAGTAATGTAAAACAAATTTATAATTTGGTATTTTTTTTTTCTTCTCAAAAAGACTTATAATTTGGAATAAAAGGAGTATATTTTTTGTGCCTATAAATATCTCAAATTTTATTTTTAATCCATATAAAATATTTTACCAAATTTTGGTCCTCAGTTTCTATAATATTTTTGGTTGACTCCTTAGAAATTTTAAATATTTTTTCTGTGATCATGTTCAATGTTCACTACATTATTGAAATCTCTCAATTTTTTTAACATGTGATGAATTGAATATGAATTTGGGGTTTTTCTCTTCTCCCTAAAATCCTATCAAATTTATTCCTTTTGGGGTTTTTCTCTTCTCCCTAAAACCCTATCAAATTTATTTCAACATTCACAAATCACAATGAAGCATTTTTGGAGATTCACTTCAAAAACAGCACAATCTTATACCATATTCATCATCAAACGACGTCGGATCAATACCCTACAACACCCGCCAAGCGTTATCATAGATATTTTTTCATTGTTCAAAGCTTCTATTCCTTCACACCAAAACCATCAAGTCGCTGTTTTGAGGAACAAATTGCTTCTTGTAGCTTCTGATTCTGTTACTGTTACAACCATTTTGAATGATAATGTTCAATCCTTAATCTCCTCTCGCCATCTCTTTCTTGCACTTCTCAATCAATTCAATTCACACCCTTCCCTTTTACTTCAGGTATTATTCCAATTCAATTTTATAGATCCTATATTTTAAACCATTGTTGTTAATCACGGATCGCCGGAGAATAGTAGTTTGGATAAACAATTTATTTGCAACTTATGCAACAAGTTAAGTAAGCTATTTTTATAGCAAAAGATAAAATAGAGAGAAATTGTTTTTCATAGGCTTAAATGATCTTTTGGAACCTGTATGTTCGCGAATTTTTTGTTTTAGTCCATGCATTTTATTTTGTTGCAAATAAGTCCCTGAATGTACAAAATTTGTTGGTTTTAGTCCCTAAAATCAAAATCCGCAGGAAAATCTGCAGATTTTCCTATTTCATAAGCTATGAACTTATGAAAATAAGTTGAAACAAACTTATTAAAATTGTCATAAATTGGTTTCATAAGTTCTTCCAAACAGTCTGACAAAACTTATGGCAATAGATAGACTCAAATGTGCCAACCCAAACAGACCCTAATACTAAATAGCTTATTGTGAAATGATTGCGATTTGTTCAAATTCCTGTAACACAACGCTATTTGGTCCTTACTTACCCTTTGCGTTGTTGAAAATCAACATTTAGGTGTTTAATTGGAGAAGGAAGAGAAAGGTTTCTGAATGTGGTACTTGCAAGAATTCCATGGATGCACATGAGTATTCGAAGGGTATTAAAGCTGCAGGAAGATGTAAAAATATTGATCTTGCAATTGAGCTATTTAAGGAGGCTGAAAATAAGGGTCTGAAGATAAGCAGCACTTACAATGCACTAATGGGTGCTTTTATGTTCAACGGTTTTCCTGGTAGATGTTACTCGTTGTTTCTCGACATGAAAAAGGATCCAACTTGCACTCCTAACAATGTTACGTATAATATTGTTATATCCGTTTTTGGTCGTGTGATGTGCATTGATGACATGGAAGCAACATTCAAGGAGATGAGGGAGTTACACCTCTCACCTAATATATCCACTTATAACTATTTGATTGGTGGATATATCTCAAGTTGGATGTGGGATGATATGGAAAAAGTTTTTCAAGTGTTGAAGTTAGGCCCTGTTGGGCCTAATATGAAAACCTACCTCTTAATGATTCGTGGGTATGCACACTGTGGTAATCTGGAGAAGATGGAAGAGATATATTCGTTGGTAAGGGATTATGTAAATGAAAATGAAATGTCAATTATCAGGGTTATGATATGTGGCTATTGTAAAAGTTCTGATGCAGATAAAGTTAAGAAAGTAGAGGCGTTGTTAAAGTTGATCCCTGAAAAAGAATACAGGCCATGGTTAAATGTATTGTTGATTAAGCTTTATGCCCAAGAAAACAGGTTAGAGGAAATGGAGAATGCAATAAATGAGGCATTTGAGCACAAAGCTGCTATAACAACCTCGGGTATTATGAAGTGCATAATTACAGCTTATTTTCGGTGCAACGCAATAGAAAATCTTGAGAATTTCATTAGACGATCTGTATTTGCAGGGTGGAGAATCTGCCACTCCTTATTTCATTGTAAGCTAGTCATGTATGGTTCACAGAAAAACTTTAGAGAAATGCAAAATGTCCTTGAGGAGATGGAAGATATTGATGTGAATTGCAACAAGAGAACAATGTGGATAATGTACAAAGCTTACTCAAGTTCTGGTCATAGATCCATGGTTTTGAAAATATTGGGAAAAATGTTCAAGCATGGTTACGAAATTCCCGATGATGCATTTCCATCATGATTTATCTTGCTGAGATGCATCACATATTTCAGTACCATAGCTATAAACACATTCAGTAGGTTAACGCGAAGATGTTTATTGTATTTGGCATAAACTGAATTTGTCTACAGTTTTAGGCAAAAGGAAAAGCAGCTCGTGGAATATAATTGATGAATGGATTGCATTCAAGGAAATTCTGTAACTATGGTTGCACATGGCCTTCCTATTAGATTTTTGTTTGAAAATATACTTCTTCACCAGGTTTCATCTCAAATAATCTGAAGGTATGCATCTTCATTCTTGGTTTTAGTGGATTTATTCACTTTGTTTACCTATATTGTCTGTTTTGGCATTATTAATATTCTTGAATGTGTTTTGGATTTATTCACTTTGTTTACCTATATTTCACTTCATTCTTGAATGTGTTTTGGTTGCGAGATGACATGAATACATGTTTATAAAGTAGAGTCAATCCTCACCTTACAAGCCGATTTTGTAAGTTTGAGTTACACCCAATACCAAATTATAAGATGGTATTAGAGCATAAGCTAAATTTTAGTTTACATTTAAGAAACACCTTTTGAGGCAAACCCCACCCTTTAAACCAATCACTCATTCAAAATCAGCCCTCTCAACCTTAATTGAGACTACAACCTTTGACACCATCATGTCAAGAAACTCCGTACTATTGACCACCTCAACAACTTTACGGCAAACAATATACATAAGAGTAATATTATTATCATCTTGAACATTCTCCTTTTTTGACTCAGATTGCCGAACCAATACAGTAGAGGAAACTAAAGAAGATAACACAACTTGTTGGAACTGAGTTACCTGAATTGGCACGTCAACCTAATTTCTCTGCTGTCTTTTCATCTTCTTTTCCTTAGAAGCAATGTTTCTAAGGAAAAGAAGGTGAAAAGACAGTAGAGTTGTATACTGTTTGCCGTAAAGTTTCTTGGCATATAGTGCCAAAGATTGTGGCCTCAATTAAGGCTGAGAGGGCTGATTTTGAATGAGTTATTGGTTTAAAGGGTGAGGTTTGACTCAAAAGGTGTTTCTTAAATGTAAACTAAAATTTAGCTTATGCTCTGATACTATCTTAGAATTGGGTACTGACCTAACTGAACCTTACAAAACGGCTTGTAAGGTGAGAATTGTCTCTACTTTATAAACACACATTCAGCAAAATTGTAACACCCCGTTTTTCATAAGCCAAAAAGGGCATTATTTTTTTTTTTTTTTCTTTTTTTTTTCAAACTAACACTCAGAGTGCGCATAAAATATTTTAAATGAACCGGCATTCAAATATACAAAGAACTCATTACAAAAAGGTGCTTCGACAAGCAAAGTGTATTTCCTGAATAATTACAATCCAAGTCTAAGTACCAAAACAAGTTAGAAATCCTATGCTAACCAAAAAAACACGGTGCACAAAACACACCGGCGCATAGTCTAACTATTCTAGGCTACAGCTCCAACCGCTCACTGGGGCCTGGAACAGCCACCGTCGTCACCACGACCTAACCCATAGTAGCTCAATTGGTAGTGGTGAATGCATTGAACATGTACTTATGCTCCAGGTACATGGTTCGATTCACCACGAGGGCAAAAACTCCACAAGGGGGGTGGAGAAGGCCGTGAAGTAACAGTTATGGGGGTGACCCAGGCCTGGGACCACCAGAGAGGTGGGGTCCAGGGCTGTTACAGAAAAAGGCGCCTTTTAATGTAACAGCCCGGCGACCAGCCACACAGATGCTGAAGCCCCGCTGCTCGTTACCAGCTTAATCACTACCCCAGGGTGCATGGTTCGAATCACTACGGAGGCAAAAACACTACAAGGGGGGTAGTGATTAAGCTGGTAACGAGCAGCGGGGCTTCAGCATCTGTGTGGCTGGTCGCCGGGCTGTTACACAGTCCATCTCGCAACTAATGTGAAACTTCTTAATAGTTTGTAATATAATTTGTCCTGCTTGTTCTTGTGCTGAATTTAGATCGACATAAAGGTCAAATTTGACATAAATTTTTTACTAAAATACCAAGACAAATGTCTCTTTATATTTTATTTTTGAAGAAGCTCAACTCATTAACAAAACAAGTAGTGTTATATCAGAACAATGTTTGGACAAAATACCTAATATGAAAACGTCACAGGCCTCCCAGCTAGAGAACCTCATCTTGTCTTGCATTAAAGTAAACATGTTGTGCCACTTCTTGGCCTGAAATTTCCAAACACTATTTTCAACCTACTTCAACTTTATGTAAATTGCAGAGGTTAAAGGTTTAAGTGTGATTCGACAGTCTTGCATATTAGGAATGGTCTTTTTAATTAAATAAATTTATATATAAATCTTAGTCAAATTTGTTTATTAAACAAGTCAGCATTAATGTGGAGCATCCCATAAGTTTTTTCAAAGTCTCCCATCTTATTCTTTCCTTTACCGACTTAATTTGAGCGAGTTTATTTAATGTTTATCATCCATATAGTTTCTTGTTATCATTGTTGAAGTGTAAGTTTGTTTCATGTCCACCTCCAGGCGATAGATATACTTGAAACCATGGATAATTCCACTACACAGAAGTCAGTAAAGGAGTGTTCCTTATTGTAGCCAGTGATGGTTTAGAGAAAGGATTTACGCTTGACAAAACTTGTGTGATACAAGTAGACATAAAGGTGAAAAATACCCATGTGGAGGATTCTACCTCTGTTGAACCCGCCCCATCCTCTACCGAATCCTCTCCAACTTCTGTTGTCCCAACATATGATATTATGGTTGTTTTTCCAGACATGGAAGCCTATAATCTTGTAAAAGAAGTATTCGTAGTTCACCCTCCGGTTAAACATGAATTATGTACTTTTTTGAATGTGAACAAGTTGGATATAGGGAGAATGATCAATATAATTAAGACTTTATGTCATGTATTGAATATTCTAAAGTCATGTAAGTGGCTTGAAGTGAATAAAGTTTCACGCGAAGTTGACAGTTATTTTTCTGTGTTGTGCCAAGAAGAACCTAAACTCTTTCAGTGGCTTAAAACTTCTGTTGAGGTTAAACGCCTCTTGAAGCATAGAGCATAGAGCAAATAGAGCAAAGTTAGCTCAAAGGGTGAGGTTGCCCTCACATATTTATACACTTCACATCCCGGGAACCTAAGCAATATGAGACTTCAAAGTTCAAACACACTTCAACATTAGGAATCACTTTCACGAATAGAATTTGATCAAATCCACCACTTGTTCAGCACTCACCTGCTTATTTGAGAAGATAAGCTCATTTTGTGACCTCTAAATAGACCACACAACTCAATGTCATGGTACAGCCAACCATGGCCTAATCCTAACCCCACTCCCGAGGACCCTAAAACATCAAATAGACCTAACAAATCCTAGGGCAACACAAACTCCACAATAACCACCTACAAATCTTATACCAAATTTGGGAGACAAACTCACAGGTGATAAACAAATGACATGCAGATTCCATAGACAAACCGTAAAACACACATGAAGTACCACTCAAATCCACACTTACCCTCTGCTTAAAATGCTTGTAGATATATTGATATATGAAAGATTACCACTATAATAATACAGAACATACACCCCACCCAACAAGAACAAATTTAGAGAAAAACATACACATACACGTTTAGACTTAGTTTACATTATATATCACATGCTTATAATGTTATTTTTAACTAACTAATGCCAAACTTTAAGACTTTTCATTGACAAAATTACAAAACCATCACAAACCAATTAGTTTATTTTGCGACAATTGTCTCGAACTTCACCATTGGAACCTTGTTTAATATCAAGCAAACCCATTTTCACCATTGCTTGTTGAAAATCAAGGAAGAACATAGCTTGGTTCATTGCATAAGCATTCACAATGTTTCTTGTTCTTGGACTAGTGTAGAGTGTTTGGTCTGAAAATAGAACACCATTTTTCCTCAACAAAGCATTGAAGTAAACATTGTCAAAATCATTCCTAGTTGCATCAAATGGTTGTTCTGCATTGTCACCAGAAGTACATGTTTTGGATAGTGTCTTAGCAAATTCAGAATCCAAAGCTGGATCCACTTGGCTCAATCTGGTTTTGAAAGATGAACACCTTGCCACTCCTAATGTATGAGCCCCTACATATATCATACATGTCCTCAATATATATCCTTCTGATTTTTCCTATTTCAATCTTAAAAACAAAGGTGTAGTTGTAGATTTTTTCAGAGATTAAAAAGGTTTAAAATGAGTAAATATGTGTTACAATATGTTTAAATATAATTTCAGTCTCGGCATATATAACAGTGTTTTGGACTTTTGATTTTGGTTCCCATAAAGTTATTTTGTTCGAAATTCAGTTACTACAAAATCAAAAAGTTGGTTTTATTTAGTCCTCATGTCAGTTTATTGGACTATGTGGCGCCATATAGCGTAATTATATTGAGCAATATTTGACGTTATATTTTTTTATTTGAAAAGGTAAAAATGGAATGTATATATTAACCAAATAATCTCCTCAGCACGAAGTGTGCCGAGAAGACCACAAAAAATTACAAAGTGTCAAAAAAACGAAAATAACATGATTAACTAATCATTGCTCAAATCGATAGGTAAGCGGACTCAACCACCAACTATGATAGTTTGAAACCAGAGTAGTGTTCATTGTAAAATCGGACAAATAAACTTACTAGGACAAAAGCAAAAAACACTATTATTACAAAGACTAAAGTTATATTTTAATCAATGATTTTAAAATATGTGTGTCATGAAACTATTTAATGAATATTAAATTATAGTAGTAATAGTATATGCAGTTTACCAGAGAGAGCCACCATTTCTTGTGCAGAAAAACCATGTTGACCAAACATCCTAATGAGCTCCGAGGCATTGAAGGCAGGGGATGGCAAATTTCTAGTATCTTCTATTTTTGATCTCCTTCCATCTTTTCTACCTTTAGGTATGTTATAAACTGGACCTCCAGCCTGTAAATAATTCAATATTTCATTTCATCATAAATATCAATTTCAAACAAATTTTACATCAAACATTAAGCAAAGATCAATAACATAAAAAATAGTCATGTATCAGTTGTTACGCCATTATAGTTAACATCGATTACTACAATTAGTATAAGCATAGAAATAGCTTATATTGTAGTAATAATGATTAAAAATGAAAGTTAATATATTTATATATACCGACGAAAATTATATTTATCCAATTAAGAGTATAAGAAATAGCTATCTTACATAGAAAACGGCTTCTGTAGCGGCCATAGCAAGAATATCAGCACATGAAACCACACCGGGGCATCGTCTTTCAAGCTCATCTTTGATATCATCTATGATTTCGTATCCTCTTAAGCTCAAATTTGCTGGTGAATCCTTCTCTGCTGTATTATCCTTAGTAGAGTCAATTAGAATTGACCCATCACATCCCTAATGAACAAAAAATACACAATTTAATTTGATGTCACATATACTAAAATGAATTGCTATATATAAAATGGAAGCAATAAATTGATAAAATGTGTTTGTCCTATAGTTGTAATTGATTGATGACATAATATTGTACTTTATGGCGTTATGGCAACCCACTTCTAAGAAATTATGACTAATAATATGTGAAAGAATGATGCATGAAACCTTGCACTTTATCTTCAAAATTTGCATCATTCCTTCTATATGTAGCATCTTATTTGAAAAATAATGTATCCATGAGAAAAATATGTTATGAGTACAACATGGTGAGATTTTTATTTTTAGGTATGTTATAGATATGATATGAAGTTTCCAACACTGTTAACTAGACTAATCTCCGCCAGGAAACTTATAGATTCTTTTCATACACAAGAGTAAAAAATTGAACCCTCCCTAACCACCTACTTAAGTGTTTAAGATCGTTATCATTTGGACCATTTCATTGCTCGTAAAATACGCTGAAATTAATATATGTTCAAATAATACAACACATAATCCTTAAACATATGTCCTATTTTTTTTTTTTTTGACAGAACATATGTCCTATTTTAAAACTAGCTAGTATTATTGTTTTTTAACTCGTACCACTGATTAATTAATACTACTAAATATTTTCCGATATAAAAAATTAGAGTTATAGACACATTAACTACATTATCTACTTTTTTTTTAAGCAACATTATCAACTTTTTTGAATATTTTGCAAGTGAGATTATAATAAAGGGTAGTAAGATATATTGCAAGGACAAATGAAAAATGAAAAAAAATACATTCCCTTCAAAATCACCTGTATGAAGCAGTCATGGAAGTGCATTCTAACAAGAGCAGCTGCAAGGGTGGGATCATTGTCTAAAGCTCTATTGACTACATTCTTAACAACAGGTTCAACAAAAGGGCAACTCATCAAATAGTAGTTCATGTTTAAACCACTATCTGCCCCGAAACCGAACCCGAACCCGCACGTAATCACCTCTATTAGCATAAACATTGTCATTAAATTAGCCATTGCCATTTTAAATGACTTCATAGATGATTTATAGTACATCATATATCTTCAAGAAGCAATAAGGGGTAATTATGAAGGAATGTGGAGTTTGGTTTATGAGACCTAAAAACTAAGAACTTATATATATAGTGGGCAAAATGCAAGAAAGTGGTGAGATGGTACTATATATTATGATTAAAAATGTAAATGATTAATTGTAAAATGAGCTAACCAAAAAATAAAAATAGGAAAAAAAAGAAAGTTTGAGTTAGTGGTCTATACTTTATCTTATGGCCATGCACTATAAATATGATTTCTTCTCGAGTCTTACCTAATCACACTAGCTAGTCAATAATCAATATATGTTTTGAATTAATTATAATAAAACTGATTAAATTATTGTTTGATTGCATGAAAGTTGACACATGAGGAATTTCACCTTGGATGATTGTCGAGTGAGTATTTGCCAGATCAATAATCCATACATTCTTAATTGTAAGTTTGCAACCATGACTTGAATTGTGTAAAATGATGAAAACCTTGAAAACTAGCTAGCTAGAAGTGTAACACTTGAGATTAATAGTAGTTAGGCCGAGTTAGACTTTATAATAATTAAGTTTGATATAATAAAAAAATTTAGGCCAATGACATGTTTACCTATCATAGGTTGACATACCTACTAAAGTCGTAGTATAATAATAAACAATAATTAAATACTATTAATTAAGAAATTGAATTTAAGTGGTTAATAAGACGAATCGTTCGAAAGAACCCGAATTTGATTATTGAGAAGGAAGAATTCTTAAACAAATTTTATTTACCTTGTAGCTGAATTTCAAACTACCAATGTCCATTTTCTTAAAAACCAAAAAGTTAAAAAGAAAAACTAAATACTACTAAATTTAAAAATTCAAATAAATTATTTTCGACATGGTAAACACTAACTACTAACTAGACTAATAACTAATTAAACATGTGCTCAAATGTCTAAATATACTATTATCAATGGAATCAAAGCACCAAAACATGCTCATATTAAATTTTTAATAATATCAGTGCATATTTCTTTAATTAAATTACTACAAATTTAGGTGTCATTTATAGTCGACCACTTTTAATGTGATGAAATATTTAGTCTTTTTAAAAATTGAACTACCAATCGTCAGTTGGTTCAGTGGTGATTGACGCTAAACTTGGTAGGGAGGACCACAGTTCGATCCCCCGCAACTACGATCGGGAGGGGGCTGGAACCACTTGGTACCAGAACTGACCCCCGAATCAGATTCAACTGGTGGTGAAAAAAAATAAAAAAATTGAACTTGGCGTGCTAGTCTCAAGATGAATGTAGTGTTCTCCAAATGGATTCCCCTCACATTGACTACTAGGAAGTCTTCTGATCGACAATATTATTACAAGGCCTACAAATCATTAGCTTATACATTGAACTTTTAGAACATAATCCTAAAATTATTATGTTTAATTTATGTTCAACTCAGGCATAGTACTCAAATGTAATAGGTTGAAATGTGAATTTGGGTCTAATTGAAGTCAAAAATTGAGTAAGATGGGTCCTTATGGAAGAGCTAGCTGGTTGGCACTTAGAATTTTGAGAGACAAACTACAAATTAAAGTAAAAAGTAGTGCAACAATGTTGTTTGAGTGCCGTCCTATATATCTTAGTGTCAAAGTGGGACAAAACTTTGCTTGATGGAAAAGTTATATAGGAAACTAAACATGAACCATGAATTTTCTACAATATTGATTTTGAAAGTGCTGTAGACACGTTTATATGTACTGTAGTATGTAGGTAGTTATCTCACTCTCCACTTCTAACTTACAAACAAGCAAAGAGTGCTGGGCGGCAGCAATATACTGTATTTATTTGTGGATAATTAAAGAGTGTTATTATTTCATAATAATACATCATGCATGTGCAAAGTATATTTTATACAAATGTTGTATATAAATTAAATCATTTGCAATGTGTATTTAACTCATCGACATTGTACTCTTGTGTAAAATGTGCATCAGATTGATAAGAATGAGAGATGGGTTGATTGGATTCATGTCCTTCAAGAAGCGAACCAAGTGGGGGACCGATTAGCGAAACATGGATTATCTCTTAATGCTGAATTTAAAACTTTTAATATTGTTCCTAGTTTAATTTCTTTACCTCTTTGGACTGACTCTGCATGTATTAGATTTTCTCGTGCTTTTCTAGGGACTTTGCCCCTTTTTACCTGCAAAAAAAAAATAGGCAGAACACGTTGTGGTTCTTAAAGTTTTTAATCGTAAGAAATAATCCTAGATGCCACTCTCTCAACCTTGTCTATATTACTCTTTTCCTTCTACATCTGATATATGTGGTTTTTGACCTTTTTTCCGCCCAAAATCAACCATCTACACTGTTTTCGGTCTCCTTTTGTCATATTCTGCGGGAGTGGTTATGGTGCATAAGCTTTTTCCTTATGCACCGTGCATAAATAATGAAAATTGCTTAATGCACTCCACAAATTTGCTTAGCGCACCTCCCAGATTTCTAGCGCCCCCAAATTCCTAGCGCACCCCCTAAAAATCTGCGGGGTGCGCTAAGAAATATGTGGGGTGCACTAGAAATCTGGGAGGTGCGCTAAGCAATTTTGAGTATTTATGCACGGTATATAAACATGACTTATGCACCATAACTTGTGCCATATTCTGCTACTAATAGTATACTATTGTTAACCGAATAAATAATTTGGCTTAATCATATTAACAAAAGGGTCATGCTAACGGTGCCCCCGAGACACTGGTTAAGGAAACTAAAAAAAGAAAATTTTGTATAGAAAACAACACTATTTACACTTTTGAGAAATTGATTACTCAAGTTTCAAGAAAACTTTGCCATATTTAGTTCCTTAACCAGTGCTCTAGGGGCACTATTTAGCATTTTCCTTAACAAAATAGTCCTACCAATACTACCAAAAAAATAGTTCTGCCAATCATGTTTTTCAGAAGAATCTTAATTAAGTAATTAATTTAATCGATTAACAGTTTATGCAGAATTCATAAACTCTGTCTAGATCAAATTGATATCTTTTGAATTCAAACCAATTGTCATCCTAAGATTTAACCAACTGAATTATGATTATTTGGCCCACCCTAGTTGATTATGTATACACAATAGTAATAAAAATAAGTAGTCAAACTCTTAGGAGGCCAGGCCAACCTAATTAACTCTTACATCTTGATAAATTCATCTGCTATCATCTTTAGCTATTTTAACAGCCGATTAAACTCATACCACATGCTAATTACATTAGGGTAGCACATTTGTTAAACAAGGTCCACAGCCTCAAAATTACTCGCTCCACCTATGAGCACCTCATATCACAATCTAATTATGAATATTGTAAAGAAAAAACTTACTAATCGAAGCATCTCAGACAGACACTTTCATTATTTATGCAACTCATAACACTTTTTCCCATATATATTGTTTCCAAAGGGACACAACTGTTCTCACAAAGATTATATCCTTTCATCTCACAAATATGTTGTTGTGGTTTAGTTATTACACAATTATTTCAAATACAGTATACCAGAGAAGTTACTATTTGAGCCAATTTAAGTTAGATTTTTTTTTTTTCTTTTCATCCTACCACCTGTTTGTATATACAAAATAAATAAACAAACGAAAGTAGAACCTGAAATATGAACAAGACATGCCCTGTCCCAGAGGCCTATCTGTTATCTACATGTTCTTTCAGGCCAAAGCAAAATATAACTGAAACAAAGTTTATAATTTATATACACAATCTAATCAATGCCTAAAGGAAACATCAGAAGGCACTTGCAGGCCATTTCCAAAGCAACTACTGGTAGTAGTACTAACACTAGTACCAGTCTCCTCATCTTTACAATGCCCACTAGATTTAGGCTTTGAGTCACAACTTTGGCATTTGTGGCAAACAAAACGAGCTGGAACAGGAGCGGTATCAGGAATGCCAGAACATCGAGTGTGCCGCCACACCCCACATGTATCACAAGCCATCATTCTCTCTCCATCATCATCTTTAGCCCCACAGTTGCACTCCACAGTCCACCTCTCAAGTCCCCGTTCCATTCGAAACTTACTCAACCCAGTCTTCCCGGAGCATTTTCCTCGGAGACAAACCACTTCATTTGATCCTAACAAGAGCTTGACCTGGGTGGAATCATCTACACCACTGTAGCCAAGTAGCTCTTCAACTTGAAATCTTCTAAACATTAGATATATGTCTTGAAAAGCATTTGCTGCTTCAATCTTAAGGTCAGATACCGTGGCATTTGTGGGCAGCACAATTATTTCTGGTGGAGTTCTAGCTGCAGAATCTTCGGATTGGTCAGCAAGTTCAACCTGACATGAGATGCGCATTTTATACAAATCTGACACTGGCAAAATCTCAGAACAATAATCTTTTACTAATTGCTTGCAGTCAAGAAGCCTCTGAGCCGAGCTCATCGCAAGAGTTCTTGTCTCTTCATCAACATAGTTTAGCATCATCCGAGGATGAAGCAAAGACTCGTATAAATATCTCAAGCATTGCATGAGATGCTCTTCAGATGGGCACTTTGGGCCAGAAGAATTATTGCTGGCCATAAATCCATCGAAGCAAGAATCATTTGTAGCATCAATTCTGAACCAAATAGAACACAATAATATCATAAATGATTTACATCACATAAGGATCTTGACATTCCAAAGAATTAAAAACATCAAGAAGAGAATATTCCAAATAATAATGCTTTGAGAAGATTACCCAGTAACTATTTCAGGGCTCAACCTCAATATTGGTAATAATATAAAGAATGTCACGCACAACCTCCTTTTAAAAAGTTAAACTGAAAAAAGGACTGAAGAGAAAACACAAAATACAAATCACGTTGAAGTCTAACCTGAATTCATAAACTCCTGTTTGAGGGTTGCATCTGCTATTAACAACCCCACCATAGACCACTTTTCCTCCCAGTTCAGCAAGGCAATAATCAAGAAGCTCTGGAGACGCCACCTTGCAAACTGCACCCCTAAGAGCACGGCGGCTCACCCAATTAGACCCAGACACTGCACGCAGCACTCTGAGCATGGCTTCCTCCACGCGCTCAATGTCACTCTTCTCCCAAGAACTTGATAATCCAGAAGCATCAAACCGACGCTTCTTGCAGGGTATGTCATCAGACTTAGAGGCATTCTTGCGAGCATCATGCATCAAACCCATCAAAAAAGAAAATAGGTCCCTCAGATTTACAAGCTTGTGCTCTGACAAAGACTGGTAATACAAGATCATATCCTGCACACGTGAGTGGGGCTTTTGTTCCTGGGAGAGGAAGACGGACAAGGGTAGATTGGATAAGCTTTCAAGAGCAGACTTATATGCTTCCTGTGTGAGACAATAGCTACCGGAGCCAAAATTATATCCCCACTCACCGTACCATGGGCGTCTCTTCGTAATGGCATGGAGCAAGCGATACTCTAGCCCATATTTCTTCGAAACATCCATCACACTAACTTTTCTGCCAATGTACAAAAGCAAACAAATACAAGAGTTTAACTCAAAGCCAAATATCCATATAAATACAAACAACCTAAATAATATTCTCCCGTTTCAAGAATATGAATGCACTTCTTCTCTTCAAGATACCCAAATCTTAAGTGTAATGTACTGAATATAGGCATATTCTTCTGCGACATCATGTTTAATTTTGAATGATCATTAGTGTTTTACGAAATACTTTTATATCAATCTTCCCTATTTCACTGCAAGTTAGTGATAGCCTACCAGGTCCCATAAACGTGATAAATTTCATACTAAAAATATTAGGTCAGAAATTACTCTACTACTTAACAGAAGTATTAGGTCAGAGGAAATAGCAGTTATTGACTATGATACATATCCTAGTTGAACTCTATTAATTACTAACTGCAATCAAGAATCCTAACCTAACTCCAAGTGTCTTGCATAGGCGATCCCAGAAATCCATAATATGGCAACCAGAAAGAAATCTAGATCCCCCTTCTCTGCCATTAACCCGAAGAAGGTGCCCATAACCATTGGCATGGATAACACCGTGCAAAAGATGACTCGTGTTCTCTAGTTGGTGGTACACCCAGTCTTCAACGTCATCACTAGTTGTCACATGGTTACATGACTTACACCTGAAGATAGAACAGATCAAACAAAATGAACGATCAGGTACGCATCCAGCGCAAGCTATTTCTATCATCATTTTGATTATGCTTTAATTTAATATAAAAAGAGTAAGGTAATCCGGACATGCATTGAGAAAACAAAAGGAAACTATCCTCAAATGTAGCATGAAGAGAAACTTATACTATAAGAACTGCTTCTTCACTTACAATAAACTGAATAAACCAGGGGAGAGGGTCAAAAAGACCCACACCCCAGACTAACAAACAATTAATTAGTACATCAGTTTTGAAAAGAGTCAGTAACTACAATGTGTTGACATAGGGAATGAGCAAACGAGGAATGGCTAATTTTCGAGAATTTGGCTTCCAAATTTAAATCTACAATTAAGGATACAGTCAGTACGTGAATTAGTATACCAGTACTACAAATATTATAAACATTTTCAAGAAAAAGTCACTTGGAGTTACAAATTGTCGGTGCATTCCAAAGTAACAATCAATCGAAAATAAGAATATCCAGAAAATGGCAATTCCAAGAAATGGAGAAAATCCTAGTTGAGGTGGAAGAATTACTCACTTGGATTCTGACAAATGCAAAATATCTCCACAGCACATACACGGTTTGTGGTATCCACCAATTGATCTCCCATCAGATTTGATTATAAAATGGTAGCGTTTCCCGCACACTGGGTTGCCGCTCCAACCTATAATTTTGGAAAAATAAATTTCCCGTCAATATTTTTTTTATAAATTATAAATACACTACCAAGTTCAAAGAAGTTAATATGAAGCCGTTTGGTAGATTTATTTTTGAGTTTCTGCAAATAAATAAACTTTTATTTATTATTGATACACTTATATCAATGTCGTATGTAAAAAATAGTTTAAAAAAATACAATTTTATTAATGACAACTTATAAATTAACATAAAATTTAATTATGTGTATCAGTTATCTTTTACAAGTTAAAAAATAAATCAATCCAAAAACCTATATTTCATAAAAAAAATGTTGATTATTATTTGAAATATAAAAGCATTTCATACTTATTAATTTTAAATATTAATAAAATATATCTAAATAAAAAATTTATTTAAATATGAGCAAGAAAGTAGTATGGATGTTTCGAAAAAAGAGTTGTAAAATAATTATAAAATTTGAATTGAAGAAGTAATTTTAGCAAGAAAGAGCATTAAATATCGTGGGAAACACGTCAGTGCTGACTAAGCAAAATCCAAATAGAGAAAGCAAAGTTGGACACAAACAACAATGACAAGCAGTTTTTAGCACAATGATAACGACAACAAAGCAATAACCATACCTGTCACGCAACAAAGACAACAAAAAACACACAGCATCAATAATAATAAAAAACCACGTGGCACTCCATTACTGATCCACATGTCACATCTTAGCGGACCCACCACCCACCTAAATCCCATTTTTATTCTCCTAAATTCTCATCAATATCTCTCGATCTTATCTTATCGTCATTAACTCCTGAGTAGTTCACTAATTTATCACTCATTTTATTTAAGTTATCTAATTAATTTAACTCAACTTAGCACTCACTTGTATTCTCGTTAATACAATAATTAGTCAAAAACAATACACATCATATGATAAAATTTTATGATTATATTCCAAATTATTATAAAATTGATACTATATAGATAACGTGTCATCTCGCGAAATCAACATGATAATTTTAAGGAATCTTAAAAATCTAGTTTCCATAAAACAAAAAAACAAATCTAGTTTTAAGTAATTTGCATTTGCATATTTTATCCTTTTTTCAATCAATATTTTATTATCCTATCCTATCCTATCCTATTATAGCAAAGAGTAGGTGGTTCTGTTATATCAAAAAAATTAGTTGGTGATATGAAACCGGCAACCGGATAAAAACGGTAAAAAAACCGATGAAACCAAAGCGATTCACGTAAAACAGAACCGGTCAATAACTGGCGAGTCAACTCACCAAAAACTCGGCACTGATCGCAGTAAACGGATCTAGATCTAGCCACGTCCTCTTCGACGACATCGAGGCACACCACCGCGGGGCCTGAATCAGAACCATCGGTGATCTCACCGACACGGAAGAGGATCTGCCACGTCAGCAAATGTGGAAACAGCGCCGACGGCGGCGGAAGAAGCGCGTACTTGGTGAGAAAAGATCGGATGTTGGAACGGAATGGTCCGCCGGAGAAGTTTTCTGATACGGAGACGGATGGTGAAGGGAATGAATAGAAATCGTGGTGATCGGCAGTGACTCTCCTTTTCATACGTTTCAGGGATTTGCCTCCGCTAACGACCATGATAGAGGCGGTTACAGGCGCGTGGTTCAGTGTTGGAGGCGCGTGAGACGAGATCTCGATGAGAAAGGTTGGAAGGTTCTAGATCTGATGGCAGAGAAACAGAGGAAAGGGAAGGAATGATCGTTTGGTTTGATGAGATGATGGTTGTCGTTAGATTAATCTTGTTATGAACATTTTATGGATATATATTTATAGAATAGAATAAAATAAGTATTTATAATGATTTAAGAAGAAAGTGAAAAAGGAAATATTGTTGTGTTGTTTGTTTCTGGGAAGTGACGAGAAAAAGAAGAGAGTGAGTGAGTTGAGTTGGAGGAAAAATAGAGGAGAGAAGAAGAGATTTTCAAGGATCCAAGTCTTAGCCGTTAAGCGAGTTTACCGCCATAAATGGCATGGCAATTAGACCAGGCTTCTTTATTTTGGAAAAAGGTTTATAATCCAATTTTCTTTTCTTACCCTAAATACAATCATCGAATTAACTATTTTAAGGGGCTTAAATTTCTTTATTTAAATCAATTATTTTTATTTTTAAATAGTTTCAATGATCGAATTAACTATTTTAAGGGGCTTAAATTTCTTTATTTAAATCAATTATTTTTATTTTTAAATAGTTTAGTTATTAGAAATTTTACCCCTCAAGTAAATAAGTGGAATGTCTTTAAACTTTAAACTTCAACTATATATATATATATATATATATAGGAAATATCTAGTGAGAAAGAGACTCTTATGTGGGAGCATATCTAGATTTGCATTTTAAGACATATCCTTGTGGCCCAAGTGTCTTGTCAAACAAAAAAGAAAAAAAAATCTTGTATTAATTTTTTCTTGAGAAACAAGTAGCTTAATAATTTTGAGTCATACACAACAAGTTATATGCACCACTAATTCGTACATGTAAGTTCAACACAATGTCATATTGTTTGTTGTAAAAAAAAACCATGTACATGTTGTTTGAGTGGCTCAATGTGATAGCATCATCTGATTAGCAATTTTTATACTTGCACTCCTAATCAAAAGGTTCTTAACTCTTGATTATATCATTCCAGCAAAAATATTGAATATCAATACTATAATATTTTGTCCTGCATATTGAATATTGTTTGGGAGAAGGAGATCCTATGTGGGCTCCTTGCGTAGTTGCTAGAGTACTCTTTCAATTTGGAGTTGAATAGAATCTTGAGGAGAACTAATGAATGTTTGTTCTTGTTCAAAAGGCGAGGTTTGGTATCCATGAGGCTGGAGCTTTTGGTGTTTCACAATCAAGGAAAAGGGCATTCATATGGGTGCTGCTTCAGATGATGTGCTTCCTAAGTAGCTAGAACCAATGCATGTATTTTATACCCCCGCATTGAAAATAAAATTGTCAAAAAATGTCTGGTATGCTGTCGTTTACAGTACTGCAAATGGTGCACCAACCGATGGTATCCCCGATGGTATCTCGAACAGTTATGACAAGTAATGGGGCACCATTTGCAGTACTACGTATGACAACATAGTGGACATTTTCTAACAATTTTATTTTCAATTCCGAGGTAGATAATACATGCATTGGTTCTGGCCACTCAAGAAGCACATCTTCTGGAGTGTAAGCCCGTATGAATGCTCTTTTCCTTGAATGTGAAACACAAAAGCTCCAGCCTCAAGCCAACCCTCCCATTTTGAACAAGAAAACCAAAATTCATTAGTTCTCCGCAAGATTCTATTCAACTCCAAAGTTAAATAAGTTAAGAAAATTTACATGATAATGCATCTCAAGAAGTGAAGCCAAAGTTAAATAGAATGTTTGTCCTTTTTTAAATGACACAAAGTTCCTTACATTCTCCAATACGAAATACCTTGGTGAAAAATAATCAACCAAGTATAGGAATGCTAATATCATTTCAACGAAATATTATTGTCAACAAAAGAAAACAAATGCAAGAGTTATACAAGGGTAACCTACTCAAATCATTTAAGTAAATGATCCTCGAAACAAACTATATATTTCGGGCAACAAGGTTGAATAAAATGGAACATATTTAAGTGACTCATATATAATTGTAATGCAGGATTATATTGAGCCGGAGAGTTGGCGTCCAAACTAGGTGAGAATTATTTGAGTCTCAAATAATTCTCATCTAGTTTTGACGCAAACTATGCAGCCTTAATATAGCCCTGCATTACAATCATATACGAGTTACTTAAATATGTTCCACTTTATTATTGATATATTCCTTCCCCATAATTCCAACGACAATATATAATACCCTAAAAGATAATCAACTTTAAATTATAGTAAAATAACTTATTTAAATTCAATTGAAAAAATAATTGTTCCTTATATGCAAATACTTTTGCAGATTCTTCTGAGGAGGATTATAAAGCATTCATAGAGTTACAAAAATAGGGCAAAGAATACACTACCTTCTTGGAGGATTCAACGGCAAATTAAGTCTCCTCAACTCACTGAGGCATCTTTAAACAAATGACAACATCATGAGAGTTTACATAAGATCCAAATCAGATGATATCTCAGAAAAGCAGTACCCCTGACTTAGATCATAACACTAAGGTAAAACCACGTCAATCCAAAACATCAAATCTTTAAAACAAAAATCTTCAAAATCATAAAAGGGTGTTTATAGATGAGAGAAATACACAAAATCAACAGTAAATCTTCAAAACATCATCAAATATAAAAAGCCGCACAAAGAAAAAATCAACATTAAATGAGAAAACAAATTCACCACCCATATTAACTAAACAAGTTTAATATACCTGGTGAAGAAAAACAACGCACAATATTTTGCCGCAACAATAAAAAGCAAATGATGAAAGAAAACTTAGAAAAATGGTATATTTATATTACCAAGGTGAAATAAATTGGAAGAATTGAGAATAGGGCCGGCCCAATATATTATGTGACCTAAAGAGAATATTAAAACGAGCCCTTTAAGATTTTTTTTTATTCTTAAAAAACATTTTTAATTTTACAAAGTTTCTAATTATCTATATATATTTATTTAAATAAATTATACCGTGTAATATTTTTTTTATATTTTAAGATATTTAAATATAATAATAATAATATAACTAAATATGAAATAGGAAAAAAAATACGATTAAACTTTATTTTATGTATGTTTTATTGGATAAGTTTAACACTAATTTAATTTTTTTTTTTGGCTAAACTGTATATTTGGTCCCTTATGTTTATTTTAGGTTTTAATCAGGTCCCTTAGGTTTTAAAAGTTTCAATTTGGTCCCTCACGTTATCAATGTTTATATTAGTTAGTCCCTTCCGCAAAATTTTGACTAACGCCGTTTGAATCTTACATGTGGCTGGCGGTTTGGACACGTGGATATTATTTTGGACACGTTCAGTGCCATATGAGATGCTAACTAAATAAAATAATAATAATTAAAATTAATATTTTTTGCCAAACTAAATCTTATAAAAAGGGACGGATTGAGTATCGGTGAATGTAACAATATTTGAAGTCATATTGGTACTTTTGTTTTGTCAAATAGCATATATTGGCTAAAAAATTCACTTTTAAAATGAATAAATGAGATGATTGAAGATCAAACCTCAATCCCCTATATATACTGTATAATACAATATCTTATTAATTGAATTAAACTCACGAAACAATAATATTGATACCTTAATTATGGGTGAAGTATTAAAATTACTACTAGTGCATTAATGAAGTCCGATTAAAATAAATAAATACGGATAATTAGTCTATGAAACTAGAGACGATACTTTATTGAAGATACTCTAATAATAACCTATTTAGAGCTGGTTCATTTAATAGTTGGGCCAGTTTTCCAAAGTATTTAAGCCCAACCAGGTCCAATTTAAGAGCTTCTTTACAAGAAAAACAAAACAGTGAAGACAAGTGCTTATTACGCAGAGACACACAACAACAACACAGAAATGGAAGTTACAAGTGCTGTTCATTCAGTTAGGTTTCTTCATTTGCAAACGCGCTTTTCACAACTTGAAAGACTTAACAACAACAACAACAACAATGGACCCTTGTTCATATCCACAAAAACCACAACACAAAATAAATATAATTCTCTTCTTCGTACAAACCAATTAAGCAGAAAAAACAATAGTGGTTATGGTCTTAACTATGGTTGTTACAGTAAAAGTGTTATCATCAACTCAACTTCTTCTGCTATTACTTCAGCTGAAACTTCTGGATCATTATCTGAAGTTGAAAAGATAAAGCAAAAATGTCTTAAGTGGAAGTGGAAGGATCAGTATTCAATAAACTATTTTGTTTCTTCTGATTCAGATTCTCCTCAGCTTAATCATCCTCCTCTGTTACTTGTTCATGGCTTTGGTGCTTCCATTCCTCACTGGCGTAGGTATGTTTGTTGCCACTCTCACAAATTATAATCTTTTATTTCTTCTCTCAATTCTCATCCACTCATTTTTTTTAAAAAAAATTAAAATCATTATCCTTGTTTATCAGTTTTATATATATATATATTTTTGTGTGACTATAGATAGTGTGTTATGCTGCTTTTACATTAAAATTATGAAACAAATGTGCATTTGAAGTAGGTATATGCAATGGATTGATTATTGTAAAAGCAACATTTTTCCATGTTATTTACACATATAAGGTATAATAAAATCTATTTGATTTTCAAATTAAAATTTGTTCAAATTTAAGTTAATTATATTAGGAAATGCATAAGTGCCTAAATTTGAAGTTTTTTTAATTAGAAATATCAATTAATCATACTTTTCCTTGCAATAGTGCAGAAACCTCTCTATGTGTTCAGTTGCTGTCTATGTAAGTTAATTATACACTACTTGTAAATCAAGCAAGGCCATGTAGTTAAAACAAGGTTGACATTGTCCATGATAAGGCCTAGCTCAACTGATAAATGCCGATATTGTTTGGTTGAATGTTTTTCACTCAAGTCCAAACTTGCGACCTCGTAGTTGTGTATGAGTTTCATTGATATTTGTCACTTTGTCTATGGATAAAAAAACAAACAAACAAGGTTGACATTTACAACTAATGGCTCTAAAATCACTATTTTTTACTCTATGACAAATTCGCCTTTGAGGCCCTCTTTGGATTATAGATAAGTGTTTATTTATAAACTATTTCTACAATAAAAGATAAAACAAAGTTAAACTATTTTAATGTAAGCTATAAGTTGTTTCCACAAGCTATGCTAGAGAGCTTATTGAAATCAGGCAAAAACAACTTATGGATCATGTCATAAATTGTTTACATAAACTCCATAAAAAAATCTCACAAGTGCTTACATCGTTAGATAAACTCAAATAAGTCAATTTAACATTCCATGAATTGATCTATTAAATATGTATTTGTGTTTGTTTTTTCTTCAGGAATATTAAGACATTGTCTCAGGATTATACTGTTTATGCTATTGATCTTCTTGGTTTTGGCCTGTCAGATAAGCCCCCAGGCTTTTCATATACCATGGAAACATGGGCTGAGGTATTTATCTCTTCGACATCATTAACACCATAGTTCTAAATTAGGGTTTGCAACTGCAGTTACTTTAGCAATATAGTAAATTTTTTAAAGGTTTCTGCAACGACATTGAAATTTTCAACTGTAATTGCGGCTTCATTTTGTCGCAATATCAAGGTTCGCTGCACAACCACAACTAAAACCGCAACCGCAATTTAGAACTATGATTAACACTCTAGCGCGTCAGAAAATTAACTTGTACTTGCTATACTATTCAATAAAAACAGTTGATCCTGGATTTCTTGGATGAAGTTGTTAAGAAGCCAACAGTACTAATAGGAAATTCTGTTGGAAGTCTTGCTTGTGTCATTGCAGCTGCTTCAGGCAAGTATGTTTGACACTATCTTAAATTTCAATCAAACAGTTAAAACATATTATAGAGTTTGCATCAGAAGCTTTTCTTTTGCCTTATTATATAGTATCCAACCAGATTCAAGTCAAACACTAGTCAAAGGAATTGTGCTGTTAAATTGTTCTGGTGGCATGAACAACAAAGCTATTGTTGATGACTGGAGGATCAAGTTACTTCTACCATTGCTTTGGCTGATTGATTTTTTATTGAATCAAAAGGGAATTG